>OX453291.1:10490198-11690198 GCA_949710015.1 Crataerina pallida
GCATACGTGTCTCATGCACCGCTATACGCGTTATGGCCCGCCACGCATCTTGGGCACGATACCGAAACGGTTCCACCTCATCTAATTTGAACTGATAATTTCTAAAAGAACATTTTAAAATATTATTATCTATATTTGACGCAGTGATTTGGTTTTAACCAGAGACTGGATATAATTAATGGCTGAAAGCGAGGGGAATTTCGATTTTTAGTTTATTTATCATTATACATATAAAACTTTATACATCACAAGTAAAAAATTATATAGGACTGATGCCTACCATTGATACGTCAAAGCATCGCGGGGAGTATATTTGTCCAAATCTCTTTATAAATAATACGGAAAATTTACTTAAATTGCTCCTTTGTAAATTTCTATTGTGCTACGGGGGTGTCCTTTTACCGAATTTGCCCAATTTCAGCTGTCAACACTTCTGCCAAAGTTTGGAATGGATATCTCAATTTTTGCGCGGAACACACGCGCACGGACAGACAGACATGGTTAGATGAAGTTAGTATTCGATACTTTTGTGGGATCTTCGGCGCCTCCTGGGCGTTGCAAATGTTTTGGCAAAGCGATATATACTCCCGATGGTGGTTATAAACAACAATTATAGATTATTTAAATAAATCCCTTTAATTGCGAAATCTAGTCTCTAGATTTAAACACAACGTCTTACTTGATAATCTGTTTATCACTGAGGTAACCGTCTCGCAGGCGAGTCTCTACCACATTGTTGATCTCATGATCTTTGAGGCTGACAAAGGATAGAACGGTACCCTTATTTTGGCCACGAGCAGTGCGCCCGGCTCGATGTATATAGGAATTCACGTCTTTTGGAAAATCAAAATTGATCACATTAGATACACACTGAAAATCGATACCACGCGATGCACTGGATTCACGGTCACTCCTCTGCCGGCTAGGATTGTCTAGCATATATTCATCGGAGGCAATGATAAAATCATAAGTGCCTTTATTAAACTGATTAATAGTGTGTATGCGTATCTTGGACGGTAGTTCTGAATTCAACACACACGATCTTATACCAAATTGTTCCATAAATAGTTTCAATCTAATTAATAATAATAAAGAATTATAAATATAACACAGGAGTGGACATTATCAATTTTTAAAAGTTGTCAAGAATCAGAGAGAAGATTAGTTAATATAAAAATCATCTGGAAGCCAATTAAAACTCTTCAAGAAAGTTTAAGTGCTTCTTCACAATGTGTAACGATCATCATCCGCAATGTAAAAAAAATGTTTGCACAATTAAAATAACTTACTTATAACAACGATCCACGGTATTGACAAAGATAACATTCTTTCCCCTTATCAAACGCAACTTAAGCAAAGCATACAATATGGACGGCTTATCATTCTCTTCGGTAACGATACGTTGATGTGACAATTGACTAGTTGGCACCAACTCGGGCTCTTCTAATTTCAATACAACTGCATTTTTAAGTATTGTACTTTTCATATTTAACACTTCGTCGCTTATTGTGGCTGATACTAATACCGCCTGATAAATTGGTGGCAAAAAATCGACAATTTTCTTGAAATCATTTTCAAAACCATAAGAAAACACCAAATCCGCTTCATCCACAACTAAAGTTTCGAGATATTTTAACGTCATTGTGTTTTCTTGTAAATGCATCAATGCTGTGGCGGGTGTGCTTACAACCACATCAGGTTTCTGCGACAACAGGTGTCTTTGCGTAGTTACATCATTTATTGATAAATTTGTAATCTTCAATATTTTACCACATTGTTCGCTCATCTGCTCCATAGCTAAACGGGTTTGTCCACATAACTCTTTACTAGGTGTTAATACTAAAGCTGTTATGCATTGCTCCGCAGCGTTAGTTTTGCTAATTAAAATTTTTTGAAGAAGAGGCAAAGCAAAGGCAGCTGTTTTACCAGAACCAGTACGGGCTTTAACAATAACATCTCTTCCTTCCAAGAGCAACGGTATGGTGGCCTCTTGTATCAATGTCGGCTCCGACCAACCCAATTGACTGATGGCCTGTAATTATTTCTTTTAATATTATTCTATATGATTATTATTTCTTATTAACCTTTAATAAACGTTCGTCTAAATCCATTTCATGGAATTGTACTATTTTACGTCGATCTTCAGACATCTTATTCACTTTTTTAGAAATTGTTCTTGTAGACTGCAGCATGGCATTCATTGTCTGGCATGGTATTTGAATAGTTGAATAGTTGCAAAATTCGGCACTAAGACGTTTTTTAAGAATGCAGCCAAGTTAGTACAGAACGTTTTTATATAAGTTAATGCCACAAATATCGTATCGCCCTCTAATTCTAATTCTCATAAATTACCCTTTTTATTACAAAAGCATTTCATGAGAAATGCTTATGTTACAGAACATTATTCTTCAAGTGCTCAGTAAAATCTGACACCACCAAACAACATTAGAAAGATCAATGCAAGAAACCACTTACATAAACTATAATACTGTTTATATTATGTTAAGTTGTCCCAATTTTTATTTTAATATAATGTAAGCGTTCACACAACGAATCACATTACAAGCATATGCATGAGCTGACCCGTCAGCATAATCTGTGATTCGTTGGTATAAATAGGATTAGTCTTAGAATGTAACAAGTTCAGTTTTTATACGGAATTTCAATAAAGCAGACGTTGCTTTTCAGCAACTTAATTTTTTTAAAAAACAAAAATAATTTTGTTTAATTTATATAACCGAAGGTAGGTGTGGCATTTGCCGTTTAGGAATTACAGACATCCGCACAAACTTAATATACCCTTTTCCACAGGGTGGTGCAGGGTATAATAAGATTATTTATTTTTCAAGGAAAAAAATTATTAGTACAAAAAATAAAACTTTTCATTTTCATTGATTATCAAAGAAAAGGGCTTGACCGACTATTATATTTTCACATGTTATAATTAGCAAAAATCTCCTACGAAAGCGTAAAATTAATATCACACAAAAGGATATAAATTTCATTAGCAGAGATATAAAAAACAATAAACACAAGCTAAATTTTCACTAAAATGAACTGTGTCCTGAATTCCAAGGAAAAGGAATGCTTCCGTATTATTATTATTTCAAATTTCCATTCAATTAAAATAAACTAAAGCAAAGGCTCAAATAGAATATATACTCTTTGGGATAGCTTTTGCCTCAATCTCTCAACACACTTGTTAAAAAATTATATAAAAGCTTATATTTTATTCGTAACGCAAGCTCCTATGCCATTAACTTGCATCCGTTTTACTTAATATTTATTATACAAAAATATGTGCTGGCGATACGAAATACAATAAATAGCACATTTATCCCTTCTTTTTAAATATCATTTATATAAAATTAAAAAAAAATATATCCATGTTTTGTAAATTCCACCACACAATGGTTTTGCTTGAAAGAAACCCAGAAAACCTTTCTTGAAATTTGTAGATATTGTTTCTGTGTTAAAGACGTGGCTGCTCTACTTTACTCTGTAATGTAAAGTTTGTATGAGCTGTTCAGTTCTGTTCGGGTCAATGAATATTCTGATTTGTTTGATGTCGCGTTTGATTTGATCTATTCTATTTAAAGAATTATAGTAAATCGACAGTCGCCAAGCTATTCTTACATATGGCACTTCTCTTAATTTAAGTTTT
Organism: Crataerina pallida; assembly: GCA_949710015.1. NCBI lineage: Eukaryota > Metazoa > Arthropoda > Insecta > Diptera > Hippoboscidae > Crataerina > Crataerina pallida. Next base: position 10,493,863 of record OX453291.1, read on the forward strand.
TTATAATGATTAATAATGTTAAGCTTTTGTATGTTCTTGAATAACTTTCATTCTGTTATGTAATTTAAACTTATCACTTATAACTTCTACTATTAACGTGGAATGTATTATTAATATTGTTTAATTAATAATACTATTGTTAATTATATATAAATTTCTATACGTGTTATAGGAATGAACCTGGTCCTGAGTTGCTGCGGATGTTGTTGTTATTTTAGTTGCTCCTGCATTACTTTTAAGATACATTATTTTATATTAAGTCTTCAATTAGCTGTTATATTTAGCTAAGTGAATAAATAAATGAATCGAAAAGTCGTATATAAAGGTTTCACGCGTGAGGTTGTGACTGAACTGGCACACTACGCTTGGCAACCTGGTTACTAATGAAACTTTTTAAGCACCCTGTGCTGTTTCAATCGTTATTAGGCATTACTTTACGTTAAGATATTAAAAATTAAATGGCGTTAATTTTTTGATTTTTTTTTCGTTTTATATTGAAATTTTTTGTATACCTGTTTATAATAATTTATAAAAAATTCAAACATATGAATATTTGCAGTGGAGGACCATTCAAGTCTTCCTTACGTACCGTAGGGTCCTATTTCTTTGGCAGCTGTCGTTCTGCCTTTTTAATGGGAGCCGGTGATCTGTTGGCGCAACGTTACTATAATGACGTGAGAGATTTGGAAAATGTTAACTGGATGCGAACAATCAAATATGCTACGATTGGTTTGTGTTTTATGGGGCCCGCGTTAACCTATTGGACCAGAATGATGCAGCCGTGGGTACAACAAACTCGCACGTCTACTGCTATAAAACAGATTTTAAGCGACCAAATTTATTTGGCACCATCCATAAACTTGGGCCTCATAATTATGTCGGATATTGTGCATTTCAAGAGCCGCGAAGATATTGAACAGAGTGTTAGAGATAAGTATGTTTTCCTATTGAAACAACACTACGCATTTTGGCCGGCGGTACAAACGTTTTGTACATTTTTCATACAACCCAATTTGCAATTGCTGTTTGCCAATACGATTGCCATTGGGTGGTTCGCTTTTCTCTCGAATATATTTAATAAATTTGATAAAGTTGAGCACAAGAAAGAAGAAGTAGCTTATCAGAAGTCGAGAAAAAGGTTTATTTTTCTTTAAATGAAAGTAAAGAAATCGGTGACAAATCTGTATTTTAAACTTGAGTGTTGATATGTTTCACATATAAATTTGTTGGGAATAGAAAACAAAATTTTCTGTTAATAAATATAATATTTTTCCTTTTAATTTTGTTTAATAATTTCAATAATTATTATGTGCAATACAGCACCAAAGGCGTGCAATATAACAAAGTGCGTTGTCCCCCTTGTTATGGGGGGCTTGCATAGCGCCGTTATAATGGCAGCCGGCGATGTGATGGCACAAACTTTTATCGAAAATACGGAATTAGACGTAGATAAAATTGATTGGCGCCGAACAGCTAAATTTGGTGTCATAGGCCTGTTCTACGTTGGACCTGTAATAGGATTTTGGAACGGGGTAATGTCGCGCTTTATAATGCGTCGTTCGCCCCCCCTCGAAAAAGCCATCAATAGAACAGTTTGTGCTCAAATATATTTAGCACCAACATTGAACTTTGGTATTGTGGCTTTAAGTAGCTTGCTTAAAAAGGAGGAAGTGTCACGGGAACACATAGAAAAAGGTGTAAATCGGGATTTTCTAAATATAATGGAAAAGAATTACATGGTCTGGCCCATAACGCAATTGCTATCCACCGCATTAGGTACGGCTATAAAATTTGCAGTTCTTTCCACAGTCTCAGTCTTTTGGGCAGGATACTTATCGACAGTATTGATGGGCGACAACTCAAGTAAATCCCCAGAGAGAAAGTCATAAGGTGAAACACATATATTGCATAATAATTGTGTAAGCACGATTAAATGTGCATTTGTGTTTGTGTAGATATTGAATGCAGAAATGCCACGCCAAGCTTGGTACCTGACAATTGGAGGTGCTGCAGATAATGTATAATAATTATGCAACACTATAAATAAAAACTTCTCCTAATCATGCGACGAATTCATTTTGGAAAAAATAAATAACGGTAATTAATAATTATTATTCATTTCATTAGAATATCACTTCAATGTATTTTTTTTTCATTTTTGTCCTTTTCTTAAGGTAAGAAATCAAAACATTTTGCATCAATAAAGATTTCATTTTCCCGTGCCAAGCTTGAGACGTGGATAATATTTAATGCTTCAGAGAATGCTGAACAACTATTCCAATTATGTGGATGGAAATATTCATTAATAATATTACAACATTTACTAATTATTTTGAAGAATATTTTGGATAATTTCACCCCTAATAAATTCTAAATTTTTACGTAATATCGAAGTTGGCAGCACTGTTGATTAATTGATAGAGATTTCTACATATAATTAGAAGAGATGGCAAGAAAAATGATAATCGTAAAGAATGCTTACAATTTCCATTTAGTGGAAGGTACCTAAAATGACCAAACTGCAGAACCATCTACGGATGGCAGGACGATTATAACCTATGTACTATTATGCTTCATACTGAACAGCTATCGCCACATGTAAATCATACATATACGCAATTTTGTAATTAAAAGAAACAGCCCAGTATGTTTATTTGAACAAACGTAATATTTATAATGGCCAGTTTTACAATTAAAAATACATTTCCCTTTAATTTTCACTCTGCTTGGTAAAACAACCTAGAAACACATGATTTAACTCTTAGCAAGTATTTGAACCTTCTTTTCAAGGAACAAGTATTAATGAGCATGTGTGTGTGATAAATGAAACTTTTCATGTTGAAACTTATTGGGCAAAAGAAATTTTCCTGACTGGAATTTTTTTAAATACCACTTTACTGAATAATTAACTTAGATGCAGATAAATCCGAGCCTATTATATTAATTTCTCCCAAAACACAAAATTATCCACACCAAAAATTTGAAACATAGTTCAAAAAATTAATTAATTTATATGACAAAAATATCAGCTGCTTTGTCTATCAGGAAGCTGCTATCTAGGAAGGTTAAACTCGGTTTACGTATGTGAAGTTAAAAAGTTTTAAAAACTTATTATTCTCTGAGAGAGAGAAAAAAAAAGAGAATCTGAGATAGAATCTCTATACTATAGATGGTGCAACCAGGCCACGCTTCTAACTTTTTAACTTCACGCTTGTACGCGGTTTGACCTATTCTGCCTTATGAAGTTATGGCAACAAATTGCTAGGAATTTACCATCCACTACAGTTTAAGCCCTAACTTACACATGTACAAAATATAATATATATACCTGCTTACTCTAGCTATTTAGAGGGCCCTTTACAAATTACTGATACTTGGTATTAATAATAAAATAGCTGCGTTTTAGTCGAGATCTATATAAATGTCGCCATACAAAAGTCATTCAAATGAAAGATTTGCATAGTGTGAATTGATTAGGGTAGAAGTATGCCCTTAACTAAATTTGCAATTCTTATGAATGGCGAAGAAGAAGATGCTTATGGCGTTTTATTAAATCTGGTTTTTGCTTTTTATATTTTATCATGATTAAATGGAGAAATTTAGTTAGCCATGTAAACAACAGTTTACAGTGCGGTGCTATTATGGCCGCTGGAGATGTTCTTAGTCAATCATTGATGGAAAAGCGAGCATTTAGAAATGTCGATTTTAAGCGCAGTGCCAAATATGCATGCATAGGTTTTATATATATTGGTCCGGTATTGAAATGGTGGTATAGCTTCCTGCAAGAAAGAATTCCACCTATGAAAAATGCAATGAGGATGGGCGCAACCAAAGTGTTCGTGGATCAAACTATTATGGCACCGGCATTAAATTTAACTACTATGATATTAACAGCTTCAGTTATCCATCGTGAAAATCAAGAACAAATTGCCCAACGCATCCAACACGATTACTTACATATCATGAAGGCAAACTATATGTTATGGCCGTTGGTACAATGTGTAAACTTTAGTATGATTCCTTTACAGTATCAAGTGATTTTTGTACAGGGCTTTGCACTGCTTTGGTACTGTTTTTTATCGCCAATTTTATTTAATCAAAAACCAAACGAAAAGTAAGGATAAGTACATCTTCAATTATATTCAATGTTATCATTTGAAAATAAATAAACAAAAATGTTGTTGTCATTTCCAAATAAAAAGAAGAAGAAGAAGCAATTTATTTGTATACAACACAGATTGCTGATATGTCGCTGACGCGTGAAATTGTTACTTTACAGTTCGGTAATTATTCCAATTACATTGGAGCTCATTGGTGGAATTTACAAGTAAGTTAAGTTAAAATCATATGAGAAGAGATGATTAAGTTAACAAAAGTCTTGGCTTGAAATAAGGAATCAGGATTTACTTATGGCAGTGACGGCAAGGATTCAGAAATTTGTCACGATGTGTTATATAGATCAGGTTTCAATCATAATGTAAGTTTTGTTCACAAGGCGCGAGAAGCTTATTTACTTCAATGGTTTTTGTTTTGGTTTGGTTCTACAGAAACAAGAAACTTTTACGCCTCGCATGCTTTTGGTAGATCTGGATGGCTCTTTAAAGCATTTACCCCAGGAAGGAGAACTTTATGGCAATTGTTTAAAACGTGCCGGAGATCAAAATAATATCGAATTAACACAATGTGATACATTTAAAAAATTGAAAGAAGATGTGTCATGGAAATCCAACGCTGTCGAAGTTATAGCGAAACCGGAATCTACAAAACATGAGTTCCAAAGTGATTTGGATAATGCAGAAGTAAATGTGAAAATTAAGAATTATCATTTGGAGCAAAGTGTAGAATCTTGGGCGGATTTTTTATACACCCGTTACCATCCACGTACTGTTAATGTTATTAGTGAATATTGCCACAACCCACAGAAAGAAGTATTTGATACGTACCCGTGCGGCGTACAAAAGTGGCGTAATGAAAATTTCGAAGATGACTTTTGTAATCGCATACGACAATATGTGGAAGAGTGCGATTATATGCAAGGTTTTCAAGTTATTTGCGATAGTTTTAATGGCTTCGCTGGTATGGCCGCTGAATGTTTAGCACATTTGAGTGATGAATATGGAAGAGCTATTCTAACAATACCCGTATATAGTCCCAGAAATGTGTTGTATGAAAACGCAGGTAAATTGCGTCAATTTGTGAAATACAAAAATGTTCTTTCGTTATAATTTTTAATTTTCTTTTTTAGATGAGGTCACGTCCGATTCCATACGTTTAGTTAATAGTGCATTGTCATTCCAGCAATATGTAGAACACGCCTCTTTATTTATACCCTTAAGTACCAGTGATAGAGTGTGGCGTCAATTAGGTTCCACACGCAAATTTAACTATCTCAGCTTCGCTGATAGTAATTTGTATCACACATCCTCAATATTGGCAGCATACTTAGACACTGTAACGTTAAGATATCGCTTAAAAAACTCATCAACAACCGATTCCTTGAGCGATTTTTGTGCCCATCTTAATAATTATGGACGCAAATTAGCTGCTGCCGGTTTGGCTTTGCCTTTCACCATGCCTCATGATATGGATTTGATTGATTGGTTAGATAAATTGGAAGAACCCCTCCTATATGAACAACTTACTCCCAATTGTGAATTGGGATTGGATAATGTTGTGCAAAATTTGTGTGTACGTGGTATACTGAGGGAGCGTTTAAAAAAGCCTCCTGCCCAAGCTAAAGAGCAGTTACATATGCCGGCCTACCGCTGTCAATCTCTGTCAGAAATGTTACAAATGTATATACAGTATGTCAGTCATAATTCCATCGCTCACATCACGGCCACAGAAGCCCCAATGTATACTCGTACACCGTTTCCCACGGAAATCTTTGACAAACGTTTGACTATAAATGGATTTGTCAATCATTTACAGCACCGTGCAGAGGACGTAAAAGTTCAAAGTGTTCCTTGTCTAGCTACAGCATTAACATCCAGTAAAGTGAGCGATATGTTGGAATCTTTGGTGAGGGAAGGGAAACGTATTAAAATCGCAAAATTATACCGCTTTAAAGCAGCCGGTTTGGAGGCCGATGACTATACCGAAGCCTTGGAAAGTTTACAGTTGTTTCAGGACAATTACGACAGTGGCTTTAAATTATAATCCGCAAGTATTAGGACTAACTTCCTTACTCCGGCACTTAAACCTTCACAGTCATTTATATACTCGTACACCTCTGCACCACACAAGATACTTTATGAAAATAAAATAAACACTCAATGCCTTTAGTTTCTTACAAGAACAATTTTTTACTTGCGGCACAATACATTTTTACATTAACATGTACTCTTTCACTGCCTACCTTTCACTGCACACATTTGTTTATGAAAATAATTTAAAAGCTTTACTTGGCCTAAGGCAAATTAGAGTACCCACCAGCCTTGCGCATAAAAATACGAGTAGTGATGTCGGGTGATTTGGAGCACGAGAACTTTTAAAACCTATATTCTCAAACCTCAATTCACTTCAGATTTAATAAAAAACAAACCACATTTGTGCGTGCGGCGTGTGTACAATTGCCCCCTTTTTATATGGCTACTAAAATGACAACATGAGTCACATTTCATGTTGTAGATCGATTACCCAAAATACGTGTGTTTCAACTGTCCACGGTTGGCCGCGCTACGTCTACGCCAATTTTCGACACATCAATGGATGGAGTTTCTATAAATATATGTCCCTAATTTTAACTTTGTTGCTCTACTTTTGTAACCGCCAGATATTTTCATCAAGTGTGAGCTTTTATATGATTTTTTAATAGGAAACTAATGAACGTGGACGGTTCAGAAAGAGATGGGCATGTCTAGATCGATTCAAAAAAACCCATGCCACTTGTCGCGTTTGCTTAACTGTATTTAAAATCGCGACACGAAGGAATCACATTCGATTCGTCAAGCCATTTCACGTTACATCCATGGAAATAGATGATGACACAATTTCTGCTAAGACAAACAGACAGCAAAAGCCCAGTGTCAGGGTGGTGGGTAAAAAATAATACATATTAACAAGACCTATACGTCATATATGGATAAATTAATTGTAACGTTTCTCTAAAGAGTCCAATACTTGGGTGGTAACGAACCTTTTACTGGAATGCATTGATGGTGACAAAATATTATTGGTTGCCTCTACAGATGCAGAGACTTGTCCGGTTTGAGCGGGCACCAATACAAACTCATTGAATAGGAAATCTGCATCCATGGAATGAGTTTTGCTTCGCAATTTACGCGATAAATTTCGGCCACGCGCTTCAACGTATTTCTCTTTAATTATTAGAGCACCCGGTTTTGGACTAACTGGGCCACTGGCCGATACTAACTCTGTGCTCACAGTTGAGCATGATTGTGCAACCGGTCTAAATCCACATATTTTATGTTGTGGTGAGCCACTGGCCGAGGAAGAAGTGGTGGAACCAATTAAACCTGAACTTTTTAAATTTATACAGGATTGCGTCAGCTCAACATTAACAAAATCTTCAACATTGTTGGGTACACGCTTTAACGTGTTGCTCTCGAAGGGAAAATTTGAATTGGAAGTGGATTGCGTAAGATTTTCAAATTTACGCAAACGGGCGTCTTGCTTCAATTGAGCCGGTATATTGATAGAACCATGAAGCAACGAATAATCTTTGGGTTTGTCCAATTCTCCACTATCAAATAGATTAACTTGCTTTTGTGCACGAGACGTTATGGGATCAGAAGCTTTACGTATACTCAACACGGGCGGTTCAGGATTATGAAGACTTGCGCTCAACGGGGTAGCTTCTGAACAAGAGCAACGTGCTACCTTCCTCTCATTAACTGACATGCGTTTGCTGCGCAACATTGTAAACAAGTCGTTCGCTTTTTGGGTATCATCGGGCGGTTGACCTTGGGCTGTGTGCATCTCGCAACAATAACAAAACTGCGCTTGTGGCTCATCACGTGGCAATGATGGAGTAGCTGCTGATGGTGTAGCATCATCATCACCATCACCGTTGTCATTCTCAAAGCCCTGAAAGACAAAAAATATACAATACATAAACACAATTGGAAGAGTAAATTTAGGCCGCACCTTTAATACCCATCACATTGGTGAAATTAAAGAAAAGTTTTCTTCTTTTTTACCCTGATAATAAAAAATATTAAATGCCGGTAATCCCGAAGGCATAATACTCGCGGTTCTAATGCGGAAGGCAGTAAATCATAATACGGTGGACCGTGCATATAAATTTCTACTTGCAACTTTTTCTTCAATTTTTGCGACCGAAAGATCAATTTATCACAGACGGAAATGGTTAATTCGATTGAGTATTTGAGGATCTTTTGATATAAATGGAATGGGAGATCTCTGAATCCTTCTTTTGACAGGGTGGTGGGTATAGAAAGTATAATTCTAATATGGATATTTTCGCTTACTTCCATAGAAAGTGTTAAAGAGCCCTTGTTGGCAATAATGCTGAGGTCCATGTTAAAGCTAACCGGTGTAAGGCAAGCACTTTTGGCTTCAACACCACTACCCATTTGCCATTCGCCTGCATTCCCACGATGTGTGTCCAATGTGTCCGCATTGAGCGGTGCATAGATACTTACTGAATTTAAATCATCGTCCAACTGAGGGAAAAATTTCGCCATTTGCTCACTAGTTGCAGGTGGTCTATTACAGCCCTCTGTGCTGGTCAAGCTAACTGACATCTCGCAGCTGGGTGTCTCTTGTGAATACGTATCCGAGATGGCTGGTGATGAAGGTTCAGTTATATTGCTTCCTACGCTTGATTGTTTATTCCATGCTACATGGAGCATGATTTTAGTGGAATAATTTTTTTTATAGTTGTATGAAAGAAATTTTACAAAGTGGATCGATAGAGCAGTAAAAGAAAATACGAAAGTTTTTGAGAGAGAAAACAACATTTCTGTGCATTGGAAAATCTTACTCTGCTGCAAAAAAATAACATTAAAATATCCTCCTTCCACTTTTACCACTTAAAACTTTTAAAGAGTTAAAAAATTTAACCTTTGTGTTACCAATAATTTATACGCCAAAGTTGACAAGTGGATATGTTACAGGTTCAAACCCGACCATTTAATATCCCACACCACTTAGGTCCAGAAATTATGCTACATAAGTGACTTCGTAAAATGGAGAGTTATAAAAATGGTCCGATCAAGTCCAAATTCGAAAAATTTTTATAAAGCTACTTAACTATTCTGCGATTTTTTGCTTTTTAAGAGTTTTTCAAAATAAGGGTTAGGTTCTAAAAATGGTCCAATTTGAACCATATCCAATTGAATCGAAATATTTTAAAAACTGTGGCCACTGTGTCCACGTACAAACCATGCAAGTATATATAAAGGAGAATTTTTAACTTTCCTCTAAAGAAAAGAAATTTTTCAATTACGGTGAACAAAATATTTAATAAGATTTTCATTGGTCTTGATAAAGACTTTACTTCGCCAATTATTTTCGACAAGAAATTAAAATATATACACAAAGAAAGAATGGAGTGCAAGAAACGGAACTTTTGTGACGTTCCAATCACTTACTATTTAGGGTGTTGCTGGTGGCATCAGTAGATGATTTGTGCGCAGTATATGCCACTAAATTTGTTGTACGATCGGTTGGGATTGGCGTATGATGCACTTGAAGACCACATTTCTGACATATATCTAAGTGTGACTCTTGGAAGGATGAAATACTGTTGCACGTACACATGTGGTTGGTTGGTGTGCTAGCTGCTTCCTCTTCAATGGTAGTGCCCATCATTGAAAGTGGTGTCGACGGGTTTTTCGGTGGTGTACAGGTGGGTGTTTTAAAAAGTGGTACGGATGTCATACTTTCCAGGAAATTGTCCAATTGTTTCAGTGACAAAGCATTGTGTAAAGTTTCCAGAGGTCGGATTGGAGGAACGCCACCAAAGCCCTCCAACACTAATGATAATAGAGGACACATTTTATACGTTTTACTTAGGAAACAGTGCTTAATTTATATGTAAAAAATGATCCACGGGAAGGCGGGTAAACAAATTAAATTATTGCTAGAACAAAGGAATTTAAAGCAATTTGTAAAACAATCATAATAAAAAAAGTATAAAAGTCCAGGATAAGTAACTATCACCGATGCCTTAAAGCCTTCCAATAAGTGTATGTGCCAGTTTCAACTTTCTATTTTTATACTTTATAAGTAACGTTGCTTCGTTCAGGGCGTGGTGCTGGAACATGGAACAAGGTACCAAATTCTATACAGTATTCTCTTAGCTCTAGATTGGTCACGAGTGCAGTTAAAGTGAAAACTTTTTTTAAATAAGCATTGCTACTTCCCAATTCAAATATCGGATAACATTTTTATACAGTTTGTCTCCTAGGTAAGAAAAATGCAATAATTAATTGTTTACGTTGTCCTTCTTCTCGTTTATTCATAAATTATCCAATAAATGTTTTATTTAGTCTACATATTCCATTTATCCAGTACGTCTCTGCAAAATCATTACGATTGTTTAAGAAATGTAGGAGGGGGTGTTAAAGAAAAACCTCTTGTACCCTAACATTTTTTCCCTTTTATATATAAGAATATGGAAAATTTGATCAACGCATGGATTAAAGTATCCATCAATGAAAAAACTTGAAATGCAATTTACGCTCACTTACTTGATGAGTGGAATGCAAAGGGGTTATTATTCTAAATTATAAACAAGACGAATGGCGAACGGCCCAAGGCGGCGCATTACTTCTATAATGTAAGTTCTATACGATAGTTTGAGAATAGAATTCGATATGTTAAGGGGCATCACTATAAAATAATAGTTCGTATGATTATAAAAACACTCCAAGATTTCAAAAAAAGAGAGGTACTCCTTCCCGCAGAACATCTCATACTTTTCAATATAAATACAGTATCGTTTAGTTTACCTGATGATGAGACTGGTATCATATCACGTAAATTGGGTGCTGATGAGCTGCCACTAATGACTGCTGTGCTAAATAAACTATTGGCGCTGGTGGTGACCCTTTTATTGAAACCACCGAATCCCAACATTTTCATATAAGACATCTGGCCGGCAATACTGTGTCTTTGACGTTTGCTTGACGTTATAGAGGTCGACGACGACGACACCGCCGATTGCGTATTGCCACCTGTATTAATGATATCGGTGGCGGTGGTGGTAGCAGAGGACATAGTAGCAGTGGTGGTATTGATGATAGTGGTTAGAGGAGAAGGTGTAATTGTAAGGATGGGTGTTAATCGCATATTATTGTTGTTATTATTTTTATTTTTATTATTAAAATAATAATTATTATTAAACAGAGAATGATGTTGTGTTGGAACCAAATTAAATGCATTGATGTGATGAGGTGATATATTGGCATTGGTATTGGGCTTTACATTATTGGTAAAACTAATTGTAAAAGGTACAGAAGGGTTACTTGGATACGAGTCCATAATTGGAATACTCTGAGAATGATTATGTTTGTATGACGGAATTACGCTTATACTTGGGATGTGGGAAGGTTGGTTCTTCAGATGGGGAAACGAATGAGCGTGTGAATCATTGCAAGTTATTTTGGAAGTAGAACAATCAGATCTATCGCAATGACTTGATTCAGATAAAGCACAAATATGAAAAGGATGCGTTAGGTAGTCTCCCATAACAGGAGCGGATTGTGCAATAGGCAAACCCTTTCGAGACACGTTCATTGCATTGGCAAGGCTAGGCTTACACTGCTCCGACCACTTCTTTTCAGGAAGTTTTTCCTCCAAAGCTTTATACAATTGTAAAGTAGAAGCTGTCGGTGAATTGTTTGTTAGATTTGGACAGATTTTTAGCTGGTCTTTACATTTGTGTTGCATGAGAAATGTCCCGCTTAGAAGAATCGCCGGCGCAGAAACACACGTTTGAAATTCTTCTTCGAAAATTGCACACTCATAACTACTACCGGTCTTGGATAATACTGGATTGAATGCACTCAAATGGTAACTTCTAAGTTTTAAGGCATAATCACTTAAGTTCGTGTCACTTTTGGCATGCGAATGTGGTAACGAGTTCGCCTCATTCATGACATACGCATGTAGGGAACAATTACAGGTTAGAGGCCTTTCGTTTGTGTCTAAAGGAGTCACACGACGAAATTCACGTATTTTTTGTATGTAATGAGGCTCGTCCACACTTTCCATGCGGCTCATAGTCAAAAGGGCATTTTTTTTCTTAACTGATACCTCGTTGTGGATGGCATCTTTGCTTTTTCTATTCGGAAAAGTCCCCCTTACATAATAATCATAATCGTCAGGTGAAGCGGGTGTTAATGCGAAATCTATTTCGGACAAAGGCAACTCGTTGGTGGATGTTTCTAGTTTGTAAAATGTTAGATGCTCAGTTACGCGCATGGGATGATGCAAAAATGATCTTTGCTGATTATATGCATTATTATTGGTTGTATGAGCAATTTCTTTGAGATGACGATCAAGTTAAAGCAGTAGTCAAATAAGACAAGAAATATGTTGGCGGGAGGTGGGCAGAAGGGACATAGTAGTTGTTGTTGTGGTATATGTTTAATATTTAGAAAAATATATACGTATATATGAAAGTTAATAAATAATTTGTATGTTCACAGAAACACACACAAACACTAACGACATATATTCGATTAAAAAACAAGCAAAAAAGCTATATTTGGCTCAGACCAAATCTTGGACACCCACAACATTTTGGCGTGCACTGTAGTTGTGGCGTGGTTGTATATAATAGCGACCTTTTTGGGAACAATTGGCGCAAATTTTGATACTGATGGAGAACAAGTAATTTACTTTGCAGGGTCCCTCTAATTGGCTCAGGCGAAACCTTGGATACCCTCCACATTTATGCGTAATCTGATATATATAAATTTATAGCGTTGTGGCCATAAAGGGTTTTGTGAATGTCCACAAGGCTGTTAACCACATGTCTGGTTCGGCTCAGGGTGTTGCACACGAATTGAAAAGCTCAGTGTACCCGTATCTCACGTAGAGGGTATAAAAATTTAAATGTAACATAAAAAAATTAAAACTTTATAATTGAAAAGGTTTCTAAAGTTTTTCATCCCTAACTGAAAGGGGTGTACAGTATGGAAATGATGAAAGGGCATGGTCATGGAAAACACCAAAAAAAGACACCTTTTTAGTTAATTTAACTACTCATGTCATTTCATCTCATCTTCCATCATCGTAGAAATGAAACGAGTGCGTTTTCTGTTCAACAGTCGTGATCAGTAGTTAAAGCAACTAAAGGGGAACATAAGGAGGATCTCATCCAAATACACGGAACTTCCCAGCCAGATGCTTACATAAATATTATGTATTATGTTGTAATTTTTCATTACTTTACAACGCAATAATAATATTTTTTTCGCAGTTATTCGGTAGGAGAAAGGAGAAAGTTTATGTAAATTGTTTTTTGTAAAGTAAAAGAAAAACCTAAATAAGTAAAAAACATATGAGAAAGAGTACATTTGACTTAAGCCAAATCGTGCACACCCTCCACCTTGAGTATGTTACATTAAATATCTGTGTGGCTACACTATGTATGTTTCTGGCTTACTCACGTATAAATGTTGCTAGAGAGAAATTTTGGAGAAGTGTGGGAGTGGCTGTGTTATTCAAGTCCACTTCGTTTTTTATGTGAAATGTGAACTTCGCAGAATTATTTTGTGATCGTGATAGTATTTTTTCAATTCAATGGGCGAGAGATATTAACACACGGACGTGGGGATACGTTAAGATTAAGCTAGCTTGAGCTGGATGTTCATTAAGAACTCGTTTTGGAGGATTTATTGTCTTTTTTGGGAGTTTACCCCAATCACTAAGGTGGAGTGTATACACATATATATATACTTAAATGCATATTTATAAATTAATAAAATTGTACATATCCTATGGTATTTAAACTTAGGTATCCTTATGGATGTTTAACTGAGTAATTAAAATGAGCTAAAATAGAAACTTGTTAAAAAAATAATTGTAATAATAACAAGTAAGAAAACTAAATTTGGCTTAGACCAAATCTTCAGTACCCTCCATATCTACAACAGTGAATGTATTACGTATCAGCTTGAAAGCCGAGTTTTTAGTGGAGTACAGTTTTTTATAAATTTTGGGCGCGTCTGTTATTCGACCATGCTAGGGCACATCGATAAAGGAAATAACTATAAATATGTGCATAAAATTTGACGTTCATAGGTAAATTTTTATGGCAGATATAAAGATTTTTGTTCATTGTGGGCATGGCTTTTGAAATTTTAGCTCAATATCTCAAAATTTACGGCGGTGAGAATGATAACAAAAGACGGATACACGGACACGCATGTCTAAATCGACTCAGTTTTTGATGCAGATCAAGAATATATATACTTTGTAGGGTCTCTGACGCCTCCTTCTGAGTGTTGCAAACGGAATAACAAACTTAGTATACTCTCATCACTAAGTCGGAGGGTATATGTAATAATTTGTTTAACGTTAGGAAGTGCGCTTCTTTTGCCTTTTCGCTTGTAATCCAACCGAGTTCTTCTTTAACCAAATTTGAAGTTGATAGTTGAGTTATGACCGGTGGAAGGTTACTTTGGAGATTACGTCACTACTTTTTCGCTATATTAACTGAGCGATCATAATGTTCCTACTTCCACAGTTTAAATACCATAAAGCATTACGGGTTAATACACTAAATTAACACTTGTTCTGCTTATGATTCAAATGCAGGTACATTTGTTAAATAATACAAGAAAGTCTTTTATTTGTGCTATAAGTTCCGTTCGGAATAAGGGTTACTTCAAAACTTGCCTCTTCACTTTGTTATGCATATTTCAAAATATATAATGCTCGTGTTGCTAACTCGAGCGCACGTTTTCGGCGCATTTTCATTATCCTACCGTTTGTAAATACGTACAGTTCGATGATATCATTTTAGTATTGAAAAATTACATTTTTAACATTTTACACGCCACAAATACATTTTCGTTTCAGTTTCTAAATGGAACACCGCTTCAAAAAAACAACATATCATGCATTAATCCATATACTGATAAGACAGTTAAGCACATATATAGGTGTAGAAAACATTAGAAACAAAATATCTATGCGGTTCGTATTGCGAAGGCTTATGTATGCAACAAGGGTATACATACAAATTTTTTTCGTTTGTTTCTCCTTAGTACGGCGGAAAAAAAATTTATCGCAATATAAACGCAGAAGACAAACAAACATACCTTTTGATTTTTGTGCATGCCTCTGCTCATAACTACGTGAACGTTGTTCATCATCGGGACTGAGGGGTCGAGTAGTTTCTAAAGAGCCTACTTGATTAACTTGTTGTTGCTGTTGTTGGTGGTGATGATGTTGCTGTGATGCCAATTCCTCATTTAAACGCTTGGCTAAGTCCAAGGCTTCATGACCACTTACAGTGTAGTGAGCCCCGATGGGTATCGGTTTGGATTTGTAATGACTCTTCTCCAAAGCATCGGAGACCTTTAAATGGAAAAGACAATAATAATTAAAAATAAAGTCGTGAATACCGATTATGTTTGATCGAGAACGTTTTCAAATTAAAAAAAATGATTAATTTGATAAAAACCTTCACATTAAGGACACGTACAACTTGTGGGAGTGGACGGAATTAAGATTATTAATTGATGGACATTTGGCCGAAAAGCACTGTATTACATATGTATAAACGGGAAAAAGGAGTTTCTGTTCAAGCATGTGTCAAAAAGACATAAATTTGTACGTGTTCTACATTAAAGAAGAGAGGAGTAAAAAACCGTATTTGACTCAGGGAAAATCTTGGACTTAGGTACTTGATTATTTTCTATAATAGTGAGGGTTCCGTACAAAAAACTTTTTTGTAATTTGTGGGTGTATTTGTTTTCCGAAACCGCCTGTTTTCTCACATCGATACTAATACCAAAAATATTTGCATTGAGTTTCAATTCAATACCTCAATATTTACGAGGACAGATGTTCCAGCAACAGACTCACGGACACATTTGGAGTTATGGCCAGATTGATTAAGATTTTGATGTTGATCAAGAATGCAACAAGAATGCTTCGGGGTATTTCAAATGGAACAATAAACTTAGTAGCTAGTGGTGGATTTAAGATAACTATACATTTCTTCCAGAGACCTCAAGAAACGCTTAACATTTCGTTCTATTCTATTTACAATACATACCTTTAAGTTTTTCACTGGACTTTCATCTGTATCATTTTCTTCATCTATGCGTGAAGGGGTACCGCCGAACTCGTCACTACACTATAGGCACCAAAAAGAAATTTTATTACATTCACACGCTAAACGATATTATTTGCAATGAAGATCTAATACATACTATAGTTTTTAGAGTGCCAGAATCATTGCGCGAATGCGGTCTAAAGCCAGGTCCGGGTGGTAGATTTTTCTGTACACAACAATTAACACCGGGACTAAAGTGCAATTCCACATGAAATCTTTCTTCGGATGTAGGATCTTTGGTGGGATCTTCATACAACATTATCACAATTTGTGACATGTAATTCAATTCAGAAACCATTGATATATAATCCATAGCCCGACGCCATTGTTCATCAGTTAGTATATCCAATAGACCACCATAGCGCAGCACAGTCAATAAAGAGTGCACGTGACTTTCGCTGGTAAAATACAAGCGGGTTCGAACATGACGTTCGGGACTTGCTACACCGTGGCTGTATTGAGGATTTAAACGGTTCACTGATTCATCGTCCACCTCTTCAATGTTGCGCTGCAAATCCGATTTGATTTTCTTCAACAATGGCGTACAAATTCCTTGGCCAATGGTCAGCTTATCTTGTTGCGTTAACCCGTATTCTTGTGGTATAACAATGTCGGCCAAGTATTTTGAATATATGTACAGCTCCTCGGCCTGATCATATTGCAACGTGTGCTGATTATGTTGCAAATCGTATTTAATGCAATCGTAAATGTCGGGTATTTTCGATATGTCATATAGTTTACATTTGGTACTGAAATCTTTTTCAATTTTTTCCCAACGGCAACGCATCAAATCCCATGTCTCACCATGATACAAAATAGCATCTTTCGTTTTCGGATCATCTTTCTTTACACTGATAATCAGTAATAAATCTTTAATTAGTTTGTGGACATGCTGACAACACTCTACCGGATTTTTAACAAAATCCAGAGCCTGGTTTATCGATATACTGTTATTTGGATTGATGGCTCGTCGATCTTCTACGGTGAATTCTCTATCAATGCGCATTAATTCATGTAAGCGTGTTTTGGCCCTACATATAAAGTAATTAAAATTAAACAAGTAAAAAGACTACATTATCATGGGTCAAGTCTAGGATACCCACATCATTACCCTCATTCCAAATTACAGCACTACTACACACCCCTCTTCCCCAAATAATAAGCAAAACAATCAAACATTAAATTTGAGTTAGGCAAAATCCTAATAGTTTCCACATCTATATAAAAATCGTGGGCGTGGAAGGCACTTTATTCTGTCCTTCTTGGATCCAATTCAACTCATTTTCAACAATAAACTACGTACTTCTATTTTAGCAGTCTTATACCTCAATTAAGGTTTTTTGTGGACGTTTCTATGGATCGATTTTGATCTTTTAATGCGTATTCGTACAAAAAATGTTTGAACCAAATTTCAGCTCAAATTCTCAATGTTTGCAACCGTAAAAGTGCCACAGCAACGTGTATAGATACAAGGGCCATACGCTAAGCAAGATTATTTGAATATAGATTTGAAGCTCACGCCTCATTTTAGGTATTTCGAACATTTGCATAAATCCAATATGCTTTCATATTTTAATGATGGTGGGTATAAAACTTGATATAGTTAACGATTCAAAGTGGTAGTAAAACGATTGACACATCGATTCTTTTAATCGCTAATACATGTACAGGCACATGTGCTCAATATTGTGTTTACGTACATATTTTGATATTTGCTGGAATCACAATCATTGTCAAGTAAACCATTCGTATTGGCGCTCTTAACCATTTGTACTAAGATCGGCGTTAGCTCTCCTTCCAAAGCCAAAAGTCCTTTAGCAAAAGCGGCTGCCGTCATTTGTACACGGCCCTCATCAGACGCATATATTTTGAGATCATGGCGAAATGTTGAATGCAATCTATTGAAAGGAAAAATATTCGTATTCCATTTTAATTATATAGTACGTATTATAATGACGTACCGTAATAGACCTAAACCTTGTGTACCGGAGTAATCGTGACGACCTTGACCTCCAGGATACATGCAACGAAATATGCGACCTAACTCTTCAGCCTGTATGCGACCAGCAGGCGTTAATTCTCCACCCCATTTTAAAATCAACACCAAAGACGGTTCTGTAGGAGCATCTAGTAAATGAAAACGGTATATTTTTCATAACCTGGTAATAATTTTTACGATTAATATATTTCCCTAACCATCGTCAGAGCTCGAACCTCGAGGTCTTCCCTTTGGTTGGTATTTCATTTGTACCTTACGATTTATTCCTGAAAAATGACCATACCTAAAGCCAAGAGAGGAAAGATGAGAACGTTAAGGTTTTCAATAACCAGCTTACATTTCCAAAACACTTTTTAATTGTTCCAATTTGCTTTTCTTTTCCTCGATTTCTGCGTCGGCCTTAGTTTCAATTTCCGCCAATAGAAAACGTGCAATATCCAATATCTCTTGCAACTGCTTCGGCCGTTTCAATTTAATGTGGCCAAACTTGTAGCCGTCATATTTTCCAAAAATTTCAAAGAATCTATAAAAAGTATGAATAGTTTACTTTATATTTAGAATATGTAGCTTTTTTCTCGCTCCATATTTCTGCTTACTTTGGATGGCGAACTTCCACTTTCATTTTCTGTTTTGGTGTACGGTCACCGTGCCTGATCACAGCTACCACACAACGTAATTCCATCATTTTGCCAAACGTTGTGGGCACAATGGGTGGATCGTCTAATTGAAATGGTACAGACCACGGTATATGTAGAGTGGGTGTTAGTTCTCTCAGAATCATATTGCCCAAAATTTTAGCGCAATCATCATAATATTTGTTAGAGTTTTTTACAAAACTAAAACCATTTACGTCGCAGACATACGATTTTCCATTAGCTCTGAAATTTAGTGAATTTGCATTTGAGTTTATATAGGTAACAGGCCAACGAACTTTACCCACATACCTTAATAAATCGAAGCCACATACTGTTTGCTTGAAGGCCAAACATACCTTACGTGATATGAGTTTCTCATCATTATTCAAAATAACCGGGTAACGTATCTCTTTGCCTTCACTATCCCTTTCAACTTTGCCATCTAAAGCAGGGCTTTTTCGAGCCTCAGCGTGCGCATAATCCGGCCCCACAGTGTACACTTTGACATCAGTACCTGGAAAATACACTACGTTTTAAAAGTAATACTGATTGTTATAACATTGGCATCAAAAATGGTTAATATTTTTTAAAGAGAGAGATAGAGAAGTGGTATGTAGGTGGTAACAAATGCAAACTTTGTAACTTTTTTTGAATGCTTTTCCGGGGACTAGAAAATTGATGATTTGAGTTTGTATTTGCAGTGGAAGAGGTATATGTGTGTGTGTGCCGAAAATGATTGTTTGATGCTAATTGTTTTAAAAGCACAATGCTTTTATGTGATCAATAAGTAGTGGGTTTCGTTCTGTTTTATTAAGCTGCTGTAGTTAAATATATAAAAATAAACTCAAATGATTGTTTGAGACAATATACAGCAAAACTACTATTTCTACTCCAACAGAAACAAAGCGAGCAATAAAATACCATGCAACCAAATAAATCCATAAATTAAATTAAATGACAAAATTAAAAATGTTATAATCGATCAAATTGAACCATTTGCAGGTTTCCTATTTTGTACGTAACTACCAGGAGGAGGTCTCTGGGACATCACATAGTATAAATTTTCATTATTAGCATTAAAATCTGTGTTGTACGTCTCTGAGTTTGTTTCTGAAGAGTTCACGATAGCAAATATCAGAATCAACATGCTCCGTTTAAGCAAGCAGGGCCCCATTAGAAATGAGTCAACAGACACGACCACAAGCGCCTCTCTCACTGCCACACAAACAAATTTACAAAGTTAAAGTTCAATATATACTATTTATAAATATATTGCAGTATCGATGGACAAAGACTCAAGTGAATACCATACGCCCACATTTTTAAAAAATCTGATGCAGAATTGTACCTGTGAGGTAAAGTGCAATCCATATTTTAATTGTTGATAAATGATCACATGTCACACCACGCCCACTTATTAAGTATAAATACGAAGGATATCCAGCTTTTGGTCTTTGACAACAACAGCTTTTTTACTCGTTTTTACATTTTTTCGATTTATTTATGAAAAAGTCTTGCATAAAAAGAGCTACAAAAATGATCCCATCGAGTTCTATATTAGAATATTCCAATCTAAACATATTTCCCATGATAGATAAGAAATGCTGAGAACTGATGCTTTTGATTGAATAAAGTCTTGTTTTTGAAAAAAGCTTTACATGGACAGTGTTACTAATGCCTTCTAAATACCTATTATTTGCTATTTTATGCCTTGCACCACTTGTGGCAAAAGTATACTAAGGTTGTGCACGTGTTTTTAACTCCTACTACTTCAATACTTCGATGATACCGATTCAGAATTAAAATCATTTTTCCGTCTGCCTGTCCATGTAAATTGGTGCGCAACATAATCGCAATTTTTAATATTTTTTGACAAAATATGGTGGAGAATTCTTAATTAGCTGTGCCCAACTTGGACTCAGTCGCCAGCTAAGACTTGGCCTACTACAACATTTTCACTTGTTTGATTTTGAAATGTTTCACTATTAAAAAACCCAAAAGGTTCTCTTAATAGCTCACGGTACATAAAGAGATAGATAAGGGTTGCCTTTGAACTAAGACAATATCATTGAAATAGACATACAGATGGACACACGGACATGGATTAGTCAAATTAGAAAATGATTTTGAATCGAACGATATAACAAGGCTCGTGCCACTTACTTAAAAAACCTCTATTACAGGAGGTGTAGGGTATATTAAGCAATTCACCCTGTTATTTGATGAAATACATTGATCATGTATAAAAAGTATTGTAAAACACTAACAACCATTCACTTTGATTGTTGCACACAAATAAATCAGACGTACAGAAACGAGCTGGCAGCAACATTAATACGTTACTTTAGAAAATACAATTTTCAATTAAATTAAATTAATAATTTGCTTACCGTCGGTGGGCATAAAGTCTTCATAAATAAAGGAACCAGTTTTACGTACTCGCGATTCGGGCGAATAAACACTACTACGACTTCCAATCTAAATACAAAATAAATTTTTCCTATAAAAGTTTTACAATTTTTATAATAAAAAAAAAAGAAGTTACTTTGCGAAATAATCTTTGACTTCCACCACCCGCCGAAGTAGGATAATATATGTAAATGTTATGATCCTCAGCCGACACAGGTTTTTCCACAAATGGCTTATTAAATATAACACCGTTAACTTCAACATGATCCTCTGATTCAATTAATTCATGTTCTAAAGGAAAATTATTACTAAAATATATCAGCTAGAGGCAAAGGTTTTAAATAGTGTGCTACTTTTTGGATCTGGTGAGTCACGATCCAGTACCGCATAACGTGGTATTTCAATGCCTTCTTTCTCCAATATCGCATAAACTCTCCGTCGATCTTGTATATCGAACTGCATATGTAAATTGTTTAAAACGTATGGTTTACGCAATTGGGCATATTGTATGGCCTTCTCCAAAGGAAAACCTTTCGAATGAAATGAAATTAAACAATCGCACACTGGCCATTTATCAACCGGTTCCTTGATATAAGAAAAAGCACATTTCATTTTTTATTAGGTTCTGTTTGTGAGATATTATATATCACACCTTGAGTATGACGTCCTCCACAAAAATAACCATTTTTATAAACTCAAACTCCTCCAAACGGGTGATGATCTCTTTCATTGGTTTAGATTGGGTTTTTTTGGCCATGGCACATACACCCACCACCACTTGTTTGGCGGAATTCGATGAGGTACTGGTATCAGAATCCATACCGTCGTTACTGTCGCCAAAATCTGCATCACCCTGTTAATCAATGCATTAGTTTAAATTACCGTTCAAATTTTTTTACGAAAATTTTGCATATTATGTTAGTTTTGATTATTGAAAAAATTATTTAAAAAATTATTAAAGATAATGACATTATTCAAAATATAGGGTGTCTACACCCTAAATCTCCAAGTTCGGCGACTTAAAACTAAAATTGAAAATCATTAAACTTTTCTTTATTACTCAAGGCCTCTTATTGTGCCATTGAGTAGATGGGTGGAGTTGCAAATGACACGAACATTTTACCAGGTCCTGCTCTCTGTAGGGCTTAAGATATGAAAATGTTTGTGGTAACTTGAATTGCACAACTATAGCATTTGAAATTAATATAAAAGGCGTTAAGTTAAATTGAGCGAATAGAATTTTTGGTCCAAACGAAGGCACTCGTACATACGCATAAACATTCATCACAATAGCAAAAGTCATTGACCACATCGTCATCCTTCATATGTTTATTATTATCACAATGATATAATTTGTCACGATCACCATGGGAAACGTCACCAGTTTCATTGAGCTTGATGCATTCGTTCGCGTTTTGCTCAGTCTCACATTGTTTATATTTATGTCCATTACGCATCCGCTCACATTGATGCGTAAAGGTATTTTTGTCGTCATTAGTCACTTCCGATGGCGCATGCCATTGTTGACGTTTACGCTGTTCAGAGCGATATCTTTTTAAACGCCACCAATCCTTTAACCAAGACCACTCCATAATATATTGACTGTAATTTTAATTTAATTTGAATGCAGATTAAAATTGAATGCCGCGTTTTTTGTACTCAAGCACCAACGCCACCACATGCAACAGATTAACTAAAATGGCTCTCTTTAAATGTGAGCTAATAAGCCAATATTTGTGAGTACAAATAATTCACCAAAAAAAGACATACATTGCACCGCAGCCGTGCATACGTATAGTCAAATCATTGAAAACTTTTACATCGAAATGATGAAAAACAGCTAAAACGGCACAAATTAGTCAAAAGTTGGATATTCATCATCTTTGGTGGCTGTATGCGGTTTATGTTTGCAACTCTCACATCCTAGCAAAAAGCATTAAAAATCTATTTTTTTCTTTTTACCGAGCAGTGTAGGGGTGTCGTTGGACCGCTACTGCCAATTTTTATTACCACCCAGTCAGAAAACTAAATTTGGTTTATCTTAAAATCTTAAACATCCTCCACCTTCTTCTACAAAAAGTGGGTGTGGCATGTATCCGATTACGTCATATATAGTTATTATATAACGAATCAACCAACAACTCGAATTTTGTGTCAGATACCTTTTTTGGGCGTGACTCGCTTTTGCGGGCGTGTGTGAATCGATGAATGCCCTAATTATTATGTGTTCTACGGTCCTTGGTTGGTATCGCTCAAAGTCACAAAGTATGGAAGGTACGTTGATTCACAGAGCTTAGACGCATAGGCGGTGGGTACTCAAGATTTGACCTAAGGCTTATACAGATTATTTACTTGCTAGTACATACTTTTAATTTCCGCCGTTTGTTAGTTTAACTTATAATTAATGTTAGTATGAATTGTAATTTGAAATTAATAAAGCATTTGCAAATAACACCCACCGCCTCTGTACATGATGCTATATTAGATCGGGAGGCGTTGATAGTAATTGTCTCTATAATATAACGTCATAAGAATGCACAAAATATTATTTGACATTATACAAGTATATGGTAGTGACGACACGAGGCTTCACTCTCCGCCTGATATATAGTGGTATCATCATGTGGATAAATTACAGGCTCACTCTGTGCTTGATTCAGTACAGAATCAAGAGAGCATTTTTTTCGTTTACTGTCAGTGAAATTTGAAATTTGTGTTTTTATTATCTTCAGAGCGCGTAATTAACTTGTATACACTATTTCCCATCGTAGTCAAATAAAATATATATCTGTGCATACAAAGCACCGCTATTTTCATGTATAATATAACAACTTTCTTAAAGATCTAAACTACAAACTTTTAATATCTTGATTGTATGAAAATCTAAACCGATTTCTGTTTGTGCAAGTTTTTTTAATCAATTTCATTAAACAATGAGTGGGGTGGGGTTGATTGGCCTAGGCCAGTGTGTGAGCGTGACCGTTATCCGACTGCGCCAATTTTGATACATTGGTGGATGTCACAATCGTACATCCAAGTACCAAATTGCAACTGGCTAGAAAAGGTATTGGTCGATTGTGGGCCATTTTGCCCAAATTAACGGCAACATACGTACGGATAATAGAATTTTTACAAAATATTAGCTCCATTTCTCAAAATTTAGGACTGTAAGAGTTTCAGCAGACACTCGGACGAACAAGTCTATCTTGATGTTGATCAAGAATATATATACTTTGTAAGGTCTCTGTGGCTTGCTTCTTCGTTTTGCAAACGCAATAGCAAACTTAGTATACCCTCACAGCTACGGTGGAGGGTATAACACACTTGATCATTTTGATCAATTTTTCTTTCATTTATGTCACTCGTTTAAAAGAGAGTGCCGGTGTATATTTATATATATGTTAAGCTCGTTTCAAACATGAGGGTAAATAAAGTTGGCTTTGGCATTGAAACCTTTTTCTATTGCTTGTTGGTAGTTTTTACTTTCGACTGTAGTTGCGCACTGTAAATAAGTATGTTGAAAGAATGCAAAGAACATATACAAGGTCAAATGTAAAGCGTATTGATTTTTTTTGCAACATGGAAGTGACCACAAAGAGACATTCGAACTCAACAGACAGTTATTAACAAAAACTAGTTGGGGATGGGCAAAAACAAAACAATAAGGAAAAACAAAAAAGACAAACACATACATTGCCATCATGACCCACAAAGAAACCAGGACGTGAATGTGGACGTTCAGCGCCGCCGTCCTTTACTGGTGGAGTGCTTTGCAAGGCAGCTTGTTGGGATGATTGTTGTCGTAAATCCTGATAGCCAGATTCCAATTCAGTGTACGACATTTTTATTTATTTTTTCAACGTTTGATCCCCACGTTTCCCACGTTGTTGTTGTAGCAGATGTAAACTGTGTGGCGGTTTTAGTAATGTTTTATTGTCACAATTTTTTATTGAAAACATTAATGTTTTGTTTTTGTTTTGCAAGACACATAAACACTTATATTGGACACAAAATACAAACATTAATTATAGAGTGGCTAAAGTATACGAATTGCACGCCTAATCGATTTTTCCTTTTTTATACTCTATATGCACAGCCTGCCTCCGGTTACTTTTCGTGCTCCGTGTAATATTTGTTATAATTTATTTTTTTTACAGTTACAATTAAGTTATTGCATAACATTAGTCTTTCTTGATTTCGTACGTATTTCTAATGCTTCTATTTATTTTTGTATTTTTTCGCAACACATTGAATTTCACTTAATAATCACTAAACTGTTCATTTGCACAACTTTCTACAGTTTAATTTTCTTTCTATGTACATAACTAGCACTGCACCCAATTGCAATTAGAGAATACGCATAAAAGCGAAACATCTGATTGCTGATGTACCAGCTTTTTTATGCTTAAGAACCAACCCATATATTCTGCATCACTTTCTCACAGGGCTGCATTTTCATCCAGATGAATGACTTGGTTATTGTTTGTTTCCTCCAAACGAATTTACATTCAAAGCTTGGTAACCCTATATGATCAGCTGCAAACAAAAAAAAACATTAAATACACAATTTTTTTTGATCGGACTTGACATTTCACTGCCTAACTATTAAAAACGACATAGTTTTACTCTTTTTTAAGGATAAAACATTGTAAAATTCCTTGGAATGTCGCAAATAAATATGCGAGTAAAAGCACGGTTGCAGGCATTGGGCATAAAGTTATGGCTGGAACCATATTATTTTGAAACGAATGGACGCTCTGAAGCTGCAATTGAAGTAAGAAATCTATATAAATTTATAGAACTCTGGAAAAGAAGCCATAAACACTTATATTTTCATAGGAATTAGCCAAAGATTTTAATAATAATTTAGGTATATCTCTATCAATATGCAAGTTAACCTTAACTACACTTCAAGACAATGCTCTGCGTAAATTGGCTGCACGCAAAGAATACGAAAGCACAGGTACTGAAAATGTAAAAAAAAAAATGAATTGCCAATTTATCTTGTTATATATGTTATATTATTTGTAGGCGTGGCAACACTTAGTGTACGTCGTATCGATAATAGCCAGGGTACCGGTAATATATTTGAAGTGAAATGTTCTTTAACAATTTTAGGCAATGAACTCTTAAAAATGATTGCGAAAGATTTAAATATAACACAACCTTATAGAATCAAATGCATAGTGGCTGGTAAGATACTTAATGATGAGCAAAGTTTATTATTTCAAGGGATAAAAAACGGTCAGCAACTAATGGTAATTGTTAGTGAACTGGATGATGAGGCCTCTTTAGAGAATGCTATGCTTGATCGAATACAAAAAATTAAGTATGATATAGAGCTTATTGTGGACTCTAGGAAACAGTTTTTTGAGGTACACTTTCACGTGCAATTGGTAACTTTCAAACAAGTTCTAATACTTAAGAATTTTTTAGATAGAAGATCAAGATGGCAATCCCATTTTTTTGCCACCCGCTGAAAATCGAGCTCTACTAATGGCTTTGGGTTTTTATGAAAAAGCTCGTGCCGCCATGAAGCGGGAACATTATGATGAGGCTTTGATATTGCTGCTAGAAGCTGATGAAAAATTTAGCAATTGCAATTCTGAGTTGTTAGAAATGGTTGATAACTATGCTTTAGTTAATTTAGATATTGTGTGGTGTTATTTATGTCTCAAAGTAATGCTGCGAAATTTTATGAATATAATGAAAATTAATTTTCATATCCCTTGTAGAATGTTACTCAATTACCAGATGCTCACAGACGTTTAGACATATGCGAGAAAAGTTTTCGTCGCAGTTATGGTGAACAGTTACAACGTTTGATTACATTTAAAGGTAGTGGTAATACTGAAAGGGCACTTATTATGCGTTTGCACTTGCTTCAAGGCGTAGTACTCTTTTATGAAAATCGACATAACGAAGCTCATGCGAAATTGATTGAAGCCGAAAAAGAAATGCGTCTTTTAAAAGTAGACGAGAATACTGTTCAAACATTAGTGGAAATGGGCTTTGAGTTTTGTGAAGCACGTTTAGGTTTGCGAGCTTGTCACGGCAACATAGAAGAAGCTATCAACTACATACATGAAAATCACGAAAAAAGAAAACAAAATCGGAAACGATCCGAAAATCAAAGAAAACTAAATAAAGAATTGGCGAGAAAAAACAAAGATAAAAATTGGGTTAATCCAAGTAGTGTATGTGCCTTAATGGAAATGGGTTTTATTCGTGATTTAGTGGTTCAGGCCCTGCGAATGTCTAAAAATGATCTGACAAAAGCGGTAGTTTAAAATCAGTGACTATGTAAACTTTTATTAATTGTTTTGTATATATTTATTAATAGGTGGATTTATTACAAAATCATAGCGATGTATTAAATAGTAACTTATCCCCTGCTGAATCCACAGCTGGCCCCTCTACTTCCCGTGCCGTTAGCAGTTCACTTAATAAAGATTTAGACACAGCAGCTGATGCAAAACCCTCAATGGTGGCATATGAACGTTTTAAAGAAGAATTAAATCAAAATGATTTTGATTATTTAGATTTGCCGTTAATGCTGGAAGAGCAAATATTAAACGAATACAAACAGTTATTACAAGATCAGTAATAGTATTGTAATGCTTCTCTCTTTTAAATAATAGCTTAATGAGCTAGATGAGATCATTATGAAATATAAGACTGTTTAAAAATATAATTTTTTTGTAAAAACTTGGTTTCATTTTTTAATTTGCAGTTATACTAAGTTGAACAATATATTTAACTATGTGTTTGTGTTGTATAATTATAAGCTCACTATCTGATTATACAATCTTCTGGTGGGATTAGTATTTCGCCGTTGCCAAGTCCTTTTTAGTGACATATCTACTCGTTATGAATTTATTACTAATATGGAGACTTCAATGGCACGATTCTGTAGTCGAAAAAGTTCGGCAGTATGTAGTGCATAATAATTGACCTATTATATAAGGGAATATAAGGAATTTTACCCTCATTCCTATGTAAATCACACAAGTCAATGAGAGCTAGCTCGTTTTCCCTTTTTTAACTCAGGAAAAATTAATTCTTCTAATATTGAAGTCGATCGACTGACCCCATGTGTTTGGTATAAAGACTGCAAGTGATAAAGTTAATTATAACCGGAACGTACACACAAAATGGACAACTGATTTTTTTCTAATATGTGATTTTAATTCTCGAATATTTTATCTTAGTTCTGTTCTGTTATATTTTCTACTTCTACCACTATCATCTACATAAGATGAAGGGTACCGCAAGCTTGTTATTCCGTTTGCAAAACCCAGGGAACTCCTCATAGTATGCATGTAAATTTGATAAGTTTCAAAATCTGTATTGATTATATAAGTAATCGTATAACGGTGTAACTAGTTGGAAAGGTCAAAATTCAGTGCAACTATTTAACGTGTCTCTACGTTATTGAAATTGGGCAAAATAGGTAGACTAGCAAAATCTATCATATAAAAAATTAAGCAATGAAGTTGACATTTGTGCACCCTATACTAGATGTGGATGCGGATGCTTGTAACTCCTAAACGGCATATGACACAATCACCTTCAATTATATAGATCGGCTCAGAATAAAAATCTGAATCGATTTAATTATGTCCGTCCACCCATCCGATATCAGTCCATGTACATTTATGCGCAATGTTTTGGGCACATTTTTAAAGATATTTCGATGACATTTGCTATAAAGGCGTTTCTTGACCCAATATTAAATATACTTTAAATTAGACAATTTTTAAGACCTATTCCCATATAACACCCATATAAATGTTATGCGTATTCCTATGAAGAAAATTCGCAATTTTTAATATTTTTTGACAAAACCTGACAAAGGGATGTCAACTGGTTTAGTAATTGGTCCGATCAGACCATTTTTTGCTCATCATATAACGCTTTATTATAGAGGAAGTCATTCAAATTCGCAATTCTTAATAGATACCCCCGTGCATAAACCCGAAATGAAAGTACAAAATTTCATCTCAATAGCTAAAAATGTACGACCCTGAGCGTTGCAATGTATGGATATGCAGGCTCACATGTGGGGTCACTAATGCCACCTTCTGGGTGTTGCAAAGGAAGCAACGAATTTGCATAGAGGCTGTTCTAGTTTTGAAGCCAATTACAAATTTTTAGAACCTTCGTCCCTATAAAGATTTTTCACGAAATAAAAGTACAACATTTTTACTTGTTTAGACATATTTACATATTATTCATATTTACATATTATGCAAAAATTTGGTGTAGTTGTATAATAAACACGCCCATGCCATACAAAGAACTACACTTCATAGAGAATTTGTTAGACGCGGGTACTAAGTTTGTCATTCCAAGGAGGGGAGGAGTCAGAGACCCTAAAAAGTAAGTAAGATCAGTATCTAAAACTGAGTCAGTCTAGTGACCGTCTCGCGGTCGTCAATTTTGAGACATTGAGCTGAAATTTTGTACGGAGATTTTTAGTTTCTGTAGTTGAAAATGGGTGACCACAATTAAAAAACCGCATTCAACACAAAACCCGACTTACAACTTAATACGTTACACAAACACTATTAGAGGAGGCATATGCTACATATGTTTACTTACTTCTAATAATATGCATAATAATTTATCATACGCCGTGTATGTTTTGTAATGATGTACATATGTTTTATTTTTATACATTTTTTCATTCCATAAGTCCAAAAGGAGGCAACGGAGACTACAAATTATATATATATTCTTGAACAGCAACAAAATCTGAATCCGTCTAGCCATGTCCATCAGTCTGTCTGTTGTATTAAACTAAATTTCGTACAAACACTTGTAATTTCTGAAGCATATCCGCCCACAATGTTACATAATATGAAGTATGATTTTTGAGGGATTTTTTTCTTTATTACAGATAAACAGTAGGAGATAAAAAAATTGCTAGGCTGTTGTTGTGTGTCCATATACCTAATAATTTTAATGGCATTTAAAAATTGCACATATTACGCAATTCTTAAAAGCGCAGCTTTGCGAACTGGTCTATAGTTTAAACTTACTAACTAAGCATAATATAACAATAACAATTTGAACACGAGAAAACTTTTAATAAAGCAGCATTCAATCTCAAACCACTGTCTACCCAATTTAATTTTTGGCCCTCTCTTGAAACTGTAGATTGCAGATCTGAATTTTCATAGACGGGAATTAGCGAGCAAAGCTAGTTCAAAGAATAAACAAAATAGATTACACCATTGTCTATTAATCCATTATGGAAGACTTTCTCTGTATATGTCATATTGGGCCCCGCCCTGAAACGGAGTACCGGCATAGGTGCTTCGTCCAAGGATCACGGGGCCAGAACAAAAATGCAAAAAGCATATTATATAAGATACCTTGGAAAAATTCCTTGGATCAATAATCTACCTTTTAGCAAACATAATATCAATGGGATACCAACCCATGGGCAATAGGCTGTCCAAAGTTGGGAGATCAAATGATCGACAGTCCTACCAAAGACTAAGTTTGGTACCGCGGGGTACTGGAGCCCCAAGAACTAAGGTTCTTGCCAGTACGTACTCTTGGGTAGGCCCCCTTGTGGGAGCTTCGCGGGGGCTGTAAAATCGCTATTGGTGCATGGCAAAAAAACCCTGTCACCAAGGGGTGAACTTACATAGCCTATGATGTAAGTTCTAAAGTTTTGACCTCCTTCGGGGGGGGGGGCGCAGGAACGCTTAAATCCCTACAAACGTCTAATTAAGTCTCCACGACGGGTATAGACGTAAAACACACACTTCACTGTATATGTCATATTTGACATAGGTACAATATATAGTGTTAAAAGTTAGTGGTATTAGTCGATTGATGAATCGGTTTAGCCATGTCCGTCCGTCTTCAGTTCTTGTAGTCCACTTAATACTGATATGGAAAAGAAACGGCCGAAGGGCAAGGTGTATTTTGTATCACCTAAGACCTGTAAATTATCTTTTTGATTCATCGTCACAATAAATTATACATATAAATAAACAATTGAACGCGTATTTGTTGTTTTTTAATATTTTGTTTTGATTTCTTTCTTTATAGAAATATATACACGTGCTTTATATTTATGTGTTGCTTACATCATCTTTCTCCTATGAAACAAATGGAAATTAGATTTTCTATTTGTTGACTTTAGCACTTTCTTCGATAACTTCACGTGCGTAAAATATATTAAAATTTCATCAGTAAATTGGTAACATTTCGTGTCTATTATTATATCAACTGCATTAGATAACAAACGGCCAGATGTCCCAGGCACCAGTACGCGTCTCACCTTTAATTAAGTTTGCTAGATGGTCGTTATTAACCGTTGGCGTGGGTTATGGTGCATTTCATCAAAACCGCCTATCCAAAAAGGAAGCAAAGGTTCGTGAAATTGAGGCGCAACAAAAGGTAATACGAGATGCAAAATTGGCTGAAGAAAAGAAACGTCGCGCTGAAGAGGAAACTCGTGCTTTGGAAGCTTTAGCAGGAACCAAGAAGGCTTAAGCTTCTGTAAAGTGTTTATTTAATTACATAAGAAATGTGAATATGCAATGATGTGACCAGAACAAGCAACAGAACATCATCTAATATTAATGATATTAAAAAATGCCTGGTGTGTCTTATCACATATATCATATACTTGGTATTTTTGTTTTATTTAAAAATAGAAAATTGATTGAGGTGACAATTGAATTGGAAATGTGAAAAATTAAGGGCGGGGGTTCAAAACCGTTATCTGTTTAAGCCTCCATTTGTTCAAGTTGCTACGCTTCTCGTCCACTTTTCTTAGTTTGCTCTTTTTTCTATTGTTTTGTATTATAAACACTTTTCAGCAACATGTAGCAGCATTCATTAACATTCTTATGGTGATTGTTATTGTTGTTGCAAATATTCTAAAAACAATCTTGTGATAAGAATTTTACTGTAAATAATGTAAATAGTGATCATGATTAACAACTTCATCCATTCAGCTCATTATTAGCACAATGAGAGGACAATACTGTTTTTATATGCAACCTATTCAAGTAATTGATACATTTGGTATGTCACAAGGTTTGCAACGTCCAGAACAATAATACTTTAGACTCCTGATGTAATCTATATATTTCTGATCAACATTAAACTCTGAGTCGATGTAATAATTAAGAAAATCGACCTACAATAAAACGTAGAGTGGACGTGGTGAATTTTCTACGTTTTCTAAATATTTTAGATTTGACTTAAACCAAATATTTTTTATTTCTGAGATGTGCGAGTGGTTGTTTAGTATAATGTCCACAACTCAATATTGTTCTAAGTTGTGTGAGTAATTAAGCTGGGTGCACAATAAACTTTATTTTGTTTTTTATTAAATATCAAGTTTTGCTTATAATATAAGCTCAGTTGAGTAGCAGCGATCGTGGACAACAGTTGTTGACAACAGCGTTATTTCGAAAAAGTAAATAAACACATTTTTGGCATTTTTATTGTCCGCATTACAACACCAATTTATTTTGGGTAAAGAAATTCAATGAAATTAATCAAAAAAAAAAAAAAAAATTATAAAACAACTGAACAATCCGGTTAATACAGAAGTTCAGGTGCAACATTGCGTTGCGCGTGTGTATTTTTTATTTTACTAGAGTTTATTTATGCATATTTAAATAAATAATTTAATCTAATCGCGCTATAATAATTATAATATCTACCTTAAGTTAATAATTAATTTCAGTGCAAGAAAGGGAGTGATAATAAATATGTAAAAATAATAAAATTGTAAAATCCATATAACCTGCCATTGACATTATATAACTATCCAAATGAATAAAAAGACCTTCTGGCGAAAGAAGTTCACAGTTTGAGTCTAAATAGATTGAAATTGTTTTCATAAAAGTTTAAATTTAAAATCATTTAAGTAATTACGATGTGCTTAGTTTTTGCCTCTTGAACTATCTCTATTCCTTACCTTATATTCTGATAGGAATAATAAATTGCGGACTTAATGAATTGAATAAATAAACTATAAACTCAGAATTATCTTATCTGTTTAGTCACAACTATGAATAATATTTAAGGTTATGATTACGATTAAGCACGATCGTTTATTCAAACTATATTCCACAGCTTTACTACATAAAAATTTACATTTGGTATAAAACTCATAAACATCTATAACGAAGCCAATAATGCGGTTCTTCGCGATATTCAAGTTATATCTAATTAATTTTGGAACCTTCTTTTTTGAAAATTCTATTGGACGAAGAAAAACTTACATTGTCCAAAAATGAACGTTTATAACAGCACACTTTTTTAAACCTTTTTATCGAGTCTATATAATGCGTGAAAAAATTGAAAATTTTACATTAGGCCAAACACGACTATTTAATATTTTAGTAGTCAATCGGGTCCAAAAAATTTTACGCTAATTAACTGTTTTTCACGAATTTCATTTAAAAAAAATATTAAGAATTTCAAACTTTTGTCATTAGAGATTTGTTCTAAGTAATGGCTTTTTGTGGGGAGGCATCCTAAATATGGACCAATCGGATGCATTTTCAAAATTTACCTTCCGGCGCCACATTTTATTAAAAAAAAATGAAAATTGCGTCTTGTAGGTTGATTACAAAAAAAATACTTGGACGCACAGATGGACATGGATTTACCACTTTGTGGTGCAGGAAATAATACTCGGAGAGGGGCACTCCTAAGGCACTGTTCCGCATTTAATGAATGAAATAATAATAAATGCAGGCGCCACTAAGAGCCTGTATAATATATAGCCTGTATGTAGTATAAATAATATATAATAAGCAAAAGAATATTAAAAAATCAAATAAGTTATTTAACTGCTCGTGTGTCCGCCTATTTGTTTAAATTATTTAATACTATAAAAAATATATTAGACACATGATAGTGATTATAGCACCAATTTTGCATAGTTCAGTTTAAGTTGCGAAACTATTGCTTCAACTCTTCTTAAGATTCCGTTCTTGTACGCTACACTATTTGTGGTAAGAAATGTACACAAGTATTACTAAGTTTGAGCGTAACGGCTAATGATTTTGTGCAAAGCTGCATGGCACAGTTTGTATGTGATATTTTATTTCCAAAAAGCTTTATTCAATGAAATTTCATAATTGCGAATATTTGAAAATTGGATGTGCTAACCTTTGAAAAATTGAAAGTTTCGTTATTTAATGACTTGTCGTACCTTTCATACTTAGACTAAAAAGTTACAACAAGAACTTGCGGGTAAAATTATTTCACTTGATTTGTAAGGTATTGTCATAGCTACAGAAAATGAACATTACGTTCATTTTTTTGAACATTTCTATTTGTTCTTCATTTTTATGGTTTTGTTTTTGTGCAAATATGCTTGTGGATATGGTGTGGCGTCTCATATTTCGATATTCGTGTTTATTACCTAATGTTTGTTTTATTTTTATCTTCTTCTTCTTCAGTTTTAGTTTAAAATGTTACATCTTGCATCCTTTTCTTTCCTATTTGCAGTATGTATGATTTAAAAAAATTGTGCTTTTGTGTGAAATAATGCCTGATGTTATGTTGGATTTCATATATACACATACATACATTCATTTAACAAACGTATACAACACAACATTTTGTGCTATAGGTGTTGCATTATTTATGATTATCGCATATGCGGTGAGAATAAAAAATTAAAAGAAAAGCAAAAAATACAAATTTCTTTTCTTTTTTTATTTACCATGTTTGCTTGGCAATAAATCTGTGTACGATTTTTTTAATTTAACAATAGTTATTAGATTTTAAATTGTGGGAACTGTTAGCATTCTATTGTACCATATATACTGGATTATTACTATTATAATATATGTAGGAACTGCAAGCTGAACAATAATAAAGCATTATATAATTAAGTGTATCTTCAGCGAGCTTTCATATAACATACTGACCTCCTTATTATTATAGTCACTGTTTTTGTGGAAACGCTTGTAATATCCAGAAGGAGACGTGCCACACCCCAAAAACATATAATCAGTATCAATATCCGAATCGATTTAGCCATTCTATCTGTCCGTGGGTTGGTACGTTTGATTTTTGCTAATTAGTTAATTAGCTAATAGTTATTCTTCACCAAATTTTGTCAAAAAGTATTAAAAAATTTTTGTCATATAATAACCGTTATAATCTCTTATACGGGAGAGGTTCTAAATATGGTCGGATTCAGTTCATTTTCAAAAGAGTTACTCTTCGTAGCAAATTTCATCAAAATATCTCAAAAAGTGTAACCTGTAGCTTGCGCACAAATTTACATGGACAGACATACATAGTTAAATCAATTCAGATTTTGATTCTGGATCTATCGGTAGAATTTAAGGTAGTAGGTATTGCATTTGCCGTTTAGGACATCCGTCATAACTTAATGAGTATATATGTCAATACATTTTCTGTACTTCAGTATTTTATGTTATATTTTGTGGAATCTCCGACGCCTCCTCTAAGCAAACTCTTTGGCAAAGTATACGGACACATATATTCATCATGCCCATTAGACCGGTCCTTATATATATGAAGAAAATTATTTTTTCGAATTTATAACACGGAAAGCGCTAAAAACATTTCATTTGGTGTCCAAAAATACAAAAAAAAAAATTGAGCACGATTGGACAATTTTTAGCCGCGTCTCAAGCCACTACTACTATTAGAAATAAGACTAAAAATATTTTATTTTTCTTATATATAAAATTATTTGACAAATGAATCTTAAACTAAAATATTTTAATTAATTACATATTAACATTAACTTAATTTAAAAATGAAGTCTTTTTATATATATATTATACATATCTCACTTTAATGCGCAAACATATGATAGTTTTAACACAAAGCGATGGCAAACAAAAGACTTCGATCGGATGACGATATTTTGTTAATAATATTGTCAAATTACTGGTGCTAAATTACCATCAAGAAAACAAGTGCTGCAAGTATTATTTTATAATTTACGAATAGTTGGTTTAAATTTAAGAGAAAGTACTAGATTAGGTGTTGCTGAGGTTAGCACATTTTAACAGCACTGACTGCATTGACAAAGCGGAAAAATTACACAATGAATGGACGTCTATCATAAAGAATCACGGTCGGAAAACTGAAACTTAAAACAGGAAGGAAACTGAATTTCAAGAGAAATTTGATGATTTATTCTAGATCACACGCGCAGACGAATTGGAGTTAATATAAATACAAGAATACGGAGAGTTTTTATTAAAGCAGCGAGAAAAAGGAAGACCAGGTCGTATGATAGGAACAGATAAAATTCTTATCCGAAAAGTATTTGAAATTATAGTTGCTATGACAGCCGCACCAGAAGTACTAATTTTTAATCCTTTTAACAAACATTGGAATAATATTAATAAGAAAAATTACAAAAGTTGCTTAGAAGATGAGCATATTGTTAAAGGATTGACTGCTCAAGAACGTGGTGTAGTCTTAAATTACTGTCTTCATAATTTGAAGCAAACTCATCGTAGGCACGATTACAAAGAATTTTTACAATTAATTATCATTTTTCTTGGAGGTACGGTGTCGAATTTTAACACCTTTCGAATACCTGGTGTAACTTCTCATGCTAGATGGATGTCAAAAGCAATTTATACACTTAAAATGTATTTTTCCGTGATCAATTCAATATGTCAAAGCAAGAGCTGAGCGGCATACGTAGTGTCTGTATTTTCATAGTTCCTATCTATGTAAGAGTCTGGTTTGGATGCACCAAAGCAATTGAAGCTCCAAATCAAGACCTAAATTTAATCAAAAATATAACTGTTTATCCTGAACGAAATATATCTTGTGCTTTGCTACAAAAAGTTACCAATCACTTATGGTATTTGTCCGAAGAAGCAGTCGGTCTTTCATTCTTCGATTCTAATGTAAGTGTTGATGTTAAAAGAAAAATGGTTGAAGAATTTAACACTAGATTTACGGATGTTTGTTATATACCTATTTTTACTGAAGTGAGTCAATTTGACTCATACGAGATAATTGATGTTTGTTGCAAAGAAAATATTTCCAAATCAATCTAAATGAAAGCTTTATTATTAAAAAATTCATTTAAAACAATTTTTACATATAAATTCTGTTTTTGAAATACGCACATTTTTATTAGGTTTTTACATATATTTCTATTGCATGATTCTTGAAATTGACAATTCTTTCGTGCGTCAGGGGTCGAATTTTTGTCATCGAAATGGAAGTGTTCTCGACTTCCTCTCTATATTTACTTCTTAACTCTTCAGCCAATTGGAAAATAAAATCTTTTCTCGAAATACTTACGGTCAAGTACATCCACGCCATAGTTAGTGCTATTATAATAGGTTACCTTTTCCGGAATAAGTTTTTTATTTTTTTTAATTGTTATTTTTTTGTTTTGAACTTGTAGTAAAACGTTTTATTAGGCTTGCTTTTATAAATGGTCGGGGTAAAATTCTCAGATTTATAAAGTTTTGAAGAAAACAGTGTCATCCTATCTTTCTTAGCTTTAGCAATTTTAGGTTATTCTTTTCGGTTTGAATGTATAGTGCCAACTAAAGTAGTTTTCTTTGCAAGGAATTTTTTTGCAAGGGAAATGCTTGTAAAAAAAATTATCTGTGGTAATATTTCGTCCACAACCTAAATATGGTTCTACAAGCTTAGTTACTACAAATTCGCTCAAGGGAATATTTGATCCCCGGGTTTCATCCTTGCCCAAATAAGGAAAACCGTTTACAAGATATTTATTTCTTACATCGAATGCCAGTCAAATTTTTATGCCAAATTTATCCGGCTTATTCGGCATGTATTGTATAAATTGGCATCTAACTTTAGTAGGGAACAATTGCTCATCGATTTACGTCAGTTTGTAACAAGCCTGGCTATTCTCTATAAATTTATCCTATATTTTAGAAATCAAGGCAAATTTGTCTCTTTTTAGTCTTTTACTGCGTTAATTTTTTTTTTTTATCAAAGCGTATGAACCGAAGTATTTACATAAAAAAAGCCGGACCCCACTTCGCTGACCACAAATGTGAACACCTCAATTTTTTTGCTTCATATGCTCCTCCAGCAAATAAAATTGCAACAAAGGCCCACAACTTTACGAGCTTCAAGTTCTGTACATGATTTTATGTATGCCATCACACTTTCGTCAATTATCAAATTGAAAGCGCTATTTACCGCACCAAGCATAATATGTCTTTTAGCACAGGCAATTGGACCAGAGGCATCTTTGAATTTAGAAGGGAAACAAGTCACGTGGGACTTGATTGTTGCCCAGGCCGGATACGAGCCATAAATTTTATGAGTTCTGCGAATAACTGTAAAATCTCTCTAAGTCAAATTGACTCACGACCGTTAAAATGGGTATACCACATTCGATAATGCGAAATGAAGGGGTGTGTGGGGAAGAGGAATCGACTTTTACATATATTTCATTACTTTAATAAAAGTCAGCGTATGTTTTTAAAAATTAATATTATAGTTTTATATATATATAGAACTTAAATTTTAAATGAGTCAAATTGGCTCGGTCCCTAAATCTAGTGTTAATATCCTTGAAATATATTCACAAAAAGATTTAAGCGATTTCGTAAATTCAAACACACACGCGTTCTTTGATCGCTTACGAGACACGGCTTAAAATTGTCCAATCGTGCTCAAATTTTTTTCGTGTTTTTTGGACACCAAATGAAATGTTTTTTGCGCTTTCCGTGATATAAATTCGAAAAAATTAAAATAAGGACCGGTCTAATGCTCATGTATCGTATTACGTATATGGTGGAAAAAAATTATTATGTAAACATAGCAGTAGAAAACACAATAGAATAGTAGAAAATACAATATAACATATGTTACGCGATATAAAACCAGAAGTATTTCACCTTGACATAATTCTTTTA
Source organism: Crataerina pallida (assembly GCA_949710015.1). Taxonomy (NCBI): domain Eukaryota; kingdom Metazoa; phylum Arthropoda; class Insecta; order Diptera; family Hippoboscidae; genus Crataerina; species Crataerina pallida. The sequence continues at coordinate 10,533,097 of OX453291.1, forward strand.
GAATATTCGTCTTCATATCTCACACCACATATGGTAGAAAGAAATCATACGCAAGGGTGTATTAGTTTGAGCGAATGCTTGTAACTCCTAAACAGCAAATTCTTCACCCAACTTCAGTTATACCTATCGATTCAAAATCACAAATCTGAACCGATTTAACCAAGTCCGTCTGTCTGTCCATGTAAAGTTGAGCCAAACAATTCGTACTTTAATCAAAATTGATACAAGCGTATGTATTGTTTTAAAGAGGAACCCTTTTAAAAATGAACCGAATCCCACCTCCTGTATAAAGTCATATTATAAAAGAGGTTATTAACATATTTGCCAAAAAAACGCAATTTTTAATACTTTTTGATAAAATTTGGTGAAGAATAACTACATATTAGCTAATTAACTAATTAGTTGTACCAAATTTGGACCCGATCGGATCATTACAATGATATTTCTCGAAGTGACTTATATAGCAACGCCTCGCGTTTACTAATCCAACTAAACTAATTGTAGCATAATTTGTGAAACCAAGTGGTGTAGGGTATTAAATTATCTGGCTCGACCGACTATAACATTTTAATTTAATTTTAACTTCACTTCTTCCGTTGATTGGTTGTAAATACAACAGACAGCAGTACACCTTTGTTTTGTGGTTTCTTTTAAATAACTCGACCTTGACCTTATCAATTATATATTTTTAAAATGATATAATGTTGTTGTTTTTTATTTAATTTAACATTTACATCCCAATAGGAGAATTTTAAAGGAGAAACTTAAATATTGTTAATATTCTTATCTCTGCTTTACAGCTGGTAAGTTATTTAACTAAAAATAAAAATTAATATTTTGCGATGTATTGATATAAGTGGATATTGCATATGGTGTATAAGTATTTATGATATTTTTTTGGCATCATAAAAATGCATATTATAACTGAATTGGCGTTTTCTACCTTCGTACCACATGTATGTAGTAATTGGCTGAATGAGCAAAATTAATCGAGAGAGACAGTTGAGAGACAAATAAAAACATGTCTTAAACACATTTACATTTTCGAAACATATACACTCGCAAATTGCATTTCCAGAGCAGTCGACTGTAAAAATTGGAGTAGATACTTAATTATTTTGTTCGCATGAATAGGTGAGACTGTATTAAGTAATGACACAATTACTGCAATGAAATTTAATCGACAAATGTTTCTATCTATTTGAGAGAAGTATGAAGTGAGAAATAGGGGCAAAAACAAATAAAATAAATAAAATATAAATAATATGAGTACCTCCATGTGCACCAAAACAAAACAGAATATGTGTACACTGGCAAAAACATAGTACTCTATGTTTGTCTTATGAAGTTTGTTATTCCCTTTGCAATACCTAGAAGGAGACTCTACAAAGTCTTAGTCAGCATCAATATTTGAGTCGATATAGACATGTATGACTGCGTGCATCCGCCTATCTGTTTTTGGTATTTTCACGGTCGTAAAATGAGCAAAATCAGCCAAGACCCACTCCCATAATCGACAAGAGTCTATCATCGATGTGTTAAAAATGGCGTAGTCGGATAACAGACACGCCTACAATTATATATAATATATATGTATTAGACGCACCCACCGTTATGGATGTGGAGGGTATTTAAGATTCGGTCTAAGCTATTTAATTTAGTTTTCTTACTTGTTCATATTTCCGATAATTATGCATATGTGTATTTGTATATGTATGTAATTAACTCCTAGAACACATAAACGCTATTAAATGGTAAATGCACATACAAATGCAAGTTTTTGTGGTTGGCGACCGGCCATGAAAACTGGTTATTATTGCGTCAATGAGTACTTGCAGGAAAGTTGATGTGTGTTTTTATTACAAATAATGGTTAATGTCCATGCTATTCATAGGATGCGCATTGAACGTTAAGAAGTATTGGGATGTGTATTTGACGTTGACCCTAATGAAGGCAAGTTATCAAGACACAGTAGACCCTCTTTCTTTCTAAAAAGAAAAAATCATATACTGAACCTTTATGCAAGCACCTTTAAAGGAGTGAAAGGGTATCCGGGTACGCATTATATGTAAATTTCTCATATATATAACAATTGTAGTCGAAAAAATTACATTGAACCATATGCTCTTAAACCACGGGCGTGAGTTAAAACCCACAATTGCACCCTCTTCTAATGATTATTGCAGTATACAACTCATTATATGTATACATTTATCTCAAAGAACCATGATTTCCTCATAAATTATAGGGGTGCTTGTTATCCAATGTCTCCGATTTTTCAACCCACTCAATGAAAGATTTCATATAAATATGTTTATAAACTTTTCTTTCAGTAGCTCTACTGTAAAAATGTTAAACTACACTTACTTACAATCACATCTTATACGGGATGTATGTGTAACAAAAATTCAACCAATAATTTCTCGAATTGTTTCACGAAGATAGGTGTGATCAATATGAATCTATTGTCTTAGAAGTATTTGTGGCCAGATGTATCTTTATAACCCTTATGGTTTCAGTGCGACTGAGGAAAACATATTTAAAACATATTTTGTGCGGATCCATTGATCGAATTGAGCTATTTTACGAAAAAAACTAACGGCACTAAATAGCTATGAATTTAATACATATTTTTAAAATAGAAATGTTTGCTTGAAAATGCAAGGAGATGCATTTTTACACAGATAGCGGTTAACACTCCGTGTCAAGGGTGAGAACCTATTAATGTTATTATTATTATATTTTTTATTATTAAAATCCTAGCTTGATTAGCGTATTGTTGAACTTTTTTTTATTAATTATATGATATCATGTTAGTTAATGTTATTACAAATGAAACTAATTATTGTCGACATGATGAAAACAGTTATAATTTTAATTAAAAGAAAAAAAAATTCCACGACGAATTGAACTTGTGCTACTCCGTTAATGACCAATAAGTCCTTTCTGGAAAAGATTTTAAATAAACTGGTTTCTTATTTGTAATGGCACGGATGTTGTTGCTGTTATCATATGCGCGGTGTTCTGTAAAAATATGTGATTAACGCAGAATAATTCCGTGCGTGCAAGTGCGTTAATTTTGGAATGAATGAAAATAAAAATTGTGTACATATAAATGTAATGAACAGGTGATTGATGAATTTTAGAGCTTGTGTGTTGTAAAAATAACAGTAATTTGTTTTGATAAAGAGGTAATTCTCTTTCTAAAAACTATTTCTCTTCCTACCAATGTGTACTCTGATAACACTGCGTACAAACAAAAGAGTAGTGAACGTTTCTTTTGTACTTTTTTACGTAGATTCAGATACTATCTTTGGAGTTTTTCTATTACATAAGGGTTTGGCGAAAAATAGCCTCAACATTGGGAGAAATCCCTTTTTAAACGCCTACAAAAAATATATATACCCATTTTTCTAAAAAGAAAAAGCTGAATTTGCGAGGGGTCCTTAATTGTTTTCTATCTTGTATGGCCTTCAAGGTATGACACTTTGAATGCCTTTGTATATCTTAAGAGATTTTCCATATTATTTGGTACCCAGAACATTTATTCATTATTCATTGAATTAATTTTATAATGTAATATTTAAAGAAGCAACTGTCCATAAAGGGATATAAATAGTTTCGTTTTTTGGTGGGAGATTCAAGGATGTGTTAAATCGTACGTTTAAACTGTATCCTAAAAGTCCTTTTTGGGCTTAACGAATTCGTTCATTTTCTTGTTACAGTTTGCTGAAGAAAAATAAATGTCCCGGCAAAACACAAAATGTTGTCTAAAAACAAATGATAATGTTATGGTCGGTTAAGCCTCATTACACCACTTGGTTCAACAGAAAGTGCTACATCAGTAAACGCAATGCATTGCCACATAAGTGAGGAAAGAGGTTTTAAAAATGGTCCTATTGTATCCAAATTTGCTAATTATGAAGAATAATTAAGTATTCTCCACCAAATTTTGTCAAATTATATTAAAAATTGCATTATCAAAGAATCTAGAAGGGATTTTAGAAATTTGTCAACTTGAACTTAAGTTACTTTCAAAATTAACTTTCGTATATATAAAATACAACAAAAACAAAACAAAAACCGGGACTTTGTTTTTATGAGTTAGTTTTCGTAATCTTCGAAATCGTTTTCAATCAAATTGTTGTTTTCATCCCATATTGTTAAATATGTATATATTTTCTATACTTATGCAATATATAATTTATAGTTGTTGTACGATAAAAAAAAGTGATCGAAGTTCAAGGTAACTTCAGATTTGTATTTCTGGTTTACTAATTATGTGCATTATTTTACGTATTATTCACAAGTTAACTGACCTCTATTATTTTATTCTTTTATTAAAATTTTTTAATTTAACGTGTTTAACGTACAAATGTATGCTAATAAGAGAGTAACTCTTAAGTCTTGAAAGAAAGTGATAAAGACTCTTAAAATGTGACTTCAGGCGAGAACCGAATCATATAAAAATGTAAATACTTGCATATATTTAGCATGCGTAGTTATGACCTAGAATTAAATAGTTCGTTAGTTTCCTTCTCAAAATTGCTGCGACATTGTACAGATAATAAAACTTGGTGAAGTAATAATAAATAGAGTTAAGATAAAAATTAATTATAATGTAGGTTTAAATTGAAAATGATAAATTGATTGATTGAATTTGTTAATGAAAGCATTTCAAATAAAAAAGCTCCAATGAAAAGATAATAAATGTATTTGTTTATATTTATGATTTATTTAAACTCGAGGGTCCATTAAACTTGTGCGAATCGTTGTATGTCAGCAAATGCCAGACGCACGATAATAGCGATCGGTTCAGACTCATATTTCAACCTAGAGGTCACACCATTTGATATTTATTGACGAAATGTTCGTTTCTTATAAAAAATGGTTATTATCTACGTGAAGCCATTGGATATACCTGAAAAAGGCTTCACTATTAAATGGTGTTCTAAAATTCAATTGAAAATGGTTTTGCTGCTACGTTGCACACATTAAATACGCACACATTGGGCGTGGTTGGGTAATCGACTAGTTCACAATTTTCAAAAAAAAACGATACTTAGCCTAGAATCCAACCTGTGATTTGACACGAAATACTTCCACTACTAAAAACGCTGCTGCACTCACTCCATTATATATAGATATGAAGTTTTTTTTTTAAGATTTGGCCAAATTCATTTTATTTAACTTGTTAGAGTCTATTTTTATATAACGTTTTTTACACATAGCTCCTAGGGATTGTGGGTACACTCGTTTGTCAAATTGGATATCTCTCTGTAATAAATATTTTCGTTGGCTCGAAATATAATATATCGGTGTAAAATGGGAAAATTTAGTCACGCCCACAATAAAAGTTAGAGTGGTACCCTTTACTTTTGATGATGTTTTGTTGCTTTTAGGTTTGGAGTTTCCTGTTTACACATAATGTGATGAATGTTGGAATAATATATAGAATTAATGAAGGCAGTATTGTTAATTTATAGTTAAATTATAGTTTTTCACCATTTTTTTCTAGAATTGAATCAATAAATACAATGATTAACAATTGTGTGTGAATTAAAATGAAACTCTTCCGCCAAATATTAAGTCCCAGACAAGTTCAGGCACTACTGTGTAAGGATATTTTAGTACGATGGCGTCAGTGGGTAAGTTGGAACTCAGCTGTTTACATTATATGTTTAGTATGAAATTAATTGTATTTTTAGTGGCTAATAGCAGTACAAATTTTATGGCCCTTTGTATTATTCATATTGCTCTATTCGATACGTTTGAAATTTGACTCAGAAGAACATGAGGCTTGCCAATTTCCTACACGACAACTGCCCACCACAGGTAACACTTTACCGGCTTTATTAACGTACATCTGTACATTAGAGAATCGTTGCAGTAGTACAGAAGATTACGAAGAAAATTTAAATTTGGAAAAAGCTCCGTAAGCATTTTACTATTTTGTACCCCATATTTTAATAAGATTCTCATTGCATTGTGTTAAACATAATAGTTACAACCAATTATTATTTATATTATTCTTGACTGTTTGTTTCCCGCATGTTTTCATGTTGTGTATTTGCATGTACAGTTTAAAACCGATAATTGATATTGTACAAATCTTTATAAATGATGATCGCATGCTCAATGCCCTCATCGACTTGCCGGAAAAGGGAAATTTTATAACTACCGCAATTCAGCTGGTTACAAATCCTCAATTTGAAAAAATACGAAGTGAGTGACCAAGCTTTAAATTGTACTTTTTTGCAATTATATATTATTATTTATATTGTATTATACATAACATTATATATTTTTTGTTTCTAATACATTTAGAGAACATTGAAAAGGTTATTGACTTGGTGCCGGAAGTAGAGAGATTGCTTAATGGCAGTTTTAACATAAAACAATTATTCTCTGGTAGGTTGAAGTGGCAGTAACACACACTTTATATATAATATATAATAATTTATTTCCTGTAGATCGACAAACTTTTATTAAGGCTGGTAATTTGATTTGTGGTCATCCCTTCCCTAACACCGAAACCATACCACTGTTAAGAGAAATAGTTGAAAGTGAAGATTTCAGTCAAATTAATGATGAAGAACTGAAGATAATGCCAAGTGAGTAACAGTTTTTTGTAGTCAAGGACTGTAGAATACAATAGAAATACTTTTATATTCATATTTTAGCTCCATACTGTAAGCGATTGTACTTGGATGTGACCAGTAATAATTATGGTAAAATCACTTGGAATGTTATTAAGCCCCTCATTCATGGCAAAATATTATACGCTCCCTTTAATGAAGATACACTTTCCATTATGAAATATGTAAGACAAAGTTTTGTACATTTATATAATTAAAGCGTACCATACTTTCCTAATTGAAATATTTCTTCACCCACTACTATTTGAGGGGATATTAACTACGTAACACGTAATTTCATAATATGAAGTATCGGTGTAACGATCTCTATCTGGATCAAGAACAACCATGCGATGGAAATATTAATACTGTTAGTAGTGGTTTAGTAATGGTAAAAATATTGATAACAAAAAATATATGTTCATTTGTACTTGGGCGTGGTATGTATATGTTGTACAAGATTATTAGAATCAAAGGATGAAATCGAAAGGCGAATTTGGTGTACAAATATCCAAAATTATGTACAATAAGACATATTTGTGCAAAATTTCAGCTTTATCTCTCAAAATTCAAGCCAGTGAACATTTCAAGAGATACACAAACGGGCATGGCTGAATTGAGTCAGATTTTTATGTTGATCAAGAATATCTATACAATGATAACAAAGTCAGTAAATCTCATCTTGTGTGGAGGGTGTTTGAATTATGCTTATTCCAGATTTTGTCTTTGCATTTTACGCGTTTATTTTTTCTAGGAATTACTCCTATAATATACATTCTTCATTAATTTTTTTTTATTTTTAGGCCAACAGCACTTTTGAAGAATTAAATCGTTTGAAGCAACTAACAGTAGCTGTTGCTGAAATTCTGATCAAATTAAGAGGAGATGTTATATTTATTAAAAGCTTTGAAACTCTCTTGGATTTGGTATCATCCGAATTGGTAAGAAATATAGTTGGTAATGATACCAATATCTATCAAATTAGAACCGCATTAATGGGCTTGCGTACCGACTCTACTGTGTACGATATGGTGACTACGATTAAAAATATTTTGGAATGTCTGTCGATAGATCGATTCGTGGCTTTAGAAAATGAAGAAAATTTACATCGCTCTGCATATAATTTGAATAAAAAGCATTTATTCTTTGCTGGAGTGTATTTCAATCAAACGGATAATGAGAATATCATTTACACATTTCATATGGATGTGGAAAACACTCAACCAACGATAGAGAATAGAAATCGTTTTTGGTTTCCTGGACCGGCTGGCAATATGCTTATGGACATGAAGTATCATCGAGGATTTGTGCAAATCAAACAATTACTTGATTTGGGTATAATAAAACATAAGAAAGAGCAGTTGACTCGATTAGGTGTATTAACTGAAAAACCTCCACTTACCTCAACCTCAAATTCTAATTTTGTAATTAAAATTTTTACGGACGAAGACGAAGACGAAGACGAAGACAACGAAGTTGGAGGAGATTATGAAAGTAAAATTTATAAAACCATGAACTCATCGTTGGATACTGTTACTAACTTAGTTGAAACGATTATTACCTCTAATGACACATCTCTCCTGTTGGAAGATGAGCTTTCTACTGAGCCTACTATCAAATCCCGCCAAAAGAGGCAAGGTTTCTTTGACGCTTTTTTCAGTATGGGTTCTTCAAATAAAAATTCATTGAAATTTGAAGTGGATGATTTAAAATTTTATACCAAACAATTCCCCTACAACGCTTATACGAAAGACGAGTAAGTTAATCTTTTATAAAATATGAATAGTCGGAAAATTTTCGGTTGTATTGCATTACAGTTTTAAAACTGGCATTTATTTGGCTCAAGCTATTCAAGCAGTGTTCTTCGTTGGTCTTTTAGCGGAGATAGCTTCCAGTGTAAGACATTTGATTTGGATGCGTGAATCGAAAAATTCTATGGTAAGAACAATGTTGTTGCAAATCGGTATAAGTTAGCAACTTGTAACCTTTCTTATCTTAGCTGTCTTCTCTCTCTTTGACTTAATTAGATTATGCGTTCGATGGGCTTGAAGGCTAGTTCCGAAATGATTGCTTGGTGTATTATAACGTTTTGTGAATATTTCATAATATTTATAGGTGTTAGCGTTATTCTCTATTGCGGGGGCTTACTTACTTATACCTCTTGGTTGTTTATCATTGTATATTTGTGCCTATTTGCCTGTAGCGTTATAGCGTTTTGGTAAGAAAAGCATTAAATCAGATAATCTAACAACAGATCAAAGGAATTCTTATATTTTACTCTAGTTTTATGTGCTCCACCTTCTTTAATGCGGCCACTATTGGTGCGGTAACCACAGGATTACTATTTTTTATTAGTTTTTGTCCCTATATAATAGTGTTAATGTTTGATGCCAAGTTGAATTGGTTGGAAAACTTTCTAATCAACTTATCATTTACGACAGCATTTGCAAATGGTTGGAGCGATATCATGCGTTTGGAATTACAAGAAGTTGGTTTGAATTTTACCACCGTGTTGCAGCAAGGGCTGCAGGGCGTCTTTGGTTTTAGCACTTTTATGATCGTATTGGATACAATTTTATACATATGCCTTGGTTACCTGTGGCAAAAATACAAACACTGTAAGATGTCATTTTATATCTACCACTTTTAGGTTGGGCGCATATTTACTTTGTCAAAATCTTACTACAAGTAACCCCTAGACACCCTACCATATATATATTCTTGAACCGATTTTAATATTTACCACATTTTTTCCATAGCATATATAGAGATATCAAGTCTAGAAATATTGGTTGGTCGCTAGTAGCTATTCAAATTTAGCACGACTACACTTGAATAAAAATTGATAAATTGATAAATTTTCACTTTTCTAAACAGTTTTATACGATTTTTCACTAAAAAATTTGCTTCTCATTGTAAGGTGGTTGGAAACCAACATTTTTTCCAACCTTTATATAACTTTTTTAATTGTTTACGTTAAAGAGACATATTTGTTTCAGGTGAATACAGTTTTGTTGAATTGCAAAGAGAAAATTTAGATGAGAATGTAAGTGCTAACCTCAGCAATGTCTCCAAAATTTACGGAAGTAATAATTTAGCGGTAAGCAACATATCTTTGTCATTATTGCGTAATCAAGTGACCTGTCTATTGGGCCGTAATGGTGCCGGCAAAAGTACAATCCTGTAAGTAAATGTATATCGGTGAGGGCAAAACAATTGACTGAGTTTCTCCTTTTCATCTCAGTAAATTGTTAACTGGTCAGATAGTGCAGAGTACTGGTCACATTATTTTGTCACAAGGACAATCCACTCGTGAAAACGGCGATTATGACAAGGTGGGCGTTTGTGCACAAGATAATATTTTAATACCGGACTTAACTGCCCGTGAACACTTGGAGTTGTATGCTAAAATTAAATTAAGGAGTAATTTCAATGCTGAAATTGAAAGCACGTTAAAGAATTTAAACTTGGGCAAATATGTGAATTATCGTGCTTCTCAACTTTCGGGAGGATATAAAAGACGTTTATGTGTTGCGTTGGCATTTTTAGGTCCGATTAATAACATGTTTCAAATTGTTTAAAAAGTTACGTTAATGTATTTGATTAATAGGGTCTCCTAATCTAGTAATATTGGATGAGCCTTGTAATGGCGTTGATTCGAAGGCACGTAAAGACATATGGGATATAATTGAAAAACTGCGCAAAGATAGAGCTGTAGTCTTTTCTACCCATTTCTTGGACGAGGCTGAACATTTAAGTGATGTTATAGTGATCATGAGAAAAGTAAGTTGAATTAGTTAATTTATAGAGGATTATGTCAAGTGCGGATAAGAAGCTGGGATAGAGCTACATGTCCAACTTCAATCGAGTTTATCTTTTAACTATAGAATTTTGCAAATGCGACAATTATTCAAAATTAACAAATGGAAGGTGCAGGATTTTTAAAGTCCAGGACATCTTATAACTTCTTAACTCATTTATTTTTTTAACACTTTAAGGGTAAAATTGTGGCCAAATATAATCAGGAAACTTTGAAAAACCATTGCACTTCATTTTACTGCATCACTTTGGAGGGATGTGACTCTCAAACCTCGGAGGGTATTTTGCAGTATGCTCATTATATTTTTGCAAATATTCATCAAGTGTTAGGTGAAACAAACGATATTGTAAAACTAAATATAGCATACAATAAGCAGTTGGACCAATCAGCCGAGTTCTTAAAATATCTACATCAACTTCAAAGCGAAGGACACATTAAACAGCTGAATATACACACAGATAATATTGAGCAAATATTTAAGAGTACAGATAATATTCATAATGCCGATCCTACTGAGAATGGTATGAAAATAGTAAAATTTAAAAAAGGATCCGTTTTTAATGTGTCAAGTGATGATAAGCCATCACCACGTTGGCAAATGATGCGCATCTTGTTTTGGAAACGTTTAGTACATTTTACACGCAACTATCGCATGATACTTAGTGTACTTATATTGCCGGCCATTTTTGAGATATGCGCTATGTGGTTTGTCACTCAACGGCCCGAAGATGATTACGATAAGTCGTTGAACTTATCACGTGATTTATACAAGAAGTCGACTCAAGTGTTAAGTATGGAAATGCAAAGCAATTTTAGCTATGGAGTATACAGCGACATCATAGAGGAGTGCTTTGAAGATACGTGGCCTTGTAAGGAATTTAAAAACTCTAAGCAAGCATTCTATTGGTTGCTAAATACTATACCCGAGTATAGGGAAAAGCGCTATGGCGGCTTCACTTTCAATGGAACAAGTGCGACAGTGTGGTACAATAATAAGGGTTACCATGCTATGGTGTCTTGGTTAAATGACCTGAATTCACATTTGTTGCAAGCAGTAACAAATGATAGTAATTATCGTATAACAACATACAATAAACCGTGGAAATTAAGCGCCGCCGAACTTACCGCTACTTCTATGTAAGTTGCATAATATTTTTAATAGACTTCTTTATTATTTGAGTTCTTTCTTTACGATGGATGTCATATGTAGTTTAAGAAATAGTGGCGACGCATTTCTGGCTTTTATATTGTTGACCGCCTTTTCGTTGGTTGTGGCGGTGGCTTCCGTGTATTTGGTTAATGAGCGAGTAAATGGGGAAAAATTGCAGCAACGCTTATGTGGCGTAGATGCTCTCACCTATTGGAGTGTAGCCTTTATCTGGGATTTTCTGGTAACTCTTCTAAACACTATCAAACAATTGTGTGTTACGACTTTTATTTTTTTCGTAGATTGTCATATTGGCTGTAATTGTTTGTATGGTGATCATTTTAATATTCAATATGCCGGTATTTACATCTCGACAGCAATTATGGGGTCTTATAATGCTGGGATTGTTTTTTGGGTAAGTCATCGTCTTACAATTTTTCGAAGAGTGTACTTGAAAGTTGTTTATACCATCCACATAAGTATGAAATTGCAGATGCAATACTCGAAAGCAGCAGCCAGAGACCCTACAAAATATATATAGTCTTGATCCGTGCGTCTGTTTTTAAAACACTCACAGTTGCCCAAATCGGGTTATCGAGCTGAAATTACGTACAAATATTCTTAGTTCTTGTAGGAAGTTTACTATTTCAAATGCACAGGATCGATAGCAATTAAAAAAAGCTCTTATTGGCACAAAAATGAAGTTATAATAAAAAGTTTAAATTTAGAACATATGGGCGGGTTCAAATAATTAATACATGCAAAATTTACAAACACTTCATTTGATGCTGAGTTCAACTGCTGGGGTAACTTGATTTTACTTTAATTGTTATTAAAAGAGGGCACACATACGAACGCACGTACTGAATGTGGAAGGTACTCAATATTTAGCCTGAGCCAAATATAACGTTTTTACTTATCTTATTATAGGTTTGCCTGTATACCCATTGTACATGTGGCTGAAAAATTCTTCTCAGACTCTAGTGTAGCCATAGTAACGATTTTTGTATTAAATGTTTTTGTACCTTTATTCACCATGTCTTTAGTCATTGTACTAGGTGTGGTGGGCGACTCTCCTGTTTGGGATAGGTGGCGTTATTTTTTCAATCGTGCTTTTCTAGTCTTCCCTCAACATGCCTTAGGCGATGGTTTAATGGAGATTGGTAAAAACTATGTTGTAGCTTTAATGTTTGATCGTTATGACGTGGATTCTTATAAAAATCCGCTAAATAGTGATTTGCTACAACCGCATTTTCTTGCGTTAACTATCTTGGGACTCATCTTTATACTCATAAATATACTTCTGGAAGGTGGTCAACTTTTACGATGGTATGCTTTGATTTGTAAACGTTACAATTGGTTCAATAGTTCAAAGAAGCGTTACCTGGAAGAATTGAAAATTGTGACCATACAAAATTCCTTGAAGCGTAATTTGGAAATGGAAAATGTACCCGCACTTAAGGTAGAAAATCTATGGAAGTCGTACGGTGAAAGACAAGCTGTGGTAGCAAATATAAGTTTTTCGGTGAAAGCAGGCGAATGCTTTGGTTTATTGGGTAAAAATGGAGCTGGCAAATCTACCATCTTTAAAATGCTATCAGGACAATTGCAGCCTGATTTCGGTCAAATTGAATATTATAATGTGAGTTTCTTGCATTGATATAATGTCGCTATGTTTTGATTTTATATAAATAATCGCTCTGAATAATTTTTGCAGTCTGAGATTTCCTATTGCCCACAAACCAACACTCTAGATCCTCTACTTACTGTCGAAGAGTGTATTACGTTTTATGGACGTTTAAGGCGTATCAACAATATAACGCAGGTATATATATACAAAAATAAGGTCTTGGGTATGTTTATTATTAGGGTATTACTCGAAGGCAATACATTCGAGCCTCTAATGCGGGGCGTTGTAGGTTCCCCACATTAAAAAATTTGATTTCTTTAAATTAAATTCTATTTGTGCGAGATAATGTCGATACGTTGCATGCACTTTTAGGACTTTACTCCTGAACACCACGAAAAAAAAATACAAATAGTCCTTGAATTAAACCAAATTTTGCACCAATGCACCAAAACTCTTTGGGTAAAATAGTTAATGTCTGACTACAGACAGACATACAGGTATGTCTAGGTCGACTCAACATTTAAAACTGATTCAAAATATGTATGCTTTGTTAGATTTTCGATGCCTTCTTCAAGGCTTTGCAAACGTTTTGACAAAGTGATATGTGTCCCACACCTTATGGTGGCGTTCCAATGAAGATTGTAAACAATAAACCAAAACTCAAAATTATTTTTGTTATTATCTATATAAAATATATATTTCTCACACAATTTTTTTAACGCAATATATAAATAATTTTTTACACAAAATTATTTTTTGTTGTATTCGGTATGGGTGGTTAAAATGAAAATATCATTACGAATGGTACGTTTTGGCTGGCTGCGACTGATGTTCATACTCATTTATCATAATCTCCATCTGAATGCATTCACTACAATTTTTTGATAGGATAACAATGTCACCATGACTTAAGCATATGCAGTTAACATCCTTGGATATAAATTCACTTGGATTTTGGGAATCATTCAAATTGCGCACCTGCATAATAGAACTGCGTGATGTTGTCATTAGTTTATCGTATACGGTTACAGTGCAATGAATGGCCTTTGTGGTTTGTACACTGCCCAGCCAAATAACTAGCATTTCTTGAGCCCTATTTTCGGGATTTGTGATTTTTTCTTCGAGCTCCTTGTTACATAACAAAGTTGTCCAAGAGGTACGACATGCCATTATTAGAATGGCCAAATGAGCATCAAGATGTTCATGAGGCTTGGGTAGAAAAGCATTATGTATGCATAATCCACGTTCAGCAGGACAGTTGGCCCTGAATTAGCAAGAAGTTTGAATATTTTTTATACGTATAAAACATTTAATTATCAATTTTTGTATTTTTTGAAATTAAAGCATACAAAAACGTTATAATCAATTGCATCGTTTGTAATGTGTGGTGTAACCTACACCTACAGTTAGTATATAATTAGTTTGATTGTATTAATAAACGCGGGGCATTGTCATATAAGTCACATCGTCAAGTATGGTTAAGCTTCTAAAAACGATACGATTGAGCCCACTTGATGTTTTGAAACAACAAACATCTGCGCAAACTATATATCCCTTGCCATAAGTGATGCAGGGTATAACAACAACAACTACCATACCGTAAATGCTACGGTAGAATAATGTACCAGCTTAAATACGTACCTTTCTTCACCACCATAGGCCAAAACACCTAAACAAACATTCTCGCGAAATTCCATGTTTGTCGGATCGAATATTAAAACAGAACGTTTATTAGCTAATATTTCCTGACACTCTACACCGAAATCGTCATTGTGATCTCTCAAATAATGTGATAGTACTGAGGTGACACCAACTGTACGATTGCAGCTACTAATGGGGCATTGTACGGGTGTGCGGGTCAGAGCCAATAGAGATTTCTTCTTTTTTATTTCACTCTGATTGCATGTCGATGCAGTGGTTGACTGAGTGATACCACTGGCTTCTCCATCAGTTGCTTTTCCTGATGGCATTTGTGGCATCGGCGATGGCGCTGCTTCGGACAAGAGTCGGTCCCAATTTCCCATACGCAATTGTCGACGAAATCTTGCTATATCTTGAGTACTAAACTGATCGAATTCCTCTTTTGAGAAGACACGGTTTAAATTAAAATTTGTAAATGTTGAGCTAAACTTCAATAATTCCTGTTTCCGCTTTCTAATAAATTCTTCTTCTTCTTTCGCTTGTTTGAATTTTTGAAAATTAGTAAAATGATCGTACATGGTGGGTTGATTGAAGGTGGGTCGTGCAGGAGCTGTGCCCATTTGTTTGGTCTGTAGTCTATCACAATCTTTGCAGTTACTGGCCATTTCAGCAAATATATAACAAACACTTGATTTTTGGTCCACTCGTGGTTCACGTTCAAAAAGGTGTACAGCAAAATGTTAATAATTGCTAGATATGTTTGATTGATTAAATTAATTTTCTTTCGGGAAATTATGTACCATTTATTATTCAGTTTAGTTGGGTGAACTGAATTGCGATAGCCCTGAATTTTTCTTCTTATGGTCAAGAAAGAATTTTGGATTTGTACAAGAATTATAAGAAATGGAAGAACACTAAAAAATTTTTTTATGTTGTATGAAATGAAAAGCAAATATCGAATTTTGACAAAATGTTTTAATAATATTTTCTAACCTTTTTCTTTCATTTCAAACCTGTGATGTTAAAAAAAAACTACGTTAACCGATAAAATATTGAAACAGCTTATCAACAGCATACTTGAATCATTTCAATTGGAAGCATATCGCAATGTTATTGTCAGGAATCTAAGTGGCGGAAATCGTCGCAAATTAACAGTGGCTACTAGTTGTTGTGGTCGAACATCAGTAGTGCTAATGGATGAACCCACTAGCGATATGGATCCGATAACACGAGATATCGTTTATGAGAGTATTCAGGATTTATTGAATGAAAATCGAGCCATTATCTTAACCTCGCACTCAATATCCGAGATTGAGAAAATTTGCCATCGAATTGCATTCCTTAAGAATGGACATATCTTGACTTGTGGTAGTGTAGAGAATTTGTTCAAGCAATATGGTGATTTCTACAATATTACATTATTTGCCAAAAGTGATCAGATAGACGATGTTAAGAAGGTATGGAACAATCAATATCTACTATAATACTACTATTAATATTTGATATTATTGGCTAATTTAGGAAATAACTAAACGATTTATTATGGCTCGAGACGTACAACAATATACACATTCCATAAGGTTTACTATTAAAATTAATGATATATGCAACATAAAGCAAATAAAAGAGGTAAGTAATTAACTAAATTACAGACATGAAATGCATAGTTTTAATATTTTGACATTTATAACGAGTAGCTTGCAGTTGATGTACCTGACAAGCAAACAGATGTATCCGAACATTCCTACCCTACACCAGACCCCTTGTACCTGCACGACCTATTTCAACAGTTGAATATATTACTTCAAGAATATGATCATGATATAAGTTTTGCCGTTACCCGATGTAAGTTAGATGCTGTTTTTGAAAAAATTCTCGATAAGGATGAAAGAGCTGTAGTTGGTTCAGCGGATGCTTGGACAAATAAAGCTATGGCCTTTGGGGGCACCTCCTTAACCGGCTATATACATAAGGGTTACGTAGAAACGGAAGTAGAAAACGAAACCGCAACGTGATCCTGGGAGTTATAAGGAAAGTCTCGAGAGAAGAGTAAGGCAATGATTGCTTTATAATAATGTATTGGCTGTGCCTTTCGAGATTTTTTATAAAGTATTATATTAAGAAGAAAGTTGTAACGAAAGGAATCTATATTAAGTGTTAGTGCTTCATTTTGTTAGAATTTTGTTTATATCTAAAACTAACATATGTTGGGTGGTTTCGGTTTCTTATATCCAAATAATAATAAATTTAAAGATCAAAATGTTGAAAGATTTTTGTGGATCTAATCAGAACAATTTCGCTTAGACCATATCTTCATTACCTACTACTTTAGAACATAAAATAAAATATATATTTAAACGTACTAAAAACAAATTCAGCAAATTTAGTGATCATCTATTTGAGGTAGACAATGTTGTAACGTTGGTATACTATCTTGCCTCATATATCCATTATCTGAGGCAGCTACTTGGTTCGCCCATATTTTAGCATTATTAGGCTTATATAGGTAAGCCACACCCATAAAAACAATCATATCGAGGAACATAAGGGCAGCGAATAAGAAAAATTCACTAGCTTGTGATTGAAAGAAATTAATTTCCGCCACCACTACCACTATAATGTTACCAAATGCCACAGTTAGCAGCCAACACGCTTGTAATACTGATTTCATAGTTTCCGGGGCCTGTGAATATGAAAATTCCAAGCCTGTAATGGAAAACATCACTTCACCTAAAGTCATCACTATGTACTGCGGTAAGAGCCATAATATGTTCATGGAGTTTGGTTTGGTTATTTCATAAAGCTTTGTGATGGTGGTACCGTTATTACTATTGGCTATAACAAATGCATAGACACCACCGCGTCTTAAGTTTTCCTCGTGCACTTTAACATTATCCACATATACATCGTATTTGACCGGCCTTAGTTCTACCAAAGAGTGGTTTTTGGCCGTCTCATTGTATTCCACATGGCTTGACTTCCACGTAATGTGTCGCTCTGATGGTATATTACCCAAATTTCTAATTAATGGATCGGCCCTAGACGGCTTATTTACATGATCTTCATAAATATGAATACGCTCATGTATAATTTGAGGCTGCAGGAATAAGGTATAGGCTTTGCCAACTTTAAAACGTTGTGAGCCACTGGGCAGTGAAGGGCAACCTGGTATGAGAAACATTTATAAATTTTTTTTAACGCTCTGAATAAAAATCTTGATTTGCATACCTATTGTTTGCACTGTTATATTATAATTAAACGATATTATATCGTTTGGCGACTTAACATATTTCTCTTCCCAATAGTCAATACCGTTAAGGTATATTTCTGGCCATTCTGGGATATTGGTCTGAAACTGATATTCACATTCAGGCACACCACTAATTATGCGTAATTGTATATGACCAGGTGCAGGTAGAACTGGATACGTTTTCTAAAACATTGGAAAACAATACAATATTTTGTTCATTCTATATCTATAAATGGATACACAGTTTATATAATGGATCTCTTTTTAAGTACTATACAAAAATTGGTTTTCTATATAATATATATTATTATACATATTTACTATATAACAAGTGATAATGTTACAGTCGATCGGGCTTTACCATTCATTACCCCACACCATTAAGCTCCTTAAGTTATGCTACAGTTAGTGTATACGCGCGGCATTGCCACATAAGTTACTTTGTGAAATATAATTATATGGGAAGGTTTTTTAAAAATGGTCCGATCGTGTTCAAATTTGCCACAGCAAAAATTTTAAGAATTGCTATTTGTTGTATATAAAGACATTCAATATAATAGGGCCTTATATGGGAAGGGATTCTAAAATGGTTCGATCCGATCCATTTTCAATAGGGTTCCTATTTAAGCCAAATTTCATCGAAGTATCTCGAAAAATACGACTTCCAGCCTGTGCTCAAATTTACATGGACAGACAGTCTGACAGACGGAGGTACAAACGTCCGCACAAACTGGAGTACATCCCTTTGTCACAAGTGATGCAGTGTATAATAAGAGAAACCGTAAGAGAGCTAAATTTAGCTTAGGCCAAATGTTAAATACCTTACACGTCTAAACACGAACAGTAGGCGTACCAGATATATTAATACGCTCTCTGATAATGTGTCTATTACGTAAGTCGGGTAGGCTTTTAAATAAATTGTGGTTCGACGTTTTTATCCACATCCATGAAAGCACTAATTAAAAATATGTCTCAAAATTTACGATCGTGCGAGTTCCAACAACAGGCGGACACATGGACATACATGATACTAGATTGACTCAGTATTTGATGCTGATCAATCAATTCTTTGTGGGGCACCTAACGCCTTATTCTGTGTATTGCAAATGGAATGACAAACATTTTATGTGGAGTCCAGAATAAATAATTTCTATACCCTCCACTTTAGTGATGAGGGTATATTAAGTTTGATCTTCCGTTTGCAACAACCAGAAGGAGGCAACAATTAACAAAAAACTATACTCCACATAAAACTCGACTTGTGGATATAGAGGATATTTAAGATTTTTGTCTGTTTGTCAAATTTTGTTTTCTTACTTGTTAAATATTTGTATACATGTGAAGGTGAAATTAACCACGGCTACCTGTAATGAACTTATTATAGATGTCAGTACGTTTTAGGGGTTTATTTAGAATATTTGGCTTAGGTTAACCTAAGAATATTTGAAATCTACAATGATCTTTCTTTCTTTATGTCTGAAAGAAAGAATCTTGTGAAAGAGGGCGTTATCGGTGAACGTACGTACCCACACTGATTACGTTTTACTTACGTTGTTATGAGATTGTTCATAAACCTGCGAAGAACCGTTTCCAAGAAGTAGTGACATTGTTATTTCCACGCCCAAATTAGTGCATTTAAAGAAATTTAAGATATTATTTTCTTACTATTTGAAAGAGGTTAATAGTAATGAGATTTGGCATACGCCTTATACAGGCCTTTTTTATTTCTTTAATGTTGATGTGGTGCTCAACTGACGCTAACAAAATTACTTCTACACTAAACAAATATTGATCTTTTCTCTTAAATTTAAATCTTTCCATGATTCATATATGTTCACTAATAATGTCATACATATATATTAAGAAGACAAGCTTATTCCAAAGTTATCTTTTTATACCCTCGGCATAAGTTGGGGAGTATACTAAGTCATTTCATTTGTAACACCCAAAAGATGGCGTCAGGGACCCTATAAAAGTTCAACATTTTTGAAATTCAGTTATTGATTTCTCCGAATGTATAAATATTTAAATTATGAAATTTCAGATTTAATGCTTACTGCGAGAGTATTGTAGAAAATTTCCTTAGTGCGAAAATTATGTAAAGAATTGATAATTTAGAAGGAACGGATGGACGTACATTATCTTCATTAATGCAAATCGAAAACCTACTCATCTTTTTATGAAAAATTTATTCTTAGAAGGGGGTTAATTCATTAACAACTGAGTGACCGACAACGAGTACACCCGTCATGTTTGCTAAATTGTAAATTTTTTAAATCAATCAACTACAGGCGGATCATAAGTACTCGTATGTACAACTAAATGTTTTTGACTTAAATAATTAACTATTGATTCCAGCATGGACGCATAAAATTCGGAATATTTTATTCCGAACATTTAAATTGAAGTATGGCGCTAGTTTTGGTATATATTCGGAATAAAGACGAAGTGAAGGTTTCGAAACCTACATTTTTTATAAAGAAAACAAATGCTTGTTGATCACTGTTATATATACCAGCGCGGTATAATATGCAGGTTTTTTAAGAGAATCTGTACTTTATTCTTTTGGATTTTCTGATGGTGGATGTTGCTGTTTAGGATCCGTAATTGTGTCTTCCGAAATCATTGTGTTATTAGGTTTATAACGATAAGCCATAAACATAAACAGCAGCATGTCTGCGAACATGAGACCAGCAAATAAAAAGAACTCACTGGCTTGTGAGTTAAATAAAGCAAGTTCGGCTATGATAACTACAATCACATTGCCAATGGCTACTGTAAGAAGCCAGCAAGCTTGAAGAACTGATTTCATAGAAAGTGGTGCTTGTGAATATGAAAATTCCAAACCAGTTACCGAAAACATGACCTCGCCCAAAGTCATCACTGTATATTGAGGTATAAGCCACAATATGTTCATAGAATTCGGTTCAGTAATTTCTACAATTTTGGCCGAGTGAGAATTTTTACCATCACCAATATCTGCTTCTCCTATAATGACCGTATAAACACCGCCAGTACGTAAATGTATATTGGTTACTGTTTTATCATTTATAAAAATTGTGTATTCACCACTTCTGAATTCGGTTAGATTGAGTGAATAAGATGGTTCTTCATGATCTATTGAATTTTGCTTCATTGATTTCCATGTTATAGTTTTTCCTGAACCTACATTACTTAGCGTTCTAGCCAAAGGACTGCCACGTGAAGGTTTATTAACATAGTCCTCGTACCAAATTAGAGGTTGTATTGTATTTTTAGAACTCATGAATAAACTATAAGCTTTATTGTCTTGAAGTTTAAAAGAGCCTTGTTCAAAATTAAAGCAGTCGTTGTCCTGTGCACTGAAGTGGTATTCAAAGGTATAATAACCATTTGAGATGGGTACATTTTTATGCACATAGTACCCTAGAGGGCCAATACGCAGGTTAGGTGTAGCAGGAAGATTAGTATCAATAGTGTAACTGCAATTTTCACCATTAAATATTCGTAACTGAGCGAAGTTACTCTCAGGTAAATGGGGGTATGTTTTCTATATAAAGGAGATAGTTAGAAAAAGAGATAGAAAGAAGAGTATAGAACAGTTAGAAGAAAGGAATACGCGTTAGAATGAGAGAAAGGAGAGAATATATGAAATGAACTGGCAATGAGTTAAAGTGAGTGTATGTATATGAAATAAACGAATGAATAGCTTGAAGTTAGACATAAATTATGTGAGTCGTTTTTTATTAACACGTGTTAAAAATTTTCCTAGTTAAAAACTATATATATTATATATAAACTGACAATAAGTTAATAAAAGCTTTATTTTTATATATTCGTGTAGAACATCCAATTCTTTAAATATTTTTTATACCCTCCACCTTAGTGATGATTGAATAGTAACTTTGATATTCCGTTTGTAAAATCCAAAAGAGACTCCACAAATTTCTTCATCAGCATCAGTGTGCCTTTTGTTTGAACTCTTACATCCGTAAATTTTGAGATACCGAGCTAATATTTTATACAAATATTTCTAGTATCTGTAAGTAGTTTCCCTTTTGAAAAAAATCTCTCATAGGCATAAAAGTAGGCGTGGTCGGATAATGACGCAATAAAAACCTTACTTTGGTCAGACTTTAATATGCAAATTAGCACTTACATCTTACATCATTCACGGCATAATCAACTACTTGCCACGCTCACGTCCTGTTTGTAAGTGGAGGTGGAGGGTATTTAAGATTTCTTTTAAGCCAAATTCATTACCCATAATTGTTATTTCTATCTCATCTTATATAAAGACTCACCTCTAATTCCAATTCGACAATACCAGATATAACAAACGCCAAACCAGCTAAGATACCGCCCAAAGTTAGTTTTTGTAATGGTCGTCGTATCCCCACCAAACTTAACGCCGGATAAAATAACACATCGTAGAGTGGTATAAACAGCAATATTAATAAGGGATTAACCATTTGCAATTGGTCGGGTTTAATGTCCCAAGTGCCCATATCACCATCCATGCGTGTAGCCTGGAAGGTCCATCGAGATCCTTGTTGATCAAACAGTGCCCAAAAAATGGGCAAGGGTAAATATAATACTAATACTCGCATTAATACTTTTACATCTTCAATCAATTTTTTATCGTATTTCTTATCGGCATAGTCCAACCAATGATCACGTGGATTGGTTTTTCGTTCGCGCCATGAAGTAGCAATAGCATTCTAGAGAGTTTAAAATAATTAATTTGAATAGTATCTATATATAAAACTCAATTATAATTATGCTTTTTATAAAGATTTTTTTAAATAAGGACATAACAAATTTTGTATTTTAATAAAACACAGAATAATTAGATATTGGGGATTTTGAATTTTATTCTTGGTCCAATACACATGTTATATTTATATCATGTGCGATAGCGAATTCCATTGACGTGACGTGACAGTCATTTTTTCTATGTAAAAATATGGTCAGCACGATCAATTTTTGTAATTTTAATGGAAGAACATATAGGTTCGTTATTCGTCGCGTATCTTGATTACTGACTACTACTACTACTATTAAGCCAAAATTTAATTTCATCGCTGAAGATGATTTTTCGATGATATTCTTCAAACTGAGCTGAATAGGAAATGTGTTGGAGCTTTAAATGATCAAGAGGTTTAGTTCTTGAGTTAATTTAATCTTTTAGGGTGCAAGTCTTTATGCAAAATTCGCTACAATGTGGTTTGATTTCCAATTCTTGTGAATGGCGTGGAATAAACTAATTTGGCTCATTTTGAACTGAAGCACTTATGGCTGAAATATTTTGAGTACCTTGACCGGTGCGTTGTCTCACTGGCAGAGGAACATCCAAGAGTGAAAATTTTGACTCGAACTTATCCACTGGAGCACGCACAACCTGTCGGACGATTATTATGAGCAAAAATTGGAGTGAACGCTCTTAAAGTTGTGCCCACTGACATAATTCTCAAACATTACTCATTTGTTAAATTCACCATGAAATAATCGTATCAAAATATGTAATTGTTATGTCCCTATTAAAAATACCGTTATTAACGAAGAGTATGAAGCAAATGCCGTAGTGGCATTTCCAAAACCTCTAAGGGGGATCATTCGAATTTTATTTTATAATCATAGTTATAAATTAAAAAACTTGACAACTAAATAAATAATACAAAACTCTACTAGGGCGCGAAATCGTATACTAATCAAGCCTACATTAGCCTAAAGTGAAACTTTTGAGTCTCTGATCGAAAGATCGTATTTTCGACATCCGCTTTGCAGGGTTGATGTTTTAATAAATAAAAGATCGATGAATTCATGCATAATTAGATGTTTTCTTCTAAGCACCGATATTTTTTGAAGAATTATTTTACCCCCACCCAATTTAAGTTTTTTTACTTCTTAAAAAGTTTATTCATGACAATTACTTACACCAATAGTTTTGCTAACCAGTACTACCATATTCCCGGCTGGTGGTTTACTTTTATACAAAGGACGCCCCAGTACAAAAATTACTAAAAATATAAAAAATAAATTTATAATTTAAAAGAATAAGTAATAATAATAATAATACCTATTACCTATAGAAATGGCCATTAAAATGGCTGGAACTCCAAAAGCTAACGAATAGCATTCCTTTTGATCAAAACAATGAACATCCTCTCTTAATATTGGCGTAACTGTTGTCGATATTAATGAACCAGAATTAATAGAGAAATAGAATAATGAAAAGAATGTGGTCATCTGTTTAACTTGTTCCGGCAATTTAAATTGATCGCCTCCAAAGGCTGCCACACATGGTTTTATACCACCCGAACCCAAAGCTATTAGCGCTAAGCCGACAATTGTAAAAGCGTTGGCAGGTAAATTTAATGGTGGTATGGCACCCAATGCCACCAAAACCGAACCACAAATATATACCAACGATAGGTAAAATATCGTTTTAAATTTACCCAACCAACTATCAGAGAGTATGGCACCGAATATGCACAAGAAATACACAAACATGGTGAAAATATGAAATGTCACTGTGGCTGCATCATCTGAATAGCCCAATTGACGGTTTAGGTATAAAACCAAAATTGCTAAATAAATAAAAGTTTTATTAATTTGAAATCAAGGTGCATGAACATATTATTAATTATACTTCTCATGCCATAGTAATTGAAACGTTCGCAAAATTCATTACTGATGATAAAAAATACTGATTTGGGATATGGTAATTTCTATGGATTGAAAACATTGATATAGAGATCATTTTAAAATCATATATGGATTTACAAAAATTACCTTAACTTGTCTTTCCGCTTCGGTTGCATCGTAAGGTTCAGGGGTCTGTTTTATATTTCCCTCCCTTGTTCTGCTATCCTCTTCGACTGATTTATTGATCGCACTATCTGCAAGTAATAAATTAAAAGATTTTCTTGATTTTTTTGAAACACTATGCCTTCAATGCGTCCAAGTCTCTAGTGAAAATATTATTATTGCCACCAACGAAATATTGGTATATGTTCTAGTATTGGCTAGTATTGGCTAATTTAGTTTTCCCCCAAAGGTTTCCTCATGCAATTGTCCCATCATCATTGTCTCTGTAGATGCGGGATAAAGTGCTATTGAAGACCATCAAAAGGTGCTAGTAATGCGTAATTAAATTTTTAAGTAGCCACTGTTGGCGACTACGTTAACTAATCACGCCCACAATCACAATTTTTACAATTACTCATTAGTTTCAGTTTTTGATGTATTGCCGCCCCTTTCAATAATTACCACCAACAGTTTGGAATCTATATCTCAACCAGGAGTGATTACCCCAGAAAACATATCCTGGACAGATAGACTAATAGACAGACATGGTTAGATTGACCCTATATTTAATGCTGATTAAAAATATATACATATATACTTCGTGCTACCGTGAGGCAAAAATAGGCTAGAAAAGCAAATTATTTTGTATTTTAACAGCAGAGGGGGAGTGCCTTTCCCAATTTTTGCCAATTCCAGATATCAAAAAGTCCATTTATATAAAAATTGTCTATACATACATATGTACCAAATTTCAGCTCAATATATCATGTCTTTTATCTTTTGCGACCTGGAGAGCGCCGTAGAGAAATTCACATAGCCATATAAACACACAGTCTCACGGACAGACACGCCTTCTTCTACATGTTACGTTTGTACAAAACGAATATACCCTCCTATTATTATGATGAAGGGTATACAAATAATAAGTTAAACAGCGTAAAAAAGTCAACGTAATTTTCAATAATCAAAAACTATTTTAAAAGATTTTTAACTCTAATCTGAGGTAAGATAAGATTAAATTCTTTTTGGACATTATTTCACAATTAAACGCTATTCAACATTTGAACTTTAATTTCTGTTCCACACTTTCTTAACCAATTAACGTATTTCTGATATAGGATAAATAATGTTACGAAAATATTTATGAAATTTTAAGATTTTTAGTAACAACAATACATAGCCATAAACAATGTCGAATACATTGAGGTATTGCACAGGTGCTATTAAAAAATGCGTAATATTATCAATCATTATCAGTAGGAATAATCACAAATTGTATTTTTTATATCTGTATAAATTTTTCTTATTGTACAACATAAATGAATTATTGGATATTCTTCCACTTGATAGGATGTATTAGAATGTATTGTTGTGATAACTCTTTATAATAATTAACTTTGTTGGGATTTTTAAACACCTCAAAATTTTCATCAATGAATTTCAAAACAAGTGAAATATACATACTTGAGTCTCATTTAATAATTTCTGTATCAGTTACTATCTAATAATATAAAAGGTATATATTAGGCGTACGCTAAATCTAGTTACGTTATGTTTAGACAAGCATAGGCATGATGCAACCTATATATTATAATGACAAATTGTGCCCAATTACATAATAATAATAAATAGTATGAGATTTTTTTCACTTCAACGGGTAGAGGGACTCAATCAACCCGTCTATTGATGCTAAATCAAGAATAAATATACTTTTGAGGGTATGGCTCGCCCCCTTCTTCCACTTATAAACGTTTGAATAAAAGCAATAAATCTTCATGTATTTATGATAGTGGGTACAATGAAGATATCCTCTCCTATAACAAATATAACACGCAAAACTAAATGCAAAGAGCCGACAAAATGGATTTCCAAAAAAACTTAATTATTGTTGTAATTCGGTGTGGGGCAATTAATTATTTGTTCCCTATTTTTACCAAACGATCGAAGATATTATAAATAAAACGAGTTACTAATAAAAAGGCCAAATCCAAATTTTCCACCCGCAGGTGTGGCTTTCAATTTCTTTCGATTTACACGTTGTAAGCGCGGTTGTTCTAATGCGCCCTTTTCACACAATTGCATGCGAAGAGATCTTAATAATATATCCGGAAAAATTCAAAGTGATAAATTCTGTGCGTTTTTTTTATCAAAAAGATGGGCTTTGTTTATATAAATAAGAAATTATGTGCATTAATTAATCTATGTATTAGCGATTCCTTCGAGGTCTTGAATATATTTGAATAAAACCACTCATACTCCCAAACAAACAAAAAATGCATTTGACGATTCAATTTTGTGGTATTATGAAGTATTTAAAATGTTATCATTAAATTAAATAAAACAACATTTGCAAAATTATTTTTAACAATAGCACTTGTACCATTTGTATTAGTCATGTTTGTTGAGAGATTAATGATTTAATTTGGATTCTTTTTATAAATAAGAATATTTCTTAAATTCCTTTAACTAAAAATAATAACTATTATAACGTGAATAAAACTCTCTATTCCATCACAACAAAAGGAAAACGCGTCAAGATCTATTAACGGCGAATAACAGACTGAATCTTTCAATTGGGTACAATCGCTTAAACTCTACCGTGCAACCGGTGACTACTCACTCACATACTCACTCGTAAACTTATTGCATGAAGAAAACAAAATGTTAATCACATAAACATGTACGAACATTTATTGTGTTTTTAAGGAGTAGTATAACATTTAAAAAACGTAAGTGACCAATATTCAGATGTTTTTGCAATTTATTTGCAATTTCACTTACATTCATTAATTACCTCACACAAAATGATTTTTAAATATATTTTATTCGTGAATGTAATATTTGTCTTTAACTCATGATGTAACTTTACATTTCTACGAATGAACATTTAGGGTGTATACCAGACAATCAATAACTTTTTGCAATTAATTTCTTCCCATATTGCACGATAAGAATTTATCATGAACTTTATTACCCAACACTTAGAATGTGTGTGGTATTCTATAAAAGTGTTTTATCAAAAAACAAGTAAGAAGACTAATTTTGGCTTAGGCCAAATCTTAAATACCTTGCACATACCCTCCAAGGCGTGACAGGTATTAGATTAGTGCATGTATGTCTTGCAACTGAAGTTTTACGAGGAGTTTACCAAATTTCAAGTTTGTAGCTCAATTTTGTGACAGATATAAAATTCTTGACCGTGGACATACGGGCGCATGGGCATACATGTCTAGATCGACTCAGTTTGGAATATGTCATATCCAGGATACTCTTCATCTTTACCCATTTGCAACAGCAGCATTATATTACTCCTTAAGCTGAGGTAAAGTTTTTTTCCTTAAAGAAAGAATTATTACTCCATCACTTTGAAAAAGTTTCAGTTTTTTAGCCGCATAATTTACGATATATGTATATATATATATATAGAGGATGGACACGCCCACATTCGTTCATGGATAATGATTTTGCTTTCAACCGTATATCTCAAAATTCACACGGACATCCGAACAAGCTGAAGGATTAAATAGACTTGACTATTGATTCTGAATCAACCCATAATATCATAATGGTGGCTATAACAGTACGAAAAACAATATTCAAGCATAAAAGGCCCGAACTTAATAGCTTTAGGTATCACAACCTTGGAGAAAACGTTTAATGAGTTATTTTAAAATTTGGTCCATTCAGTCAAGATTTCAAAATGTTACAACACTAGCCTCTTGATAGAGAAACTTTCACCTCATAGCTTTACTCTTGTTCCCGTGATTTGTATCAATTGTGCGCGGTTGTCAACCGCTTTAGCTCATTCATAAAATTAGGACTCAAATATGTGAAGGTTGCACCAAATTTGGCTCGAGCCAAATAATAAGTTTTAAACAATCTTCTTTTATATTTTCTTTCAATTACATTGCTACCAATTATAACTGAACAATTTTTCTCATAAATTTTTATAACAAATCTTATCAAAAAGATAAGACTTCTTACAATAATGATAGGATGAAACCTCTTTTTTTTATTTGCGATTTGCGGTATGACATACTGACGTATGAGACCGTAAATGATTATTATATTAAGTAGAAATTTAACGACAATTTATTGATCAAATATTGTACATTGTATAATGGGTTTAGTTGCACTGAATGATTATCTTGATTGGAACAATCGATTTGTTGGTGGCAACATTTTTGTCTTTCATTAAACAACAACAATATTGTACATATTTATGATCTTTATTAAATTGCAAGATTATTTGATGTCATGCTACTTGATTATAAACCACTTAAGTACTTCAAATTTGCGTTGTGTATTGTTGTAATTCTATTCACCGATAACGTTTTTTGAGCAAGTCTTTCCTAAGTTTTTCATTTAGTCAGTTTCCCCACCAAGTATATATATTCTTGATCAGCATCAAAATCTGAATCTATATCAAAGACCGATGAACATTAAAAAGAATTATGCCCAGATAACATAAAACTACGCAGCAAAAGTGACATCAGATCTCAACACTTACTTGAGTAATACTGTTTCGACAAAAACAAAGCTGACATACATGAAAGGGCTGCAGTTGCGAAACCGTTTATGTCAAGTGTTTATATAATTTTATCCATCCCCCGTATATAGAATTTGGAAAAATGTTTAAAATCGGCCTATGGCCCGCCCACAGATCATAGAAATGACAAAAAATTAAATTTTGGTGGTATTACTTTGTTAATCTTTAGAAATGTTTTGCAAAAACATAAATATTGTGGATGTCGTAGATGTGGCGTATGCCTAATTTAGAATATCATCAATAGTAATCACACTACTACGCCATAGTCATTTATTCCATTTGTTCCTATATGACGTATGTCATATATCGCTGGGAATAATTTATAAATAAACAAAAAATCATCAATAAACAAATTCCTTTAAAACAAATCTTGGATAACCTTTGATGACAGGATCCAAGTGAGAAATTCCAAACGGTAACGATGCCCTCAAGGAATAGTAAATGTAATTAGTTAATTAATTATTTACAAAGTTGTTATTCGGTATGGTGAACTTGCATTTCAGCCCAAGAGAAATGTTTCAATTGCTTTTGTAATGGATCCCCGAGTTCCCATGGAACACATGATGAAAGTAGAAAAGGTCAACGTTTTGAAAAGGAGGAAGGTAAGTGCAAATGTATATTTTACCACTAGTGCATGCCAGACAAAACCAAGAGTTGAATTATGTTTTGGAATAATCAAAACTTATCGTCGAAAAATATTTATTTATATGCTTAAAAATATTATTTGGCCCTATATTAATCAGAAAGTCTTAGATGGAGTTTAGTTTTTTTATTTAATATTTTTGGCCCGAAATCAATCTAATATTTAGTCACGAATTATTTAATATTTTCATTTTATAAATCAGACAAGTCCTAATACTCTCCATACCTACATACAAATAGTGGGCGTAGCAGGTATATGATTATGTCCTATAATAGTGTATGTATGCGATTTTTTGAAAATTGAGGGCAAATCTGTGCAGATAATAGATCTTTGACCATTGTTGGCCTCGTCCTACACATATATAGCGCACAAAACTCAAAGATATATTCAAAATTTCAGATTAATATCTCAAAATTTACGACCGTGAGACAACCGACAACATATAAGCGGAAATGTCTAGATCCGTTTTTGTGGTGATCAAGAATAGGGCGTTGTTGCACATAGAATAACAAATATACCTCCCACCTTATATGGAGGGTATAAAAATACGAGGCCGTAGTTCTCTCACATGTCTACCGTTTTCAATTTCAATCAAAAGGGTACTGCGACATATTTTAGCCATATTACTTTCACTTCCCTCCTTCTCTTCAATCTCAATATAAATACAATATACAATACGAATTAATAGGTGTTGTAAACTGTACACTCCGTTAGACAATGTCACAAAAATAAATAGTAATTATGAAAGAAGTAGACATTATTATTTGAAAAAATGAAAATAAAAATATTATACAAATGGATCGAAAATCTTCTATTACTTCTCTTAAAAAAACGAAAAGTGTGACGAATTTAACAGCCATAGGGTCTGTTGAGGAAGAACAAGAAAGTATTGAATTTTTTTCAATTAAAAAGAAACCAATAAATAACAATTTATTGTCTATTTACAGCTTCTCGCCTTTTGGAACCAATAGAATCTCCATGTAAATGCATTGATCCACCAGCAGAGGTTAGTTATAAAAATGTTCCATGTTAAGTAGTATCATATTTCTTATGTGGATGGCTTATTTTGAAAGTGGCGTGAGCCCATTGTCAATAAAAATCAATTCGCTTATACACAAAATGTATATATGTTCTGATCATGTCCGTCTGTCTACTACTGGTCGCGAAAATTGAGATACCGATTCCAAACTTGGCAGAATTGTTGATAGAGTTCATACTCTGGTTAATATTGAAATGAGGCGACGCGGCCGCAATAGAACAAAAACTAAAAAGGAGCAATTTTTTAAGTAAATTTTCCGTATTATAAAAAAGTAGATATATTGACATATTGATATATGCTCATCGGGTGGCCTTGCCAAATATTTTTTACTTGTTTTTTTTGTTGTTGGTTTTTCAGTTACTTAATGCTCTGAACGTAATGTGAAGCTGTACCTCTTTTAAAATTCAAACATTTTCATATGCTTCAAAATATAATATGTTTCGAGAAATACCACTTTCTAAATAATCCATTTAAATATTGCTCGTCTTTATAAAATTATTATTTAAGGGTGAGATAATAAATTTGTTTTGACCCATTAAGATTATCTCAATGTGTAGATCTAAAGGGTAGCAAAGATTTGGTTTAAGCCAAATCATTATTTTTACTCACAAGTACGTCTATATAAATTCAGCTTCAATAAGTTAGTATATAATATTCCATGCACGCAATATTCTCTGTAGGGCGGAAGTAATTGTATGTAGAGTTTGTGATCAGCTACGCTATAATGTATAAAACCCAACGACACAAATTCAAATCAATTTAATTCGATCGCTATCAATTCCAGCAAACACACATTTCAACAATTAGGTGATTCACGAAAACGCACAATCTCCATGTACCTCCTAATAGACATTAAGTAATTGCTAATGCATGGCGTCTATTCTGCAATTAATATTGTAAACCCAAACCAAACCCAAACATTTACATTATGTAAAGCTATACAAGAAAGACAATTTACGCTATGAGTTGCTTATTAGCATCACTATGTTATTATCATCTCGTAAAAAAAGTGTATGGAAGATAACTTCAGGGAAGTAAGTATTCTTGATTAGTATACGTTGAAAATTGGTAGCAGACATGCCCAAACTTTAGAGAAAACTTTAATACAGAAGTCAACCGTGAAGGTGGAACGTAACTAACGCGTCAAAAAAAATTAAATTGCGTTATTACGGAAGAGATCGGGAAAGTTTGTATACGCGAAGGTGCGTGAAAGCCCTGAGTATGACACATGAAGACCTTGTATGTTTTCTATGAGGAATGCATAACAAGTGTATGCGTAACGTGAGGCGCTCAAACTTATAATAACACCCTTCACATTAGCACGACCTTATGACCAGTTTGCTGTGCTTTTGTGCTGTCACTAGAAGAACTTCAGAAGTTAGATATTTTGCGCTCTTATTAATTTAAAGCGTTAAAGGTTGCACAATTTTATCTCTTATGCTGAAATGTAAGGCAATGTACGATGAAAGTACGTAAATTACGTACGATATTATGCTGAAGCTGTTTACATATATATATGTATAGGGTGTTTAAGTTATGTTTTGATTTTTTATGATGCTTTAAAGCAACTATGTACAAATTACAAATGTGTGTGTGTGTGTGTGTGTATTTTATACGCCTGAGCACAAACGCGTCGTCTTTAAAGTTCATTTCCTTTTTAAAATAAGTTCAAAGTCATGAACACCTATTGTGATATTGTTATTGTTATTATTGCATTACTGTATGTGAAAAAAAAAAAGCCGGTGCGCGGCAAACAAAAATATTTCAATTGCCACAATTCTATACGTTTTGTGTTTACAGTGCCTTTGTTGTGATGCATAGTTACGCCATTTATATTAAACTTTGTTAATCTATTGGCATAATAAAACAACCATTAGTTAATGAAATTCTTTACAAACTTATGATTTGAATAAATTTTATAATGCACGGTTGCGGCGAAGATGTGTCATACGATTAGCTTCTGCCTTTAAGGCTTCAGCAGCTAAGACGCCTCGCTGTGCTTCACAGTGCTCAACTTTCAAAAATTAGCACACTTTAGCCACACAGAACGCTTCAACGAGCGTTGAATTTCAGATAAGAATAACGTGTTTTATAATTAATGTGTATATTTATAAATCACTCTATAAAGTTTAAATGAAAAGAGTTTCATCGTTTTATGATTACTATATTATAAATATAATAATTGTGGCCGATTTGTGCTGAAGCGAATTTCCACTGTACTATTATTTTCCAAAGCATCTAATCACGATTTTTAAATAATTAATTAACGTTTCTTGTGTATTGTTTGCATAGAATCTGACTCTGTTTTTAGTACTGTTCTCTTACGTAAGGTTTTCGCGAGAGGTGACCTCAAAGTCGGGAAAACTGCTTTTTGCGCCTATTTTGACCTCTGATTACAGATAAACAAGACGTTAACGACAAAATTTATTGCAATGTGCTGAATATCCTTTACTTTATATAGTAATTGTATTGAAATATCTAACACACTGAATAAATACGAGTTGAATAATAAAGAAAAAAAATAATGGAATTGGACGGAAAAGATTTTCGCTAAGAGATTGATGTGTCAAATTTTACGTTTGTATCTGCTCACTAATCGAAATTTGTTAAACAGCGTCATTAGCATTCGATTTGTGACTGAGGACTAAAAAATAAAATTTTTAAATCAATCTTGACTTCATAAGTTTTACTTATAAACTAATTTTGATCCAATGGGAACTTGAGAAACTTAAACGGAGAGGTTAAATAATTGCCTATTGGTTTTAAGAGAACTGAGAGTGCATTGAGAGAGAGTGAGCGATACACAGTGAGATAAAAGAAACTTAACGGTTCAGTAAAACACAAGCTTTACTTTAGATAGAAACAGCTTAAAAATCTTATATTCAAGCAAGAAGTGTTTAAAAAAGACAAGCAGTTCGCATTAACAAGTGGCAATAATAATTATTACTTATTATACAGTGTTTGTTTTTTAAGAAAATGAAAATCTAGTAAAACCTAGTGAACGACTTAATTAAATATAGAAAAGTATTATAAGGTTCTAAGAATTCGAATTTTCAATCAGTAAATCCATAACTGTAAAAGCAGTTTTAGTGTCGTTAAGTGTTGTTATTGTTGTCACACCCTTGTTCTGCTATAATGTAATGTCCACAACATCTTGTAAGCTATATATGGTAGAAAGTGAAAATAGTGAAAATATTGAAATATATTATACAATATGGCTAAGAATACTTTACACATCACAGAAGAGAGGGTAAGTTTCATCAAAAACACTATATAGCACTGTACTCCTGAATCTGAAAATATGTAAAAATTGTGCCAATAACCGTCCTTCACTCAAACCGAAAAATGTGTTGACGTTTAAAATACATTAAATTTTGCATTACCTCTAACATGCATTTGTGCTTTTTGTAATTTCAAAATAAGCAAATAAGTGTGTTTAAATACCCACCGCCATATGTATATGGGGGTTTATATCACTTTGTCAAAACGTTTGCAACACCCAGAAGCGGTCGTCGGAGACCTCATGAAGGGTAGATATTCTGAATCAGCATTGAATACAGATCTAGTCTGTCTGTCCGTGCACGTGTATTCCTCTACGCACATTACTGGTCGAAAAAATAGAGATATCGATCTTAAACTTGGCAAAAGTGTTTGGCAGTATTCGTGCGCAGGTTGTTATTGCAAGTGGACAAAATCGGTGAAGCGACACGTCCAAGGGCAAAACAATGATAATGATTTTTTTTAAGAATTCATTCCGAAATACTCATTAAGTATAAAAG
Organism: Crataerina pallida; assembly: GCA_949710015.1. NCBI lineage: Eukaryota > Metazoa > Arthropoda > Insecta > Diptera > Hippoboscidae > Crataerina > Crataerina pallida. The sequence continues at coordinate 10,568,022 of OX453291.1, forward strand.
ATACATTGACATAAATATCCATTAGAAAGCTTTGGTGCCTAAATAGTGAGTATTCAAGATTTGCGCTCAGCCAAACTTGTTTTTATACAGGTTGCATTTTTTTTCCCCTTTTTTGATACATCAAATATCTTGTTAAAAATCATTTTCGTTAATCACGTCTTTAACGGGTTAAAACGTTAAGAAAAAGTAGGCTGAATTTTTTACTAACCAGTATAAGGTTAAGAGTGTGAGAACATTCATGATTTTACGATGGATATCCAAATTTATTATTATATTATATATATATATATGATTATAAATATTAATTTATTACCACAGAGATTATAAGTGTGCTTCTATCTGTCCCATACTTCCAAAGTTCATTATAGAAATTTTTTCTGCAACATTCAAAATTCAAAAACGAAAGCGGTTATACTCTAATGCCAATGACTTGCCATTCTCCGTAAAATAATTATTTTCAATTACAATGAAAAGTTCATTTTTTGGATAATTGTATTTTGTTTAAGTATAAGGAAAATCTTTCATTTAATGCATCTTTGTAATAAATATTATTTATAATATATTTTCAAGGTTAAGTTTACAGTCGTTTTTATCACTAAAATGGGCGCATACAAATGCGGAAGAACATGTATTGTAGAATGGCTGGCAAAGTATTCTTTAACAATAATTTAAACATACTATGTACATGTGGTTTATAGCGGTACGTGTTAGTGATATGCATAATAAAAGTAGTTATTAATATATATACAAGGGACAGATGAACCTTTGACTATGATTTCGGTGAAATTGGATCCCTTCTTATTATTCTGTATCCAGACCTTTGAGTTATAAGCGGTTTGAAATCCCGACCCCAAGTGATGAATATAAAAACAGAAGAAGCGAATTGGACAAAATTTTAATAGGCCTTTTATAAAGCGAAAAATATTGCCCTCACATGTAACCATTATTATTTATTATTAATTATTTTAAATTCTATACGGTCTATATATTTATGAATTTGAATTTAGATTATTTTTTAACGAGTAAAAAAATTGCCTTTGGCCAAATCTTAAATGTCCTCCACTTGTGAGCGTATTTATTATCCGACCCCGCCCATTTTTGGCGTACATTTGGGCGCAGACACTCGTACATACGGCCATTTACAAATCGACTCATCTTTTGATGCTGATTAAGAATATATGTACTTCTCCTGTACCATCTCTGACGCCTCCCGAATGTTGCCCAAATAAAGAAGTTAAGAGAAAGTTTGCGTCTAGATCCGGCAACCAATACATTTGGCTTGCAAGCTAATATATACGCAATAATACGGGGGCGCAATCGTGAACCTGGCGCGCCCACCGTTTGTATAATGTATATGAGGGTATTTAAGATTTGGACTAAGTCAAAGTTTCCAAGTTTTCTTACCTGTTTTTACTTACGTAACAAAAAATACATATTCTAATTTTTTTATTAATTGTTGTTAATCTTGCAATTAATTATGTATTATATAATCTTATATAATAAAATATCTTCATTTTAGACCTTGAAATATTCAAGGGCGGTGGGTTATATTATCAGCAATGAGTTCTGCGAACGTTTCAACTATTATGGCATGAGAAGTGAGTACAAAACTAATTTGATAAGAGCTTTTAATCAAATAATAATTGAAACATTTTTGATTGTTTGATAGCGATACTGGTTCTGTATTTGACCAGTAAGTTGAAATATGATGATGATAACGCGACCGTATTATTTCATGTCTTTACCATGCTGGTGTACTTATGTCCTTTGGTGGGTGCTATAATCGCTGATAGCTGGCTGGGTAAATTTAAGACCATACTATATTTATCTATTGTATATGCTTTGGGCGGAATAATATTATCCATGGGTGCTGTACCCCCGCTAAATTTACCAACCGAGTAAGAACTTGTGTGTACTCTTACCGTAAATTTTTATATGCATTTCAAAATTATGTTTACAGAAAAGCCACAATTGCTGGCTTAGTATTGATAGCCATCGGAACGGGTGGTATTAAGCCTTGTGTATCCGCCTTTGGTGGCGACCAATTTAAGTTACCCGAACAGGCGAAAGAGTTAGCCACGTTCTTTTCTATGTTTTATTTTACCATCAATGCTGGCTCCATGCTTTCTACTTCGCTGACCCCTATTTTGCGAGAAGATGTTCATTGTTTCGGCGACAAAGACTGCTTCTCGTTAGCTTTCGGTGTGCCCGCCCTGCTAATGTTATTTTCAATCGTAATATTCGCTCTTGGCAAACGTTTGTATGTAATGAAACCTCCAGCTGGTAATATGATATTTGGTGTTTCGCAGTGCATTGTAGAGGGTATAAGAGGTTGGCATTCTAACCGCAAAGTTATGAAACGCCAGCACTGGTTAGATTATGCGGAACCAGTGGTGGGACAACGTATGGTTAATGAAACGAAAACGCTTTTAAAAATACTTGTCCTGTTTCTACCTTTTCCCGTTTTTTGGGCCCTCTTCGATCAGCAGGGCTCCCGTTGGACTTTTCAGGCCACACGAATGGACGGTGAAATAATGGGTTTTAACATTAAACCGGATCAGATGCAAGTTATTAATCCACTAATGATCCTGGCGTTTATACCACTTTTCGATTACATACTTTATCCCATATTAAAAATATTTGGCATTCGAAGACCTCTGCAGAAACTTACCCTCGGTGGCGTTTTGGCCGCTGTGGCTTTTCTGCTATCAGCCTTTTTAGAATTAAAACTGGAGATGTTAGATCCAGAGCTGCCCGCCGAAATGACATCGCAATTGCGAATCTACAATGCTATGCCCTGTCGCTATCGCTTCGATACCGAATTACCTATGCCACAACATAAAAAGGAGTCTCATTTAAGTGCTTTGGGATTGTGGGAATTAAAGAATATCATGGCAACACAACTGATTTCTTATAAATTTAATGCTCATGCAGTAGATGGGGTGTGCCCTGTCATTACGGGTGAATTGAATATAATACCGAACAAGGCTGTAAGTTATTTTATAGCCGATGATAGTATGCACGAATTTCAGGACAATCCGGAGAAACCGAAACTGGGCAATCCCGTAGTACGCGTTATGTTGAATGTGCCACGTAATGAAGGGCTCTTCAGCTTAACGGATTCGGCTGATGTTACAACATCGATCACTGCTTTAAATGCAACACAACTGGTGACGGTGGCACGTGGTGAGGTTATATTAACCTTTAATGATTTACCTCTAGTAAATGTGACAGCCCGGGCTGGCGGTGTTTATGCGGTAATGGTTCGTGGTAATACTAAAGAAGGCTTTGTAAGAGATTCGTTTTAAAAGCGCATTTAACATAATTTTATATTGGTTGATATTTTTCTTTCAGACATCTAGAGTGCATGTGGTCACACCACCAAATTCCTTACATATAATGTGGCAATTGCCACAAATTTTGGTGATAACAGCTGCCGAAATTATGTTTTCCATCACAGGGTTAGAATTTTCATTTACTCAAGCACCTCAGAGTATGAAGTCTGTCCTGCAAGCGTGTTGGCTGCTATCAGTTTCCATTGGCAATATGCTAGTGGTGGTCATTGCTGAATCTAAATTCTTCGAATCGCAGGTAAGACGTCATCATTTATATAAAAATATTTTACTATCTCTCCTTTTAATGCAATAGGCCGCAGAATTTGCACTATTTGCTGGACTAATGATTGTTGACATGTTTATATTTATTATTTTGGCCATGAATTATAAATATGTAGAGCCGGCTACAGATATTGAAGATAATAGTGAAATAGACTTCGAGCGGTCGCCGACGCCGCCGTCGACGCCGCCACAACTTCCACCATCGTCATCTGATTCCAAAAGAACGTCAAAACCGAAGGAACGTAAAGAATCTAAAGTGTCATCACCTCCAGAAGATGAACACATAGCTACACAAAATCAGGAGAGGGGCCCTTTTCCAAAATTTTTAAGATTCTCTTCTGAACTTAAACGTCAAAATCGGCGATCTACCATATATGATACCAGTAAAAATCGGAAAACATCAATTGAACCGAAAAATGATGGTCAACTACCAGGATCTAATTTAGTTCAAAATAATAACATTGAACGCAAAGGTATACAATTTCCTCATGGTCGAGACGGTATTTCAAATCAAGCTTACAACAAAACCGAACAATAAATTCGATGTAAGTTTTAATTTACTCCAAGTTTTGTAAATGCCATAGAACGTGAAAGAAGCATTCCGAATCAAATTAATATTACAGAGGCCTGGATGTTGGATTCGATATATATGAAGCACCTATAAAATTACTTTATTGATCTATTTTATTTAGATGAAACTGCTTTCGGAATTCAATCATTTATGATTATATTTTATTACGTGTTTTTAGTTTACGTGTTGCTTTACCGTTGAAGTAATTCTGTATATATATATTTTGAATTAATTTATTTACATATTGTTAACATTTGTCATTGTTTCATTAAAAATATTAAAGCTTAAGAAGACATTTTAATAGTTCAAACAGCTCTAAACGGGTAATAATTTAGGCAATTTACCTAATTAGTCAATCATATTGTTCAGTTGGGTCTTTCAAACAGAATAATAAAATAAGCATATCACCGATCTTATGTGAAGGAATACCCCTCATATAAAAGTATGCCCTAATTCATAAAATCTGTTAACAACTGCAGATATATAGCCATCAGTATATTTTTATATCCATCATCGTAATGATATGTGGGTTTGTTTGTATTGTTTTTGTTCAAACGTTTGTAATTGCCAGAAGTGTGTTAACCATCTTCCCAAAAGTGCATATGTTCTTAATCAGCATCAATAGAAAAGTCGACTTAGCCATTTTGTCCGTTCGTGTGAATTTCTACACATTTTTCATTCACGGCCGCACATTTTTTCATTCACATTTGGCCAAGGACACGCGCGCAACAACGTTCTAAGCTTTGTACCTTTGTAGCTTTCAGCACGCTCACAGTATTAAATTTTGAGATATCAAGTTAAAATTTCGTACACACACATATTTATCGATGTCAAAAGTATCCTATTAAAAATACAAAAATTGTGCCACGCACTAGCGCACAAGTTTAGAAAGTGCAACGTACTGACTGAGCTAGTCTATATACTTCGATTCTAGTATAGTAAATTCCGATTCAAAGAAAAAAATGGCATGCTCTTTTAAAATTTCGAATTAATTCTGAACTCCTATGCCGCATGTTCTGAAATATGCCAAATCTGTTCATATTAGTAACATTTATATTTAAAATTATCTTTGGAGGACCGTGCCTCTTCTGAGGTCACTTCATTTTACTTAACAGTTAATCTCGTATTACTCCTTATACTTGCAGACCTGAAATATTAGTACAAATAATTGAAAATAGGTTAAATCGATCAACCTTTCCACAATTTTGCAAAACATATATAAGCGTTTTTCTTATGACAGTTCACAGAAGTTTTGTACCTCCCACATATAATGAATGGAATATTTGGCGTAGGTGATTCTATATAGATCTGAAATTTAGAATGAATATTATATACACTTGCGAAAATGGGCGTAAACGGTTAAAGTAGGCGCACACGTTGAGTACGTTTTACTTGCGCTGTTACTTGTTTCTCTGAAGTAGGGTTATAACCTTCGGATATATTTTTGTACAAGGCACTCGCACATGGACGTCGCATTGATATATCGACGCCCAAAATGGCATTTATTTTCAAAAATACATTTGAAATATTATTTCCACATTGTGTGAACCAGTAATACACAAAGTGGTGTTTCATTTGGAAGAGATTAGTAATAGCGGGTATCCTAGATTTGGCATACGCCCATTACAAACCTTTTTACTTACATTTTTACCGTTGATTCAAATGCAGCATTTACGCAAATTTAATTTTTCTATCATTTTTTTTATATAAAATAATTAACATTTTCTGAATCTAGTTATGAAAAATGAATTTTCTAAATCTAGTTATGAAAAATTTTATTAAAATATGTAGTCATTCGTTTCGGAGCATATCCTTTCACATATATATTTATCTCTTTTGTTACTCTGGATTCTTATAAGAAAAAATCTACACATACATTACAAAATATATCCACATGGTAAAAAATAGTTATCTATACTCTCCGTGTAAATTTACATCTTACAAATATTACATAGATCGATTTGATAAAAAGAGAATTAATTAAAATAAATTCGGCTCTACCCGACCATTTAATACATCACACCACTAACGCTGTAATTAGTTAAGTTTGATTAGTAAACGGGGATCACTGTCTCATTTTCACTGCGCGAAAAAGTAAATGGAAGGGTGTAAAAAATGGTTAGATCGGCTCCAAATTTAGCAGCTAATTACTAAGCTAATAAACAATTTAAAAATTGGGAATTTTCGTCACATAAGGGCTTCCGTCAATAATTTGGCGTTGTTTGGAGAGGGTCTTAAATGTACCAGCAGGTTTTTCAATAGCAACCAACCTTGACTCAAAAGACATCACTGATCTAAATTTTATCTATAAATATGAAAAATTGAGACCCATAGTTGTAAGTTGATTACAGAAAATACATGGACGTGCAAAAGAAGATACAGACAAACGGACTGTTACAGTTGAATGGTTGCAGATTTTTATTCTGAGCAGTTTGTATAAGTAAAGGGGAGTCTGGCATTTACAGTTTAGGAGTTACAAACAACTTTGTTGTGTGGCGTTTAAGAACAGAAAACTCTTTTAAAATATTAATAAAACATAAATATGATGAAACGTATATACATACATATATAAATTAAAGCAAACTAAAAAAAAACACCCACAGGGATTTATGCATATATGAGCTAACAAAGCATGGCAGGCTTTAACAGAGCTTATTTATAGCTCTTCGTACCCCTTTACCTGTACATTCCTAAAAGTATATAACGTATTTTTCACGGCGTGAAGGGCTTATTATAGTAAAAAATAAAATCAATGTCTAAAATTATACTTAAAGTGCTATAAAATAACTTTACAAGATTATTGATGGTATTGTACTTATGCCTAGTGTTCTTATCGCCGGCTATTTAACATTTTCAAGTAATAGTCACAATTACTGCAATACAGTGCGGGCGCTATAACATGTCGCTTTCGACACAAACCACATTCTGCTGCTTTCACGGAAGCTTTCACTATCGCATTATTGTACATTCGTGTAGGTATGGCGGTCACATTTCCCGAGTTACCATGAGCAATTTCAGTAGATGTAATGGATGGCAAGGGCAGACCGTTTTGGTGATGTAGCATTGTTGGTTTCGGTGGCAGTGTTGTTGTGTTCACACAATCTTTAACATCATCCTTAGTTCCTGGCTCGAAGCTGACCTTTTTCGTTTTGGTGACTTGTTGATGCTGCAATTGGTGTTGTTCTATTTGGGAGATAGGCAGATATGGTGAGTGATTCGTTTGTGAAGGTGTTGCTAATTTTTGTACATATGTTTCAGTGCTGGTGGAATAAGATGGTTGGTAATGGTACGGCACCCGTTGGTAGGGTGAGGGGGTTATATGGGCGGGGTTAGATGGAGATTGTTGTTCAATAGTTATTGTTGTATTTGTATTGTTACAATTATTGGCAGTTGAGAGGTGTTGCTGCTGCGGGTGTTGTTGATGATGCAACCGTTGCATAGTACAAATTTGTTGTTGTTGTTGCTGCTGCTGGTATTGTTGCTGATTGGAATGTGCTGCCAGCATCTGCATATGTTGCGTCGCGGCAACATTTGTGATGCTGTTTAAACTATTACGTACCAAGTGATTTTGAACATTACTTGCATTTGCAACAGCTGATGATTGACTATTAGCAATATTTTGCTGCTGTTGCTGCTGCTGGTGGTGGTGATGTTGTTGCTGCAGACGATAAATATCGTGTATTGGTGTATACACTTGCCCTGCTTGGTTATATTGATTGTACTTTTGCATATGTGGGTGTTGCTGCAAATGTTGTTGTTGTTGTTGCTGCTGCCTTAAAACCTCTATTTGGGGACGTGGCAATTGTACGTAACGTTGCATATCTTGTTGGGCAGTTAGCAGTGATCTCTTATCATTACCCAACATAGGAGATTGTTGCATTATTACAGGAACTTGTTGCACTTGTTGCTGTTGCTGTTGCAGTTGCTGCTGTTGTTGCAGTGGTATACGTTGCGGTGCTTCAGATTGTAAGCGCAACACATTTCTTTGCTGTTGTTGTATCATTTGTGGAGTGACCTTGTCGTTGGGGTGTTGAGCCGTGCGAAGTACTCTCTCTAATATTGGATTCGGTATGAAATCATCATCTTCCTCGTTGTCAGCCGTTGCTACTAAAATTACTTGATCACAAAATGACACACTTTTTTTCTTTACCCGCCTACTAGCCATGTTCGCATTATTTTCACCCGAATTATTGTAATTATTTAGATTTTGTTGCATAATGTTTTTAAGCATCTCCACTTCTCTCATCTCTTCTGCAATTTGTTTGGGTGACAACTGATTACCAGCTGTTGCTACAGTTAGGCGCTGTTGTAAGGCCGGAGGAGGCCGTTGAGGTGCGCAGTCTACCTCGTCATTTTCAATCTTTGTAGCTCTAACAGTGGAGGGTTTCGCATTTAACAATTCTTGTGAACCGAAGGGTCTGGCGGAAGACGGGGATCGTTGTGCTTCGTACCGTTGCCCCAAATTATGTATTTGCGTGAGCATTTGTTGTGGCAGTGATAGTGGTTGCTGTTGTTGTAAATGTTGCTGGTGCCGCTGTAATTGTTTGTTTTGCAACTCACGCAACCAAGTCGTTTCCCCGCTGGAAAAGGTCGGTGTAGCGGTATACTCTTTACGCATTTTCAACATATGTTGCCGTTGTTGTAACTGCGCTAAAATACTGGTTGTGCCCTCTGCTGTGTCCAAAGACTTATTTTGATGTTGTTGTTGTTGTTGTTTATTAGCTGCTGCTTCTAAGGCCTGAATTTGGTTGATTTGATGGTTTAAAGGTTCCAAATCAATTTCAGGTGGTGGGGGTGGGGGGAAATCTTCACTAGCTTGTCTGGAATGACTGACCGAATGAGGGGGACTAGGATATGGTGGCAGCTCTAGAGGTGGTGGTGGCGGTGGTAATGGAAAATCTTGTGAATCTTGTCTAACGTGACCGTCCACCACATCTAGAACACTGCAGTCAAGCGGTGACGCCTGGTAGTGCTGATGGATGGGCGGTGTAAAAACATCTTTTAGTGGACTTTGTTCCGAATGCACTTGAGCGCAAGTAGTTATAATCGTTTGACACGAGTCCTCACTTATAGACGTATTTGAACTCATGGTTGATATATTTGAAGTATTTGCTTCGTGATGATATTGAGGAATCAATATATTATCTTGTTGTTTCGGTGGAGTTGGTGTATTATTTAAAGTAGACGTAGTGCGCATAGGGGGTGGCGGAGGAGATACCTTTGTAATTACTGTCAATTGGCGACCACTACCATGAAAGCTTTTTCGCATAAGTTTACTACGCTCCAAATTCGGATTGGGATTAGTGTTTAATGCATTCATAGTAATATTTTCTTTAAAATCAAGATGCCCCTCTGAGATATAACCACTGAGGGCACTTTGACCTGCCATATCTACTACACTGTCATCTACTGAGGTAATAGGAGATAAGGGCATATTTTGTTGATTTGTAATTGAGTTCTCATCTCCTGCTTCGGTTAAATCGGGCATAGAACGATTTTTGCGTCGGATTAAACCACCCATTAATAACTTGCGACGGATCTTATGCTGCTTTTTACCATTCTTTCCCTCTTTCTCCTTTTTCTCCTCTTTTTCTTCCTTGTGCTTCTTCAACGTATCCTTGGCGTTAATTAGTAAAGTTTCAGTTAATGAGAATTCACGATTAATCTTATTTCGATCTTCGCTCCTACTACGTTTATCTCTTTCCTGCTTATTGCTATTGCGTCCAAACAGAGAACGGCTTTCGCGTTCTAGTTTGGAAGGCGTTGTTAGCGGATCACATTCGATGACATCAGCTTCAACGACAGCTGTAACCAAGGCCTTTAAAGGACTTTTCTTTTTCGGCAAAGTAGCATAGATTTCTATTGTTTTGTTATTGTTGGCAATGTTGCTATTTATTGAATTATTGTTAACACAACTTCCATTAGAATTCGACAACTTGTCCCCAGCTTTGTCTTTGCTATTCTGTCGTACATGTTTAATAACGCTGCTGTTGCTACCCTCGCGCATATGTTTCATTTCAGGGGTGGCTTCCATTTCAGCGCCTTTTTCAATTAAAATACGCCGGTGTAGAGATCGGGCGCGCATAATGCAAGTATTGTGTTTCATTCGAGCAAATGTCATAGTATGTGGGTTGCTGTAGGGTGCATCCATAGCAGCTCGAGCTCGACCAGCTGCGGCATTACACAATACCAAAGCCGTTTCCAAATCATGAGCCTCTTCCAACAATCGGGACTTTTCCAACAACTGATCGGCTTCATGGCAGAGTTTCTCACAATCGCCAGTTAAAACCACAGAGGGAGTGGTTTCAGGTATTTTAGCCAACTGTGGATTTAAAGGATGTTTAGGTGGATAAGAGTCGGTGGAACTTAAAGAGAAGGAATCATAACCCGGATCATAGGACAAACCATGCCGTATAGGGCTCTGTGGCACAGTTGAGACTGAACGTTTACCAACCATATACAAATAGGGATTATCCAAAGTGGTAGAAGAAGCAGAACTGGCAGAGTTACGATCACCTGACCAATTGCCTGAATCACGACGTCGCGGCTGATTCAGATGATCAGGTATATTAATACCATCACTAGTCGGAGATGATCCATTTGTGGAAGAAGTGGTAGATGATGCTGATGAGCCGGATACGTGACCAGATTCAGCACTATGAGATCTTTGTAATTGCGAATGATGCTGGTTTTTACGAGCTAACTGAGCATTCAAAACCGCCTCCAAATTTTTACGCTGTTGTATGCCATTTAAACTATTTATTGCGTGTACAGTTTTTAGATCTTGATCGTCCGCAGGTGGGAACATTTTATCTTGAATAACGTTCAAATTTTGGTATTGAGCATTTAATACATGTTCGACAGTTTTGCGACTTATATAAGCATCAATGTCACTCGCTTGTATGTGATTAACTGAATTCGGATGAACCGGGAATATTGTATTTTGTATAACGCTGAGATTCTGATAATCGTTCGGTGGTCTCAATGGTGTAGGTGTAATGGCACGCCTTGTACCGACCAATTGCGGTTTCTCGGGACTAGGTGTAATGGCTCGTCGAAGTGTTGTCGATTGGGAGCCATTCGCTAATTCTTGCACATATTGAGCGGAAACTGAAGTGGTTTGACTACCAGATGGTTGTGGTACAGCATACAGCAATAGTAAAGGCTGATAGCGACCCCTGCTACACTTGTCTACTACACTTTCCCAATGAGGACCCACCTGAAAGTACATATTTACGTATATATGAAATTTATGATGTTAATTGACAATTGAGAAGCTCTGGCGCATTACCTCCTTAACGTTAGCATCATCGAAATATACCCACACCTTGAGTTTTGTGTGAAAGAAAAACGTGGTATAATGTTTACCATAATAAGACACTATGCCAACTAATTCATGTTGAATAACTTGAGTCCACCTCTGGTCAGAGATCTGATGAAAGAGATCGGATAAACGCAAAGACGTACCGATAGCTTTCAGAACGTTATGAACTTGATCAGCAGCCGGTCTCTCGGAATCCCAAACAATTCCGATGGATACAACATCAGGGCGATTGAGTAAAGCCCTTCGTATACCAATTTTAGCACCGCAAGCGTTCTACGATTAAGTAAGGAAAACGTTTAATATATTTTGAACTGAATTTTATAGTCATCACCTTCTCTCTTCTCACTTACCGGACAATCTCTAATATCGCCCATATTGCCAGCAGCCCGTAACAATTGCCCAAAAGATAACTGCTGATGATTTTGTAATGCCAAACTGTTTTGAGAAGTAAGGGCGGAAGCGGATACATAATGAACCATCTAAAGTACAAAAGACAAATATTAAGTTATTCACATTTGTTACGTAAGTGTGTGGGCTCTATAGAGATGACAAGTATATAATGATTAACCATAAATGGTCAGCCTTCAATCTCAAGTTTGACCATTTCATTTAATTGGATGACTCAGAGTCAGACGGTAATCAAAAACCCCCACAAGGTTTAGGTGGCACGTGTCTATTTAATCCAATAAAATGATCATTTTGTTTCTCAGTTAGGTTTATTGCTACTTAATTGAGCCAAGTATAAAAACTAAACTTAGCTTAGACCAAATCTTAAACACCCTCCACATCCACAACGGTGGGCGTGGGAAATATATATATACATTGCGCCCTCTAATATTGTACGTATTCAGTATCAGGTTTTTCGTAAATTGTAGGCGCGTCTGTTGCCCGACTAAATATCAAATTTTATCATTTTTGACACATCAATGTATGGAATAACCATAAATATGTGCATATATTTCTGATCAGCATCAAAATCTGAGTCGATTTACACATGTATGTCCGTGTTGTTGGCATATTCATATATTATTACATACACATATATATATATTTGCCACGCCCACTGTTGTGGATATGGAGGGTATTTAAGCTTGAATATGAGATTTTTAAGCTTTTTTCGGAAAATTACAGATGAAATGACCGACTTAATGTAACGTTACCTCGCATTGTACATATGGATATACATAAACATACACCTACTACATACCTGAGTGAATGGCAATTGTTCGGAATTTGCGCCACATTTGCATACACTTTGCTCAATAACACGCATGGCAAAGCGACGATGAGCTATGCAAGACGAAGAATCGCATGCATCACCATCATCTGCAGAAATGTGCGAGTGTACACGGTGTAATAGTAGTTCAAAGCATTCGGCTGCATCACCCAAGCACCCTAGAGGAAATCGGCGCCCAGCTAAAGGTCCACTTGCTAAGGCACGACGTAATGGTTCGGGACATAAAGCTGGCTCTGAACTAGTCTGTAGCTGTTGAAACAGTTCCTGTAAAATGGAAAGAATGTGTCCAGAAAATTAATATTTATAGAAAATTGTCTTTTTAAGAGCTAGTTACGTATACGATATGTGGTGTTATACATATGACACAAAATAATGAATGAAAGCATTGACAAAGTAGGTGGATTTTAAATATTTACTCAATACCAGAATTCTGGTTTGCTTTTATACTCTTTAGTTTTACTAGTTCTTTGTTTGTTGTTGTTGTTATTATTATTATTATTATTATTGTTGTTGCACTTACGATAACTGCATTTATGCATCTATCACGTTCACCTATACTTTCTAAACTTAAAGCACTTAAAGCATTGGTAGTGGCTTGATAATATTGTTGTTGTTGTTGTTGTTGTTGTTGTAACAATATTTGTGCCGCGTAGCAGGTGGTCGTAGTTTTACTTGTATCCATTGCTGGCGTTGCTACTTTCGTGATGAATTTGGAATTGTCATTGTTGTTGTTGCTTTTACCATTACCATTCGTTTGTCGTGTTAGTGTGGCTGACTTGTGACCCTCACTTACGTCCATATTCTTTTTTGGTGTACTCCTTGGCAAAGTACCCCCACTACCTGGCAGCACATTTACCGCCTTCCCCACCACCATAGTCGATGATAAGGGTCGCCCACCACAACCACCTTTCATTACCTCACATTGTTGTGGTTGTTGTATTAGCTGAGCCATTGAGTTGACTATTTTAATGGGTGCCATGGTAGCTAGCTGTGCTGCTACCGAACTCCCCAACGCTACATTCGGTTTTAATGGTAAATGTTGTATCTGATGTTGTTGTTGTTGTGTTTGATTCGTTTCTCTTTTATTTTTCTCAGTGACAACATGTACAATTTTGTTTGCTTTCGTTGGCGGAGATGGAGATGACAATAATTTCTTGTTCTTAGCATTCGTGATATTTTTTATGTTATTTTTGTTAGTTGTGGTGTCAGCAGCTATAGGATTATTTGGCTCCTTACGTTTATAACGGAATTTTATCATTTTTTATATAAATTATTCTTTAATTTCCTCTTAGATGAGTAAGATGAGTAAAAATTTCACTTTATCGGCAATGAATGCATTTATTTGGTTGGAGCTACTTTGCTAAAAATGATAAAATAAACATGAGATTGAAACATGAAATAGCGAAAAAAGTATTGATTTGATTACTGGTTCGTCACTGGAATATTTGGCTCTTCGGTGTAGTTTGCATTTCTGTAGGTTAAGGTATTAGACTTCTTCACTATAATTGCTTACACTAATGATCCTCCTAAGGAGTATTTACCCTAGTCCAGTTGGTTTTTATAATTTGGATTTCATTCGTCTGAATATTACACTTTTGTTGCTTAGTTATGCGGACATAAACACCTCTTTCGCGTGAATTTTTCCTTCGCGAAGTCCTAGCACGTGCTTTGATTTTATATTTATATAATTATCTATCTCGCGAGAATTGTATGGCAATCCGTGTCATATATACAATTACGATAAAAACGAAAAGAATTCGCTCGAACAACGGACAGTTTTAAATCCGGTTCAAAAATGTATTAACGTACTTTGTGGGCTGTGGCGCGCCTTCTTTCAGGTGTTGCAAACGGAAAAACAAACTTGGCGTACCCACAACAATAATCGAGGATATGAAAACCTACAAGAAACTACTAAGAAAAAAACTTGAAGAAGAAACTAACTTTTTGGTTTGTTTTCATTTAATTGAAGAGAAAGGAATGCCCACCGACCACTTTATCTACCTTTAACTAAAGTACTTTCACTTTTCAAAGATTAATGGTGAACTCTTCCTTAAAAAATTCTTTTTTTGTATGAAAAATTTTTTTTTTTTAAGGGGAGGAAAACAACTTTTAATCAAATAAACAATACGACGTTTGCAAGCCAAGTCAAAGCGTTTGAGCGGATATTTATTGAAAATCGACTTCTTGGTATTAATGAGTGTAATAAAAAAGAGTTACTATAAACTCAAAGGAGACACTTGAAGTGAAATAAATGAATCTAAAGCTACAAGTGGTCTTTTAATGACGAATGCATAAAATCATAATAAAAACGCATACTTGACGAATAATATGAGTTGTGAAAATGTCAGCAAGTGCATAGTATACAATGGTTATTGTTAGTGTTGTACTTTATTTGTGATATCCAGTTTTTTATTAACCTTTACTTTTAATTTTTAACCTTTATTTTTAAAGGAGTTCATGATATTTTTCAATTCGGACTCCGTGTAATATGTAAAATTTAGCAGAAACATACCGTGAGCGTTGCATTAAATAAAAGTAGACACACGGACACGTCTGTGGCAAGTCTGTGCTCTACAACGGTATGCATACTTTGCTCTAAAGCCTTCGTCTCTTGGTTGCAAACAGAATGACAAACTTAGAGTACCCCATATTATGTAGAGGGTACACTAATCAATGTTGAAAACTAATGATTTATGAACGCAAACAAAATTCACATGAATACGAGGTGTGTTCAAAAAATAACGAGAATTTTTGTTTTATGAAAAAAATATTTATTTATCAATATCTATTTTGTCCCCTTCAAAGTAATCCCCCTCGGATATAATACACTTGTGCCAACGCTTTTTCCAATCCTCGAAACACTTTTGAAACTCGATCTTTGTAATAGCTTTTAGCTCTTTCAGCGATTCGCTTTTAATGTCATCTATGCTTGTAAAACGACGGCCTTTTAATGTTCTCTTTATTTTTGGAAATAGAAAAAAGTCACACGGAGCCATATCTGGCGAATATGGAGTTTTGTTTTTGGCCAAAAATTCACGAACAAGCAATGAAGTGTGAGCAGGTGCATTATCGTGGTGCAAAAGCCATGAATTGTTTTGCCACAAATCCGGGCGTTTCTTTCGGATTGCTTCACGCAAACGGCGTTGAACTTGTAGGTAGTACTCCTTATTGATTGTTTGACCTTGAGGCAAGAATTCATGATGCACTATGCCATTAAAATCGAAGAACACAGTGAGCATAACCTTCACATTTGACCGCACTTGTCGAGCCTTTTTTGGTCTTGGCGATCCAGAATGCCTCCACTGGGACGATTGAGCCTTAATTTCGACAACATATCCGTAAACCCATGTTTCCTACTTCAGGGGCATGTGTACCAACATAATAAAAAAAACTCTCTCTCCAAACTCTCTCTCCAAACCCGCGAAATTTAAAAATTCTCGTTACTTTTTGAACACACCTCGTACGTACGTGTTTAATATTCGTACATGTGGATTATGTATACATAAGCCATTAAAAACGTTGCAAGTAAAGCTCAAAACATTTAACCCACAAACCAAATGTGAACCCATTTAATTGTTTAACAAATTTTTTCTTATAAAAACTTCTATTTATGCAAAACATAAATTAAATGAAAAAAAGGTAATTAAACAATTTGTTGTTTAAAGTAGCTTGAAAAAGTTTGTAGCATGTACTTGTGCACCCACCTGTGTATGTATTATATTTCAATACAATCCGTACAATAGTAAAACGTACTATATAGTTAAACAGGTTGAAGAGCCTATAATCCATGTGGGAACTATTAAATGCGTTTTAATAATGTTTTCGAACATGTACGAATACCTTGAGTAGAGAAATATTGTCACGAAAATATTGAAAATGGATTTTAGTTGAAATTTATTTTAATATGTGTAGCGCTTGAGAGAGAACACAATACTGAAAAATCTTCAAATATTTGGAGTTTTGGAAGTTTGGTTTTGATATCGTTTAACAAATATCACATTTTATCATACTATGCTGAGGTAGAAATTGTACTTAATGTGGCAAAATATTTGCAAATATCAGAACGTAGATTCAGAAAATGTTTGGCATGCTCGTTACATTTGTAAAAATTTATTAGCTAAATTAATATGCATGTGCGTTATTGTTAAAGAAAACAAAACCGTATCGATACTCATGCGTTAAATATTTTTCCGGAGGCAGTATTATTAATATCGCGTTTGCGGGTTGGTATTGAAAAGAGATAAGTTTGGACAAATAGTAATTAGGAGCAAATGACATTCAAATGTGTGTGTGATCTGGAAGTATTTATCAATTTTCCAAATAGTTTTAACCTTTCAAGTTCCATTGACTCCAACGGAATGAAAAACTTAATATATTTTTTTCCCTAGCTACGCCCTACACCATAATTAATGCAAATGAATTTGAACATGAAGACGTTGTTTTTATTGTTTAGTATAGAAAAAATAATAAAAAAAAAGAAATCAAATCAAACCAAAATTTATCTTTTAAGTGAATCGTAAGAGCTAATTATCAGTATAGAGTATATGCAGTAAAGTTAAGTAAAATAAATGCAAACCGCAAAAATAAATTTAGAATATTTAATTTTAATGATGAATTTAAGGCTTTTTTATACCCTGCACCACTTGTGGCAAAGGGCATATTAAGTTTAAGTAAATGTTGGTAACTCCTGAACGGCAAATGCCACATCCTCAGGCTTTTTAAAATATTTTCGTGAAACTTAGTACAAGGACATAATTTTGGCCAAAGAAAAGCCCCATCGAAAGTAAACCGAATTGAACATTTTCAAAATCCATAAATCCATCACCCTATAAGATTTCATTATGAAAAAAGTCTCTACGTGGCATATATTTGTTATTTTATTCAACCAAATATTAACTCAATAAAATACTTCACCACCATTTATAGTTTTTTAAGGATCATGATGGCGATAATGAATGATTTTTTAATTTTAAAAATAAACTAATATTTTATTAAGGAAGAAAGACCACTAATCTGAAGGTACATTGAATGAAAAAGAACGTTTGTCCATTCGTCCGTCTTAAATATATCAATTGTTAACATAATTCGCGCACTTAATATGCAAGTATTTTAAAATCCCATTACAGTAGCGTTGCATGTGAGACATACATCTGCATCCAAAATTTCACGATTTAATTCATAAGCGATTTGTCGATACTTATGACTTGTTTCACTATAAAATTTTACCCACAGTATTTTATGAAGATGGACCTTGGAAAAGATTCGAGCACTCTTGTAAAATGTAATTCCTTTATTATTATTTAAAGCTGAAAAGAAAACTTCTGTTCACCTCGCCCTTTCATTAACTGGCTTTTATATTTGTTACATACAAGTTTTTTTAATTACATGTAAAATTTAATTTTTTTATGAATTTCCTGCCAACGTGCCTAAAATAGGCAAACGAACTTTATGCAGGCTATGCTTTCTGCTCTTTTGAAACAGAACTCATATTAAATAATTTGTTCAACCGAGCAGATATGTTTTTTATTTACCATAAAAGTATTGATCACTATGTCTTTGCTCAATACCAGTTTATAAATTCAATGCAGCAACGTCTTCATAAAGAATTGAAAAAATGACATTTTTACACATACGGAATTTGCATACCAAATCACTTTAATCGTTATGAATGCATAAGAATCATTTGGAATCTATATACGAAACTATAATAATCATGAAAAAAACTCTTAAAGCATAATAAATGGTAATGCCAAGTTATGTTAAGGAGTTGCTGGATACTATTTGCGGGCAAATATGCATACATTCATATGTGGTATCTACACAGACATATATACTCGTATATGTATGTGCATATGAACCATGCAAATTTCGCTGAAACCGGTTTTTACAACCACTAGCGTTCCATTTACTATGAATAGCACAAAATAATTTTTTTTACCAGATCATGCCTTTTGTTTTACTTTCATGGGTATTCAATAATAGATGGTCCCAAGCTCCACCGTATCCTTTAAGTCCAAAACATAAATATAAACGAGTAACAAAAACGAAGCTTGACTCAAACCAAACCTTGGATACCCTTTACATCTATAAGTAATTTGGGAGAATAGCACGAATACAACACGTCTCTCTACTAAAATATCTGATACATTTTATCGCAATGCTCAAATTATACAGCAAATAAGATTTTTGAAAAATTAACGTACGACCGCGTATGCGCTATGCTAATGTAAGCATTGTAGCTTGAGAAAGATTTATTCAAAGGTTGACATGACATTGCCCCACTTTGACTGCCTACTGGATATAAGAGTTCCTTTCGGCTCCATATCATAGTCGCAGTTGCTACTATCGCAGAAGTTATCGCACTTTCAAATGAAACCAAATCGCAATGGCATTATAAGCCAAGAGTTCTTTGACAAATTTATGAAGAAATTATTTGTTCGTTGATATATGAAACTAAAACCATAAAACAAATATCCCCAAATTATATCAACTCTTTCAGTATACCACTTTTGAATACTGTTATACTCATTTAATAACTTTGTAATGCGTCGCAACTGTTGATCTCAAAACCTAAACTGATGTTCGTTTCTTGAGTGAGTAAATGTGAAAGCCAAGTTATTGTGGTGGCCCATATACAATGTTCAAAAGATATTTTCTATTCACTGTACATTTGACAGGCTTTAAACAAAATCAATACTTTTCCCGATAATATATAATTATCAGATTACCGTACAGCATCACAACTTACTTGCTCCGTAGTATGTGTAATTTTTTAAGTAATCCACAATTGCAGTAATGATGAAATAAATTCACTTCACCATAGATTTTGCTTATAAGATTTTAATAATTTGTCATTTCACCTTTTTTCACATTTTATTATAATTATGTTTGATTAATTTTTGCTTCTCTTGGTAAAATTTTTTATTGAAAAAATCAACAGAAAATTCAGCTCTCACTGTAAACTAAATCTTCTCTTGTTATACTAGCACAAAGACAGTTCTTGTGATGTTGTTGTAAATTCAATATAAACAACAACAACAATATATTTTATATATACAACATAAAAATATTCTTCTAACGTACCGCAAGAAAATGAAACACGTTTAAACAGCCGTAAGTCGGACATTAAACTGAAACTAGTTTTACTAACAGAGTTAACTAACAGCTCCATAGACGCCTCCTAACAGCACGTACAACTCCTCTACGAATATAGTAAAAGAATATAAGACAAAGAAGAAGACGAAGTGGCGCGTTCACATAAGAAAATAAATAAATACACTCACTCACACACATATACATCCATGCATGCATATGCTCATAAGCATTGGTATGGCATTTTGCATACAACGTGTAGAACATGTGTCAGAGAGATCACACAACACAACCTAATACAATTTGTGCACCAACATATACATAAATACAGGTTAAAATACAATACAATAGTATAGGTCGACATATGTGTTTAAAGAGAGGGAAGCAGAGAGAGAAGCAACATCTTGTCTCTGATCTTGCCTTATAGCTCACCTGAACTAATAAAAACCTAAGAAAAATAAAAAAACAAATTGAGAGACATGCACTCGTATGCATTTATTTGGACCTGCTTATAGGTACACATGCTCTTCTACAATATGTAAATTATTGTACTTGTAATTAGCGGAGGAGTTAATGCTGAATGCAATATGAACTAAACATACACACACATATATATATATATATATACGATTACACTTTTAACTCTGATTTAAGCATAATTTGCAAGCAATGCACAGTTTACGAAGACAGACATTTAACTTTGCGGTTAATAAATAATGACATACAAACATTAAACAAACGTTTTTAAGAAATTTCATTATTATCAACGATTCAAAGAATTTTCATTATTTATATAAGACTTAGTATAGCCTTTTATTCGTAAATGAAAATTAAGTAAAAAACTATATTTGGCTGAAAATCTTGAGTACCCACCATCCACCCCAATTTATTATTATTTATTATTTTCAATATTCCGGGAAAGCTAAGATACGTGTCATAAAAGAAAACAAGTTAAAAAATGAATTTGGTTAAAATGCATATAAACTTACAAACGTCTATGTAATAACATTGAAAGATCCGCTCAATCTTAAAAGCCCTACAAGTATGCATGTGGAGATAACGTGACACTGATCTACACACTGGGTATAACGGCATACGCCATGGTTAATATTAACATCTCATTATCAGGCACATGACTTTAAGATGGTAACTTATGATGGCTTAAGTTGCCACTTATAATATGTAATAAACAAAGTATGTCTCATAAAAACTTTTACGAACGGGTTTACGTACATATGTGTTCGAGTAGTTTCAAGTTTAAAAATAAACAGTAACCATTTTGTTATTTTAGTAGCTGAAACAAATGACTCAAAAATAGCACGTGCTTTGAATTTTTTAATTGAAGCATGGACAACTTTAGCATGAACCTATAATATGTGTACTTGTCGTTTTTGCACTTCGTTGAACCCGAACTTGGGTAGATTTTAAGAAGTTATTTTTATACCCTCCGCATAGGATGGGGGTATTCTAAGTTTGTCATCTAACGAGACCCTAAAAATTATATAGACCGAAGAATGTCAAAAGCCCCGTATATCTGCCACAAACATTTATTTAGGAACTTGAATACATATCCATAATTATGCGATCCACCAATGTATCAAAAATAGGCGTAATCAGATAGCAGACACGTCCACCATTTACAAAAAAGCGTACTCAGCGTAAAATTTGACTTGCAAGCTGATGCACTGATAGATGCACTAGACCAGGGCGTTGCCACACCTACCGTTGATATATAAATGTGGAGGGCATTTAAGATTCGAATTTACTTTTCTCACTTGTTTATCCTAAGCGCAATATTATTATTATTGCACACGCGCAATGTTTATTTTTTGGTTAAAAACCCGTTTCATTTAATCTAAACATTTATAAGGAATTCCAACGGATCGGGTTTCTGTCAATTTCTCAAATACGCGTGAGTGATTTCTGTAAGAACGTCTGGCGGGGCATCTTCCGGCAGTGTTTATAATGACATGCACGTATGAGTTCTTTGAAATGAGATCTTTTTGCAGAGAAATAAGCAACAACAGTTTTTGTGGACACGCTCGTCGATTTGCCCGCTTTTTCAAAAGTGGACCTACACTACTTTCAAGTACAATTGTTCAAGTTGTTGTTTATAAAATTCAAAGCCCATGCATGTATGTAAATAAAATATTTTGTTGAAACCTCTCATCAGAAGCGTTCTAATAAGTAACAAAATGCTTCACATAAATTATTAATTTTTCTCAAAAATTAGTTTAGTTGCGATACAGCTTTTAAATTTCGAGCGGAAATCCTTGAAATTCCTGACATTAAAGATTTAAGTTTTGGTCATGTCACTGCCCACACATCCGAGGAGGAAGTCAGTAGAGCAGTTATTGCCGCTTTTTGTAGGGATGATCTAGAAACGATTAGTGTTACGAAAGCAAAAATGACTCACTTGTGAGGCTCTTTACCTTATGACTTAAAAATATTTTTAAACTTTTATATAAAAAATCAGTAAATTCCCACGTGACTGGACAAGCACTGCCTAAGCAAACAGCCTAAACGGTGTACGATGAATCACAGAAGCTGAGTATTTATTGAAAATCAATTAATTAAGTTTACCTCCCCTTCAAGATCTTTGTGGTGTCATCGTTTGAAAAGAGGAACTTCTCGGTGGAAAGCAAAACTTTAATTATTTTTAATGTGTCACTTGTACATATATACGAGATTTTAAAATATTCCAAGGTGCACATAATACATAAGATCGACCATGGCCACAATGATGACTAATGCTGTAACACATATAATCTCGTATGGATGGTAAAAATTGATAGGGCAATAAAACGAATTTTTATATTTATGCTTTGGAAGAAGAAAGGTGAGTCATGGTGTCGTATTGTAAAGCAGAGCAGTTAAGTGCTTAAGTACAACTTTAATACTCTCTCTCTTTTCTTTTCTTTTCGTTTAATTTCAATCGGCCACACGTTCTATTATACCAATTAATTTAGGATCACTCTCTAAATCGATTTAAGATGGGCCTGTCTGTGAATTTGTCCTTAATAGGAAGCAATGACGAAAATTCGGAATTCAATTAAACCCACACAATACCAATTTGTTTGTATTTTTAATGAGCACAAACCATTGACCATTGCCTTTCAATAAAGTAATTTAGAGTTTGGTGCTTCTACGGGACAAGGGCAATTCATTCAATGGCACTCATTTACTTGATGTCTACATGATGAGATGGCCTAAGAATTTGTTGAACTTCTATTGGTGACGTGTTAAAGTCAATTTTTATCCTATTGGGAACCCCCTTAATGATTTGAGGTAAATATTAAACAAAGCGGACAGTAATGTTGGCCTGTCCCCACCCAAATAAATAAAATTGTGAATGTCTATACATAAAAAAATACGTATTGAAGCACTTATTCGAATGTCATTTATTATGCTTCCTCAGAGTACACGGGGGTGGAATTGTAGTGGTTACTTCCCTCTGCTCATTTTTTTATTATTATTTTCTGTATTCATTTTATTTATAATTATGTCAAGAAAGAGTTTTATGTTTTTGAATTTTACAAAACTTTGGTCATTTTTGAATTGTTGTTCAGAGTTGCATGGTTTTAAAAAAGTTAAAGCTTTCTTGCATCTATCGATTGGGTTAAAAGTGTTTATTTAAGTTGCTTGCAGATAGCAATTTGTCAATTTTCCAAACCCTCCGTATATGCCACCATGATTTAATAACAATATATTAAAAGTGGCGGCCACCACCGAAGGTCCTTGATTTCACAACAATGTACATGATGTGGGTAACAAATGAAAATGATTGATGAGTGAAATGTGTCCACCGCAATATATTCAATACGGGTAACAAATAAAAAGCTTAACGAGTAGAATGATGAGTTAAAAAAATTAATAGATAGCTTTTTTATTATTAATGGTTTCGTCTTATTTCCTGTATATATTATACTAATGATTCCTAAAAAGAAGAAAACAGTTGAAGTCATAGCTAAAACAGACAGAACGGACGGTAGAAGCAGTTTAGCTTCCAAAAGTAAAAAGTTTTCTAATTGTCATTACCACTCGCATACAATAATCATATAATGGTTAAATAAGAATAAAACAAATGCAGCGTATGAAACGTATAAGAAGAGTGTTCATTACAATTACATGCGTGGGACTTTCTCACCAAGAATATTAATTTTATGGTGGAACCGTAACGTTATGATAACAAAAACATTAAAGGTATATGTACCCGTACCAAGTACATAACATATGTCTGTGTGTGCAGTTTAAAATGAGATTTATATATGAAGTCATCATATTAATAACAGACAAGTATTCTAATTTATTCCGTTCTAAGAGGTAAACTGTGTTCTAGGCTAAAGTCTTAGGAAAGGTAACATGAGAAACCAAGCTGAGAGCTTGAAAACAATGATAAATATAAATCGCAAAACAAAAGTTACAACAAAAGCACAGCACCTTGAATAGTGTGCTGGCAAGTCAGTAGTCGTGAAGGAGTTCAGTTTTGTCAGCCCCAAGCATTATGGCTTGTAATGAGAACAGAGTTAAAATGAACACTCAACAAACCATCACATGACTAAATACAATATATTCAAGAAACGTAGCTGGTTTGAAAAAGTATGAAGAGTCTAGAAAAACTATGTCCTTCTGGCTTAAGCAGCTGCGTTTCAATTACTCATAAATAAAAAGTATTGTCCCGCGAATTCTTAAGTTTGATTATACTTGTATTATTTAGCTTCTTTTAACGCATTTGTGAAGATGTGAGCAAGTGGAAAGAGATATAACTTAGCAATAGTTTCAGTGAGAAAGCTTTTATACCCCTTGCATTAGCTGGGAGGTATACTGTTTGGTATTTGTAAACTTAAATACAAAGTTAGAATTTATATTGATTGCATCTGTTTGAAATGGGTGGGATCACGTGCAGACGCGCCCGCAATTTACAAAAACCGACTTTGGTGCAAAATTCGACTGCTGACTGAAATTTAACACAGGCTGTACTAATCCTTAAGAGACGGCGCAATTGTGTGTGTGCCTGGCCATCCACCCACTAGTTGCAAAGGTATACAAGATTGGAAATCTGAAATTTTAATAAATCTGTGAGTTTAACCTCAATGTGTGAGAAAAAGGACTCGTTTTGCTTCCGAATGTAGGGGAATGGTTCGGTTCAGGTAATGTTTACTTTACTGTGCGTTTTAGTGAACTTTGCACTGCAAAGTCTGCTCTGGCACATATCTAAGAAAAAGTGCTAAAAGTACGAACACGGCATGTTTTCTTTTTTATTCTGTTCTGTGATGCAAACTGTGGTTTTTCTATGCCCGGAAAAACTTTACACTCACACATAATTATTTCATATCTTGTATAAGAATACAGTTTTTTTTTTTCATTTTCTTAGACTCCATCTAATATCGTGGCTTGCAGTTTTAGCTTAGTTCTCTTCTTCCCACTTACGTACTTCTTACCATTTACTGGATGTATGGATATGGGGCCTAATGCCTTAAACATGTATTGTGCGGCAGTGTACGCTGTTATTATCTCTTTCGTTTCTCTTGTTGTTCTTGTTCGCGTGAATTCTTTTACTTGTTGCTGGTTGTTTTTCTCCGATAGTAACGTCATTGTTTCACTTCCAATCTGGTTTCACGGAGACGTTTTGTAAATAAAAATAAATAACAAAGGGGAAAAAAGTACAGTCTCGCTTGCTTTGCTTGCACTTGATTCTGGTTAACAGTGAGGAGAGAGCATGTGTGGTTAGTTGGCTGGCCAGGTTAGGTTGGGTTCGTTTATTTATTTGTTATACCACAAACGAGAGGTTGTCGTATTATTCGTACTGGTGCTGTTGCCAATGTTGGGTACACGGTACACTCCATTTCTACACTGGCCCAAGTCACATGTTGCCTAAAGAAACTTGTTGAATTGGTTGATAATAATGTTTGCCATTCTAGGTGCTTATGTTAGCTTTACATATGTACAAGGTGGGTTGGCGTACAAGTTTATGCTTGCATGTGGTTGACCCGTTTACGTATTGTGTTCAAGTATACAGATAATGCATGTAAAGAGTCATATTATTACCCGTTTTTTTTTGTAGTTGTACCTTTTGTACATGATATTATACGTGGAGGCAGATTTCTTTTCTCTTCTTATCGATATGTAATAATTTTGAAATACTTTGTCATGACGATTTCCTATTTCCTCAAGTACGCGATGTGATTTTATATATTGTGTAAATGAAGAAAAAAGAATTATTTCCTGGATGTTTTACATGAAAAACAATACTTCTCCCAATATAATAATGATGGTAATGACTCTGATGCAGAGCATTTCTTATAAAATCTAATTTAGCTTCGAATGCGTGACAAACATTTGTCTCTGCGTCCGTACCCCATACGCAATAACCATCAGGTATATATGAAGATATATGTGCACATGTATCGATCGTCTACATGCATAATTTCAATTTACAAATAGTAGGCGTGGTAGGTACGTAATTGTGGCTCTAATAGCGTAAATACTTATCAAACTTTCAGCAAAATAAGATTTGGCGTCAAATAAGGGTGTTTGTAAAGTGAGGACGTGTCTGTTATCTTCGCCCATTGTTACCTATTGTGGGCGTGGCCTTAGCTTAATTACGCACGTCTATGCAAAATTTCAGCTTAATATTTCAATGCGGACACACAGATTCACACCATTCTGTAACAATGTAGTTTCTATCCCTTCTCCCCACCTTCTCCAACCAAAATTAAAAGAGAACAAAAAATTGAAGCGTAACTAATATTTTTTGTTAGTTGATCTTTTTCGTGTTTACAAAGTGGTTTTTGTAGTTGTTGTTGTTACCCTTTAAAGAAACCGCTTTTGCAATAAAATGATGCTTTTTCGGTTACGATGACGATTACTGCTTCTAATGAAGTTGAACAACTAGATGAATTGAAAGCCATCTTATGCCATGAAATCATGGCAATAGCAGAAGATTTCATACACAACAAAACGCACCGAATACATACACACACACACACACACACACGAGAACTGAACCTAGGAAAATAAATCGTTTTTTAAATCAAAAATATTTCCTTGAAACAAATTCTTTCGTATTTCGCATAGAAAAACACGATCATACGTCATAGAAAAATTTAAAAAGTTTATCATGATTGATAAAAATTTAAATCTTTGTTACAATGCAGGGATGTTGAATATTTTGAACTTGTTCACACCGATCGGCAAAATCGCTCTCAAGAGTAAATAGGTGCGGAGGGCGTTTAAGTTTAATTTTAAGTTTTCCACTCATTTTCATATGTGTTTCTTGTATTGTGATTCTTAGAAAAGAGAATAAGAAGTTTGAAATAATATAAAAAACTTCACAATAAATGACTGGAACAAAAAATTGTATTTACTTTTTTTTTTTTGATTCAAACAAAATTAAAAATCCTTGGGAGAATTTCACAATTTACGTCCATTTATCAAATGCATTCATCTTGAACACAATTTAACAAAAAGACAAAATAAAACAAAAGACAAATAAAAGAATCAACTCCCCTGTAAATGACTACAATTTCGTACAAAGTGTGAGAAAATGCACCCAAATGAAAAACAGGCACGAACAATATTTTCCGAAACGGCAGGGTTTTTACTTCTTTGGTAGATAAATAAACAGAACTTCAAGTAAATAAGTGCGACTAAATATGCACATAATAAAACAAGGAAAATCATTTTAAAGATCACAGAGAATAGGCGTAATTACTACGTAGAGAACCACTTAAAGAAATCTGCAAGAAGTCAAATGCTAGTGAAAATATACAGTTTGTAGTTTTAAGCCAATATACAAATATATTAAAAATTTCCCTGAGTCCCGTCCCAACGCTTCTACAAACAGGAGAAACAAAGTTTCCTTACCTACCAGAAATGAACTTCATTTTTTTCGTGATTATAGAAATTAATCAATTATAAAGCTCACCTTGGAGGCTTGAGAAGTAATCACACAGCACACCCACTTATGACAATGCTTCTTTTACAGTATTACAATATATTATATATGAAGGTATAGGCTTTCTTCTATTATTTAATACTTGGTATTTTTCAGAGTTAAGTTAACTCGTATAAGTTTAACTTAATATTATTCAGCGTTAAAGTATGCTATGAATTTTGAATTGTGAACTTGTGTAAATATGATTAAGAACAATTGCACAAACTTTGTTAAATTGTCATATTCGAACGAGGAGGTTTCTCAAAATTCCTCCCACAAATTAGAAAGAAAATATTCAGCGCCACGTGACCGTGTGTGCTCGGAAGTCCGCTAACTTGAGCCTCCTCATATTTCCGTACGTTCATTTCCAACTAAAACTTTACCGTAAACTTTACGTACCTCTGTCTACACTTAAAATAATTCATATAAATGTCAGTGCGTCCGTATGTACTGGAGACATTTCACATGTCCGTAAGTTCGCCTCTAACTTACTTCTTATAAAAGATGAGATTTATGTGTGTACACATGGTGAAAAAAGTCTCTTACATCAAATGAAATATTATTAAGCCAAAAAACTAAACTCGGAAAACTTTCAATGTTCGCAAGCAATGAACTAATAGTTTAGCTTGGTTCGTTTTACTAATAATCCTATCACCTGTTTAACACAAATTCGATAGCATACTTTAAGACGTCTTTTATAAATGTTATAAATAAAATCAACTATCGCACTTACCTTTAAAGCACAAAATATGCAATCTTGGCCGCTGCATACGTGTTGATTTAAGGCGCGAAAAGAGCGACGAAAAGCATCCAAATGCCACAGAACCTGTACAATGGTAGAAGAAGAAAAAATAAATAAGAAATTGCAAAAAACATTGAACGCAAATGTTGAGAAATTCAAAATAATAACAACGTAACGTTTAAGAAACCTAACTCAACAAAGCTTCTACTCAAACAGGTTTGAACAACCGCTTTGCCAACGGCCATATTTTGTTTTTACACACTCACACAATCACGTAATCATTTTGTTTTGTAGAGACTCTTAAGAGATACCTAAGTTCGTTAAAGTGAGTTGGACTTGCACAATGTGCATGTGTGAGTACGTGCTTGGGTTTTTAACTTAGGTGGCCCAAGCCACTACTAAAAAAACTGGTTTCCTTGATCAAAGAAACTGAAAAATAAACGTTTATATAAATATGTATATACATTGTGCGTGTGTATGCTTCAGTATAAAAAAAACCAAGTTGCTTTCGAGGTGTACACCAATGGGCAATAGCAACATTTTGTAGTTTTTGGTTAAGCAGCTACAACTCTAGAACTGTTTTGTTCACACTACGGTCTGCTACTGCGTTATGGACTTTGTTCGCGGGATTGTTTGTGCGTTTTAAAGTACAATTTTTTTGTACCATGTTGTTATTGCAACAAACATACAAACTGTGATTGCTTTTTACTTAATTTTGTTGCGTCTATCCACCAGACTCGGAGATGTCGTTTCTGTCTGTGTTTTACCTTATTCTTTGTGTTTCTTGGCTATATTTGTAGTCAAGATAGTTTGGTTTTAAATGTGTGTTGTGTGTTGTGTGTTGTGTGTAAGGTACAGACCATTATTTGAAGTAAGTTTAGTTTTGTTGTTTTTTTTTTCTCATTCTATTCTCCGTTTGTTTCAGGTCAGCTTAACATAACCCGTGTATTGTGCATGATTTTCTCTTTCTCGCC
Source organism: Crataerina pallida (assembly GCA_949710015.1). Taxonomy (NCBI): domain Eukaryota; kingdom Metazoa; phylum Arthropoda; class Insecta; order Diptera; family Hippoboscidae; genus Crataerina; species Crataerina pallida. The sequence continues at coordinate 10,597,515 of OX453291.1, forward strand.
ATGTTATTAATCTTATTGTAAATTTTGTTTTAGATGCTGGCCATAATTTTATATAAAAACTGTTCTTTTTTCTTTTTTTTTTTTTTTTGGTTCATTATTATCAGTCGCGTGTGTTGTGTGGTTTTTGGCTTGTTTGTTTTTTATAACGCTCACATATGCAGTTGCGTTTATGGGCGTAAGTTGTTTGATTGAGTTTTGTAAAAATAAAAGGCAGCTGGGCTGTGTAGTTTGTATTTTTATTTCTTTTATGATTTCTAATCTGTTGTTTTCAAAGCCCATCAAAAGTATTTAATCATGCATTTACTGAGAGTTCAGGAATATTTATTCAAATGTAAAACACTGTTAAGAAAGCTTTGCGTACAACAACATAATTGTGTGTTAAGTGGACAACTTTTTTACAGAGGTGCTTGTAAATGAAACTTTATTACTACTTTAAATGTATCTGTAAATAATAATTTATGTTTTTTTTTTGTCTTTGTTTTTTTTTTTTCTTACGACCATTTTGTTTAAGGTTTGTATGAAACATTTATTTTATCAGGGTTATTTTACTTTATACACCAATAGATTTATTTTGGTGGAAATAATTGCTTAGAGTGACAAGTAGAGCAAGAAAAAATACAAAATAGACAACAAACAAGAACGCATAATAAACAACTAAGCGGTAACCATAGGAAGGAAAATGCATTTAAAAAATATTGGGTACAGAGAATGTCTCAATTAATGTAAATGGTAGCGTGTGTGTGTGTATATGTTCAAGTACTTAAACGGTAACGTTAGCATCTTACGTTGTTTGGTGGTAGTATGCACGGATGCAAGATGAGGAAGTACAAACTGATAATGCCCAAGAATGTTTTACTCAACCTGAGAGCTCCATAAAGTGCTTACGTAAGTAGGCCTAACGCCTCCTTCAACTTTATGTGTCGAACCGGTTCGTTTATGATTTGTTATGTACGATTCAGTTTGTCTAACAAAACTTAATCTCTTTTTATATATGTACATAAATCAATTACGTCTCTTATATACAAACAATGTTGATACATTGAATGTAGTCCAAAAATTATTTTTAAAATTTTTTTATTACTTCCCTATAGCAGTTCATTCCACTTTCCACAATCCCTTCGAGAAGTTAATGTAAGTGTGAGTATGAGTCAGCATCTGGTTGACTGTCTAATATATCATCTATTTTTTCATGTTTGCATCTCAAAGCAACTCGCAACTGTTTGGCAATACGAGCAGTTTAATTTCTTTTGTTTATTCGTGCCCGTTTTGACACTTAAAACGTGTTTTATATACGCATACATATAGTATTGATAAGTTTTAAAACATGCCAAAGCATAAATATTTGCTAAGATATATGCATGTTACACACAATGACCGATCTTTTTTGATTCTTTTTAAAGTCTAAATCTTGTTATGATGAATAATTTGATTATAATAAAATAGACGTCAATTTTGAAGAGAACCTTCGCAAATGCACTAATAATCGAGCAGCTGGAGAAAAATATCGATGTGGCCCCGCCTTTCATTATTAATTCGTTATTTGAAAAAATCCTTACACCTTAAAATTTGTAAGAAAATCATAAATTGTTCATAAAGTAACAAAGAATTGTTGCTTTTTAGTTATATCATGCGCTTAAGCTGTGAACCTTTGCAGAACGGTTCTGTTTAGTTCCTATGATCAAAAATAACATTAATGCATGAAAAATCAAATTTAACACGAATTAGAAGGAAAAGAAATTTAGGAAAAGGAAGGGAGAATCGTTTTAATATATTTATTTATTTGACAACATCTGCTTAATAGCCCGTTGAGATCCGCTAAGAGGCTATGTCTTGGGCGATAATTTTTTCGTATTTTCTCCGCATAACGAATAGAACTTAATTATCGGCTAGCATTTACCTCCAACCTAAGAGATTGGAAATATTAAGAAAAAAAAACATTGAAACTCTATTCCATTTACAATGCCCACAATCAATAAAGGTCTTTTACGGATACAAAAACTAAGCTATGATGTTGAGATTTAATATTTATTTACATTCAGCTTGGCGGCATTGCGCAACGGACACGCCAACAACTTAATAAAAAGGCTTCTTATGCACAACCTTCGGCCTTTGAGGCGAAATGCAACAAAAAAATATGATAGTTTCGAATGAAGGAGTACTTGTATGCATGCCACGCCTCTAGTGTAATTGTGAACGTTCAAAGTATCCTCGAATTCGCATTCTTTCACTCTTGTTAGAAGTTTCCGTTTTTATTCAGGTCTCTTTATATTTATTCTGTAAAATAGCCGTTTGTTGCTTAAGTCTTTTCTTTTGCACCGTAAAAAGCCTTGATAAATCAAACGACTTAAGAAACAAACTGCAATTATTGGAAAATTAATATTTTTCTTAAAAATTTTTTTAGCGAGATCGACATTTTTCAAAAATGTTTTCCTTACATATGCAGTACAACTCCAAAATAACTAGATCCGTTTATTTTCATATAAGCTGTGAGAAGATTGAATGCTCTTGACAGCAAACAAAGAAAAACAACATATATTAAAACGTTTCTTCTCATTATACATCATAGCCTACAAATCGATATCTAAACCAAATAGAAATTTTTGCTAAATTGTAGGCACGTCTGGTGTGCGACGCTGCTCCCTTTTAGCGCATCGATAGGTGAACTTCATACATAGCAACTTTTATTTGTGTAGTTTCATTTTGGCATTGGCGTGGCGTGAAATTTAGGCCAAGACTAGCTCACCCACGAGCACAAAAATGGATGTAGCTGGATCAACTCTGATTTTGTTTTTAACCGAAGCATGCAATTGGAATAACAAACTTAGTATAGCATTCAATAGCATTCAAAAATATTACCAATGTTTACCAGATCAGTGAACAGTCTTAAGTAAGCTTTAGAAACAAGTGCATACGAAACAAATGACCACAAAGAAGGGAAGGTTTTACACACTGATGAACAGACTAATCCGCACAAGGCCCAACTAACTCAAAAATATATATTAGTTAATTTGCTAAAGAGTAAAAAACTACATTTGGCTGAGGCCAGGGCATGGATACCCTCCAGGCGTTTAGTAGACTGAGGGCGTGTTTATTCTACGATTACGTCTATTAATGGTTTTGGCATTGATAGGCGGAGTAAGTAGGAATGCATTCTAAATTTCAATGTCATAGCTTTACACTTGTAGCCGTAGAGGTTTTTGTCAATATTGGAAGGTAGCAGTCAACCGATTTTACTCACTTTAAGTAGAGGACAAACAAAGAATTCTAGCTCAATATTTTAGACACCCGAATATAGTTGCATCGACTCAGATGCTGACAGTGATCAAAAATATATACACCTTTTTCCAAATACATATGGTCAGTTGACCTCTACACCCTTTTCGATTTTAGAACAAGAAAACATGCTCCGTATCACTTAGAGTGACCACCTCTGCTGCCTCTTTTGGCTTGTGCCGAAAGCGTGCATATTAAGCATGTGTTTATGTATACGTGCTTTCATGACATTGTGATGCAAAGTCGTGCTTAATTGATTGGGAAGCGTGTGCACAGTTCCTTCCATCTCCTGCTGGACAACTCGACTAAATTCATGTATACGCAGTAATTTCGTATTTTGTGGTCATTCAGTGTAATTAATTTGAGGTATTGCATTATTGCACAGACACATTATCTATCTCTTCTTAGCATATTTTATTCGTTTTGAAAGTAATATATTTTAAAAAAAGTTTGTATACACCTTATATTTATGTTGCACTGTTTGCTAAGTGCTAGCAGAGACCAATGCATACAGTCAATACAACTACGAATGAATAAGCAATTGCTCTGTACATCTATTTAGAAGCATTTTACTCTTACTTACACTAACGCATGAAGGAAAAACTAAACAAATATCAATTCTAAGAAAAATATTATAAAGTTAAGAACAAACGAGAAGTTATTTTGCCACGCCTGCACTGTGCAAATGAAATCACTTAAGGTTTCTAACTACAAAAAACTTAACAATTTTTACTTAATTAAACACATTGTACATAAAATGAAATAGAATTCAGCAGAGTAACGAATATTTTTTAAATGCCCCTGATCAGTGCACCATAATGGTAAATTTTTTGAAAAGACTCGACTTGGAAAGAATGTTTTTATTGTGCAAATCAAGAAATCGACAAACTCTTTAGCCCGAGACGCTCGACAACTTAGGATGAATGCCGAAAAAGCAAGAAATAAACGGAATAAAACAATTTAATTAAAATCCCCCGTCCCCCACATATATAGAATTCGGAGAAACTCTCTCCTTCAATGAGGTTGCATAGTTATCCAAACAGCATCATCAGCTTACCTTGCACGTTTGAAAAAATGCACCAATACTGGATTTGTTATAAGTTGCGGTGTTTAATGTATGATTGCTAATGACAGCAGCTGCACCACTACAATTGGCACTATTTATATTGTTGTTATTGCTGGTATTATTATTATATTGGTGTTTTTGTTGTTGTTGTTGAATCGTGGTGGCCAGGGGAGCATGTGGCGGTGCTGTTTTAATAGCTACTGTATCCATTGTTAAGTATTAATGATATTACGTTGTTGGTGCAGTGTTAGTGGCGTAAAATATTTCTATAATATTTTAGTGATTGACACATTATTAGGCATATTACATGTTATTATTCTTGTCGTTGTTGTTATTGATGATTGTTTCTATGCTGAAGCATTCCTTTAAGTGTAAACTGTTCTTTTACAAAATAATGTAACAAGATAGGTGGTTTATATGGAGACCCTAGGAGAAGCTTTTGAAGGTTTCAATAGGTATCCACAATAACCCTCTTTGTTTGGTTTGCCAATTGGTTTTAAGGGTGACTGTAGAACTTGTGTGCAATGTGTTTTTTGCCCAATGCCAATGATGATACGTTCAGGTGAAGGGTTAGTTGCTGCTTTTTTTCATACTAAATGTTTTGTACGACTGTTATAATCATGCAAGCACCTGTTCTTTTGGCAAATTTGTTTTATTCAAGTGTAATATATTTTACACGGAGAAAGATGCACGTGCCTTATACAATGTTTGCCATAGTTTGAGTAAAAGACGTTTCTGTTCTAACACAAATGTTTTGTATAAATCTTTTCACTGTTAAATGTCAGCTATGCCAGAAAACTCACTCACTCACACATTCACACAATGTTAATTAACGTTGCGTTGGATTCATCTTCTTTTCACACAACACTCCTAAGCTTGTCTTTAAAATTTACTTGCTTTCAAATATGTTTTTCAAACAGCATTTCATTTATGTGTGCGTATGAAAAATATTTTAAAACTTATTTCTTATTCTGTTAGGAGCACGTTTCATATTCAAAGTCACTCCAATCACTTTGATTTACAACACTTTTCACCAAAATCTCGGTTTCTTTTCTTTATTATGACTTCGGTTTTCTTTAATTTGTATTGTTTTGTTTTGTTTTTGTGCCACACACACGCTCATGCAGTTGTATTGTATAGTTGTTACTGATTTCAATCATGCGACTTTACGTGCACTTCGTGAAAGAGCATAAACAATACTATTCGGGTTCTTGCTTCGTTCGCTGTTTACTTGGAACCAGAGACCTCAAGAATTTCCCCCTATTTAAAAATACAGAGATTACGTGCACATGCTCTAGTACTCACCTGTCCCAGAGTGCTTGTGCTTTAAGAAGGGGAAAAATTATCATTAAGAGAGTTTGAAATCTTTAAGACGTCGAACAGACCAGACTAAAGTGGTGTTGCCGCCTTTTCGGTGTAAAATATTTCTGTCAAGTGCATGAGGTTTTTCAACAACAGCTAATATGGAAATCAGATGTGTCTGTTTGGCCTTATGTTTTCAGTTTAAATGAAGCAGTTTAATTAATTTAGCAACTTTTTAGCCCGTACATACCTATACATTTTTAAATTCTGTCTGCCATACATTTTGAAAAATAACGTATCATTTTAAAAGAAAAAAATCCTAATACCGTTCACATTTAGATTTAAATACTGGGCGTGTCAGGTATACGATTGCGCCCTCTAAATGTGCACGTATCACGTATCAAGCCGTAGCGAATGGAGTTTTAAGCTTTAAAAGCTTTTTTGTACATTGTTATTCGACCATGCCCATTTTTAGCACATCGATGGATGAAATAAATATAGATATGCGCACCAAATTTTAAGTTTATAGCTTAATTTTTTTTGGCAGATACATTGATTTTTGTCGATTGTTGACGCGGCTCTTAACCGATTTTGCCCAATTTAAATAGTGATCTGCATACTAGACATAAACTAAACGTGTCTGTAAAAAATTTTAGCTACATATCTCAAAATTTGCTACCGTGAGAATGCCAACAAGAAACACAAGAGACCTATACCCTACGGTCGACTGCTATACATTCAATTTTTAAACTAATTGAAATTAATTTTTTAACCCTTATAGAGGTAAGAAATCATTTCTGCTTATTTAGTTATTTGGAGCCCTTAATATATGCTATGAATTGTTACTTATAATATTACTGCCAAAGACTAAATATTTAGACGTCTCTAAATTGAACAAAGAAAATAAAAATTACAAGCAAGAGAAAAAGTGGGAAATTTTCTGGACAAACAATTTGAACATACCAAAAAAAGGAACTGATCGCTTTGACTCTCTCTGGTGAGATATTGGTTTTTTCTTCGGAATTACTTTTTCTTTTTTGATTAAAACAGGTTTTTGATTTTTGGCGCAACACGCCAACAGTAAGATTAACGAACTAATTGTGTTCGACTTAAGTATTTAGAGAAGAATATTGCACATTGTATAAATAAAGTTTCAAGAATCTTTTAAAAATGATATTTAAGTACTTTTTTAAAAGAGCAGTCGTCAATAAATACCGAACTTATAATTTTTAACAAATTTAAGTCCAAACATGACGAAACAAAACGAGGACTTGGTTTTGCTATGAATATGCGCATATGTGTAGGACATGTCATGATAGGTGCTGTTTGCGATTGGATATACCAAATTGAATATGAATACAAATGCAAATACAAGTATTTTTACATAACGTAAAATGGCTGACATTTCATATAACAATGCATATGAACGCATACATGCCTGCATACACACATTGTTTATATTCATTATATTTGTGTATGTAACTAAACAAACGTGATTTTCATTATTTTTTTTTTTTTTTCGTTTAACAACAACCATTGAGTAGTATAAAACCGTCTTCTCTCAACACTCTCAACAGCAACATTATATATGTAGAAGTGGAATATAAAAGAAAATAATAAAGTAATATTTTTTCAGGAGAAGCAAAGTAACTCAAACCATACCAAGCGATTATTTTGCTAACTGCCGAGCGGGTAAAGCTGTGGTTTGTATTTAAGTTTAGAGAGAATATAATTTTATAAGAGCTGATTGTTATGCCTAAGTTCCTCACTCACACATGCATACACACAACAAGCAACTACTGTTAGTGCATAAAAAACAAATACATATTATACCAATAACAATTATTTGCCGGGTAATTTTGTTGTTTGTGACGTAGCTTATTTTGCTTTATTATTCTTTATATAATATTATATATATATATATATGTATTGCACCCGGGTGTATTTGATAGTCTCTGAAGAGACTTGGCATTGATACAGATTATAGCCAATGCAAATAACCGCTGCTATGAATGTTTATGTTTTAAATGGAATACAAACATTCACTTGCAGTGTTTTACAATTGTTTTCATTCCACAACTATAATAATAAAGGGACCAGATTTGACTTTTGACTGCAACTAAAAAGCATGACTACTTAGGATTAGATTAACAAAGCGATTGCAAAATTTTGGTAGATCTCGCGCCCATTTTTCGAGTAAAGTTTCACATCATCCACGTACTTATGTATTAAAATATACAAAATATATATTAAAAAATACACAATAATATTCAAATCCGTAATTTTAGATTATTATCCCCTGCACCCTAGTGATGAGGGTGTTCTAAGTTTGTTCTTCCGTTTGCAATACCCGGAAGAAGGCTCAGAGACCCTAAAAAGTATAAATATTCTTGTTCAGCATAAAAAACTGAGTCGATTTAGACATTTATATCCGTTTGCCTGTCTGTTGTTGGCATTCATACCGGCGTAAATTTTGAGACATTGAGGTGTAATTTGTACAGACACTTTTAGTTTTTGCCCCCAGATCGCTATTAAAAATGGGAAAAATTGGTCAAGAGCCAGTCAAGAGCAAAATCTATATATCTGCCACAAAAATTTACCTATGAAGTTAAAATTTGGTGCACACATTTATGGTTATGGGCATGGTCAGATAACAGACACCCACATAATTTACCTAAAACATATTCGCCATTAAACTAGACTTGCTAGCTGATACACTATTAGAGGGCGCCACGCCCACTGTTAAGGATTTGACGGGTATTTAAGATTTGGCCTAAGCCAAATTTAATTGTTTATATTAAAATATATTTTCTATATACATGTGATAGGTTTTAAGAAGTTGCAACACAGGGGCTTATTTTGTTTTGCAAACCGGAAAATTTGCAAAAGTTGTTTGTTTACTATAAAAAGTGGCTACAGAGTATTGCACACCACACTATACTTTTAGAAGGAAAGCAGTCAACAAAACTGTAAACAACAAACCGAAGCCAGAATCTATTTTTGTCTTAAACTTGAGTGCAAGCATTATGTATGCTGTGATAAAGAAAAGAAAAAGGCGCGCGCAAAAAACTAATCGCATCAGAATGAAGAAAAGCAAGGAAGAGAAAATATACTACCAGTAAAAGGCACAAAACAATTCGTTTTTTAAAGAAAAACCGAACGTAAACCTTTTATTGAGAATCGTATATAAATAGAGTAAGTGTGAGCAAGCTTGCAAAGGAACTAAACAGTTAATACAGAGTCCACATGCATAACATACATGCGCATTCAACAAAATTTCTTCTCTCCGTAACACCGCCGAAATACGGTCACCTTGTACCATCTTTACATACATTCGGTATATATTACGGATTTTGAACGTTGTATTATTCGATTCAAATGTAGATCTACACAGCACCGCCTCTTGGGTTTTATTTTGATTTATTTAGCGCTAAACAAGAGCTTCAAGGTCTTCTGTACCAATTAGTAAGATGTCAAGCAAATTATTATTATAAATTTCATTGTATGGTTATATGTTCGAAACATCATTGTAATGTGCGCGTACAAACCGAATGCTGCATTTGCTGCAGCCTCAGTGCAAGGTCCAAGTTCCTATTTGACTGTTTATGCTGCTCGTCTTTGTCTTCTTCTTATTCTTGATTTTTACTTGTTTTTACTCGCTTCTTTTTTATAATTATAATTAGTTTGGGAACCCAGTGCTATTCATGCAATTACCTTGAGCTACGGAGTGTGTTAATTTCGTCGTAATGTTTGAAATGCTCAGGATTAGATCGGCCAATATATATAATATATATAAATATGTTTAATCGAAATCACATTCAGAGTCGATCAAACCACGTCATTCTGTCCTGTTGGAAATTTTTTAATAGATGGCAGGCGGTATTAGCCATCATCAGATAATTTCGGCACGAGCTCAACTTGTCAGCAGCATTTGTGTAAAGGAACAAATAACTAAAACAACAACAAAAATTATACAGATGCACTTTAAGAGACAGCAAAACTGATAAACATCATCATTATTATCGACACAATGATTATCTATAATAACAAGTATGTACGCTTTGTACGTATGAGTAAAAAGTAAGTTCAAACGGAATGGCTGTCTTTAAGAAATTAAGCAGCGCTCTAACTAAAGGCTAGTAAACCAATTACGTATTCGTATGTAATCTAACTGAATAATTGCCGCTAACTTTCTAAACTACTGGTATTTACAGGAAAATAGAGAAACCTCTGCCTACCGAACCTGACACCTCAAGTTAGAAACCACATTAAAGAACAAGATTTCAATTATTGCTACAGCTACAGCTGAGTTTTGTTACATCAAATTCTCTGAAGGAAAAATTAAAACTATCATGCTTTTTAAAGCGTTATTAGTGCCTCGTGCACACACAACATAAAATATATCAACGTCTGCACCTATAATAAAACCACTCCTATGTTAGCTTTTGAATCCCTGTGGAGTGCTTGCTTGAGTTACTGGAGACAATGATTTAATAAAATTAGAGGGAAAAAAACAGCAAGAAAACTCTAAAACAATCAATAATAACTGCTTGTTATGCGTTGCGTAGAGAACAATGCCTGCGCGTACACATTGTATGAAAACAACAGCAGGCGGTAGCAGCCGCAACACACACACACAAGTTAATGGCTTGCATTTTGAAAAGTAGTCACCTCAATACATTCCGTACGCAATCACTGTCACTCAGTACAGCATTTTGCTGCTTAGGTGAAGCAGCTACATAAACATGAATCGATTCTTAACACAAAAAGTGTCATAAATGCTTGTGACAGAGAGGGAGATGGGCGGGTAGAAAACTTAACTACATTCGGCCAGAATATTGATAATATAACTCAAGTCTATTGCAGTGTTGTACACACTTATCGATGTATTTGTGAAATTTCAGGAAAATCACTAGTATGAACAAAACCAGTTTGTCGTGTGCCAAATGATCTTTGTACCATCCAGCCAAACAATCCAACCCAACCTATCGAAGAAGTGCTTCTATATGTTTAGGTTTTTTTGCTATGCTTTGTGTGCATTTACGTGTTATATGTATGTGTATGAGTGTGTTTTTATATTAATGTGTAAATTAAAGTTAGATTGGGGCGGACCTCTTGTACGAGTACGCTCGAATTGATCCTTTTTTCTTCTTGCTAGCATTGAATTGAATTTAACTCGAATGAGAACTTTTAACCTTCATTTTCAGTACACTTTTAACTTTTTAGGTAACGGACGTATGGGGGACTGTGTGACGCATTTGTTAATGATCTGTGGCTCAATGATTAGAATGGGACAAAAAAAATCTGTCGCGCATTTGTGAAAGGCACTCACTTGGTAGGTAAATAAAAATAACATTTATTTGGGTCCCTTGAGAGGAGAAATAGTAAATAAAATTTACTTCATTTTATATTTTATAAAATAGTATGAAACGTTTGTGTTCTGGTCCCATTTTTTACGATAAGCGGACGGATACAAATCACTTTTTCAGGAATAAATAAATTTTTTGTCTGGGAGTCAATCAATGAAAAATCTCAAATTGCTTACAACCCTTACTTATTGGTGTTGATTAGAAAAAGTTAATCAATGATTGGAAAATTTTAATACAATTAGAACTAGAATGTTTATTGTGATAAAGGGCCTTTTATATAATCAACTAGTTATTATTTAAATGGGCTCAAGACCACAGCGCTTGATTTAAAAGTTCATTTAAAAAAATATATAATGAAATACAAACTGTTGATCAATATTGAACGATTCAGCGAACATACACAAGAGCGTAATCAGGTAAATCGCATAGTTTTTATCTTGCAGATACATGCTCCAGAAATTTCGATTAAACAATTTGTTTTTCTCGATAATTTAATCGTTATTCTTAATAAATAAAAGCAATAATATTTTTAATTATTTCATCGTTATTTATGGTATCGAAATTACACATTAGCAATTAGCAATGGTGATATTTATGAAGAGGGAGAGAACATCTTATCGAATCCGATGCGTTGTGTTTTATGCGCTTACATTGTAAAGCCGTTGATGCGTTCTCTTCTTTGAGGATTTTCGCAGTTAAGAAAATTTCAGCCCTACGCCCAAAAATAATTGCTGCACGAATTAAATACTAACGTTTTCTATGACTTGAATTTTTTTCACATATTTTTTAATCTATTACCGAGGTTATGATAATTTTATGTACACCTACGCATTGACTTTAGCACATAACGCGTCTTTTTTAACTTTTAAGCAGACAAACCAATTTTTTTATCCCCTTCATCATAATGATATGGGCGCATATTGCTTTGATAGAAACGCTTTTAATACCCACAAGAAGACATGCCACACCCCAAGAATTATATATATTCTTAATCAGCACAAATAACCGACTCGATGTAGCCCTACCGTCTGGCCATGTGTACGAAATTTGATTCGAGTGAATATTTTGGTATTTTGAATGGGCAAAAATGACCCAAAGGCACGCCCACAATAATAATACTGGAATACATATTTTTCCCTTGCCAGCGCTCCCACGGCCGCAAAAGATGAGATGTTGTTCTGAATTTTAGTAAAAATACTTCATATATCTTAGCTAGTATTAAGAATGAGTTGAATCGAACTAGGGGCTTCAATGCTGCAAACAGCACAATATAGTTTTATCATTCCAACCATGCCCAATTTTACGTTAATATACGCATTATAGTTTATTTAGAATACGTGATGTGGGTAATCCTGTTTTAATCTGAAATTTGGGAAGAGCACTCCTCCTCCATGTCTGAAACAAACTCGTGAAAATACGTGAGGTCGGTTAACATATTAAGTGGTTAAAAACTTGAACGTTTTACTCGTGTTGTTATGTGATTGATTGTTTATTATTGATGTGCAAAATTGGGTAAAATACGTCTCCCAAATGGGTGTGAGTAATAATTGTGGATATCCTAGATTTGGCATACGTCTAATGTAGCTTTTTCACTTGTTTCATATTTATCGTGTGAAATAATGTAGGTTTAGACGTGTGTGTGTGTATGGATGTTTCATGTAATAGTATTTGATGTAGGAAAAAAATAACAATTAAAAACAAAATGAAAAAAACTGAGCGGAGTGTACATGTGTACACACAACAAATGTCTTGAAAAAACACTTTCGAGGTTTTTATGACCGAAATAAAACCAAGGGAAATAAGAAACCAACAATATTAGCATTTGACTAAAGTTAAAGGGTGTGCAGTGTGTCGTTTAATTTTTGTGTGTGCAAACCGTAACGTTTTCCTTCTCTTCATACTACAATTAATGAAACACTTGTATGAAGTGAAAATGTCTCAAGAAATTCCCAGTGTTTAGTGGTTGCTTCAAAGTCACACACGCACACACATCGTTGATAGATATTATGACTAAGACGGATATACACCTCAGACAAACAGGTGGACAAATGTACAAATAGGAAGGAAGCAAGGAAGTTGAGAGCACTGCCTAATGGATGTTTAGTACGTTTAAGTAAAAAAAGTGCATGTGGGATTGTTCGTTCGCAAGTGCGGTAGAAGCAATTAAAAGGGAAACTCCACTTCCAATGGTGAAGATGGTGGCCTCTACAGCTATTAATTTCCTGCCTTTGCATTGTAATCACATGCACGTGGTTTCATTCAGAATTCATTATTCATTATTCATTCTAACGCTTTCAAATGAAAGAACTCATTTATATGTGTTGTAGATACGTAAGTTGTCTTATACGTAATTTTTTCATAAAAACAATATATTTTAATTTTAATGAAAATTATTTAAGTAGAACTATTCACATGATATCATTTTACACAATCTGATTGATAATAACTTTGGTGAGTTGCACTTGTTTTACTTCTCATCATCACCGTTGCATGTTATTCAGAACTGACATATATGCAGGCACACACATATACACAAATGCTATGTAAGCCCGAGCATACTAAGACTTTTCTTTATGTTTCCCTTGCCACAGTTGGGTGCCTTTGGTGGGAATCGATCTTAAGGAATATACTGCTTCGTTAAGTATTCTTAATAATGCGTGCTCAATTTAATTTAATGTAAATTTGAAAGTGTTTTAAATCAGTTGATATTTTTAGTTATTCTTTATACATTATTAATTTCATATTCAAAGATTCTCTTAATGCGGTGCTTCATAGATTGGTCCAATAACGTTTGGTGAGTCCAAGCTTCAGCAAGAAACATGCTAACTGACAATTTTTCACACATAACTCAACACTAATCAATATTGTTTATATTTGTGCAAAACGACAAGTCCGAAACAGTTTTGTGGTGCAAATGTTATAACAAAACTTATACACTCTCTTTGGTGCATGGCAGAAGCCACCTTTAGTGTTTGTGTGTTGTTCTCATGTGAACTTGAAATATATAGATATAATTTATTCATTGTATACACAATTTTGCAATTGTCTTGTTATCTCTCTCTCTAAATAATTTCCTTCTTATACACACTATCCTGGGGGTATATATCACTTTGTCAAATCGTTTGCTACGCCCAAAAGGAGCTATCAGAGATCCAACAAAGTATATGTATTCCGAACCAAAATCGAATACTGGTATGCGTACTATTAAAACCACTTTCCTGATCGGGAAAATTAAGATTTATGAATATTTATATATTATACCTATATGTAGAATAAATAAAATATAATAGCACGAAGCATGCAATTTGGTACACATACACATACTATTCTAAAATATGAAATCCAATAAGAAAACATAAAAAGGCGTGAGAAATGTAATGTGATGTTGTTGGGGATGCATTTCTATTATTAATCATTCATTTCATATTAACAACAAAATCATCATAAATATGTATCCGTACTCTTGACTCAATCTTGATGAGAAATAAAACTACATTTCAATTAGTCCAAGTTTACATATTCCGTGTTAATGCAAGAACTTTCTTCTTCTACGTTTTCCATTAGAAGTGGAACATATGCACCATTTTTTTTAAATTTCATTTTTGGACCCTTTCCAAAAGATGGGAGTATATAATCTTAGATCTACACCATCTTAGTGCATTAAAATAAAGCTCTTGAAACACAATTTTTCAGTTCTTATTTAACTGATGGCGTGGATTTGCACAATTTTAGTACCAAAAATTTTTCTGAGAAGTTTGGGGAGGATCTCTCAATTTTTGCGACCGGGAGTCCGTTTAGCACACTTCGGGATACCCAAAGTACTTTAGAATTTCTCAATTAAGAATAAAGTAAATACGGTTTTGGAATATGTGTGCAAAACGTACACACGTCAACCGCACAATAAAATGCAATGCAATGAATTTCTTCGGTTCTTTTCCATGTAGCTCATAAAAAACACAATCTAAACGTTTAAAAATCAACACTAAAAGAAATGATTTGTTTTATAGTGGTCCACCGCAATTTTCCAAAACCAACGAAGTATCGATGGCCTCGAAAAATGGCCTCGGACCACTTTAAAAATGAGTTTTTTATATTCACTCCTTAGAATGCTGAAAATGCAAAAAATTGAAAATTTGCCATAATATTGAATGACCGCCTCTACAATAGCATATTATGGAATGGAGTTTATCTAGGCAAGCAAAGCTGCATGAAAATAACAGGACAGCTTCTAATATCAATTATTTCAACGCTAAACAAATGGAATTGAGTTGGGGAACAAATCGATTTGATCAAACTGAGAATGTTTGTTTTTGCTATTCAATGACAACGGATATAATTCTTATTGTTTTTATTTCCAATGCGTTAATCCGTTGTTGAGTTTCGGAAATGTTTTCCGCAGTTTCCGCTTTTTATTAAGTTTCAAATGTAAAATGAAATTGTATCGATTGCAGAATACCAAATGTAATCATTATAATAAAAGGCACATAGTGCAAGAGTTGTTAAATCATTCATGTATGGCAAGTACGAGTAGTACATAAAAGTAAAAATCAAAATGATCATCGTCGCAAAGCCACAAATATGAAATTTTTCGAAATAAATGCAGCACCTTTTAGCTGCATGTATGTTAAGCAAAAGTTTTTGAAAAACATATAAATGTATGTCTGTCTCCAACGTATTAACGAACGTGAAGCTGTAAACGCAATCTCTTTGTTCACACATGCCAAACTGAAAAGTCACAAGAGTGCGGCCTCTTCTCTTGAAGTCAATGCCTTTTTTACAAGAGAGGCAACAAGTCCCTTTTTTACCAGTTAATTCACCGAAAAATACATATAATACGTGCCAGGCATAAAATAAATGGCACAACTGGCTTTTTTACAAAATTAAATTTCATCTTTAAAGGTTCATCAAGCACAGCCTCAGTTACAAACCATACAAATAATGTATTGCATTTCACCCGCGTGGGTAGTTGTATAAGTGTGTGTGCGGGTGCTTTTTATTATAATCTTGAATTTCTCGTAATGCGCTTGTGCTTGGCACACACTCTGCTTTCGCTTTGACAATGCAACAATCCGTGTCTGTTGCCTGTTGTTACCATTTTAAGACCTAAAAACTGTGCTGTACATTTTATTATTGTTGCTGTAGTTGCCATCGTCGTCGTCGTCGTTATTTTTGTTTTGTGTTGTTGCTGCTCTTCAGTTGCCCTACCTATCGTTTTCAATATTTTCTGTTCACATTTCATATCGTACACTTAAGATGGGGCGTATACTGAGTTGTCCACACCCAGCGGAAGGGCGCCTCAGAGACCCTTTATAGTATATATATTTATGATCAGATTTGTGTGATAGTAATTCATAAAGAACGCCCCCTGATTGTGTATAGCTGTTGAAGGTATTTAAGATTTCGCTTAAGCCACTTTTTAATGGGTAAAGTAAAGTAAAGTACTCTGCACGTAGTATAAATGTTATACTAAATTTATTGTTCTGGTCGCAACAACCACAAGGAGGCGTCACAAGTCCTACGATATATATGTTTTTTGTAATATTTTTACTTGAAGACTTCCACACTCTAGTGGACTTATCTTCTTTGGTTTCTATAGATCTTCCTTTAGTTTATCTGTCCATTTAATTGATTCGCAAATTTCATGATGGGTTCACCATCTTATTCATGTTAAAATAAAACTCAGCTAAACATTCACTGCGATTAAATTTGCTTCCTATAACCTTCGAAACATCTTTCAGCTAATCAGAAGTGCAGCTATAGATTTTAAGGACCAACGAGGCCTACCCAGCAGTCAGTCAGTAACAGTAATATATACATCGCAAATTGGATTATATTGACTTACTTTTTATTACAATAATCTGTGTTTGTCTGTCTATATGGGTTTGATTTTGTTTTGATGAAAATAAATCAGAATAGAGCAGGAGACCGTTCAGGTCTATTTTCAATTGTGACTGTCATTGTCCCTAAAGGCGTGTATGTGCCAAATTTCATCAAATTCCGACGTGTAGGTTGATTACAATAAATACATGAACCAGCACACGGAAATTTTTAAATCGATTCGAACTCATATTTTTGGTCGATCGGTGCGATTAAAGATGATTCAGGCACATGCGTTTAATCTACACAAATGCAGTATTTATGTACAGCTTGATACAACTTTGCGTTGTAGGGTAAAAAAATAATTATTTTTAAAACCTCTTACAGCACTTTGACAAAAGATACATCTGCTTCCCAATTTTGTTCTACAGAAAACTTGAACGTTGATCAACTCAGCAAAAGTGAGCACTTGTATCTCTTACGGAGGCTTTCGTATCGCACTGTAGTTTAAATATTTAGGATCAAATTCACATGTTCAGTGGGAACATTTCTTCCATTAAAGTTTGTTTTTTGGCATGTGCCTTCTAACAGGAACGAAAGCATGAAAATGGAATAATGTAGAAAACAGCTGCTAACCATTAATAATGTTGTTTGCATGCCAAGTAAAATTGCCATCAATTTAACAATATTACTTTCAAGACATATTCGCAGAATATTAAATAAACGCTGATGATAACGAGGACGATAATTATCGTTAAGAAAATTCTTTTTTTTACTACACAAATACTTTTGCGTTATCGTTATAAATCTCATATTCTTATTGTGCTTCAATGAGAAGTAAAAAATTTAATTTGGCTCAGGCCCAATCCTTCCATTTATTGCACATCGATGGATGGTTGGATGAATAAAAATATTTGTACCAAATTTTTTAATTTTAATTGTGTTCAATTTTGGTGGCTGATGAATAGGTATTTGTCGATTAAGGGCGAGGCCCTGAATCGTTTTGGGCTCATTTAAATAATTAATAACAAGCCTGCGGAGACCGGATATCTTGAATTTTACGACCGCGAGCCTTCCCACAACAGACGGACACAGCTAGATCGATTCAAAAATTAATGCTGATCAAGAATACATGTAGACATATCGCGTTGCAAACGGAATGATAAACTTATTGTACCCTCATCACTACCGTTGTAGGCATAAAAAACATTCCTCACAATTTCAAATTTACGCAAGGTACAGGAGCCTGCTTTGAAAATCATACATTCTGACATAATGTGTGCGTGTGTGTTCTTTGTTTTATTCTTTTTCCTTTTTTCAAACGCTCATAAAACTACGGTAAGAAAAAAAAGTGGAGCAACGCCCCAATTACTCTGGAAAAATTTTCAGCACACCAGCCTTTTAAGCAACATGTAACGCTGATCTTCTGCATTCGTAAATGCTTCTACATTGAAATGCTCTCCTTTTACGTATATTTATATAAATAATGCATGGTATGTACATTTGTGCATACATTTGTTCGTTTGACTTTAAGGGGGTTTTGCACCTGTTGAGTAAATGGTAAATTCTGGTTAGAATGAGCTGTTGTTGTTGTTGTAGTGTTATAGTAGGAAATTGTTTGTTCATGTTTTCAAAGACTTGAGGCGCAAACATTTTGCTTAACACTGGCTTGAGCAGGAGAAACACACATACACCGTAGCTGATGCTTTTTCATTTTGCTTCTTTTCACCAAAATTACTTTTTCAAATGATCTTGATTTTCTTTTTGCTTAATTCGAGACATTATAATGGATTTTAATTAACATTTCATTTTCGTACATGTGTAGCAACATGAATTCGTTATTTAGAAGAAAAACACAAAAAGCCAAACCGCCAACCAAATGGTCATCACAAAACCTGCTTTTATATATTTGGCATATATCTAAAATTGGTTCTAAAATCTTTAGCACCACTTTTAAACTAAGCAGCTCCTGAATAATATAATGCCATATAATGTTTTTGAAAAGGGGTCCTAAAAAGGGTCTCTTGCAGTCCATTTAAGCCACTTAACCATATTTCACCAAATTACATCAAAAAATATAAAGAATTTCGATTTTTGCCATAAGAAACCGTAGAAAAACTTGAAGAGTGCGTGTAAGAGTTCCAACACATTTGTGTACAAATTCGCACGGACGGACAAATGGGCTAAATCGATGTTTCTATTGATGTTGATCAAGAATATATATGCTTCTGGGGTGTGGCTCGCCCGCTTCTGAACAAAAACGATACAAACAAACCCACATATCATTATGATGACGGAACGCCATTTTGCATACTTTTCGATTGCATAGGTAAACCAAATGGTCTTTATATGGGAAATGTGCAATTCTATCCACTCTTGATCCAATCTTAGCTTCTGAACACTTGAGATCCAATTTTATGCAATAATTCTCGTCTTGATTTAGATTTTGTTGCTGATCAAGTACATATACTCCATAGTGCAAGGTATACATGGAAGTTGCAAGCGGAATAATATTTAGATCCTCTATATTAATGTCGAGGGTAACTCGTTAGTCCATGTTTGTCATTCCGTTTGAAACATAATTGAGCTTAAATTTATATGTATGTATTATTATTAATCACATGTTTTCTGTGTTGTCTCTTTTTTAGCGAATTCAATTATAATTTTTTTAGATTGCAAACACAATAAAAATGGGACCTTACCTGTACGGCACAATTAAGAAAACAATTATTTTGGCCGGGCGCATTAAGTAGACCTTTAGAGCATGGTTCGGTGGTAGGTGAGGTTAGTATATGAGGAGCCCTCAATAATTCAATAATCTGGGTACGTTCTCTTACATTTTGAACAATACCAAGACCGTAAAACTGTGGTGACGGTCTTCCATAAATATGGCGGGGCATTTGAGTAACTGGTTGTGGACTATAATGCGTTGATGGCAGAGGCGAAGCCATTTCTGTGCACATGAAATTATTTTAAAATCGTCTTTTCTTCTCTGCCAAGTTCCTCATTTCTATAAAGAATATAAATAATATTTATATGTAATAAGTATAAAAAGATTCGTTTGCTCCCACCAGAAGAAAGCGAAATAGAGAAAAAAAAGTTAATTCGTATTGCGTCCCTCCATTATAAACATCTAAGGTAAGGTAAGGTATGGTAGTTTATCTTATCATTAATTCTTCTGCAACATATTAGAATTTATGAAAAATTTCCCATAAAACTAATCATCAAGTACGCTAACGATTGTTGACTCTAATGCGTACAAAGAAAGAGGCGATTAATCACACAGAACATTAATGGGAATGACAAAGAAAATCTCTACCCAGAGAAAAAAACGTAGTAATACGTTCCGATATTAAATAAAATATGTTAGAATTATTGAAGAACCCATCAAGATCGCTATAATTCAACACAGTTCACACATGTGAATTTCTTTTCTTTTGAATTATTACCACTGCACTGTACAAGGAGTTGAGTAGTAGTTGACCAATTAGTTGTTCGAGTGCCAGCATTTATGGTAAATGAGACTGAGATTGACTTATTTATGTTGTGGGGAACAACAATAACACGTGGAAACTAGATGAACACACACACACAATTCACAAACACACATGCTTCAAAATAAGAACAGCGAGAGTGTGCAAAACAACAAAGCCAAATATTCATAAGGTTGCAAATGCTCATTTAATAGCAATTGTTGAGGCGCCTGAGATGCTATTAACAACTTCACATGTAAACATTTTATGTAATTATACGGGTTAACAGAACAGGCAAGAAATGATGTCATTTTTGCAAAATATTTACGTTCACTATACACATTTTTACCACAGACTCTGATTGTTCCATCAACACCTGTACCAAACGGTTTTAAAAACTTAAGAGGGCGTGGCACTCGCACTACCATGAATAATAGACATCATTGAGTACATTAGGTATTTGGTGCCCACCAAAAATATACCAAACAATGCGATTATCGAGTTCTAAAATGTTAGCCCCTTTAAACTTTTTAGGTCGCATGTTGCCCATTAAAACTAAAAATGAAAATAAAATGCTTAAATATCCTTCTTGTGAATCAAAAATTTGATAACATTAAACCGGTTGAAGGACCCACGGAAGGGTATTATTCGTGTTACTCAGTAAGTAGAAAGGATAAAGAGCGGAAAATTACGAACATGTTTCAAGATTTTGGCAATGCTTTTCAAAAGAAGGAAAGGTCTCGCAGAATGTATGGAAGGGCATTTTCGCCGTTTACGTATATGAAACCTTTCAATACGTTCACAGTTTATATATTATAAAAAAATATTTCAGTACGCTACAGATATTTTAACCAATTCTACATTACTTACTACTTATTTGCCATGCACATTAAGCATTAACTTTAGGGTT
Organism: Crataerina pallida; assembly: GCA_949710015.1. Taxonomy (NCBI): domain Eukaryota; kingdom Metazoa; phylum Arthropoda; class Insecta; order Diptera; family Hippoboscidae; genus Crataerina; species Crataerina pallida. Next base: position 10,618,725 of record OX453291.1, read on the forward strand.
AAGTTGTATAGCTTTATATTTCAACATGCATGTACTTGTTATAAGTTTCCTCAAACACACATTTCATATGTATGTGCAGTGCAGTTGTTGGATGTAAGCGTTACTAAAAAGAAATCATATTGTTTAGGCCACAATGAATTTTAGGAAAACAGCCAAATGGCACGTATTTGTATAACCGGAGAACTATAGTACTGACCAAGGAAAGCACAACGCAACCAAAGGTATGTTAACGTATTACTCCTAATGGAAATAATTGTAGTAAATCAATGGGGAATTCTGCATAGACATGTGTGACAAAGGGTCCCCATTATAAACGAAAAGGTAACATACGTCATTTCTGATTTTATGTTCAGTATAAATAGGTGTAACAGGTAAATTTTCGTTTTTGTTAAAAAATCTTCATGGTTGCAATCATTTCCTAAAATTTTATTGTTTTCAGGCTTAGTCTGCTTCAACACGTCTCTCATAGGCAATGAATTCATATCAACAATGACACGTTTCATGTGTTTATCTTAAAATATGTCTTTGCGTGCATTGCTTATGCGCACATACTCATACACACTTATCCACCATCTGAATACAATAGAAAGAAAATCCATTTGCAAGGAAATATATGTAAAAGTGTTTGTATAGGGTACACATGTATTTATGAACATGTTGAATTGTTTTTGGGAATATTTTTAATAAAAATGAAATGAAATTCACACAAGTGGAAGATGCGCAGAAATGTTACTCTCAAGAGTTTTTTCAAGAAATTTTCCATACAAAACCAAAACCAACCTTTTACATATTGATGAATTTTTTGTGGGTGTGTAGGTGTACATACACATACGATTTACAAAGAGCTAATGCTCCGGACATTAAAATTATATTTTCTTTTATTATTGTTTTTATTAAAAAATTAAGTGCCCACAGTCATATGTGCAAGAATCACATCACACATCCACAACATGGGCACTTAATTCATCATCGAAGCCTTTCATTCATTATATTCAGCATTGTGGTCAGTAATTTCTTTTTTTTTCGCTTAGGAAACTTGAAGCTTTGGTATGCGTGCAATTATAGTTATTGACGTTCTTCGTGTTACAATAAATCTTTTGAGTTAACTTACGAAGACATACATACATACTTTACGTATTTGTAATTGGTTCTCTTAGAGAGAATTACAATGCATTGTTAAATGGAAGCATAAAATGATTTCACTGTACCCTCTAATTAAGATGGAAAGTATATTAAGTTTAGCATCAGATAAACTACAAAGCATAAATATCCTTCACCAGCACCAAAAACGGAGTCGATCTAAACATGTATGTATGTCCTTGTTTCCGAGTGTCCGTATTGGCACTCTTACGGTCGTAAATTTTGAGATATTTTAATTAATTTTGTACAGACACTCCCGGTGTCGATACGCAGTTCGCTATTTAAATCTAAATCGACGAAAATCTAAATCTTTTAAGCTAATACGAATAGATTAGATGGCGTAATCATGCGCCTGCTACGCCCACCGTTTGTCTTTGTGTATATCTGAAGGGTATTTACAATTCGGCCAAAGCCAAATGTAGTTTTTTTTATTTCTTTCAATTTTTTATTAAAATATTTCAAATGTAACGTCATTAGTAAAAACAATAAAGGCGGGATTACATGTTGAAATACGAGGAAACGTTTTATTACTTCACAATCATTACAATTACAAGGGTACGGGGGAATATTTATTTACGTATTTACGCAGTCAATTTGCCGTTATTTATAAGTTCCAGCTTTAATTCAAGTAAAATCTGAAAACTTAAATTCTCTTCAGATATATATAAGAATAGTGGGCGTGGCATTTGGCAAAAAACTGAATTGAAATTTAATACAAATATTTTCTAAGGGTTATAGATATAATGCTTTTGAGTTGTTCGCGTTTTATCAACGCGTACGCAGACATTTAAAATAATACGCATTTTTGTATCCTCTACATATTTTATATATTTAAAGGGTATACCAAGTTTTTCATTACATTTATAGCATCCAGACGGAGACCTACAAAAGATATATTCTTGATCTTGGAAAAGTGAGTAGACGTGGAGGATTTTGGTTTTCTTTTAGTTAACCTTAAGTCTGTAACATGGAGGAGTCTGCTGTTTACTGCCTCTTACAAAGAACCCCACGTTCCTTTTCAAAAATTGAACAAATTTTTTAAATCCATTTTGAAAAAATCGAATTTCCGTGGTGGGGAAAAAATCAATTGCACAGATGTCGACTCTAATACGACTTTAAACATTTTAAAACGTTTGTCAACGTATTCGGAATAAAAGAAGGATGAAATCTGAAACAAAAATCGTTTACTGGCAGTTAGTTGTACCCGTTTACGGTAGTTTCCATTTAATCTAAAGCAAGCAACTAAAAAAATCGCCAATAATGTGGAACATGCTTCGGCTGTTTTCCTTTTGCTGCTGCATTTTTTCTACACAACTACTAATTGTCTGGGCTTTCACACATCCTACGCACAAACATAATTTTCACCTGCTAAGCACGAGAGTGCGTGCAACTTTGTTACTGTATGCGTACGTACGTAATATTCACCCTGAAAACTTGCTGATCTCTTATGCGTGCCAAGCAATTGCTACTGAATTGTTCATTTCGGGGTTCTCTGGGAAGCAGAACAAAACGCGCAACTCACTTGATGAAGAGGAGGGGAGAATAATTACTTCCAATGGTATTGTTGATGTTTCATTGAATTTGTTTATTATGTTGTTTCATCTGCTATTCACATATTTGTCTGTGGCATTTAATAGCGTAGCGTTTTAATTTTAATTGGAATGTCATGTTCGTTCATGTTGTTACGATAAGAATGCAAATTCTCTGCCTATTATGAAAAATCGACTTTATATCTATTTATAACGAATTTTGAGAAAGTAAACTGCAGGTGTGTTAAATATTAACCTTATTGAGCAAATTCTGCACGTAAAAGAGTGGGGCGTCAGTTGCAAACGGAAAGAGAAGCTCTGCATGCCAACCTAATATAAGATAAAGGATACAAAAATAGCTTTACATACATACTAAACGAAGCGAACTCATATTTATTCCGTCTTCTCCGATATAATAAAAAACTATCTCTGTTCATAAATAGCAATTAAAATAATGTAATCACTCAGTTGCTGGTCGGTACAAAACATCTCTTTGCTTTGCTTCTACATAATTTGTTGTTTTAGACTGAGACGCCTTCTTGCACGTACTGCTACTTAACACATTAGAAAATCAAATTGAAAACGTAATCTGAATTTAATTCGTTTTCGTTTCGAAAAATGATCAAAAAAAACCGTAAATTAAAGAAAGAAAGAACACAACACCCTGGCTATACGTACGATGATTGTACTTGTTGCCTACCTGTTGATAAGTATAAATCACCCTGTAGTTATGAAATGGTTGTGTAAGTAACACTTTATTTCAAAATATATATATTGTCTGTGTATACATCGCAATTATTTTTGTTGTTGTATTTGAAAGCCAAAAACAAACCAGACGTGGGAAATTCTTGACCCAGAAATCGGAGTATGGTCGATAACATGAAAAGCATCATAAAAGCGTGAACCACATTTGTGACTTGAGCCAAATAAATGTACGTGGCTGTCGTAAATATATCATCCCTTTGCAATCACTTGAGGTCTGGGGAAGCCTCAGAGATACCACATAAGGCGTGTATTCAGCTTTAAAAATAAATCACTTGGATCAATTTTGCAATATTCAAGTGTCTACCAAGTATGTCTGATGCGGGAAAATTGCATTTCTTTGCTATATTTAAATATACGAAATTGCTGCAATTGACAAAACTCTCTGACGGCTCCCAAAGTAAAAAGTCTAAAAAGTTAAATTTTTCTCATCCATCGTTGTATTGTTGTATTGAAAATGGACGCGAGCCGCGGAAGTTCTTTCTAAGTCTACATAGTGCCCAACAATTAAGGACATCTATGGAAGTGTTAATAATAAATATTTGTACCAAAATTTCACCTTTTGGTGCTATATGAGATTTTTGTTAATTGGCGACTTGTCCAATTTAAATATGAATTTACGGACAGGTACAAAAAATAGTTGTACAAAATTTACGACTGTGTCTGAGTGGACTTCGATTTTGATGCTGATCAAAAATATACATACTTGTAGAGTCCCTCATATTTTTGGGTTTTGCAAAAGGAATAAAAATGGACGTAAAAAGTAAATGCACGAATAATATGCGGCGTATATGTAGCGTATACATATATATATATATGGAACACGTGTCTAAACCAAACCGTTTTTTTAAATGTCCATTTCCATCATTTTTGGAAAACTTTAATAAGCCTCAGTGAGCAGCATTCAATTCTCAATGAGTCTAAGACACGGTAATTAAATATCAGCCAACTCCGTCTTAAGTTGTTGTATATCGGCTGTTTTGTTGCCCTCGGCTTATATTCATATCTTCATTGTAATAAACATATACGTGTATCTTGTACATCTGTAAACCTTCCGAAACAAACTTATAAATGGACTCTTATAAGACACATCATTTCATTGTGTTTATTTATACACGTATATATTTAGTAACTCTGAATGAGCTTGATACATTTAACTGTAAATCAAATTGAAAAAATAGCGAAAATATTTGCAAGTTTCTTGCATGTCCTCGCACAACAAAAACGAAGTGGTAGACTTTCATTGTAAACATACCTTTCATTTCCTATAATATTCATGTAATCCACTAGATATTTTGAATTTTTAGCACTGCTTTTGTGTTTTCATACCCTCTCTGTCTAACCCTATTCAAAAATAGCGATAAATATAAACCGTAAAGGGTTTTAATTTGAGCGTCTGATAATGTCAACAGGATGTAACAGGTTAATTGGGCTGTTTGAACAAACATCCACCATTCACGCGCATAGTAAACTTGTAAAGATTTCTTATATATACACTTGAAAAAATAATTGTACTATATACGACTGTTAGGACACTTGTAATTATTTTATATAAAACATTTAACACACATAACATACATGTTTTTTAAACAGTTAACATAATAACAATGCAGTGTGTATGCGAATCAACATTTATTTCACACGCTTTCACTTTATGCTTTTCATGTTCGTCTCAGGCTCAAAATAAGTGCTTTTCAAAAATTTTCCAACACTTTATAAAAACTTCAAAATGTTTGCTTACATTTTTATGTCTGCGTTGGGTTTCTTACAAACGTAAACAAAATTCTTGTATTACGAATAACTCGTTATTTTACTGTCGCTGTTATTTACACAGATTGTAATCGCATTGTAAAAGACGCTGTACACATAATACAATAATGCAACACACGTTTTTGTTTATAAATAAGAAGAGTGCTCAAAGAGAACAAGAGGTTCTCATATTCAAAGATTTTCATTTACTAACACATTACACACCCGACATTAAAAATAGACGTTCACGCAGCTTGGCGAATGATCTTCAAATGTAAACAATGAGCTGGAAATTATCGAACGCTGGCGCGCAGAGTACGATATTTAATTGATTCCGCTCCCTAATAAACCTTGTCAGAGACCTTAAAATATGTTTAGTGGTCTCTGCCTTGTATAATTGAGAGTTAAAGAGAGTTTCAAAATAGATGAGGTGTTTAATAATGAGAAATCTTCATGAGTTCTTCCAGTAAAAAAAATCATTTTTAACCAGGGGCGTTGTAGCGTTTGTTAAAGAAACGGCCCCTACGTTTACTTAAAAAACTAATATTTCGATTTCACTCACTCCTTGTAATTCAGCAAATACGCAAACTTGTTGTTAATAATGCATAAAAGTTTTTGAAAAAGAGATCAAGGGAGTATGAAAAAGTCTCAAACATTATTGCAATCATTTCACTCGATGCTTCTTACATATTTTACACATAAGATGCAATAAATATGTAGGAGTATAATTGTGTTATTTGAAGTTAACCGATTTCACTTAATAGAAGTAAAAACACACGCCAATAACATTTCATTTACAATACATATTGTAGAGGACACTAGTTGTTTAGCAAAGCCACACTACAAAATAGTAATAATGTGAATTTAACAACTTGTTTCTGCATAACAGAAAATAATATTGATATATTAGCAGACGCGTACGAATATATACATACATGGCAAGTCTCTGATTGAGGCAATGTTAATTAAGGCTTAAACCTTAAGGGCGAAATTGAGAAACCTATTTGAACTAAAAAATTTGCATTTAAATTAAATTGAAGTGAGCAAAGTAAATTGAATTTTTGTAATCGCATTTTATTCTGTGGTGCACAAATCTCCGATCCTTCGATTTATGATTATTTAGAGATTTACTTTAACAGTTAAACAAAAAAGCAAATATTGAAAGCAATAACTTGAAAATGCCAATTAGAAATTTTCATTGTTGTTCCATTGCGCCTTAGGGATTTGGCGTCCAATGATCCCACTCTTGGATTTCATTATACAAGACTATACCAGGACTTTCTGTGGGTATTACTTGTCTACCACCCAGCATCTCGTAATTTTCATCTAAAAAACCATCTTTGACGCCACATTTAAGCAATTGTTTAACTGCGTTCAGGGCAGCAATGGTGGGCAATTTCTCTATGCATGCACAAACAATTCATCAATAATTAAAATGATTCTAACATATTCATACCTCTGTAATTGCCAATAAAAGCAATACCAGTGCCATTGGTATTGTAGCCGTATGTGTGTGCCCCAATTTCCAGCCAACCAGTACCTTCATATATTACACCATCATTGCCCACTAGAAAACTAATAAAAAATTATATATAATTTATTTTTATTATATAAAAGAAGCTATTTTGTTCTACTCACTTATAACCGATGTCGTAGTAGGATAAAGAGTTCATGTGATAATTTTGTATATTTTGTATTAGTTGCGAACATGAAGAGAACTTATCACATTCCGGTGTGAAGGTATGATGTATAATGACATATTTAATTGGTATAGGTCGATATTCAATTTCTTTACTAGGTAGACCACCCCATTGTTTTTTCAGTTTAATGGTGGGACAGACATTCGTTTCATCTCCACTACTCACATATACATTATAAGATAATAGTTGTAAAACAATATGCGCTAATATTAACATGACACTATGCGAATATAATTACATTAGTACTGCTTGAGAAATCCACAAAATCTACTGAACTGATTATGTTAGAGGAGAAAGCTTATATTTCACTTTTCTGAGAGGATTTATTTTGATCCGTTATTGATAATAATCAGTCTCTCTCTTTAAGTGTTGAGGTTTTTACGTTTTTATCTTTACAACTCTATGCCTTAGTTTTCAAGTTAAAAATAAAAACTCGCTTACCCAAGCCCAATTGTTTAATATCCTATAAATTATGCTACAATTAGTATAATTGTTGAGTAAGCGCAAGACATTGCGATATAAATCACCTCGTCGATTGTGGGCATAGCTCTTGACTGATTTTGCCCAAATTAAATGCTAATCATTCTAATCAGAAATATACTTACGCCTCCTTCTGGGTGTCGCAAAAGGAATGACAAACTTAGTATACTCCCCATCGTATGTGTGTAAGCATTTATTGACATTGGAGCACCTTAAAATTTTTATAGCTTATACCTTTTTATATCCTGCACCAGTTGTGGTAAAGGGTATATTAAGTTTGTGCGGATGTTTGTAACTCTTAAACGGCAAATGCCACACCCACCTTCAATTATACCCATCGATTCAGAATCAAAATCTGAATCAATTTAACCATGTCAGTCTGTCCGCCGTATATTTGTGCGCAAGCTGCAGGTCGCACAAAAATAAAAAATTAACTTTTTGACAAATGTATCATTTTGAAATTTTTGAAAAATTTAAAAAACAAAATAACAAATAAATCCTTTTATAAAGAAGAAGAACTGGGTATTGGATTCTGAGCCACTCGTATATAAATTATAATGGCTTTTCATAAAGTCGTTTGACTTATGTTAGGAACAAATTAATAACTGACTTTCTTAAGGCACATGCAAAAATATTTTATTATAGGAGCATCTGCGAGCGTATATATTAATTATATAATATACGAGTATATTAAATATTATCATTGCGCCTTTTTGATCATACATACTTCTTTCGTTCAATATCCATTTCATTCACACATCAATGTAATGTCATCGAAAAATGCAAAATTTCATCACAATGGATTAAACGTAAATGTCCTTGTAATAAAAAGAAAGCAAGTTAATTTAAAGTTCATAAAAGTGAATTGTGTTGTAAAGAGCTGTTATTCATATATTGTAGAAATCCTAACGGTCGACTAACAATATATCCACTCGTTTGTTTTAAATGCAGAAAAATGGCAACACTTATCCAGAAATTCGTTTAATTAACTCAGCAAAGGTGTTTTTATGTGAAAATGGTGGTGAATTTTATCCTTTTATGTTTTGTTTTAGAATGAAACCGTTAAGAAGAGAGTTCGCAAACATATCTAGAATATATATCACATACCCGTATGGTTTAAGCAATACTAACAACGTCTACACTATTCAGTTGGAAATGAACGTGAGACAGTATAACAACCTTTTAACGGTTAATTAAGGATAAAGCACCTGACTATTATTAAATTGTTATTAATAGTTTAATTGGTTTGAAAATACTCTTAAAGATCTTAATTATAATACACAATGAGTAAATTTAATAAATAGAAAAAAAAAAAAACAGCATGAGTTGGAAAAGTTTTGAAAAAAATTTTGAAAATATTTGATTTTCTTTTTTCTGTTATGTGATTAACGTCACGAAAGCAAAAAAGTCATTATTATGATAGTGAATACAAATATATATAATGGAGGCGGTATAACAGCGCCCCCCATTCCGTCACAATCAAATGAATATAAGAATTTTTTAAAACGTAAACTTAATAATGAAAAGGACATGCAGACGCACAAAGGCAATGATGGTAAAAATATAAAAGAAGCGAAATGTAAAAATGAAAAAAAATGCTTCATACACTTGGAAGACAATGCCCAGAGTTGGAAGAAACGTCATGTGGAAGATAAGAAAATTTACGAAAATCAAAATTTAGGAGAAATAAAAAATAAAAACGGAACTGCATCATCAAGTTTGAATAGTCACACATCACATTTCAATATTATAACGAGCAATGGTTTTATGAGTGATTTGCTCGATTATGAGCCCAACCTATTGATTCCCGTTAGTAGTAACACTACTATGGCGGCGGAAGACGGACCGATCTTTACCACAAACACGTCGGCGATTTGTGTCAATACCACCGCTGAATTCGAAAGTTCCGTTGATGATAATTGGCATGCCTCAGATTTGCTCGAATTAGATCATCGCTACAATTCCAGTTTACAAACAGAAATTACCCAATTAAAACCTACGATAGCATTAAAAAATTCAGAAATCCCTTTACATTCACTAAGTGGTCATAACAATTACTCCAATCCAACGGGAGATAGTAGTTTTCTTATGCCACCATCACGATGTACATCTATACAAAGGGACTTAACTTTATCACCCTCAAAAAATGAAAATATAAATAATTTAAGTGTTAATCATGAAAATGAAACTGATTTTGAAGATAAAAATTTATCGTGGCTGTTAAATTTCAAATTCGATGAACTGCCTCATCTATCACCGGATTTATCAAAGTCCGGTCGCAATGTACAATCGAACAGCACAACAAATAATATAACTTCCTATCAAAACTCCATAACTCAAGTCAGTTCAGTAACCTCCAATCCAAGCAATGGATATTTAAATAAAGAACAATCACGTTCCCCCAAAAATATTACAAAAGTTGGTAAAAAATTTGAAGAACTGGTTATGGAGGTAACATCCGACATTGATGGTCAACATGATTGTGATAGCCAACAGATGACGATTACTACGGAAAATAATTTACAAGCGGAAACACACATTCTAGCGTAAGTAGTATACAAAAAATCATTAAAAATGGTTGCTTTCCACTTTTGGCCCTCTAGTCAGCTTCAACAAATTTGAAATACGCATGTCCTAACCACAATAAATAATATATACCTTCCATCTTGCTTTGCGTGTATATATACAGGCAAAAGAAACCACCATTTACCTATACCGAACTTATTGAATACGCCCTCGAGGATAAGGGTGAATTAACAGTGTCTGGCATATACCAATGGATTTCGTAAGTATTGTAACACCATTTTTTCTTTAATATTGGTCATATCAGTGCAAAAAAGATACTTTTTAAAAGTTTCACTTTTTTATTTTACATTTCCGCACAAAGAAAAGTTTTTCAATTTGTTTAATAAACAGCGAAAACAAGTGTACTTCATATAATCCATGTGGAACTCAACAAAAGCACTCATTCCTTATACAGAAGTAATTATTTGTACTCTATCAGAAGTAAAACAATATATTCAGAACTAGCCAAACATACCTTGACACATAGAAATGAATTCTAAGTCCTTTTTTGTTGTCTTTAATTTATTATTATGTTGTTTATAATTCATTGAATTAAAAATAATATTCTGTTTTCCGTTTTCCTTAAAAGTACTGAAGACATATTGGCATATATACTCCTCGGGAAGCCTTCGTGTTCCCGTATTCGTTTGAAAAAGAAAACTAATGTAAATGTATTTGTCATCCTTAGAGGACAATTAAGGTCCTAATTATCCTAGCATTTTTAGACCTTCCACCTTAGTGATGAGAGTATACTAAGTTTGCTCTTCTGTTTCTTCTGTTTGCAACACCTAGAAGGAGGCCTCAGAGACCGTACAAAGTATAAATATTTTTGATCAGCATCAAAAACTGAGTCGATTTAGACATTTATGTCTGTGTGTCGAGATGTCCGTCTGTTGTCGGCTTTCTCATGGGCGTAAATTTTGAGATATTAAGCTGAAATTTTATACAAGTACTTTTAGTTTTTGCCCACCGCCAATGAAAATCTATATAGCTGCCACAAAAATTGAACTATGAACTTGAAATTTAGTATATATATTTATATGGGCTTGGTCGGATAACGGACACGTCCACAATTTACCAAAAACTATATTCACCATAAAACTAGACTTGCAAGCTGATACGTAATACATACACTATTAGAGGACACAATATATGTATATATCTGTGGAGTGTATTTAAGATTTAGCCTAAGCCAAATTTAGTTTTCTTACTTGTTTCTTATAAAAGTGTTTTCAACATTCGTAATATACGTAATGTTTTGTTGCACATTTATTATGTGTTAATTACTTTCCTCTAATGTGCATATATGCTCGTTTATTGTTTGTTGTTACTTTAGGAATATCTTTGGCAAAAGTTTTTCATTTATATGCTTGTTTGTTTGTTTATGTTTTAAGGAACTTCGTTGTTTTTGCAACAAGTTGCAAATTAAACAGAACTGCAGTAAAGAATTTGTTGCCGTTGATTTTCTCTGTTTAGATAAATCCAGTAATGATTTCCGTTATTACAGGAAATGAAATGAAGTGAAGTGAAGTAAAGAAAATGAGCATTAGAATACAAGTTATAACGGGGAAGTCTACTACAGTCGTTCTAAGATATTGGGGACCCATAAGTTATTAACCTAAAACCAAAAAAGATTGTCGCCCTTGCGCTATAGCCCGACTTTTGCATTCGAGTCTCATTTGTATCGAATTAGAAACTACTGCAATATATACAATACACATATATATATATATATATGGGAATATGGGATAGGCCTCGCGTACCAGAAAATTTTTATTATAAACGAATATACAATATTCATTAAGATGACACCCATAACTTATTATCACTTTCCACCCATAACTTATTTCAATGTCCAAAGGCGCTGGAATACCCAGATTTAGCGTAAGCTAAGTATATCTTCTTAATCGCGCGTATAGACAAAAATTTCAATATTTAAAATTGCCTTTGCTTACCGTCTAAGTTGTTATTTTAAATGCACACAAACCCGTTTTTGTGTGCTGGATAGATAGGAACCGCATAAAAGAAAAAGCATAAAAAATCGAGTAGCTATAAAAAATTGTTTTCCCAACACAATTAAAAAACATTCTTTTCTGCGGTTACCTTATTCTTACGTAGGAAATAACTGAAAACCTTTCGAAATAATTAAGGATTGATTTTTAAAACGAAATCAAGACACGCGGCTTGACAGCTACTTGGTATTTCGGCAAACCTTTTGGATTCTGATTTAGAAAACACACGTACGAATGTTTTTAAATATTTTATTTACTTATGTACTTATTTTACACATACAAAACTTTTCAAAACGTGTAACTATTATCCTCTGTAATTTGATAATTTCGAATTTCGCTGTGGTAAACTGGTCAAAATCGCTTCGACACTTGACACCTTAAGTGTAATTTTTGTCGTTTCAAAATATGCACGACCCGAGAGTTGCGAAGTACTTAGTAGCCATTCTGGAAGTAATAAAGAGAGGTTTTTATACACAATTATGTTTATTTGACAATCAATCATCATCTCACATTTCCTTTAAATGCTATTTAAATATTTACCCGCTGTAATTCTAAATTAGAATATTGTTGCACAAATACCTAATAGCACAAAACCTATTGTTTTAATTCCAATTACAGCTAACAGAAATGGTCGCGGGACTTCCCTTAAGTTATAAATATTCATATAAATTGGTTTATTATTGTTTAATATTCGTCTGTCCATCTATTTGGTACTCTAGGCGGTAAACTTTTCATAATTTTATTATTGAATTAACATTTCGTACTTTTGCTATATATAGATACTTTCCTAATTAAAATGGTTAAAATCGATTCACGTCCACACTTGCCGAACTTGATGTATTATTTATTTAATTTTTTATATACACTTGTATTATTAAAAATTTGAAAATGGTGAAAATGACTCAATAATTATACCCTGCACCACCCTGTGGTAAAGGGCATATTGTTTGTGCGGATGTTTGTAACTCAGATCAAAAAAATATTGAGAATTGCGATTTTTTGCAGTATAAAGAACTTTATTATAACAGGATCCTATCCGATATAGGGCATGTCCGATTCTTTCCATTTCAACAGGGTTTCTCTTGGGATCAATCATATCGTTGTACTAAGTTTCACCGAAATATATTTAAATAGTAGATCATATAGATAGGAGTTCTAAAAATGGTCCAATCTAGTCCAATTTCAATAAAGTTCCCCTTTGGGCCAAGGGACTGACTTGCGTACAAATTTACATGGTCACACAAACGGACAGACGGACATAATTAAATCGATTCAGATTTTGATCGGTTCAGATTGAAGGTGGGTGTGGCATTTGCCACATAGGAGTTACAAACATCCTCACAATCTTAATCTACTTAAGCTACCCTTTGTTACAAGCGGCGCAGGAATTAGGAACTTGTAATTATATGTAAATTTTTAGACGGCGAGTATCCAAGGTTTGGCCCTAATCTGTATATAGTTTTCTCACTTGTTTAGAGCTAAATGCACAAATTGCCTGAAAATGCAAGAACTTGTTGCTTTAATAAAAGTAAATCTATATTGCTGTGGCTTTGATACTTTGTGAAGCCTTGCTCTGAAATGGGCACATAATATGACAAACTTAATGTAGAGGAAATAAAAGTTCAAATAATAATAATAAATACATGATTAGTTGAAGCATGGCTTCGAATTATGGAAATAATTTTTCTTATTCGAGTATAGCGACCCAAAAACACTTAAAAATATGTGAAATATTAATCAGTTATTGCATGTTTTTATTCAATATAAATTTCACATAGTTTTACAAAATAATTTAACATAAGTAACCCCACAAATCTCTGAACACATAGTTTGTAAAGCACCTGCCTACCAATTCTATCAATCCTACAATGGCTGCAGAAATAACTAAGATCCTGAATAGTTTTGTGATAATAAAACGTTGTGAATATAGAAATAGAAACAAGCGCAAAGGTATTGTGTGGATGGTTATTACAAGTTTTTGTTTTATGAACTTATTTTACTTCGTTCGTATTAACCATAAAACAAATTTACTTAAGAGGTATAAAAACAAATATTGTACGTTTATGTTTGATATTTCGTTCCTTTCTCTCATCTTTGAAATGTGGAATGAAAATGGTTCGAAAACAAAACAAGTAAAAAAAGTAAGTGTGGCTTTCGCCGAATCATAAATACCTTCCACATATGCTTATAAAGCAGGTACACAATTCCGACCCCTATTACTATATACTTATACATTAAGTATCAGCTTGCAAATCGCGTTTTGCGCTAAGTACGATTCTTTGCAAATTTTCGGCGATTATATTATCCGACCACGCCCACTTTTGGCACAAGTATGGGGTAATCTTAAATATTTGTAGTAGATCGTGGCTCTTGAACGATTTTACGCAATGTCATTTCCAGGCCATGTAATGATTAAAATATATATACCTTGAGGCCTCCTTCTGCGCAGTGCAAACAGAACACCAAACTTTGTATACTTCCCATCTTATGTAGATGGGATATAAAAACAATATCGTCCCTGAAATACATTTTAATATCCTGCCCGCTCAAAGCGGCGGTAGCTTGGGCTGGCTTGAGTCTTCATACAAGCCAATTTCTCATAATGTTATTAAGCATGGGGTAATAGAATAGCAGTTATTAATTGCTTACATTATATGTTGGCATTGAAAACGTTTTGCATCGTTTAACTGGTATTTTCTAACCTTTAACTTTAATTTTAAGGGTTGTGTGTCTGCTCAGTGAGTCACTGAACAGGTTATTGTTCAATTGTTGCAGATTTTTAAAAATTGTTCATATATATATCAAACCGCCACGCGACGCTTTACTTGATCAATACACCTTTTCGGACACGCTTGAATAACGCCATATAACCATGTAAAGGTTCAGGTGTCATACGCGCAAGCTTTCCAATAATGAGTATACTTTTTTTACGCCTAACCGATAAGGTGTTTATTGACCATGTGGTATATGAATATTTTCATGGCAAATGAAATATTTTCTCATGACCTTTCAGGCAATAATTGCCTCATTCCCGTTAATAAATCGATTTTTTCCTTAATAATTATTATCATTAAAAAATTTTGTCATCACTTCATTACAGCATTTAGTTTTCTTCAATGTGGTAAAAACCCCTTTCACGAGTGAACGGTATGCGTGTATTGAAATGAAAGGCGATTTTTACTTGTCATGAAGGTCGTAATTTTTTTCTTTATTCATAAAACTGTTTTTTTTTGAGAAATCATTTTCTCATTCCTTTTCAAGAATTTCTCATTCCATTTATACGGTAAATTGACGTTAGCAGGCAATCATTAAAAAGTTTTTCCGTTATTTCATGCTCCTCTACTCTTGTGTGGCTATAATTTCGCAAACAAGGAAACATATATTTGCAATTGAGCCCTTCTTAGTCCAGTTTACCAAAACGTTACTTTTTAAACCCTCTACGCAGTGTACGCTACTATTAAGGTGCATAAGGGCTTTATGAGGGACAATATTTTGAGCACCCCTTAAGTAACAAACATTTAAGAGAACATGTTGTACAGTACATAGTTCACAATTCCGAGGCCGCAAAACATTGTGAGACCCCTCGTGACTATTAAACCACCACAGAATCCGAATTATAATGGGATCTTACTGAGTTTGTCATTCTGTTTGCAATACCCAAAAGGAGACCCTACACAATATAAACTATATAACTGATCAGAACCGAAATCATCACAAATCTAGACATATTCGTCTACCTGCTGTTGTTGGAAAGTCTAACTGTGATATTGGTATAAAATTTCGTAGAGATGTTTTGAGTGCATGTGGGTAGTTTATATATAAATTTCTATCCCATCAATCTATTTCACTTGGGTGGAATCGGACAACAGACACCCCCTTGTTCAGCACTAAAATCGTACGCTTTTTTATAACTAATCAATGTATTAAAGCAAGAGCAGTCACATAAATCACATAAATGTGTTCCATATCACATATATTTTAGGGACGTCGTCCATAAAAAAATTAAGTCAAAATCGATATCAGTAAATATTTGAACTGCATGAGTCCATAATTCTTCTTCGGGCAATCTTGGCGGGTCAACAACTGAAGAGACGCTGCGTCAAGGTGGTGCAAAAGCTCACCGCAAAGAGTCCATATTTGTAAATTTGTTTCAATTTCCGCAGATGTCATTAACCCTTATGATCAAATAATGTCCATTTAAAGCACCCACGACTACTTTTGGTTCTTAATGTTTCTCGAATGGCATTCCGAATGCATATTGCCATGCACGCGTTCTTCTTTACCAGCTCGCCTAAAAAATCGTATCGCCATAAATTATTGCCAACAACAATAATCATATTAACTTAACTTAAATGATTATGAGGCACAAAAAATGAAAAAATGTTAAATATCATGAATAGAAAAGAACTTGGCTGATACCGCAAGCAAAATAAAATGTATTTCCATTGTGCCTGGAAGAATATAATTTATGAGCTTCAACAAAAATAAAATACGTCGTGATGTGTTTTTTTTTTTTTGGAATCCTAAACATAAGTACTATTTTTACTTTACAACTACATTTACACATACACATGTTCACAGATACATAGTGCAAAAATTGTAGCCTCGTGCCATATGGTGTGTAGTACGAAAACCAGTCATCAAAAGGATGGCTGACTAAATGAATGAGTGAGTGAGTGACTAGTTGGTTGAGTGACTGGCTCACTGGCTCGCTGCTTATTGTAAAAGAATAAATTCTATGTAGAAGCCCATCAACCAGCCAAAGACCTTTACGTTTTGTTTTATAACCAGCCAACAGCAGATTTGTAAACTTGACGTTATTGTTGTTGTTGTTGTTGTTATTGATTATAGTGCACGAAGAAAGAACAGTTTACAGTTAAATAGCCCACCGAGTTTTACAACAAACAAAAAACACACACACCCTGGACATATCTGTTACAAAATCAGCAATGGAGAGCGTACGTGTGATTATTATACAATTCCATCCAAAAACTGTATTTAACATGACCATCTTGAATAGATCAAAATTGATTCCTGATAATTTTTTAATTATTTTGTTAACCCCTTAAAAAATAGTCACAAGTCTACCTCATCTAATGCAAAAAATATGTGGAAGACAATCACAGGGCGATTAGTGCGCAAAAATTGGGCAAAATCCGTTACGCCCACTATTAACAAAAATCACTCACAGCCACAAAATCTACATACCTATCAAATGGAAATTTATAAGTGAACCATCCAATGCTATACCAAGAATGTGCTTGGTCGGATAATTCCTGCCTTACCTCTAATCATGCACCCTATAGAAAGGATATCATTTAAGGACGTTTGATTCATTTTTATTTTATATTTGTTTATGTATTTCATTATGCACAAGAAATTAGTGAAAACATTAGTAGTTATCAATTTGGTCGGACGTTATATATTAATGCTTCAAGTTATTTAAGCGACTGGACGAAAATAATATTTAATGTACAGATTGATTTCTTGTTAAAATTTGTCGTGAATATGACTTTGCAGTGTATTAAAAAGTAGCAAATAATATGTATGTGGCGTGGTAAGGAGCCGTGGGGCGTATGAGTGTTGTCTAAATTATTGTATTGTAAGAGTTCCGAAGACAAGTTATTATTGGGGTGATTTTAAATGTGTGCCATTGGTCATATTCCATAGTAGCTGAAGAAAACCATTAAAACTTTGACCAGTAGCAACTAAAACTTTTTCTATAACATTTTTATTGCATAAACGAACGAACAAATTAATGGCAAATTCATACTCACACTGTAGTCGTAAATTGCTTCTGAAAACTTTAGGCACGCAAATCGAAATTTCATTTTTTGTTTTGTTTTACTCTTATTACTTGAATTTTTTAAGAAAGGACACTACACAAACAATGCGCACACTCCATTGGGAGAAATATATGTACATATCAAGCATACAAGTACACACATATGTATGAATACCATGCTTATGTATGTTAAAGTTACCGAACACTTAACTTACACGGTCGTAAAACGTAAAAAAAATTCCACATCTACATACAAACTGGGGGCGTGGCAGGTACATTAGCATATGTTTTACATATCAGCTTACAAGTCACGTTTAACGTCGAGTGAGGTTTTTTGTAAATTATGGGCGTGTTTGCCAACCATGCCCATCTCTGGCACATCTGCGAATGTCGTACTAAATTTCAAGTCTACTGCTCAATTTTTCTGGAAGATAAATAGCTTTTTGTCAATTGTGGGTGTGGCTCTTGACCGATTATGCCCAATGTAAATATCGTTCTCCATGCAGAAACTAGAAGTATTTAGAAGTTTCGTCTCAATATGTCAAAATTAAGACCGTGAGAATGTCAACAACAGACAGACACGTTTTGATTCTGATTCAGGGCGTTGCAAATGCAATGACAAACTTAGTAAACTCCCAATATAGACATGAAAATCTCATTTAAGTTATTTTATTTGTATCTATTATTCACCCTCACGCTGTTGACTTGTTCTCGTATTTAGACGCAAGTGGCAGAACACGCAAAACCCATTTCAGTTTGGTTTTGGTTTTAGCCATTTAAACAAATCCGCCACCACCCTGCATACATCAAAAGTAACATAAATAAGAGGGACGTAATTATACGGAATTTTAAGCTGCAATATCTCACGTTGACTAAGTTTATTTGAATATTTGAGCAAGCACACGAGTATTTGCAATTGTTATCTCAAGCCACGGATGATGTTAAGGTCGATAAAAAGATACTGAAGATTTTAATAAGGACTGTTAAGCGTTTGAAGTATTAGTGGTAGGAGGTTACTTGTTCGCAAGAAAGTTTTACGTGCACTTGACTTTGACAACACAAACAAATGTAGAAAATTTCATTTTCCAACCCTTCCATTTGATTACGTAGAGATCGTTTTCCGTACTATAAATCCAATGATGATCGATGGAAAAATTCCGTACGCCACAATCTGTCAATTAATCCACATTTTCGTAAGGGTATTAAAGCACCGCAAGGTGCTGGCCATTTATGGACAATATATAGCGGTGATTCAGCTGAGAATGTATTGGCGTGGGAGCATGTAAGCATGTGATGATTGACTTTAAATGAAATCATCCCACTAAGAAGTTTTATATCCTTTTTAGAAAAAACAACGACTAGAATTATTTTTTAAAATGGAAGCCATTAATCGAGAACGTGTACTAGAATATCATCAACAACAAAAACAACAACAACGTGCACTAAAAGAGGAACAAACTAGCAGGACATTCGATTGCCAACCTGAAAGTGATGGCATTACAAGTAACAAAGTTTGCGGATTCGATGAAGCAGCCGTAGCAGTGGCTACTTTACAACAGGAAATGTTACAGCAGCAATCGGGCAATAGCCACTGTAACGGTGCCGACAATGTATTAGATGCGAATAATCATGTATTGCACACCCTACCCTACGCTGATCTCTTATGTAGTGATGAAGAGCTACGCAAAACGGCCGGTCAAATATTAAATGGCATACACCGCGACGTGGAGGTGCAAGCAGTCAACCAAAATATAATTAGTACATATCAGGACGTTCTCTTGGATAATGGTATATATGAACTACAAAAGTGAGCTATCTAATAATATTGCGTGACATGGTAAGTTTTTTTATTTCAGAAGATTACTTGAATCCCATACACAAAGATGTTGCGGTTAATGAGAGTGGTTTAAGTCATTCTACGCCATCATCATCACTGTCCCACTGTACGAGCAGTGCACACACGTCCGCGCAATATTATGTAGCTGATATTGACGCACTAGGGCTAGGTATGCAAATGTCATCGCGCACTCGTAACCTCAATCATCCCTCTTGCGGTGACAATGCTAACGGTGGCGAAGACCCGGATGTTGGTCTTTTCAATGATGAATACAATTTAAATTATTTTAATTATGCCAACGTTCAAGATACAATCTCCTGACCACGTGAAACATTACTTAATCATGCTCATCATGGTCATTATCAGCAACTCCAACAGCCACTTTTGTTAGTGTTACCTCATAGTAATTAACGGCAAAATAAGCAAAAAAGCTAAATTTGGATTAAGCCAAACATCTTAAACATCCTCCCCATTTATATAGAAACCGTGGGCAAGTAGCGGGTACCTACTTACGTTCTCTAATAGTGCACGTATTGCGTACGAACTTACCAGTTAGATTGTGCGCTAAAAAGTTTTTTGTAAGTTGCGGGCGTGTCAGTTATACGACCCCTCGCATGTTTGCCACCTTTTTACGCGCAAAATTTCAAATCTATAGAACGGTTTTTGTGACAATTTCGTTAATTGTGAGCGTGGCTCTCAACCAATTTCGCTTAAATTAAATAAAACTTGCGTGCAGTAATTTTTGTACAAAATCTCTCATGTCTCAGTGTTGAGAGGCACACGGACTGACATTACGAAACCAACAGGGTACATATACTCTCAATTATAACTTCTAAAAATAATTTGAAAATATCAGATTACATTATTTGGCGAGATTTCTCCTCCTGTGTACTCCATAAAATTATAGTTTTAAACTTCAGCAACGTGTTGTCAGTTTATACTACGTATAGTTCCTTCTACTGATATACAAACTTAACCAAAATTATTTGCCAACTTTTGGTTTTTCCCACATGTGGTCTAGCTCGTATATATGTAATATAATAGAATATATATATAACACATCAAAAATAAAATTCAATATTTTACATTTCCACATGAACGAATGAGTATTGAAAGAGCTGCATGACCGCTAATTATTAGTAAAATGATAAGTTCCCCAATTTCATTAAGAGAAACAATCCTTTCAATAAAACACTTTACCAATAAAATTACGTCTTTTATTTAATTGTAAGATTGTATTTCTACTAACAAAGGGACGACACTTCACATTTGTAATCTTAAAATATAAGATAAGTAAATCGTACTTGAAACCTTTGTTTTTTTTAAACATGTATAAAGAAACGCATTTTCTTTTTAATAATTGCGAGTTTTCGACTCTCTCACTTCTCTCACTTTCGTTGGCTCTCTATACCGTATAAGTATAAAAGTAACATTTAAAGTGTGTTTGCTGTAGATGCCATAAAAACACTTAATTGTCGCTCTCTTCGTTATAAGTGGGACTACTGGGCGAATAAGCTGGGCTGGTAGGTGAAAAACCATGCGATGGGGCCGTTGGTGAATACATGGGCGATGTGGGTGAATAGCTACGTATTGGCGTAAAGGTCGGAGAAGTGGGTGAATATTTGGTGCTAGTTGGTGAATAAATTGACATATTTGGTGAATAACGTGGCGAAGTTGAAGAATAATTTGAACCGGTAGGACTGTACTGATTAGCGGGAGAATGTTGAGGTGAAGTTGGAGAGTAAAGAGGAGATGTTGGTGAGTATTTTGGTGAAGCCGGAGAGTATTGTGGAGAACCGGGCGTGTATTGCGGTGAACTGGGCGAACCGTCATAAGATGGTGACGGTGGGGAATATTTGGGTGATGTTGGAGAATACTTTACCCCCGACTGCGAATAAGCTGGCGATGCCGGGGAGTAATGCGGAGAAGCGGAAAAGTTTGGAGAAGTTGGCGAATAAGATGGTGTGACTGGTGTATAAGTGGGGGATGTGGGTGAATAAGATGGAGAAGTGGGTGAATAAGCTGGCGACGTTGGCGAATAAGAGGGACTCGTAGGTGAGTATGATGGTGATGAGGGTGAATAAGACGGCGAGTTTGGTGAAAAATTCGATGATGTTGGCGAATAAGCACTGCTGGGTGAATATACATTTGTGCCACTACCAGAAAATGACGGACTCGAAGGTTGATAATTTGAAGTTGGCGAGTATACGGGTGACGACGGAGAATAACTAGTTGTAGTTGAGTAACCACTTGACTGAATACCAAAATTGGGTGTTGTTGATTGAAAACGAGGACTGGTCGCAGCATACACTGGACTAGTTGGGGAATAAGTTGGACTGAGCGGTGAATAATTGGGAGAGGCGCCGCCTGGCGATGATGATGTATAGTTGGGACTGTTTGGCGAATAAGACGGTGATACACTCGGGGATAAAGGATTAAATGGTGACATAGATGGCCCAGGGGAACTAGGCGAAGATCCCGGGTGAGCCGGAGACCAGCTGGGTGACATGCCTGATGCATCCGAAGCTGCTGATGGTGAAAAACTGGGACCTGGAGTCATACCGCTCACTGAAATTAAACAAAATCATTTTAATTGAAAAATCCCAGTTCAACTAAATTGAAAACATTCAAATATAAAATTTATATACATTTTTAAACCCTGCATCACAAAGTAGTACAATGAATTATTTATTTGCATATTAGATCGAACTAGCCATGCTCGTTCGTGTTATTGGGACGCTGACGGTATCAAAAATTAAAGTTTGTCACAGCCATTCTTAGTCAATGTCGCTAGGTTGGTATTTAAATAAGGCAGAATCTCTCTACGCCCACGCCACAACTCCCACAACGAATAATAATCTATCTATTAGCAACAAAAATTGAGTTATGAAGTTGACATTTGGTGCCCATTCATCGTACGGGATCGGATAACAAGCACTTTCATAATTTACAAAAAACTTATGTAGGGCAGTGTGGGGTTTGTTAGATGATATGTAAAATATAAACCACAGAAGGCGTATTCAGGACTTGCCACACCCATTATTTCTATATATGTGTAGATGTGCAGGGTTTTAAGATTTCGCCTAAGCCAAATGTAGTTCCTCTTGTTCACGTTATATTTAAATGTTGATGTACGATGTAGTTATTTCAAAATATGCAACCAATACTTACTGTGTCCGGATGGCGAAAAATACCTGGGTGTTCCACACTGAACCCACGGCGTCATAGGCGGTGACATACTTGGTGTGGAACCAGCACCAAAGAACATAGCTGAACCACCCAACATACTAGTACCCAAAGTGCTGGGTATCTCGATGCCGAAGCGACACTTTTCAGCATCCAATAATAAATCGAAGCAACCTTACAGAAATTTGGTCATTATTATTGTAGTTTACTAAACTGAAAGCATTCCGTTACTCACCAGTACCCATACGCGGTAGTTGACCCATTATTATATTTTCCGACACACCCCTCATGGGATCCGTCTCAGCATGAGCTGAAGCATCCATTAATACGTCAACGGTTTCTTCAAAAGAACATCTCATCAATGCGCCGGTATCTTGTCTGTTGATGCCGTGCCGAGTAATAGCCATTAAATGACCCTTGGCTGTCATCACATCGCACAGCAAAGCCAAATGACGATAGTTCACGTACAAACCATAAAACTGCAATACAGCGTTCATTTCTTTCTCCACAGATTTGCGCACAGCCTCAATGCCCAATACTTGGAATATTTCGCAAATATCATTTGAAGACGTACGTACCGGATCCACGTCTCTCTCGGATAGCACTTTCATCATGGATGTACCATCCGTTTCTAGCAGCCATTCACCAATAGCCTTAAATTCGCCCGTTTCCGTGATAATTATGCGCTTCTTACTGTCCGTCTGTGGCAAATGCATATATACTTTACCAATAGCTTCAATGCCCTGCAATGTCATGTCCGACAACATGTTGGCTTCGATGCAACGTAAAAACATATCATCTTCCATTTTATCGACAACCTCATCCTCATCCTGGAATTTATTCTCGTCACTGTTCATAATGCGTATTCGTAGCACTAATTTGTCCGCGTTATCATCATTGAAAATGCAATTTAAATCGTCACCAAAACCGGCATTAATCTTCTCTGCTATCTGTTCCATGGTCAACTTTTTATCAGTCATTCTCTTGCGATCTAATTCAATACGTAACAACCATGGCGATATCCGTGTGGGGTCAAAGTCTGGCATTTCATAGTAAACATTAACGAATTCTTGATCCTCAGAGATAACTGTACGTTGAGGATCTGGATCGTAATAAATGGCCGTATTGGCAGTTACCTTCCTCAATGTTGTATGCTCCAAACGGCACAATACATTTTTCGCTTTTTCGGCATCTCTGGCCGCACCGCCTGTCAAAAAGACAGTCAATGAGGGAGCTTTAGGTTTCTTAGATATATTAATAATCTCTTTTAATCGGGGCACCCCCAACGTTACATTCTTGGAGGAGACACCCGCAAAGTGGAAAGTATTGAGAGTCATTTGTGTGGCCGGTTCTCCTAAACTTTGAGCTGCCAATGCGCCTACCATTTCGCCAGGGTTAACTTGAGCTTGTTGAAATCTGGTTTCAATCTCACCAATCAACCACTCAAATGCCTCCGTGGACAAGCGGAATTCTTCGGCGACATATTTAGTGCACAGTGTAGAGCGTACTAAACATTGGAACAATAAAGTGGCATTTTCGTTGGCCTGTTTAGACAGACGATCATTACCCACCACAATAACACATCGATGTAAAAGATCGCGTACTCCATTTATAACACGCAGCGGTGACAAATCTGTGGGCATACGTTTATTGATATGGAAAATTTTTTGCACATTCCAAATCATACGTTGCAGATTACAAGGTAATACAACCTGTAACGATAAAAACCATTAAAATGTGAAATGAAAAAAAAATTAAAAGGCTTGGTCTTCTTCCATGTGACAATCCAAAATATACTTGGATAGTCTAGATATTCTACAAAATCATCATCAAAATTTAATTCAATTCAAGCTAATTAAAGCGAACTTTGTATTTTTTTCATATTATCTCACCTTAGAATCTCCGTTAGGGAATATATCTCGTAAAGCTTCACGATCACGACACAATTGATCCCACTCGGTTTCCAATTGGGGCAATGCGTTGCCACTTTCACTTAACTCTTTGATCACATCATCGGTAAATACTTTACGCATGTAGCGCTCGTTGGACCAGTCAAATTTGAAACGCTTCTCGAAGGCCTTATTCGATAACTTAACCGTGGGTAAATTTTGAAATTCTACAGTTTCACCAGCTAAACCATCCTCACCATAACGCAACTGAATCAATTGACCCACTGAATTACGCACTGTACCGTCATAGTTGACCATAACAGATTCCATAGCTTTTATTAAACGACGCTGTATATAACCGGTTTCGGCTGTTTTTACAGCAGTATCAATGAGACCCTCTCGGCCACCCATGGCATGAAAATAAAATTCAGACGGCGTTAAACCGGCCAGATAAGAATTCTCCACAAAGCCTCTGGACTCTGGACCATAATCGTCTTTGATAAAGTGTGGTAAAGTGCGTTTACGAAAACCGTACGGTATACGTTTGCCTTCAACGTTCTGTTGACCCACACAAGCAATAACCTGTGAAATATTAATGTTGGAACCCTTGGAACCTGACACCACCATAGCTTTTAAATTATTATATTCAGTTAAGGATTTTTTGGCTGAACCGCCAGTTTTATCACGAGCGTCATTTAATATACGATTCACTTGATTTTCGAAAGTCTGACGCAACGTATTGCCCGGTGTCGGTTCCAATTCCATATTATGAGCTTTTTGTATTACATTTATGACATCGTCCTTTGCCTTCTTAATGGCTAATTGGATCTCATTGTAAGTTTGAGGGTCAGCAATGGTATCACCTATACCGATACTGTGACCCTCTAGCAGCAACCAATTATTAATGACAGTTTGAATATTGCCATAGAAGCGACCAGCTATTTCGTGCCCCAATTCCAAAAAGCAAATATGCAGTAAGGAACCTGCTGAGGTACCCAAAGTCTTCTTACACAAAATGCCCATAATTAGTTCACCATGTTCGACCATAACTTTGGTATCGCCGGGTGAAATCCACTTATAAGGGCCTTCATCTTCATCATCCGGATGGGTGGAATGGGTGCGAATCATATTTACATTGCCAGGAATGATTAAAGAAAACAATTGTTTGCCTGTCCATAAAGGTCGTGGTTTTAAAATGCAAGGTTGTGGCATTTTACCATCCCAAGTGGGCAAGAACATTAACAAATTCATCATTTGTTCTCGGGTAATAAATACATCTCGTTTAGTCATTTTACGTACAGCCGTCAAGGTGTCTTGGACAATACCCATAACTGGTTTGTTTGCCTACAACGCGCAACATATTTGAATTTAGAAATACAATTTTATGACACCACTACACTCACCTGCGGTGTAATAATCTGGCGCGGTGTAATAAGAATATTTTCCACTTCAGCTCTAGTTTCCATGGATTGCGGAACATGTAAATTCATTTCGTCACCATCAAAATCCGCATTGTAAGGAGAGGTACAGGACAAATTCATACGGAACGTCGACCAGGGCAACACTTTAACACGATGACCCATCATACTCATTTTATGTAAAGTGGGCTGACGATTGAATATTACCAAATCGTCATCACGCAAATGTCTCTCCACTTTGTAGCCACATTGTAGATGCAAATCGGATGGCTTGGGATGAAAGCGCAAATCTATACGTTCGCCATTATCACGTACAATATATTTGGCGCCAGGATATTGGGAATCACCACGCCTAACCAACTCTTGCATGCGATCAATATTGAAGGGTGTTACCAATTCGGGAAAGGTGAGGTTTTGTGCAATGGACCGTGGCACACCCACTTGGTCAATACGCAAATTCGGATCGGGAGTAATTACTGTACGAGCAGAGAAGTCTACACGTTTACCCATCAAGTTACCACGTATACGGCCTTCTTTGCCTTTTAAACGCGCCTTTAGGGATTTTAACGGTTTTCCGGATTTTTGCATGGCTCTGGGCATGCCTGGCATATCATTATCTACCAGAGTAGCCACGTGAAACTGTAGCATTTTTATATTTTCCTGTATTACATGAGCTGCGGCTCCTGAAGCTTCATTTTTACGCAACTCATTGTTGGCTTTTATTATGTCTGATAATTTATGAGTTAAATCATCTTGATTCTTGGCTGCCCCGAACATAACGACAGCAGGTCTTACTGCCAGTGGCGGTACTGGTAAAACGGTGACAATCATCCAATCGGGTCGAGCAAATTTAGCGTCCATACCCAATACAAAGCATTCTTCATCCGTGATATGCTTCAAAATCTCCCATACTCTCTCAGCAGTTACTTGAATCTTCTTCTCCTATAGTAGGATATATATAAAATTTAGGTAATGTCCGATATGTGCTCCAAAAATTTAAATGTACCTGAGAGTCTTCATTAACATGTTTCCATTCAGCAGTCAATTCCAAACCTGTTCTTCTAATGGAAGGCTGATAATGACCGCAACCACCGTGGCCAGGTTTTTTATTTGGATCAGTCGGTTGCCCATCTTTGGTCATATCCATGTCTTCACCTCCCTCACAAATTTTCTTTCCCTTACACAAATCATACACATACGCTAACCGTTTACGAGGTTGACCTTTCGTTTTTAACACAATCTCTTTAATTTTGGGATTTTGGGGAGATACCAACATTTTGGAACAATAAAAACAAACACATCTTAATATTTTAATTGTTTTAGCAAAAAACCCAATATGAAAGACGGGTTTGGCTAAATCAATATGACCGAAGTGACCCGGACACTCAGTCATATTGCCAGCGCAAGTTTGACAACGTGAGCCACGATCAATAACGCCTTGGCGCGGATCCATTAGGCCTCCCACTTTCGGGCGACCACTCTCCATAGTTTCGGCAAATTGTATTCCACCTTCCGTTACAGACATACGACGCTGAAGAGAGATTGTAAGAAATTTCTCACCTTATCCTAAACTTAAACATAAACTTACAATTTCGTCAGGCGATAAAATGCCAAATTGCACGCGCTTCACTTGCCTCAACGGTGCTTTAGAATCGTTAGCACTCATTTTTGATTATATTGAACAATAATTAAGTTAAAAGCACTTAAAAAATTATTTATTAACAATTGGTAGCACCCTTCGTCAAATTCAGTTCTGTAAGAAGTGACACCACTTCGTATTAAATCGTATTTCACTTCGTGATATGTCAAGAAAAATATTCACTTAATTTTATGTTCCAACACACCAACAGTAGCCTCATTCGTGAAATATTTGCATCAACATATTTCAAAAATTAATTTTAATTTTCTTTTGACTTTATTTATTTTTTTTAATTAAAAGCCAACTTTTCTACGAACACAGCCACTTTGTTTAGCAAAATGAAATTCTTCTTATCTAGTGAGGTGTGCGTTCAATGTAACCTGAAAAACAATATTTTATATTATAGTAAGATTATGCAAAGTTTAATTTCTATGTTTAGTTATACAATAAATAATATATATTTATATAAGAATTTTGTCAAGAAGCAATGTTTGGAGGCGTCGGAGACACCATTTAGTAAATACATTCTGAATCAACATTAAATACTGAGGCCATAGAGCCATGTCTGTCTGTCCAGCTGTGTGAGTGCTCTGTGGTAGTAACTCTCTGGGTTGAAAAAATTTAAATATCGATTCCAGCAGTTTTCTTGCAATTGGTCAATTGGAAAAATGGCAACACGCCCATAATATATCATATACTGAAAAAGAGAGCAACCGATGGTGAAATTTCAGGGTTGGTCCCAATATTATTTGGCCCCACACAAATATTTAATTATTGTGAACTAATTTAGATTAATTTTGACTAATCAAAAACAACTAGTGACTAACAATTCCAAGTATTATAAATATTATTATGAATTAAGAAAGAATTCTAAAATAATATGTCCAAGCCGTACGTATAATTACATATTATTTCGTTTTTAAATAGTAAATATACCTCATTTATTTTTCTATTATAATAGATATGGTCTTATTATACCGGGCAAACAGAAAAGTCCAGGATCAAGCCGAGAATTGTTAACAAAGCCTTTAATATTTCAAGAAAGCAGCAGTTCAGACGGTGAAGACAATGCTCGACCACAGCTAAAGGTTAAGAAAGCCCCGCTCGGGTCAAGTACAATGGAAAGACGCATGGCTCGAGATTTGCAGGAGAAAGCGTTGGCCGAAGATCCCACTATATTTCAATATGATGAAATATACGATGAAATGGAAACTAAGCGTACAATAGAAAAAAAAAGCTTAAGTAAAGAGCTGCAAAAACCTAAGTACATTACTCGTCTAATGGAGACAGCAGAAAGAAGAAAGCTGGAAAATGAACTGAGAGTTGAACGACAGGTACAAAAAGAACGTGAGGCAGAAGGTGATCAATTTAAAGAAAAAGAAGCTTTTGTAACTTCTAGTTACCGTAAAAAACTGGAAGAAATGCGCAAATTGGAGCAACAAAATGAGCGTGATGATTATTTGGAGACTATTGGTGATGTAACAAAACAAAAAAATTTGGATGGTTTCTACCGATATTTATACGAACAAAAACTAGGTTCAGAAAAAGAAGATAAACTTGAAAAACCGACCACCACGACTCAATCTTATAATGATGCAGAACATACTTATAAACCGATTACTATGTCGCGGCCATCACAACGTAGAACCTATAGGAAACGAAATCATTCAGACGATGAGGAGAAGGAACTTGAAAAAGGAAATAGATCTACAACTGAACTAAAATCAAAGAGAGAACACTTAACGAATAATATTGATGCTGATTCAGACTTTAGTATTGATGATTCCAGTTCAGAGGGTCCATCAGAAGTTGAAACAGAAAAAGAGAAAGTCGAATCATTGCTTAAAAAACCTAATGAAATATTACAAATACCTTCCAAGACTATAGCTATTAACTTGTATACAATTAAAAAAGTGGATAATACTAGTTCAAGCACAGGCAACAATTCTCAGGAAAATGAATCGAAACCATTGAACGATAATGATAATAAATCACCGGCTCCCACACCCAAGCTTGATAAGAAGGATATCTGGCGCAAACGAACTATTGGAGCTGTTTTTGAAGCAGCCGTACAAAGATATTATGCTCGGAAGGCAGCAAGGGGTGCGGCTTGAATTTTTTGGCGATTATTTTTCAAAAATTATATATATATATAGAGACATATATATAGGCCATCTCTTAGCTTGTTTTGTTGGACGCATCTATAATTGGTTTAGGACTTAGCTAGATTTGGCAGCAGCGCCATCAAGTATTTATTGAGTCTATAAACTTTAATGGAAATGTATCTTTACAGGAATACCACAAACTTTGTCATATCGTTAATTAAAAACTCTATGATGGTGCCTAGTTACATGTGTGCGTACTTTATTATACTCTCCACCTTAGGGAAGAGACATAACCGTCCGTATGTCTGTCTGTTGGCACTCTCACGGTCGTAATTTTTGAGATATCAAATTGAAACTTGGCACACTTATTCTTGGTTTAATTTCGCTGTTCTGTATTGAAATTGGGCAAAATCGGTTAAGAGACGCGCCCACAATAAATGAAAACCTCAACATACCTCGAAAAAATTGTATCTTTAAAAAATTATATATCGCACAATACTATGCCTATCAAGTTGAAATTTGGTATACATATAAGTGGTACCGTTATCCAACACTGTGCCAAAAATGGGCGTGATTGAATAACGCGAACGCCCATAATTTAAAAAAAAAACACTAGTTGCGTAACTACTTGAAATAGTCATATGTATACATAAATATGGCAATAGGAACTTGTTTTTAGAGGATTATAAAATGTGGGGGGTATTTAAGATTCGGTCTTAACCGAACTTCTCTATCTTGTTTATTTTAAATTTGATTTATTTATTTACTTTAATATAATGAAATTTTCAATATCTAGAGAATAATTGTGAAAAGAATAAAGTAAAAAATATAATATGATAATTTGGCGTTGCTACATATATTAATATGTGAGAATAAAGGTCGTATTCAGTACTGCTCTCACCTTTTTCGACCAACTACAAGGTATATATGTATATATTAACCACAATCCATTGCGTAGTCAATCTAGATATTGAGAGAGATTGGAGAGAAGATAAATTTATTTGACCCAGAAGAATACACCGTGCTGCATGTATTAAATGAACGCAGAAAGTCGGGAACGAATCACATAGTTTTAAAAAGCAACATATACTTCTTAAACTCTAGATTCAGCATGAGTTCTATATAAAATACAATTATACTCTTCACGGTTTACGTACTCTATATTCAATTTTTTCTCATATATGTAAATACATGTTATACCCATGTATCTCTTGCAACAAACGCAACCTATCTTAATTTTATTTTTTATATCCCTTCCATATATATATATATTGATACATGAATCAAATAAATTTTCCGAATCTTTTACAATCAATTCAGCTAATTTATATCGATATTTTAAAGGGTCAAAAGTACTCTCTAAATTTAAGTTTAGAAATTGTTCAACAAAATTAAGGATAAAATATCCCTAAGATCAACTGTCTCTTTGAACCTGTGAATAAACAACAAGTTTATATGTCCATTTCTTTTTATTCAGTGGTTCAAATGATTGCGATCTTGCGTATATATTATATTTTTTTATAAACTTATTAAATTCTAAAAAAAAGGATCACCTTTATTATTTTGTTGAGGATCATAAAATTGCACAATATTTTCTTTTCTATTAATTATTACAAGACACCAATGCAAGTTGTTTATATTTAACGGCATTATAGTTGTTTCAAAGTTTTGTAACATTTTAAGAATTTTACCATCAAAGTTACAAAAGTTTGCTTTTATGTAACCAATATTTTCATTATTATGAGTTGAAATAAAAGAGTCAACTGTATAACTTAAACAGACAACAGATAGACGAAGAACGGCCATGCTTAAATCATTTCAGAAAGTGATTCCCTATCGATCGGTGGATTTCTCTTTAGCACGCTTTGCACAAGTCAAGGTCCATACATACATTCGAAATTTTATATAAAAAAAATTTTACCCAGAAAGTAGCGTATAACAATTACACATTACGCTACATACAATATTACATATATGTGTATAATTTATGTTATATATTTACTTATATTTATATTATTTAATGTTGGTGAATGAAAAGATTTATATTATAGAAAAATTTCATGAAAAATTCTGGAAATAGACAGTGAGAAAAATATTAGAGATAAGAAAATCAGCACCAATAAAGAAAAATTATCTGCTTTGTATGTAATATGTGGTTTTATAGACAAAATAAAATGATAAAAAGCATAACAAAATAGAGAAGTTCGGTTAAGACCGAATCTTAAATACCCCCACATTTTATAATCCTCTAAAAACAAGTTCCTATTGCCATATTTATGTATACATATGACTATTTCAAGTACTTACGCAACTAGTGTTTTTTTTTTAAATTATGGGCGTTCGCGTTATTCAATCACGCCCATTTTTGGCACAGTGTTGGATAACGGTACCACTTATATATATACCAAATTTCAACTTGATAGGCATAGTATTGAGCGATATATAATTTTTTAAAGATACAATTTTTTCGAGGTATGTTGAGATTTTCATTTATTTTGGGCGTGTCTCTTAACCGATTTTGCCCAATTTCAATACGAAACAGCGAAATTAAACTAAGAATAAGTGTGCCAAGTTTCAATTTGATATCTCAAAAATTACCTACCGTGAGAGTGCCAACAAAAGACGGACACACGGACGGACATGACTTAAACGATTTCTCTTCTCATGCTGATTAAGAATATATATGGTTTGTGGGGTCTCCGAGGCTTCCTTCGATGTGTTATAAACGGATGATCAAAATGAATATACCCTCTTCCCTAAGGTGGTGGGTATAAAAATAAAAAATTGTTCGAAAATTTTTTCTTTTTTGTTTTAAATAAACTAAGAAAACTTTGGAGCATTCGTTTGAATCCAAAATAAGTTTTGTGTATAAAATCACTTCTTTCGTTATAATTAATCAAAAAAACGACACTATTGTAGAGATTTTACAAACTTTTCCAATTCCAAGACATTCTATCCAAATATCCAATGTAGTACATATTTTTATACATTGTAAGCACGTATGTAAATAGTTATATTCCGGGGCTCTTGTTAAAATTATGATCTTTTATAAATATAACATATTTTATTTTATATGTAATATATTGTTTTGGTACTTTTTCTTATACAAGTTACATATATATATCTAAATCTTACATGTTAATAAAACTCATAATATATTTTCATATTTCAACTATACATATATTTACATACTTCTAATTAATTAAATAGGTTAAATAAAAAAAAATTAAAAATAAATGCATAATAAAGCAGCCTTAAACCCTCAAAGTTGAAATTACATAATCATCCTTTATAATCCACAAGCAATTGTTATCGTACGATATTATTGTTATATCGTAAATTACAATCCACAATACAATGTATAAAAGTACACCATAGCGAGAGAAGTTAACACACCCTGAAATAAATAAAAAGTTATAATATTGCTAAGTTTAATGTAAGTGTAATCTGTTGTGAACAATGTATGTAAAATATGATAAATAAATACAATATGTTAACTTTATATAATTATGTGTAAGTGTAAAGAGAGAAATTTTTTATATTACAACATATGTATTTTAATCACTTTTTGATTTTAATATCTAAAATTTTTTTGAGTTGAGTTTGATTAAATTTTATATGTTCTAAATAAACACTAAATAATAAATCGGAAATCGAAAGATTAAAGCTGTTCTATCAATTCTCCTTAATATTTAGTTAATTTTAGTGAACTTTTTGTTATATACATAATAATTTTAAAATATTCTTAGTCGTGTTAGAAAACATATATGAAAAATTCAGGAGGTGAAAATGTTCCAAAGTTTTTTTATGAATTTCTAAAGTTTTCGGTATATAGGAGATGTGCTTCTAAGGAAGATTATCATATGAAGGCGCCTACTTAGGAACTTGGGAATAATTTTAAAATATTCTTAGATGTATTAGGAAACATATATAAAAAATTCAAGAGGTGAAAATGTTCCAAAGTTTTTTTATGAATTTCTAAAGTTTTCGGTATATAGGAGATGTGCTTCTAAGGAAGATTATCATATGAAGACCCCTATTTAGGGACATGGGAATAATTTTGTAATATTTATTACTCATTATTTATCGTATTTTGATAGTAAAAACTCATATAATTTTATATTATTTGGGAAATAAAAAAAATAGCCAAGACACACACCTCACTTTTTTTGGGCTAAAGTGTTGTGGGCCAACTTCACACCGGTGGTGTTTTGAGTTATCCGGAATTTAATTGTATATGTTTGTTGTTAAAGCTGTACACCTGTCACATACACACACTTGGTGTTACATCTGAAAGGAAAACATTTCGTTGAAGATTTATTTCAACACTAACAGTTTAGGAAATCGACCAGAACACGCACAATCACTTTTAGGAGGAGAAAACCTTCTTTTAGCATTTGCCGGAAATAAATGCGGTCAAGTGGGCGTATGTGTTGAGTTAGTGTATACTTATAACCCCAAGTGTTGTTATCAACACTGCTTATATGTTTCACAATGGGCGTATGTATGCAGCGGTTTCAACTGCTTTGTTGAGTTCTTGAAGTTTTGTCAGGTCTTTTCTATCGATTTATATATACATCTTATAATAACTCTGTCTGAAGATATACTTCTACCTGTAATTTTCCGTACTTCAAACACACCACACAACCGCACACCATTCTTGATTATCTAATGCATGCCTCGAAATAGGCAAAAAGAACAAAAAATTATAATATTTGCTAACCTTTCCACCAGATAATCTTAAGCATGGAATTTTTAATGTTTCTCTAGGAGAGGTTTTACTTTGCCACGCTTCACTACAAAATTAATGTCACCTCTCTAGAAAAGTTTAATAATGAAATATTTATCACATTTACTGAACAGTAAATGCGATATTATTCATATTATTTTGCGACAACGATAAAAATTTCTATAATTCTTTAAAAGAATTTTCCTTTCACCTATAAAAAAGGACGGAAATAACCACATTCATAACGCCTTTTCAAAGTACAATCTTGGACCTATGCACATTTATATATCATGTTCCTTATTGACATTTCTTTCGTCCTATCTAATTATCTCTGCGTTTAAATTTTATTTGCCTTCATTTCTTAACTGATCATTACCATGACATAGCTCCTAACGTCTCGATAACATTGCTTTACGACACTCAATAGAGGTATCTTAAGATCAGAATAATTTAATTTAAGTTTAATTTATTAATAGGAAAAGGTCACTTGTGTAGCCTCTTGTTCATAGTTGCAAAGTGAAACTTTCTTTACAAACAGAAATAAAAGAATTACTTTAAAATTCATTATATTCATTGTTGTCATCAACTGCATTCCTCCACATTCGTCGACGTCCACTTAGTTTTCCATTCCATTTCTTGATCAGCATCAAAAGCTATATGTCCGTGTGTCTGTCTGTTATTGGCATTCTCACGGTTGCAAATTTTGAGATTTTGAGCGGAAATTTT
Organism: Crataerina pallida; assembly: GCA_949710015.1. NCBI lineage: Eukaryota > Metazoa > Arthropoda > Insecta > Diptera > Hippoboscidae > Crataerina > Crataerina pallida. The sequence goes on from OX453291.1 coordinate 10,653,976, forward strand.
CAAATTTTTTTTTCAAATATATTTATTTGTTACTTGCCACGGCATTTTTAATATTTGGCCCAACCCAAATTTTTTCTTTTCTTACTTGTCGTTAAAATAACCAAAATTGATTAACAACCACGCCCTTAATAGACAAAGAACTCCCACGCTTCCAAAAATAGCTCTGCAAAGTTGAAATTACTTATAAGAGTATATTTGCCTTTTCTATAAACAAGTAATAAAGCTACATTTGACTGAGGTCAACTATTGAAGGCCCCAAATATACCCTGAAGCTCTCTAATGAATATATAATGAGTTTAATGATTAATTTAGAAAATATTTCTTTTTCAGTTTTTTGCACTCTGGGCGTAACACTAGACCGATTTTTCCCAATTTCAAAACTCTCTAACCTGCACATGAACTCTGCCTGCAAAATTCTACCAAATTTGTAATTGCCACAGAACCCACACATGCGTCGACGTCGAATTCTTGGCATTGCAAACGTTTTGACAACGTGATCAATAGCCTCATGCACATGTAATGGGCGACTTCAGATATAGTTAAAGACATAATGTACAAAAGCCCTATCGGGTACAGGATTTGACTTATTGTAGACGTCTTGCCCACATTTTACACATAACTGTGGCCAAAGCCAACATTTTTCTTCATTTCTAAATAATTGGCACTTTTTTCCACTCGTTTAACCCAATTTTATATTAAATCCTGTGTGTATTAAATACAAGGACAAGTATAATATCTTTCAATTGATCACTTACGTGTAAATTTAATCATTTGAAATAGAGGGAATGTTTCTCGTTTACGATTAAGCTCCATGTTGTAATAGGTCAAACTCGATACTCTACCTCCAGGAACTTGTTTAGTAATTTTTTTTTAGTATCCAGAGAGGGGCACAACAAATTGTGTAGTGTAGGGTATAAAAAGTGTTGAGAGATTTTTTGCGATACACACACAATCTCTATATTTACTGTGTGGAAGAAGAAAACCATCAGGCGTTGCTTATGTTCTGTTTACATGCTTTTAAGTATATTTACAAGTACTGAAGTCGAGTTGGGAAAATTATTTCATTTTGGGCGATGCAAAAACTGCACTAGTTTTGTTCTTAGGTCTGAAGGAGAACACACCTATCCACGGAATAAAATGTAGCAAATATTGCAAATATGGCGAATATATTATAAAAAATCGTACATGTCATCTTGTGTACAAGCACTTGAAGAATTTGTAATGAGAAATATTCGATTATGTACGTGGCATTGGCCAATTCCTGCTTTGGTCAAGAATTGGCAGTACAAGGTCACCGTTAAAACTTCACATAAATAAGTATATATGTACAAATAATATTTTACATGCATTACACACAACAATGACAGGCATGGAATTGAAATTTGTTGGGTGACTTATGCGTACCATTAAGCAGAAAGCTATATTACTTTCCTAGTGTGTACAACTGGGCTACATTGTGTATTGTGGTTAGATTAGAAGTTGTCGCTAAATTCAATTTTTCATTTAATTTTTTTTGTTAGCGTTTGGTAATGCAAGGCAAAAGTTCTTGCTTCCTGGGACAAAGGAAATTAAAATATATTTTAAATGCAATGATTTTGATCCTAATAGATAATATTTTTGATCAATTGAATATGCATGTTTTAAAAATACTGAACTTCCAATGTATTGTTTCTTGAATATCAAAGTATTACGACCCTTTATGTTCTTTATTTACTGCAAGTATTTTTATTTTAATATATAATCAATGCATTGACTTGCATAATTTAACGAAGTAGTTCTTAAAGCGGGGCCCCGTGTATAAGTTAATAAACAACATAAAAATCATTATACCCTGCACCACCTCTGGCAGAGGGTATATTAAGTTTGTGCGGATGTTTGAAACTCCTAAACGACAAATGCCACATCATCGGATCATTTTTAGAATCCCTCCCCATATAAGGATTTTTCTCCAAATGACTTAAATGGTATAGAGTACGAAATGGTCAACAAATTGCACATCACAAAATCTGCCGCGGGCTTCAGTACATTGTATCAAAACTTGCCTGTTTAATAGTATAAAGCGCACAAGCTTTATCCACATTTTTGCGCAATAAAACCCCATTAGATGGAATGTTTTAAGTTGTAAACATATCTTAAATATATATATATATATATATAATATATGTATATATAAATCCGGTTTCATGGAAAGGTTCAAATTGTAATACAAAGTCCGTTTAAGTAAGCCTAGATGTGGGTGGATCTACGCCATGTTTTATGCCATCCTTCAACATTATTTACCATCCCAAAATGTTTGTAAATTTTATATATCTTTTCACAATTGTAGCGAATTCTCGGCACTTTCAAATGCAATTAATTTTCAAGGAAAAATCGTAAAAGTGAAGAGTGTTAAGGAAGTAGCAAAAATGTCAATAAGAAAAGGAAATGCTTTCATTGTAATTTACAACAATGCCGAAGAAAATGCATAAGTGAGTGAGTTCACAGCTTGCAGTTGCCCTAATGAGCTTTCAATACAAGAATGGGAGTTCATCTGTGCATCTGTGTGTGTAAATTATGCTTATGCTACCTTTCACGAAACATAAACAACTTTACTTACACCCCTACGTATACATATATATAACCTTGTCAAAACGTACGACACCCTAAGGGAGAACATATATCAATGTAGCCGTGTCTGGGCATCTGTGTGCTACACACATACATTATGCGTTGGTCGTAAAAATTGATACCGGTTCTAAACTTGGCAAAAATGTTGCTTGCCTCTGCATGCTAGGTATTCAAATATGGTAAAATCGGTTTCCAAAGGATTTTCTCGCTACAGCAGAAAGTCGAATACATTCGTCTGAGGGTTTTGGTGCATTGCGGTGGTGGTAGGTGTTGAACGTTTTGCTTGAAGCAAATTTAACTTTTTCACTTCATTTTCATTTTGAAATATTTTCTTTTGCAATCTATTGTACGTGCATTCTTGATTAATTTCTTGTTGGTTTTGTTCTAGCCACGCCCCAAGGGGATTGTTATTAGCACACTAACGAAAAGGTCGGATGGTTTTTACCCCACCTAGCCCCAATGACTTAATATAAGCGATGTAAACATATATGTTCACCCGAATCGCGTGTTGACATTTTTTGTACAAATTTTCACATTTATATAAAAATGTCGCATTGCGTCTGAGCAAAATGGACTAAAATTTGACATATTGACCAATTGGCGCAATTTGCTGAGATAACGTATAACATAATAATATACAACGCATCGGTATAATGTGAATGTAATGTAAATTTGGTACTATTTGGGACCTGGTAATGTGTATAAATATACACCTATAGTACCTCTTGTTAGAACATGGGACAGAAAGAAGCTAAGGAGCAACTTACCCCTCCTACACAAGCAAGTACAGTCTGTGGATGTTGCCGGTATGAAAGCAAAAAAAAAAGCACAATTGAGGTTTAATTCTGTTTTATTTGTGATTTTCAATCTTACTTGTATAAAATTCTACCCTACTTAATAATTGGAATACTTACAACTGGGTTTTTCCTTGACCTATATGAATATGATATTTTGTGTATTAACGTGATATCTATGAACTAAATAATGGGTGATTGCACTACAATAATAATGGGCCTTCTAGATTTGGCGTACGCCTTTCTGCTTCTCAAATCTAATTAAGAGTAAATTTTGTCTTTATTAAGTGTTGATAGTGTGAGTAAGTATGTGTCGCGTATATGTAAAGGAAAGGAGGCAACGTAGGGTAAAGGTGCACCACAAATGTTCATTTTTCATTATTAGCACATATGAAGGTGTTTGCAAAAGAGGGCGTAGACGAAAAAGCAATAAAGACAAAATCTACTTTAGAAAACTCATTTAAAATTCCTTGCGGGCTGCCACTCAAAACTACAAGACTTTCACTTTTGTTTAAGAACATGCTCTAAGAAGAAAAAATTCAAATAGTTTTAGAAAAGGAGTTCGAACGTAAACTTTATATGATACAATAAACAAGTGAAAATGTTATAGTCTGTCAAGCCTGACCATCCAATGCCCTGCACCACTTAGCTACAATGGATATAATTTCTTCGAAATATTTCAAAAATGGGACCTGTACCTTGCGCACACATTTACATGAACAGACAGACGGACATGGTTAAGTCGATTCAGATTTTGGATCTAAATCGATCGGTATAATTGAAGGTGGGTGTGGCATTTGCCATTTTGGAGTTGCGAACATCCGAACAAACTAAATGTTCCCTCTGCCACAAATGGCGCAGGATGTTATAATATATTATGGTCGTTCCCTGAAGGGTTCATCCTTGTCCTTTCGTAGAAGAAGAAATACAAAACGAAATCTATATTAAATTTACGGTACATTTTATCAGCACTAAAGGCATTTACGTCAAAGTGGAAAACAAAATTGTGCGGAAAAATATTCAAAACTACTGTATATGTGTGTACGCACGAGTCTCGGTCACGGTCCCTAGCCACGTTCTGTAGTGTGTGCACACATTCTCAATATAAATAATTACATGAATAGCTTCGATATACAAGATGGCTGACACTGTAATAGTTTCCTGAATAGTTGACGACAAGAGGAGAACGGTTATCACACGTTATGTACAAAAAGTTTTTCTCAAAACATTTCTGTGCATCTACACATTTGTAAGTTTATTAATCTCATTTTTATTGACTCCTCTGCAAGATACGAAGCAAAAGATGATACATACCCATACTAACCTCAGTCAACCAGTCAACCATAGGCACACGCACCAACACTTTGTCTTTATCATTTGTGTTTGTGTTGTTGCCAGTTATAACGCCTTGTTCATAGGCTTTATGCATTATTTGTACTTTTCATAAAATCGCATCTCCATTGACTTAAGCTCAGACTTTGGAAACCTTGAATCGTACGAAGCGAAAACTTTCTCATTTCAATTTCTCCCCAGTATCAGATTATATAATTACAACGCATACACAGACGCACTTTTAAATAAACAAATGCTTGTACTGGCAGCCGAAGTACATATATGTAAAGTGCTAAATACAACACAGCAGCAAGCACATTGCATACAAAGCGAACGGGATAAACCGTTCAACCCTGCACACGTTGTAACAATATAATTTAATACACAATAGCATTCCATGCGTGGGTAATTGTGCAACCAAATTTGAATATTTTACTTGACACTTTACAGAGAGACTGGTATGTACTCGTATTTTAAATAAATTTCCATTTTTTCGGAACCCTTGCAGTGGGTGGGGTTTACGCTTATTATGGTCTCACATGCCATCAAAGAATGTATAAATTTATAACAAAACTTTTACAACGATTATCGTATTTTGTACCCTTCTATACAACGTGAGCTGAGTTGCTTTACAATCCATTTCGAATTGAAAATAGATAGAAAAAGCCGTAAACCAATATTACTAGTACACTTAATATTTACTATTTCATTGTACATCACCTTGTTTGATATTAAACTTGAAGGTTGGTGATGCCTGCCAGATACACAGGCACATACACAAGAGATTTTATGGTTGCTTGTGGACTCAATTTATTACATTCAGAGAAAAACGCTAGAATTAGATTTGTCAATTTTTTTGGATTTTCGGATTATTTTTATTAACTGCTTATTGAAGATGTTGTGATTGATATTAGCACATATATATATATATATATATATATATAGTTTGTTATAAAACTTACATTTGTTTTATATTTCAATTTTTGATGTGTATATTTTCATTTCCTCTAATAAACTTGATTAATATAATAAATATGATAAATATTGAATATTGAAAATTATAATAAATTATATACAACTGAACAAGTATTGTATTGTATTATAAATAATAAGTAACAAGAAGAAGAAGTAATCAAAATTCCCAAAAGTAAAGCATCCATAGGTGAAAAAGTGAAAAACTGGTAGCTAAAAATTCCAACAATTAAGAATAATTAGCTCAAGCTCAAGTTTGTTTTTTACTTGGCGCACCTAGAAGAAGGCGTAGGAGGCTCCATCAAATTTTTATACTCTTGAACAAAATTTCAATGGATGGAGTGATGTGCGTGTGTCTGTTTCTACAACAATCATGACCTCAAAAATGTAGATATGGGTCTAAAATGCAGAACAGACATATTAAAATTTTTAAAAAATTAAATTTTTTAATATGTCTGTTAAGCATTGAATCTAAACCAAATATAGTTTTTATACTGCTACCTTCAATTCGGGGGCACTTTATGAGAACGTTTGCAATACCCAGAAGATTAACAAATGCTCCAGGTCGCAAAAAATAATATATCGACTCCAAATTGGCCAAATTATTGATTGTCATGGTAGGAAAATTGAGCAAAACCGATCAAAGGACAAGCGCACAGTTACGCAAAGACAGAAAAGAGTCAATTTATTAAAGTTTTATTTGGCGCCAAAATGCATCATTGCCAGTCATAACTTTTACTTGAAAATGTAAAAACGGTGGGTATCCACGATTTGCTCCAAGCCAAAAATAATATTTCATAATAGTTACTTGTTTAATATGTGCCTCTTTATAAGAAAATGTTTATGGGATGTGGAAGTTTTAAACCGATTTCAATCTAACACATTCCACAAGCGCAAAAAATCCTCAATCTTTTAAGAACTTTTGAAGTCAGGGGAAATTATTCACAGTGAAAACTTCAAAGTAGAGGTGACTACACAAAGCTTTCAAAATTGAATTTTATGGAGGCTTTTAATCATTGGTAGCCTAAAACAGTTTGAAAAGCCTACGTGTTAAAAAGTGCAGAGTGAAATCTACAGTTAGCTGAATATGTGTACAAAGTTTATGTCTAATAATTTATTTAAAGATAATATTATAGAAAGGGTTCAGTAAAAAAGAACTTGGAATTTTATAGTAATATATATATATATACTCTGTAGTGGCCCAGAAACATACGGAATGATAAAATTAGTATTCCTTCCATCTTATCTGAAGAATGTCAAAAAAGACACCTGTATTCATTTTATTACATGGTACACATAATTGTAAGGTTAAAGTTCATTTATTGATGAATTTTTGTTTCGATTGGACCAAATATACTCCCACAATACACAAAGAGTACTCCATCTATCCTCCTCCCTCTAATCCCTTCTAACCGCCCCCATGCTTGCCCGTTTAGGGGTCATACCCTGAATGGATGCTTATATAAAAAAAAAATTATAATAATTCCTAAACGTAGAACGTTGAATGTGCCAAATCCATTTAAGATAAATTTGACGATTTTGACGATTTTCCGTATTTTTTGATTCTTTTAATCGTTGTTATATAAATTGATTTTAAAACCAAATCGATTTATTAAAACGTTGTTCTTGATTTTTTAAACTTCATAAATCACAATAAATATTCCGCCTTGTTAAATGGTTGTTGATTTCACACAATGTAACATTAGCGCCATCTTTCAGTATTCAATTTAATAATATCAACAAACTTTAAAAGGTGGCATGGTCATCTATTATACTGGCTTTACAATAACTTCTCATAATTCTCTCCATTTAATTCACGGACGTCCTCGTGTAAGGTTGTGTTGTTTCCTTTTTGCAAAAGAACTGTGAGAATATAGTATAGTGAAAAAATAAATTTAAACATGGACGCTGCAGCTAAGAGTGATGTGAACGGTGGTACACCACTACCGCAAAGACAACCTAAAAATGCACAAGTCGGTGGTAAAATATTCAATAAGAATACATCGGCTGACGGTCCAGCTGAAAAAAAAGCACGTTTTAACCAGGGTGGTGGAGGCGGTCCAAATCAAGGAGGTAGCAATCAAAATAAAGGTGGTTTCGGTGGTAATAAAGGTTTTGGTAATCGCAATCGCAATCGCGGTGGGAATACACAGAATAAAGGTGGAAATTTCAATAATCAGAATCAGGTAATTAATTTAACAATGAATGTAATATTAATAGATTTTATTTGATATACATTATTTATTAAATAAGATTGCATAAGTTTGCACGCGGATTAAAGTATTGAAATTGTGAAAAATTGTATGTATGTATACTTAAAATGGCTGCCATTTTATTGCGGCCATTTTTCGGTGTTGCCATATTTCGATTGCTTCGCGTGCTACAGAAATATTTGTATGTATATGCATGTTAATATGAACAAGTACAGTAGTAATAAATGTTCTTTAGATCAGATTCATTATAAAATAAAAATGTTTTTGTCGAAAGCAGAGCACATTATTGTAGAGGGCCTCTTTCAATATCGCAGAGTACAGAATGTAAAAATGAAACGAAAAAAGTAAGAATTTACGTATGTTAGCACCCATTCGAATTTAAGGTTAATTTTAAAATCATTTCAAATGAATAAGCAATTCTATAGGATGGGGAGATTACCTCAGGATAATCTATTTAGTAAGTAAAGGTGCCGTAATAATTAACTTGCATTTTATATGGAGTTGAAGAAAAATCAAAATATAATTAATTTCACTATTGACATATTCACATGATACGGATTTGTAAAAGTCATTTATTAAGCCAATCTATTTATTTTTCATTCATTTTGTCAAAAATAAGAATTGCAATTTTGTCATGTAAAGAATTTCTTTATAGTAGGGCCTTAGCTGGCGCACACATTTACATGGTTAAAGCGATTCTAAGTCGATCGATATATTGCACACACTCTGCTACATATGGTGCAAGATATAAAAAAAATTTTTCAGTCATACTGTATGGCGGCAGTGAAAGTGTTAATAATTCCGTACAGTATGACAAACTTTTATATCCTTTCCGAAATGCAAAACAATGTTACCGTAAATTCAGTAGACGTCATAGAACGCAATTTCATGTATAGGTGCCAATAAGAACTGAAGTTAAAAATCAATCAAAGATAATACAAACTTCGAATCAAAGATGTGAAAGTTTTTTGTAATGCAAAAAAATCAGAAAAGTAGCTAATGATAGGTATACGATTCTCCAACAGCAAGCACAAGTACCAGCACCAACTGAGATAATTAATATAGATAACGATGATGATGTAGCAATGCCGCCACCACAGCAACCACCTCAACAGCATATGAACAGACAAAATCAAGGTGGTGGAAATCGAGGACAAGGGGGTGGCCCTGGTGGTCAAGGAGGACACAATCAAAGAAGAGACAGCAGTCGCGGTAGTCGAGGAGGCCAAGGCAATCGGCAAAGCATGGGTGGCCCCGGTGGTGGAGGGTCCCGAAATGACGATTTCTTCATCGGTCAGCGACTACGTGCCATTTCTGGACCTACGCATGAGTTACCACCTGTTGAAATGCCTGAAGAAGCTAAATTTTCGGGACGTAACAGGCTCTATGTCGGAAATCTAACAAATGATACTTCAGAAGAGGATTTACGTGAACTATTTAAACCTTATGGTGAGATTGGAGAAGTATTCAGTAATCCAGACAAAAATTTTGCATTCTTAAAACTCGACTATCATGCTAACGCGGAGCGTGCCAAACGCGAACTGGATGGTGTAATACGCAAAGGACGTATGTTACGCGTACGTTTCGCGCCAAATGCCACCATTTTGCGTGTTAGTAATCTCACTCCATTTGTATCTAATGAGTTGTTATATAAAGCATTCGAGATTTTTGGACCGGTAGAGAAAGCCAGCGTGACTGTGGATGATCGCGGAAAATCTGCTGGTGAAGGCATTGTTGAATTTGCTAAAAAATCGTCCGCCAACATGTGCATGCGTTTCTGTTCAGAGAAGTGCTTCTTCCTAACGGCATCTTTGAGACCTTGTGTGGTGGAGCCGTTTGAAGCTAATGACGACACAGATGGTTTACCAGAGAAAGCGTTGAACAAAAAAACTTCCGAATTCAATCAAGAACGCAGTGTTGGCCCCAGATTTGCAGATTTAAGCAGTTTCGAGCACGAATACGGCACAAGGTGGAAGCAATTGCACGAACTGTTCAAAAGCAAGCAGGAAGCTCTAAAACGCGAACTTCGAATGGAAGAAGAGAAACTCGAAGCTCAAATGGAATATGCTCGCTATGAGCATGAAACTGAACTGCTAAGACAAGGTAAATAAGTACAATTTAGTAAAGTAACGTTTGATATATCTGTAAAACGCTCTTTAGAGTTGCGAAAGCGCGAGTCCGATAACGAACGTAAGAAAATGGAGTGGGAGATGCGCGAAAAACAAGCAGAAGAGATGCGGAAGCGTGAAGAGGAACAAATAAGGCGCACCCAAACCGAAATGCAGTCCCGCATGATGCGCCAAGAGGAGGAAATGCGCCGCCGTCAACAAGAAAACACTCTCTTCATGCAAGCCCAACAATTGAATTCATTGTTGGATCAGCAGGAAGGTGGCTTTAGCGGAAATTGTACTAATTTCGATGGTTTTGGCAGTGGTATCGGCGGCGGCGGTGCTGGTGGGGGCAGCGGAGTCGGCGGTGGCAACAATTCGCCCTTTGATTTCAGAGGTGCGTATAATGAACGGGAAATATATGGTATACCACTCACACGAATGTATTCTCTATCATTGATATTATTCAACAGGTAATAATACTTCTGGTAATGTTGGAGGTGGTGGCACCGGTCCCAATGGCCCAAATAATCCCCAGGTACGTTCATTTTTTAATATGTTTAATGGTCCCAAATAGTATTAAAGCGCAACATATACTTTTCGAAATAACGCGCCAAGTTCACTTTTAACTTTAAACAAGTAAAAATAAGCTATAGTAAGCTCTTGCAAAACCCACCACCTTTATATATAACCTTTATAATCCAGTGCAAAATATGGATAAAAAGTAGATCTAGATCTTGTATAAAAAGATTTAAAAAAAATAGCAAAGGCCAAATTTTAGCACTACATCGTTTGAAGGATTTTGCCAATTTTTAATTCCAATTTTAATATTTAGCCAAACTTGAAAATAACACCAAGTGTTACAAAAATTAGCTTTCAGAACGGCTCCCTGCTTAGGTGGTGGGTATAGAAGAGATGGCCGTGGAGGCCTTAGTTTAGTTAACTTTTGTGGTTTTGTGTGGAAAACGATTATACTTATCTACAAAAAAAAGAAACTTGTTTAACATTTATAAAAAGAATCCATAAAAAATTAATTTATAGTTATGTGGAATAATAGATTTTTTAGACAACTACGTTTAAGTAGAGTGTTAAGAAAGTTTCTTCCTGTAAAATAGATTTCTTTATATATAAATTTTATTCTACACTAGGTTTCCTTGTTTCGAAATAAAATTTTTGTTCTAATGTACTAAAAGAAAACATGGAGCACATGTATATTTTTAATTACGTACGCGCATCTAAATCTACAAACTTGATGGTAACTATTATAATGAGTTGATGTTTGCTAGGATAGGGACAACACTTTAGCAATTGCCGTTCTGGCCAAGCATCACATACGACGAATTTTATTTAATATGTACATAGACTGTTTCAATGAGTGTGTGCGCTTCCACTAGCTTGTTATTAATTTGTGCTTCAATGTAAATTTCTCTTCTCATGGGTGACTTTCTTCTATGAGTGGAAATGTATTATATTTTGCACAGCAATGTGAAATTATTTCATTCTTCAAAATGTGAAATTTTTGGAATAAATCTTCCTATCTAGAGTTTGATGTATAAGGTCACATAATAGGCGAAACGAGAAAAATAATAAAAGGGGGCCAAAGACTCCTGTAAATAGTTCGTGTGGTCTTTTTTTTTTATTTTTATGCGAGAACCCAACGACGTACCAGGAATTCTACTAAATTTCATCACAATTTTTGTGCTGGCTAGATCGACTCGGATTATCCTGCATCGTAGAGTTGTGTGCGGAAACCTACTTCGGATAGTTGAATATTGGAATAACAAATTTATTGTACCTCCTTTATTATGCAAGGTATAAAAACTTGTGTGATTTGGTGTAAAAAAAAATCAATGATTCTCAATGATGATGTACTGGTTTTCGATTTCGGTTTCGATTGATATAAATTTAGCACAGTAACATGTTGGGTTAAGGGATGTGGCATACAATCATTTGCATTTGTCGTTGTGCCTGATAGGAACTATTGTTTTATTTATTATGTTTCAATAATAAATAGTCACGTATTCACTGTTCAATAGGAAGTTGATTTGAATGTGGCAAAATCAAAAACCACTTTTTATATAAAAAAGTAGAAGACATTCTAACTCTAACACTGGCATATAAGCAATAGTCTCAACGTGGGAAAAAACACTAATGTAACATGAAATAATGAGTTTTGGATTATTTCGTCAACCGGAATATGGAATCCAAACAACTTTTCAAGCAGTCACGCAGAATAAGTGATTGCAAATCAGATACATGAATGGTTGAATGTGTGCTGTTGAAAATTTTATAAATATTCAGATTTAATGGGATTTTTTTACAGACAGCTATTTATTGACGTAGATCAAATATGTTGAATTGCATAATTCCCAAGCGTACAAATTTGAAAAATTGTTACGCATGAGAGTTGTTCTATGGTTATAAGTTAGTATAAAACTTGATCATATTAATATGTGCTGCTGATAGATGACTACTGGTTTTATTTAAATTTGTAACAAAATTGTATTCCGATCAATATGGATTAAACGTATTTTACTTAAGTGGATTACCCAAAACACAGATGATATAGTACCTGGATGAAGGTCGGGGAACGTTGTCTCCAGAATGGGTCCATATGGAATAGTTTTTGGGGGTCCCCTTAATATAAAAAACGTATATTACACAAAACGCAACATTTACAATCGCTTTTCATGCCCACTTATGTAATCGTGAAATGTATCATTTCATTGCAATATCCAGTGGACGGCTTAAAGACCTCACCCCGAATGAATAGAATTCACTTTAAAACAACTATTTTTTCGCAGACTTGACTAAAATACTTATGAACCGAATTTTAAGGGGCAGCTATAATACGAATTTTAAAACCACTAAGTAGAAATTTATGTAATGACTTAATTAATTATAGTCGATTGTAGCAACTCCCTCTGTCCCCTAGGAGAATTTTTTACAAATCCACAAAATTCGAAAATAATCCCAGATGTAACCAACGAAACAAAAAATTGGGAAAATTCTTTCCCTCTGAATTTTAGAGATGCCCCGAAGTGACTTCATTCAGTTCACATATGACACAGTTTTTATATGCCAAACAATTGTTCTCCACCAACTTTTGTAAAGTATAAGAAACTGTCAATTGGCGCCTTCTTCACAATGGGAACTTTTTACTTTTAAACAACAATTGTATGTCAGGGGTTGTGTACTCCTTGGGACTATCCCCCCCACCTTAGGAACGTACATATAATCGAGTTCACTCACTGTTTAAATTTAAAATATGTTTTCGTTTGTTTTTGAAAATGGCGCAATAATACATAATATAAGAATTATGAAGTTATTGTTATATTGATACGAACTCTCAGAAGAAAACATTTTGTGTAATGTAAATGATTGTTTATTGATTGTGGGCTTGACTGATTACATTCCTAGATGGGCTCAGTTTTGGATGCCAATCAAGAGAATGCGTGCTTTGTAGGGTCTCTGACGCCTCCTTCTGAGGAGTGTTGCAAATGTAATGACAAAATTACTACACTCCTCATTTTATATGGAGGATATAAAAATTAATTATTTATAATTTATGCGAACTGAAGAAAACTATAAGATAATATAAGATGGTCATCAAACATTTTGTATTAAGGCGGCACGTGCTGAATCGAATGCATTTGTGTTCGGTAATTTGGTAGTGACATACATATGTGGCACTATAGAAGTGCTTTTTTTTTTATATATTTTGAAGGTAATTTAGGGAATCATCTGTACTTATAGATTCAACTTTAATGCTTGGAATTTTACATTTTGAATTTGAATGAAATTATTTCAATATGTGCGGTATTAATGCATTTCCTTTCTCGTACGTTGTCTCTCAATACCTTTGGTTAAATGCTGGAGCATTTTATTTTAATTTTCTTATAAGTTCTTCTCCAATGTAAAGCTAAGAGAAGCAAGGAAGAAGGAAGGAAGGTATTATATGTATTAATGATTATTACCTTTTCTAGCACAACTCAGCATTTTAGGCATAATTTATTATTTAATGACCTTCATAGTGATAACAGCTGTAGTGTTTTGTTGAATTCGAGTAGTAATTTCTATTTTAAGATTTGGATTTCAACAAAATGCCAACATTTGCAACACTTCGTGTTGGTCATAGAATGTATGCTGAGTTGGTATTGTTGTTGCATTTGAAAGTTTTTGTTTCTTTTGACCTTCATGACTATTGTACCTTCAATTTGCCTACTCCTCCTCCATATAGGAATTCGGCGGATTTGATTTTGGTAGTAACCAAAACCAAAGTGGTGGCGGTAGTGGCAGCGGCGTGGGTAATCAACGAGGTGGTGGTAGCGGCGGCGGCGTTGGAGGTGGTGGTGGTGGTGGTGGTCCAAATGGTCCTGCCAACAATAATCCCGGTGGTAACAATGCCAACAACCCCTGGGAACGTCGACGTCGGTTCTAAACTAAACTCAATAATGCTGAATATCACGTCTAACAACTTTGAAACATTTACCATTTCACCAATTACGAGAGAAGAAAAAGCAAAAAAAGAGGATTACTTACAAATATTAATTAAATAAATACCACGTCTGTCCCATAATAAGGTGTAATTACGTTTGCTTACTCTTGATATATGCTTTGGATAATTTTTAAAAATTCAGACGGTCTTTGAACATTCGAAATGGATTTTGATTGTAATTTATTTTAAAATCAAATCTAGTCGGGTTTTTTTTTTTTTTAATTTTGCAAATATAAATTTTTTTAGTACGAACGATTTAAATTCATCAACGGTTACAATTATTATGGGACAGAGACCTTATGAAAAGCTGTGGTCGCGCGCTTAATTTAAAAACATTCTATTTCAAATTTAGATTAAATTTGCAAATTGGCTAAATATTACAATAAATAATGTCAAGCTGTACCATCTTGTATCCTACACCACAAAGTTTTTGCAAAGTGATTTGAAAACTGTTCAAATTTAGACCAAGTCCTTTTATATTACGCAAATCTATTCATCTACAATATTTACTTTCAATCTGAATAATTATTATTCTTGCATTAGAATGGGGTTACAATGGTCAAATTTTTATTTCATACACATACAGTTATTAGATTATAAACGCAAAATTCGAATTCTGTTCCTCCCCCTTTCCAGTACTTCGATGGATAGCGTGAACAGAAGTGTGCGTACAAAATTTCAATTTCGGACATCCTTTTGCACCACAACAGAATCTTGTTAATTTGGACGGTCAAAGAATATAAAGAGGAATTGAATCACTCGATTCGTAATGATGATTTCTTTTTTGATAAAAAAGGAATAAAAATGCTTAAAAAACAAAAAAAAAACATGAGAAGTGAAACAGAAGTTCACTTTTTTTTGCGTTTATGAGTGAGAACAATAAGGTTGTTGAGCGATTTGTCTATAATCAGTACCAAATCGTATTCCGAGACTACAACACACGTTCTTTTGCTAACTTTGATATTTAATTTTCGACCAGGAGAACAGTTTTTCTTCAACTTGGCAGACGGACTGGACCATAGACGCCTCGAAAATTTCTATGATAATTGTAAATGTTTTGACAAAGTAAATGTGAGTCCATCCTCGGTTAGGAATGTGCTTACCTATATAGGGACATGCTAGATTAGAACGATGGTTGAGAGAGCGCACAACTCTTGTAATTAAGCGGAATTCATCCTTTACTGACGTGAAATTTTAGTACATCGCAAGTGGTGTAGGGTACAAACACGGTACGAATACAAAGCTATATTATTATCAAAATAGGCCTACGAGGAGGGTAATTACAAACACTTTCTATTAGTCATGTTTTGATTTTGAATTATCGCAGAAAGTTATTTTTCGGTTTGTTAATATAATAAATGATTGTGTTGAAGCCAACTTCAATTGAAAGACCAATGAACGAAAAAAATTTTCAGTAATTTTATTTTGGATGAAATTTTTAAATTTACCGTTTATAAGCGGAGTACAAGTATTACACTAAGTTTTAAATTCTACATATAAAGCGATGCCTCTAACGAATATCACTGGAAGCATTCCGCCACACTTATATAAAAACACAAAAAATCTAGGTGTATTTGGTTTTGGCCAAATTTGAGATACTCTACACATTTACACGAAAAGTGCGCACTATTCTAATGACTTAAAGTTTATGTTACCTTGTGCCTCAAAGGTCGCATTCTGTACCAAATAGAGCAGATTGGGGGCGTGTTCAAAACAACCACAAATCCTACAACATTTAAACGAAGAATACTCAACATGGGTCCGTGATCGATTTTTGCGACTACGAACGTTTTAACAATGGGCACTACGGATATCGTTAAAACGAATATCACTGATCAAGCATATGTAAGAAGTGGCAACTCCAGCCAGAGAATGTTTTCCATGTACTTGTTCTATATTTTTAATTAAGCGATTGAACAAAAAAATGTTTTTGTATTTTGAATAGTGTTATAAATAAAGCTTTGAAAGCAGTCGTAACTCACGTTGCACGAAACGGACAAGCATATGTGGACCTTTTAGTTTTTCTGACATTTTTTGGGAATAATAATTTCTAATTTTTCCATTTAATGAAAATATTGAATAAAAATACTCGTACGTCTCTTCTATTTCTTTTTTTTTTTTCCTTACAGTACATTTTCATACAGAACTCATTAAGTAAAAAGTTGGGGAACGTCTCTTGAACAAAATTTAACCAAAATACTAACTTTTTCCTAATTCAACCCACTTTTTACAGTACAGATCAGATCAAAATTTCTTCTCATTATTTTCAAACACGTGTGTCCGTCCGTTTTACTAACTGTCTATATCTGCTAATATAAAATTTAATTTTTGACACATTTCGTGTCATTCATTATTATGGCACGATTGTGTGGTGTAATCTGTTAAAAAAATGTTTTAAAGTCCATGCTTCTCTAGATCGGAAACTTTCCATTTATATTTAATGGGATCTCTGACGCCTCCTCCTGGCAGTTGCAAACGGACTAAAATACTTGATATTAACCTTAAACGTTTGTCAACATCGTTGCACTCGTTTAGGGGATGTACATCCACTAGTAATGTTTAGAGTTTTATGGGAGACTTTCTCTCAAATATTCTATGTTGTATCTTTTGGGCACATTTCGCGATTACATGTAAACAATATTAATACTAATATATGAATAAATGACTTTGTATTTAGTAGTAGCATGATATAAACTTTTTCTTGTAAAACTTTAATTATAAAACATCCAAAAAACTGAGTTTTTCTTATTTCTAAAAACTTTTTCCCAATTATATACTCCGCACCACTTCGTAATAAAATCGAATCATATTTGATTTTTGATTCCCAAAATTGAAGTAGCACTGTATTTTACCCAGAGTCTATTGTAAATATTTGCCAGAATTTTATAAAAATTTTAAATGTGCTTTTTTGAAAGGGCTGTCCGCAGAATTCAACTTGTTGAATTGCCAAGTAATACCTATAAATAGACGCGATACATCCATGCGACTGCACAAACGTTCCAGTTTTGACCAATGTAAATTCCATGTTTTAAAGTTATCGTTAGTCCCGTACTCACGCCATTTAAGATATCTATAAATAATTTAAATCACCATCAGACTATAAAGGAGGAGACTTCCATGGGGACAAAAATAATTTATTTTTTATTTAGGATAAAGAAAATGAGGTGTAGAGGAGCAATAGTCGCGATGAACGACTGGTATGTTTTATAATACAATTCAGTAATTGTGTGAGTATTAACCAAAAAAAATTAATATTTTCAGGACATGAAACGTTTGCTGACTTACAAGTACTGATGAGTCGTAAAAATAAGCTATATTTGGCTTGAGCCAAATCTCGAATACTCTCTAATTTGTAGATAAAGTGAATATTTTGTAATGTATGGGCGTGTCTGCCGTCTAATCCTCTACATCGATGCATGCTATAAATGTACATACATGTATATGAATTCAATTTCACATCTCTACCTGTATTATTATGCCCGTGAGAGAATATTTCGATTGAGTGATTGGGTGTGATTGTTAATCGATTTCACATAATTTTAATGGATAGCCGTACAGAAATTAAGAAAGCATCTGTACCGAATCTTAGCTCAATAAGTCTAATAATACGGTGTAGGGTTACACGGCGTTATTTTCGCTATTGCAAAAGGAAGAACGGCGATGACCACCACATGTGGAGGATATAAAATGATTTGTTCTTCTTTGGATAGTGGGTAAAAAATTTGCACTATCATGAAGGCATAGTTGCCAATTACTAAACCAGTGACCAACAAAACCGTAGTATCTAGGTTTAGGTGAAATTGTGGAAATTGTCTTATATAGTTAACGGTACGTTATTACTTATTTTAGTAGGATGTCATCATGAACATAATGGTGGACGAAATCAAGGGTAATTGTCAATTATGACCAAACTAGGTAGTGAATAGTATGTATAAGAAGCCATTTGGGGGAAATTTAAGAAGATTTTTGAGTTTAAAAACATAAATTATTTAGATTAATTTGATATAATGCATAACTTGGGCACAACCCCACAGCAGAACTTTTTTCTAAAGGATTCTGTGGATTTTCTACAAAGGAGCTTAATAATCAGGTTTGATAATTGTTATATTTTTAACTTAACTATGAATTAGTTGGAAAGGACGGATAGCAGGCAGTGTGAGTGCACATTTATTTATGAAAAATGATAATTTTTTATTTTCAAAACACATTATTGGGGCTATGTTCAATAATAAAGCAACGTTCATCAAAATAGCTGGAGGATAATACCCTTCAATTTTTTACTGATTATATGGATAATTGTGGAGACTCTCATCAACACATATATATCATGTATATGAAAAATGTGAATTTAAATTATAACTCAGGCTGAATTTTTAAGTAAAATGTGTCAACAACTAACTGTGCGATACAAAAGGAGAGGCTCTCCTTCCTTTGATTGTGTGTGTACATAACAGAGAAATTTCTTGAATTTAAAAAATAATTATGCAAGTGAGGTAAGATTTCCTGAGATTTTTATGTTATGAACAAATGTATCATCAAACAATTATGAAAAAATTACAAGTAAAGAGAAGTGATATTTGGCCAAATTAGCCAAATCCTGGTTGCCCACCACCTTAGAGGGAATATTGTAAATTGTGGGTGGACACTCTTAATGTAACTTTTAAGCAAATGCATCGGTTAAGTTACAATTATGCCTTTAAGCTTTTTTTCAATTGTACTGGGCGTGTCTCACAACGACTTTGCTTAATTTCAATATCAATGGTGACGGGGAGATAAGCGAACATTTCACAATTGATGGGTGTTACAAACGTTTTGACAAAATGAGTGCACGCCAACCTCAAGGTGGTGAGTATATAAACAATAATTTGGCAATGATCAAATTTGTATACCACCCATCACCTTAAATATAATAAAACAAGTAAAGAAATTAAATTTGGCTTGGGCCAAATATTAAATACCATCCTCGTGTATATTCAAAACAAGTAAAAGATATACGGTCTGTTCTACCGAACCATTTTCTCCACTAATATATGCCATGATCATAGTTAAGTTACATGAGCAAACGCAAGAAAAAGGTTATAAAATGTAACAGTCAAATATTTAGCTAATAAACTACTCTTCACCAAGTTTTATCAAAAAATATTACAAATTGTCTGCATATAAATAGTAATTTCAAATAAGAGCGTTATATAGGGAGGGATTCCAGTGCGCGCCTTTACGTCAGGGCGCATACCCTTCGTCGAAATATCTTAAAAACTGCATCTAAAACCTACATGAATATACATGAACATGGCGTTTGTAGTACGTAATAACTCGCCAGTTGGATTCTATGTTGTTTTTAATAAGTTGTAGGCGTACAACGACGCCCATTATGGTACATCGATGGATGAGGTAATTATACGTATGTGTGGATGTACCAAGTTTAAACTTTTTAGGTCAAATTTTGTGGCAGATAATTGGATTTTTGTCGCTTGCGTACGTGTCGCCTTCCACCCCATTTTACACAATTTAAACAGACACACCTCTGAACAAAAAAAAAAAAAAGAAAAGAAATAAATATATGAAGAAAATTTTAGTTCAATGTCCAAAAATGTACGACCGTGAAGGTGCCAACAAAAGACGGCTATGGCTAGGTTGATTCAGATTTTAATGCTAATCAAGAACTTATATACCTTTTAGAGTCTCTGACGTCTCTTCTGTGTGTTGCAAGTGGAGCAACAGAATTAGTATTCTGGAGGATATAATGAATGAAACAATGGTAGGGGGAACAGGCATTCCTTCTGTGGAGTGTACATATAATTTTCCAGTCTAGTTTTAAAGTTGTTTTTTTCTATTTTGTAAGAGCTAAGCATCAAAAGTTTCTTACCTATTAGTCAATATACGAGTATGTAAAGGTAGAGTTGGCATAAACTTCTTCATACTCATACATACATATCTCGATGCATACATGAATTATTTTAAAAATGTCATAAAACAAGTAATAAACCAGGTTTTGGCTTAGGCCAAAATTAAAATAAGATAAGTACCCTCCATACATCTACACACAAATGGCGGGAGCGGCCTTTGCATGATTATGCTCTCTAATAGTATATGTATTACGCATCAACTTGAAGGTCGAATTTTTTTTGTATATTCTAGAAGTATCAGTTATCCGACAACGCATACTTTTGGCACATTACTTATAAAAATGTATACCGCACACCGTCACCACCGCAAATTTTGAGATGTTGAGCGGACGTTTTATACGGAAAATGAGTCCAAAGCCACACCCGCAATCAACCAAGGTCTATTTATCTGCCACCAAAACTGAGCTACGAAGTTCAAATTTCATATATATAATTATAATTAACCCACCTAAAAATGGGCACAGTCGAATAACAAGTAGGCCAGGCTCACAACTTACAAAACCTCGAATTGAAAGATGATGCGTAATATGTTATATATACTAGAGAGCGTACCTGCCATGCGCGCAGTTCGTGGAGGGCATTTAAAGTTCGGCACAAGCCAATTTTTTTTTTTTTATTTATTTTCAGTTTTTTATTTGATTTTAGATAATAGGTTAACATACATATGTAGAAGCTTTCACTATTATTAAATTTCAGTGAAAGCTGCTGAAAGACCGTTCGTTTAATACCAAGAGAATTATCAAAATCGACTACTTAATCAGTAACTAGTAGTACTTTGTTCTGAGAGTTTGTAAGACTTCTTTTAAATGTGTTACGCTTGAATATATGCTTATAAGGTGATGGGAGGTAAACATTAAGTATTTATGCTGTTCTATGTAAGGGATAGGAAGATTTCTTCTCTAAAATTACCACTGTCTGTTATATGTGACCTCAGATATGCCAAATCCTTATCTTATCGTCGATACATGTATTTGAATTTTGTTTTTCTTTTGTAGTGTTCATATAGTAGATACATATATATATTAAGCAACTAAACGTTAATTAACATTTTTCGTGAATAATATTGACTGTCGATGTCATTTTCAGAGAAATAATTTTTTTGTGGGTACGCTGATAATATTGAATGTTGTATAAAGCCATCTTTCATTACATAATTCGTTCAACTTATTCACACAAATCTGGCATATCTGAGACATTACTTTTGGCTTGCTCCTCCTTCTAAAGAATAGAAGTTCTTCTGAATATTGATAATAATTTATATATTACGAAATAACTGAAAAGATCGAAAGGATGAAAAGTGAACAAATGGATATTACAAACGAAAAGTTTTTCAACTGAAACATACGCTTTTTAAAGCACATTGCCTAGCAGCAATAAGATTGAATTTTACATGGTTCTTGTTCAAAGCATATGATCGCTTCAATTGATTACTGCCTAGAGTTTTTTCCTGTTTCGCATTCCAATTTTTTTTTACTTTTTTCAGTTAAATTTTCTCCTAAAAGATCATTCCTCATTAACACGGTTTCTATATAACTATTTCCAAAAGAAGTTTTCCTATTAAATACTACAAAAACAAAGAAAGGACTACAGTCGACCAATAACCTATACCGCGGTGAGGTGAAAATGAGATTTCTACTTGTAGGCACACACACCCTTTTCCAGAGATATTCGTTTACGAACATTATAATTTCCTTTTAATATACTCGTGTTAAAGGAGTAAATAGACCGATCAGGTCCATTTTCAATAGGCCGCGACCGTGCTCGGAAAGGCAGGCATCTCTGTGACAAATTTCATCAATGCATGCAAAAGTACTTGCTATCTGTAACTTGTTTCAAATTTTAAGTTTAAGCCGATCGGTATAATTGAAGGTGGGTGCAGCCTTCGCCTTTGCGTAAACATTACAAAGATCTGCACAAATTCAATAAATATATCCTTTACAACTTTGTGCTGTAGAGTATACAAGTTTTGTAAAACCACGTACCAGGACATTCGCAGAATATAATAAATTCAATGAAAATTAAATTTTAGTTGAAAAGCTTTCAATAAATTTGTGTCCATTTCATAATTTTTGAACAATTTCTCCCTAGATTTCAATTTATTAATTTAAGTAAAACTATTTTCAGTTGGAATTAGCGAGCCGGATACTAGATGAAATATTGGGTATCAATTGAGAAGACAAAAGGGCCGCCTTAGTGATTTCCCACCTAGCTTGATGAGGCCTTGTGATCCCCCCAGAGAATACGAGGTAAAAGGACTTAAGCTAACATACATATTTATAAGAATGCACAGTATGTCTGAAAAATAATGTAACGTTTCAATTTAAGGAAACTACTGATACCATCTCTTAAACCAATGCATTTGCATAACCGGAAAGTTGCAAATGCCTTCTATGAAACGAGAATTCATCAATGGATTGGGATTAGTGGTTTCATTTATTCGAGTCACTTTCACAAATACGTTTTTTATATATTAAGAAAAGTTAAAAGTAAACTTTCCTGCCTACTGGCAGTCATGTGTATGTGTAAAAGCTAAAAGTGGTATTGGGTTAATAGTTTTCGTCAAATTTAAAGTTTCGTTTCGTTACGTTATTTTTGAGATATATATGTTTGTATTGTGTGATGATTATTTTAATTATTACGGATCTAATTACTGAATACAAATCTTCCCTTGTATTCTTGTTGAGTTGAAACCATTATGAATGTTCTGCTTAAATGCTTAACTGCTTCGACATACACGTTTCATATTTATAAGCAAATAACAGAAGTATTCTTTCATTATTTAGATCTATAACTCGTGTAATGCTGTGATATGGTTTTACAAAATGATGGTGAGTATATAAGAGTTTAAATAAATTTTATTTTGCAATAGTTTTAGGGCCAGTTTTTCAATGTGCAATAATTAATAAAGTTCAATTCAAATTTATATCCAAATTTCATTTTGAACGAGCAATAAAGTTAAAGAACACGTGCATGTTTTGTGGAAAAAAGTCTCTCAGTTTTCAGGGCGTATCATTCAATCAATTGTATCCAATTTCAATACCGATATATTTGCAAGTAATTAACTGCTTTCCAGATACGTCGAACGGGAAGTTAGAGCTTAATGAACTCCTGAAAAGACACGTGAACCCTTGGGCGGGCAGTAGGTTTGAAAGTACACCATGAAATATTAGATACATTTCCAATATAAAGTAAATTCACATCGCGAAAACGTAGTTTAAATCACAAAATGAATTGATCCTCCCCTAGAGGAACTGACCTTAAATTAAATTGTACATTATTTGCTTACTTTTTCAATGATGATAATAGTTACCGTATGAGTAAATAATGCTTAAAATCATATTGGCTGCTTAATCAACTGACAGTTATTATACCCTACACCAGCTGCAACAGAGATAATATTAAGTTTCAGGGTAAAATTTTGAAAATTTTAATATTCCAGATTTTCACTGAATTTACATGCATCATTTTTACGAAAAAAATTGATGTTTACTTATATACATTAGAGTGTGCAACACAATTAGAAGGAAAGAAAAAAGAGGCAATTGGTGTGGGGTATTAAGTATACTAGGTGTACTCAATATTACCATGCGTGCATAATATAATAATGGATTCTTTTTTATTTTTTATTTTTTTAAGGTCATTATTATTAAGTGCACACATTAATTATGAGGTAAGTGTTTTTGTATTGAACGTATTGTGTACATGATATAAAATGGAGATAAAGGAAAAATATTCTGTATTGTGGGCTGGATTATGTATTTGACTCATTTTAAAGGCACCAAATTTGAGATACTGAACGCTTCGACGCAACAATAAAATACTGGGTATTTTTAACTGTAGGCGTATTTATGAACCGATTTTGCCCATTGCAAAAATAGTCTCTTACAAATTTAGGCGCAATATGTCGATAATATCATAAGTCGCACGGACAGCAGAAGGGCTAAAAGGTATCAGAATTAGATGCTTAGCAAGAATAAAAACACACACTTTTCGACTTATTATGTTGGGTAAAATGGACGATATAAAAAGTGATGATAACCGAGTTACCGCATGATTCTGATGATTATATAATAGCGGCATTAAAAATTCTGAAATAAAGTTTTGCTTTTAAAAACTTTATGACATCATTACGTATCATAATATTATAAAAATAACAACATTTCTGAAGCATTATTTTCTTTTTGAATCGTCCTTAACAGAATACTTCATGATTTTAATAATTAATTATTGCTGCGAACGCATGGACAGGTAAGAGACGATCGTAATATTGGTTATTGTTCACATCTAGTTTTCTGATGAAAATAATTGGTCCGTGTTTATGAAATTAAATTGATTATAATGTTCCCAATTACTGATTTGCAAATCCCATTTTCACATAGCGCACCTGTTGCAGTATAAATTCTAATAAAATGGATTCTTTTTATTTTTCAGATGCTTTGGTGGAGAAACTGGATTTTAAAAGCTCCTAGGTAAGTTACTTTTGGTAATCACTTGTACGAATATATACACGTACATATTTACGATGCGATTCTTTGATGAGAAATTTATTTGTTTTATGATTTAAATGTTACTTACAATTTCCGGTTCAACGTAAATGTGTATGAAATGTATACGTAGTTAATCGAAAGTAGTAAGAACGTAAACTTATCTCATTTTTATTCTATTTTTACAGATTGCCTTAAAATAGTGCGCGCAGCCACTCTCAGTCATTGTTCAGTTTATACAAATTGCATAAATTAATCTATGAAGGATTTATGTGCGTAGTTTCAAACTCTCAAAACTGATATAAAACCCTTACGTATTATGAATTTACACATTTTTGGCACATATTTGAAAGTTTTGATTGGAAAAAGAAACTACAATAGAAATTAATTTACAAGAGAATGTCGGCCCCTGGTAGTTTTTTAAAAATACTTTTTAAACTTCATGAACAAAATTATAAACGATAAAAAAACTGCGGCTGAGGCCAAATCTTGAATACGCACCATCGGTGCAACAAAGCTTGCAGAGGACAAATTGCTCCTCTTTCAATCTTTGTTGCATTGTAGGCGGCGTGTCATTTGATCAATTTTACCCCCTCCCCCCATTTACATATGACGGTGGGTATCAAAAAGAATCATAAAAATTTTTCAATTGAGTATAGGCGCTTAATTTATGTTAATTTGTGCAAACTACAATGGATCAGCCCGTTTGATAATTATGAAGTTTTCAGGTAAGTTTCAACGTATGCTATTAACATTGCTGGCGTCAGATAGCTCACGTCGCATCTGTCAAAACAACTATTTGTCTGTATGTAACTATTTGTTATATAAACTCGTGCGCAATCGCACGCCAGCATTACTTATAATGTGATGACACTAATTGATTTATTGTCTTCTTTTCCCGACATAAGTTCCCCTTTTTATTTATTGATGATAACGTAAATAAATACTGATATAAATTATATACCAATTCATACATAATTCTCAAAAACATTTCCAGTCTAATGAAAATGTTTATTGTTCTCGTGCTCTTTTTCAGGTATGTAAACAGCGATGTTGGTTACAAAGCAACTCCCAAAGTTCATTTTTATTTAGTTATTTGTAATTTTTTTACTTTGAATTAATAAAAAAAAATATTGGTGAATTCGATGTATTCTGTGTTTCAATTATTAATTTCTTCTGCTATCGAACATTCTTATTCAAAATACGCAGGCACATCATTACATTTATACGTTGCACCTTCGACCGGATTAACTTTTCTTAGATGGGGCGCTAACCGCTTGGGCTTAAATTCGTCACCCAAAGTTATGGTGGATGGAATTTTACGTCCTCGAAAATTAGCTACTTCAAATGGAGGCGGAGGAGTGTCATAATTTTTAGGTCCACTCCCTCTGCGTAAAACGTTTGCCGGTCTAACTGTGACAATGTTTTGAGAATCTCCAACGTGATGATGGTTACCATTCCTATGGTACCAAACTTCTACAACCAATGTAATCATGGCTACACTCAAACCAAAGAGAGTTGCTATAAATACTCCACCCAAACTTTCCAATGTAATACCCTCTTGTGCGTCTGAAGATAGACAATTTAAACGTGAATAATTCCAATATTTAGCTTTAAGTTCTTCAAGGAAGCGATCCTTTTGTAATTCCAGCAAAGCATAGCTCAATTCATTCTAGCCAAGAAATGTTAAAGTTCCATAAATGCATAAAATAGTTGACGGGATGAACATTACTTACAATGAGGCTACTGCCTTGCTGTACGGCCACAGCGTAAGGTTGTTCCGCAAAGACTTCTCCAACCTCTGTTAGATTACAGTTTCGTGTTATTTCATATTTGATTTCGGCGGCATCATGGATGAATGCGAAATCGCCATTCTCACATTCATTCACTTTTCGAAAGCCTTCTTCGGCATCTTTTACTGGCATGGAACTATTGATGGCTAGCAGAATGTGGCCGTACTGCTCTTTAATAGGGTAATCCCAAACTCTGCAAAATGAAGTTGATTACTTTAAGGCATAAAGGGCATGGCGATAAGCAACCTGAACTTATGATAATCTTTTGAGGCATTTAATGTCAGCTCTTTCCATAAACGATACAAAGTGTCCTCCGCAAACTTCATATTTATAAAATATTGGTGAGTATCAGATTCGTGTACCACTGTATAATTAATACGAGATTGACGAGCTAATTGCTCTAAGGACTGAACTGTTGTTTGCATGCGCTCCACGGTAAGAAAGGCTGCCAAATTAGCGGTAAATGTGGCCAACATTAAAACCACGAATACCCAATATGCCGCCACCAAAATTCGACTTGACACGGCCTTGGGGGCTTCTCCACCGCCCTGAGGTGTGAACGAGGTCAAGGCAAACCAAAAGCTCTCCCTCAAAGTAAATTCTCTAAAATTAAACAAATAAAAAACTCAATGTTGGCATACATTTATGCTTAAAGGGGATGGGACGTGCAATTGCGCCCACAACTTTGTCATTCAGTTCATAGCACCCAGAAAGAGGCGTTCGTGAGGTTTTACCGATCATGGTTGTAAACTTTGAGAAAACAAATTGAACTTTTGTACATATATTCCTACTTTCTGAGCGCACGTTCCTATTTAAATTGGGCAACTCAACCCATTTTGCCTACACTGCTATTCAGCGTGGTACTTAACATACTTTTGAATAACAGACATACATGATTTGATGATGATTAAGAATACTATTTGAGGACTCTATAAAAACAAATCGAAACTAGAACACTTACAGTACAAGTGGATACTTACCTGCAGGGATAGGAATAGGCATCCCGGTTATTATGGTAACTGTATGGCGAATATTTGTCCAACAACCAGATCATTATGGACGTTACTACTAAAGCAGCAATTATACTCATCCATACCTCCAATTTCAGAACGGTCATAAACTTGAACAGTGAACTTTGTCGGAGGGGCTTACGCGTTACTATCGAAATTCCGGTTTCCTCAAAATACGGAGCCACGAAATCAATGACTTCTTCGCGTTCTGAATACATCTTTAGTGCGGCTATTGAAAAATCTGTTTCGCTATTAACTAAATCACCGACAATGCCATCCCATTGACCGGTCGAAGGATCACGCGTACCAAATTTACCCTTAGCGGGAGGTAACAGTTCATAATCGAAATGCATTTTTTCGGCCAAAGCTTTTACCATATCGACGCAGAAACCCTCCCAAATTGGTTTACCGCTTTCATCTAAAGCGATTTCATAAGTACGTGAATCGCGACGGTAAAAACTCCACGGTATAGCCTACAATTGCAGCGAACTATGAAGATCTTTTTGTTTACTTCAAAAAAAAAGAGTAAACTACCTCAGTAATGCCTATTCGGAAGAATCTCTTAGCGGGACTTATTGTTTCATTCACTTTGCGCAATGCATCGTTCTGCCAAACAGCCAAATCTGTCTTTGCCTCGTGCTCAGAAGAATAAAAACTAATTGATATATTAACTTTAAAGCTGAGCAGAGGGAATTGTCCGTGCTCTTCCGCAGAATCCACAAAACCATAATGTGTGATAAGTGATATGAAATCGGTGGGAGCAACGTAGTCGTATATATTAAATTCATCTCTTTCAATCATTTCAGTGTTAATGCATTCCATCTGCCATGGATGCAACCATTTCTTATAAGAGTGACGTATAGAAATTAAATTGCGAAGAATATCAAACAACAGAGCTCGCTGTAGCTATATATTAGAAGACATCATTCTCATAGTAGTAGCAGCTTTCAATGAATAAAAAGGATCAATTTGTCTTACGTTAAAGCCACTTAAGCAATAGGAATCCTTCATTGCCAATGATTTGCAAATGGTGCGAGCATTCATGGAGAGCTTGGTTGCACCTTCCACTGCTTTCTTATATTTAAAAACGCGATCTTTGGTGTCCAAAAAAGCGAAATGCCACTCAGCCGGTCGAACAAACACTTTGCCTTTGTTAACCTACATATATACAAAATTAATTTATTGAAATAATTGATAGAAATAGCTTTGTACCCACCACCTCAATATTGGGGGAGATCTGAAAATATGCTAGACAGACGGACGGTGTGGAAGTCTCATAGTGTTAGAAAGTCAGTTAAAAATTGGCAATTACACTTCTTGGAAGAATAGGGGGCATCGGTGGTGTGTACTCGACATTTGGATTAAGCCAAATTTGAGTTTTTTGTAACAATTAAAGAACCTTCTCAAAGATCATATTCATGTTGCTGCCAGTGGCAAAAATCGCATAATATGAAGGTGGCGGCTTCAAATTTTTCATACGTTCTACAAAGTCCGCGTCATGACTTGCATCGTTACCACCATTTAATAATAACGTACGGAAAGGAAATCCTTCAATGACTTGAATCAAAGCTTCAGTTTCATCTCGTTGATTTTGTAAAATAACCACCACATCATTCGCATTAGTTTTCTGTTTAAGAAATTCTGCAAAAACCCGCATCAACGGTTTCAACATATGTTCGAAACGCAAGTACGGTATATTATGAGCGGCAACAAATGCAATACCTTGTGACCACGGGTAATAAGTGAAATCCAAGACAACTGAAATACCTTCTGTGGATGAAATTTCACAAACTACACCCACAGTGTGGATGTATGTGTTCGCGTATATATACAATCCTCCATGTGTGTGCAGTATATATCCTTATAACTTACATTTGCTCATGTCACCATTGCTTGAGTCCTCGCTGTACGTGGAATCTATTTCCAAAACCGCATCGTACACTTTATAGTCCAAATTAAGCGCTTCAATATCTTTCAAAGCATTTTCGATGTCTTTATAAATATCTCGCTGCACGGGATCAATCCAAAATACTAAAGAATTTAATAATATTTGAGAGACCCAATAAATCAACATGAAAATGAATAAGTTTACAAATTCGTATGTCTCGTAAATGAACCGTTGGAAAGTAAACGATAAAAATAACGACCCCTGCAAAGGTGAACATCCTGAATAACAATACACATTATCCGACCGCCATCATTCACTGTTAATTCGTGCCTTTCGCTTGCAAGCCAATTTATGAATAGATAATAAACTATTAACAATAATAACGGGGTATTTGAAAGGAAGATGATTGAAATTGCTTGTACATGTAACACAAAATGAATTCGATTATTTCGTCTAGAAGGTCATTTAATTCGATTTGATCACTTATTTATTACTTATTTCAGTTATTAACCCGGAACTTATATTTCATATTCAATTATACATTTATACAGCCTTTAAATATACAATTACAACTAATAACCGTTCTCCATTTCCATAGACAAGGCGCATTCGTTTATATACAGATTATTATATGCAAAGTCATTAAGTGATTAAGCCTTCAAATTTTAAGTGCCGTGAATATGTGATAATATGGATTCGATGTCGCCGATTTGTATTCTGTTCGTTTCGGCTGTTGGACTTAATGGTGAATTAATATTTTCACCGCGACATTCTTGCTGCTCATAGTTGTCACTACAAAAAATTTTATATAAATAAATTAAATATATTTATAATTTAGAATTTCACCAATAACCAACCAACCAACCAACAACAAAATACATTTACCTTTTAGTTCCATCAGTGGCATCTTCTTCATTTTTCACCTGCCTAGTATTTTCTAACTTCTTAGCATCTCTCTTCAATGCTGCTAAAGATGTAGAACTTGTGGAGCATCTGACATCTTCATCTAGAGAACTAATGTATATCTTGCGTTTTTTCGGTATGTTTCGTATAGTATTTGGGCTAACTGGACTGGTAATGATGACTTTTGCGCATTGGTGCTCCTTTGGCTTTTGGCTAAATAGACAAATACCTTCCGTTATGCTCCAAGTATGTTGTTCGTTTTCATCAATTGCCACTAACATTTTATAATTAGATAAATCTTCATGTTTTGCGGGGTTTTGAAGGGGAGGTACTTCGTCTGGTCCATTATATTTCAAGCACAGAAAGCGTTGCGGGTCATTTTCATCAATAACAGTAAATTCACAACCCTCCAAAGGGTCGTCACTTTCTTCATCCCCACCTCCTGCATCCTCATTGAAAATATTGGAAGGGTCTATGTTTCGGTGATCATCAGGCGCACTTGATTTTGAGCTAACAACGGTATCTGCTCTTTTGCACTTGGGGGCTGCTTTATTATTACTTTTTTGGCTGCTTTGTGCCTTTGATTTTTGATCGTTAGCTTTGATGACTAAATGGTTTTGCTTAGCTCTTAATTTAGGTTTATTTGAAATCATTGCATTTCTGGCTTTAAGTCGTATTTTCGGTTTTACAAGTGGTTCATCCGAAAGCTCTGTATCTTCCTCCTCGTCTTTTATGTTAATTACATTTTTCGAATCGGGAGATACTTTCTCTTCTTTGTTTACAGCTGGCTCGTGTTTAGCGTTACCCATTGTTTTCTTGTTGTTCGTTTTCCTCGATTTCATTAAACGTGGTGATATCCGTACTGGCGGTGTAGTTGCTTTGGCTATTGATGATGCTTTTGCCCTACTTAGCAATTTACTTGTCGCCAATTCTCGCAGAGTACATTTTTTCGCCGGTATAATTGTGGATAAATTGGTGCTTTTAAAGGAGACTTGCTTTCTAATTGGTTTAGAAAGCGGTCGCGCTAAGGTTGGCGCTTCAATGAGCAAGCTGCGGCGTGCAGATGTTGCAGAATTTACACGAGTAGGAAGTATACTCTTACTGGCGCTTTCTTTTAAAAGTTTATTATTATTGGATAGTTTTGATAGAGGCCTTGTTACCTGAGATCTTGTGCGCCTTTTTTTGGCCGATAAATTTAACGCCGTTAACATCTCGAAGGAGTGTTCGTCTGGCTTGTTTATTGCAAGAGAAGGGCTACCTGAAGATACCCGCTCCGCACAAGCGCGCCTTTTACCTGCATCCCTCATGGCATTAATTGTCCGCGTTTTTTCTAGAGCAGCCACTACGTTGGGAGCGGAAGATGGACTACTTCGTGCGTTGTTAGCATCTCGTTTGAGTTTCTCTTTTAAACGTTCACGTTTCATTTCTAATTCCTTGATGTGTTTATTCTTTCTATCGGACAATTTTAAGGGCAAAGTAACCTTAATAGTTGATCGTTTGTTCTTAGTTGTTGTTGCGTAATAATTTGATTGATCTCTTCTTCCCTTGTTTGGTGAAATATTTTGTTTGTTAGGTGTACATCGCCTGCGGGCCGGATACCGCACCTCACCATCGTTATTAATTAATTGAGAATTCTTATTATTTTCATAAAAAACCGTTGTTCGCCATTCTTCGTCTTCCGTGCTGCTTATTTCGGATAAGTTACTTAAATCAACCGCAGGGTTTGTAGTGGACTTTGGAGACTCTGCTATATTTTTTCCAGTTTCCAATGACCATGAATGATCTGCACAAGATGGATTCTTTTTTGATAAATCTAAGGAGCTGCTGGGCGAATTTGAAGAATTCGATGACGAAGAACTGGAGGACGACGAGGACGATGAAGAGGAAGAGGAGTCTTCAGCTGCACTCAATTGCGGCTCAATATTTGAATTGACATCATTAGCACACGTTTTAACCGGACTTACAACAGTGGCGTCTACTACTTTTAATGCGTCAGCTGGTAGTTCGCCCTTAATTTCAGCTTTGTCTTCCGCCTCTGTTTCTTTTTTGATTTGTTCCGCCAAAGTTTCACCACAAGTTGCCGCATCATTCCCCGTTTTTTTGGATCCTTTTAGTAGTAATTTAGCAATATTTTGTTCTAAGTCACCATTTTCATCCGGCTTATAGTACGAGCCACCTGAAGAATATTCAGTAACGTTGCCACTTCGAGGCGTTACAATTGCATCTCTAGAACTGGTTGCCAGGTAACTAGAACCAGGCGTCGGTGCATTTAACATGGGTGTGTCGAATGCATCCTTGGTTATGGAGCCGAAAAGGTATGTAGTCGAAGTAGTGAAAGGATTAAATTTCCCGAGTGGCGTATCTAAACAAATGGGAAGATTGCCAGGAGTGGGTGGTATGGAGGCGAGGCTTGGTTCTTTAAAAGGTGTCTCTAGCAATAAGCTTATATTAGACGTTCTCTTTTCCCTCAACCCATCAATCTCCTTAGTACTGTCGCCTCCTTTTTCTATTATAATAGTATTTTGAACAGTACATCCCATGTCTTCTGCTTTGGCAGCCAATTCTTTCTCTCTCTTTTTGAGAGCTGTTGCTTTTCGGCGCCTTGTCCCCCTTTTATCGCACAATACACGCTTAGGCTTTAAGAGATTTTGAGAATTTACTTCTCTCAAGTGCTTGTCGAAATCACAGTTGGTGATACTGCGCAGACGTTTCCATTCCAGCATTGCTGCGTCAACGCCTTCTGCAGTTTGCATTAACAATTTTTTATCCTGACTCTTTTCCAACCCCGCGCCGACACCTAATTTCTTTTCGCTATCTTGTTTAGCCGCACTCGCAGAACTGCTAGCGGTTTCCTTGCGAGACTGTTTACGCTTCGTTGAAGTATCCTTTCCAGCTTTTTCTGCAGTATGATTTGTTTGTTTTTTTTCATTTTTTTGTTGTCCTTGTTCCTTTTGTGGTTGTCTACTAATAACAGTTTGATTACTGCTTTCTTCCGAAGCGAAAGGCGGTGGAATGTTGCAACAGTTAGAACTCTCGCTAGCCGCACCAGTTGGGGGGATGCTGGGTAGAATTTCAACATTATTTATAATAGGCTTCTCAGAGACAGCACATGAACTCGACATTTTCTTAGTAGTTGCCTGAGTTGGTTCACACTTATTGCCATCTTGATCTCCCTCATTTGCATTCAGCGCTTCTTGAAAACGGGATATGTATTCACGCCTTGTTGATACAGGAGTAATTATACTATTTCCACAGTGGACCGGACGCTTAGGTGAAAATGTCAGTGAACGAATGTGTGCAGCTCTTCGACGTGGCGTTGACATACTTTTATAACCTTTAATATTCATAGCACCACTGGTGGAAGGAGTGACTCTATCCACAGCCCCGCTTAGTTCCGTACAACTACTTACCGATGCACTCGTAGTCATCTTAACTATTTTTGATACAGTTGCCTGCTTATCGCTATCGTTCATTCCACAGACTTTAGAACCGGAGGGTAAATCTGTTACAGGTCCAGATTCGGATGAAGATTTTTCAATAGTTTCAAAAACAGCAGCACCAACAACATTGTCATTGGTAGACACCAAAGATTGATTAAGTGCTTCATTGTTTATTAAAATGGGTACATTGGTTAGAAGACCGTCATTGGTGACATAGAC
Source organism: Crataerina pallida (assembly GCA_949710015.1). Lineage (NCBI taxonomy): Eukaryota > Metazoa > Arthropoda > Insecta > Diptera > Hippoboscidae > Crataerina > Crataerina pallida. The sequence continues at coordinate 10,688,143 of OX453291.1, forward strand.
AGGGAACGTTATCTGAGTAGTGGCCGCATCGAAATATACCTGATCATCTATGCATTGCACATGACTTTGTTCCTTAAGAGCGTTACCTGAATCTCCACCATTGGCTGTTACCGTTGAGTAGTGCGGTTGTGATTGGTGTGGCACCTGTTTTTGAGCGTTCTCATTGGTATTCAGCATTATCCATTTGGAAACGGATAAATTGGGGTCAACTAGAGAACCATAACAATTGCTTAATTGATTAAAATCCGTCACAGACGTTGAAGCAGTCGCAGCTGAGACTGCTGTACGTATTATTAGCGGTGTTTGGGGCGGTGCACTCCATGTAGGGATACTTAAGAAATCTGCATTACTTTGAAGGTTGGGTGTCGGAAATTGTTGCGTGGGAACTAGTGGCGGTGGTTCGTGGTATGTATTGTGTGGTTGTATATCATTTCTGGGCAAGTCACATTGAACTGCCATGGATTGCATTTGCGGTGCAGAATTTGCTTATATTGAAAGAAACACAACATTCACAATAAAGAATTTTTTGTGAAAAAATCGTAAGTCTTACTTGCTTCAATGATTTCTTCAATAATCGCATCAAAACTTGGGTCTTTCTCTGTGGCCTCCACTATATTTTTAACCATATTTTCCAACTGTTGACCAGCAGTTAGACGAGGTTGCTTTGATTCGCTTTCCACTGTATGTGCAGATCTATTGTTTTGCTCTTTGCTTTGCGTAGATTTATTTTCAGTACAAGTCCTCGTCGAGGTATTAAGGGCTTGATTAATATTCTCCACCAATTTCAATTGGAAATCAGTATTTTCCAGTAAAGTTTGTGATATTTCCTTTATATATAATAAAATATAATAAAACGGGATGATACATATTTTAAAAAAATTAAAATCAAACATTTTCAAATCGAGTAAATTGCTCTGATATGAATTAAGCGGACACCCCCGTCACTCTTTTGTAACCCGACTAATTAGAAATTTACAAGTTGTTAACTCAATATCATAATATTGATGTGGTGACACGGTATCAGTTGAAGATACTGGACCCTCATAAAATTGGTGATAGAAATTTGCACGAAACGAGGATTTTTATAAATTATGGGCGTGCTAAACGTCTTCTTCCCATTTTTTGCACACACTAATTATATTAATGCGATTCCGACCAATTTAAATAACCCTGCTCAAGGATATATATTTTTTGTGGCGTCTTTGATGCCTCCATGATAAATAATAAAAAAGGTGTCACTCCCTGAGGATGCTTTATCAATAATTGAAACCAGGCATATTGAATGCTACGCGATTGCCAGCAACCACTTGCATACTAATTTTTTGGCTAAATTAATTTCTCCAAAATTTCTTTTTCATAATCAAGTGCTGACCCTTGAGTCTAAGTGACATTTTTGACCCTCAGATTGGTGCATATGTTATTCTAAAGTTATATAAATGTGTTTTTTTTTTCTTAGAGCTTACGGGTAAGATTGGATGATTGCTTTTTGCAGAAAGTATTGGTCTAGCAACAGGCGCAGTCTCGTGCGGCGTTGACTGTTTAGCGGGCTTCTGCCTTCTGAACAATACAGATGCATTTTTATTGTCATCATTTAATTGAGTCTCACTTCCGTTATTGTTGGAAATGTAACTCTCTTCTGAGGAAGCAGCTTCGTCACTGTCGTTAGCTTCAGATACGGTAGATGTACTTGTTGAACGAAGTGGAATTGAATGACATTTTAAAAAACAGAAAGTTTCCAATGTTCGACGCCGCTTCGAATTATTATGGCGAACCCGCTTTTTTTCATTCAATACTGTTACAGAATGGGTTTCCTCTTCATCAGATGAATTTTCACACGCATATTTACGTTTTCTGCCATGAGTTTTATGGCTGCCGGAGTCATTAAGTGTACTTTTACCTTTTGACGCATGTTTAATGACAGTATCTGTAAACTTTTGCACTATTTCAATTATAAATTCTATTTTCTCTGATAAAGAAAAATTGTCCCGTTGTATTTGGTGCAAATGAATGGACCAACTTTTGAGAACGTCAGGCCAAATTTCTGTCACTGTAAAATATTATGTATAGCTTTTAGACTAATAAAAATTGAAGACACTTTTTACCTTTTTCTGATATCTTAACATATTCGCAAATAATTATTTCCAATTCTGGAAAAAATGAATGTGTTTTTAAGCCTTTTTTGTAAGCTAAAAATTCTTTCTTCAAATAAGGAGAACTTTTGCGAAAAATGTACGCCGTTTTTTCCAGCTTTTGGCATTGCAAATAGTCTAATGGAAATGAAAGGAGCCAATTCAGTGAATGATGCCTTGGACAACAATGTACTTACCTAGAACCAAACGGGCTATATCATCTTTTAAAACTACCAATTCCATATTTGCGCAACACTACATAATACAAAATTTGATTCTTTATTGCAATCAATTAAATCAAGACATAAAAATCATCCGGTATATGGCGTAAATTTTAAAATAATATTTCATCCGCGTCCTTTAGGCTACATACAGACAAAAAGCATGCATATCTCTTTATCACTCACAATGCGCTTTATAACTAAATAAATATGAAATTACAGTCATATAGTGGTCTCTTTCGCCCTTTATTTAATTTACTTGAAATTGCTCGAGCATGGTTAGGGCTCCTATATATTCTTTGTAATGCTTTGGCAAACCAGAACTCAAACAATTGTTTATTTTTTTACATTTTCCCAGGGATCATATGATTTTACTGCAGCAGTGGTATTCAAGGTAAACAATGCACATTATGTGTCACATATTGACAATCGTTAATTTAGAATAACAAAAACAAGTGTTAGGTATGCCTTGGTTCTGATGTGAAAATTATACTAAATGGAAAGTCTGCAAACTATAATCACCCAAACTAAATGTTCCATCGTATGCATACATTCAATTTTAATTTGAGTCAGTCCAGTATTTAATCGGTGCGCTGCAGGGTATGTGTTGTCCCTAGTACATTATGAATTGATCGTATGGTCTAGTTCTATTTGTATATCTTATATATATCACATGAACAAAAATTATGAAGCGATAATGTTTTCAAAGCGAGAACCTTATTAAAACTTTAAAACATACCTGCGGTAAGACATAACTATGTAAGTAAAATTTTTAATTATATAATTATAAATTTCTTTAATATTTAGTTATCAACACCACATATTAAAACTTAAACTCTTTCGCTTTCTCGATCTGTTGAAGTCTTTACAAGAACGAAAACTTAACTTCGTCGTCTATGCTATGCTTGCATAAATTTACAATTTCGGATTTCTGTCTCTAATGCAGCTCCATTCACGGAAATTACACGGAAATATCATTTAATTTGCAGAAATTAACAAAAGTACATTTGTTCCAATTTGTTCCTCAGTTTATAATAATTTTTAAATGGGTAGCAAAAGCAAGAAAAAGAAAATATTTAATGCAAAAAAAGAACAATTGGAAACACAAGTGGGCTCACAAGATGAAAGTCGCCAGGACACTACCAGCAAAAGAAGTGAAGAAGCATTGATGACTGCCAGGGAAAATGTAGAAAAAGCCAATCGAAAACGGACACGACATTATTTTAATGCTATACGTGAACAAATGGAGTTTTACTTTGGTGATGCTAACTTAACGAAGGACAGATTTTTAAGAAAGCTAATTGATAAAGATCCCTGTAAGTTATTATTGTAAATACTCTGCTGTTAATTTAAAAGACGATATTTTCATAGACGTTCATCTAGAAGTATTTTTGACATTCAATAAAATGAAAGCTTTAACGAACAAGGTAGAAGATATAGTGAAAGCTTTGAATAATTCAGAGCTACTGGAAGTGGATGAAAAAGAGAAAAGAGTTCAACGCAAGAAACCCTTGCCCGAAGAGCGAAATGTAGATGATAAAACGTTGTATGTAGAAGGCTTACCACCTCAAGCAGATCATGATTGGGTTCGCCGCATGTTTCAAAAATTTGGCAAGGTTACATATGTTTCCTTGCCCAGATATAAGAGGTCTCGAAGAATCAAGGAATTTGGTTTTGTAGAATTCGAAAAGGAGGAGAGCATTGGAAAAGCCATAAAAGCCTTCAATGAATTCAATGCTGTAATGTGTGTGCTAGACCACGATCCCGCCGAGTTAACTAGCGTTAAAACTTACATTAAGCAGGAGGAGAGTGAAACAGAGGATGCGTCTCAAAAAATGAAGAAACGTAAAGACTGCACTAATGACCCAGAAACAGCGTTCGAACCAAAAGCTAAAAAAATTAAATTGGATAATGCTACAGAAGAACTTAATATGGCTCAAGAAAGTGAAAAATTGGAGGAAACTAATAACAAAAAAACTGACGAAGGGGAACACAATGAAAAGAAAAAGTGTCGGAAAAAAAAGAAAAAATCGAAATCTGCCGATAAATTGAGATTTATGGGCGAACTCAGCACAGATGTGGCTTATTATGAATTAAAAATCCTGCCCAAAAAAGATTGGAAAAAGTTGCGGAACAAGTACCTCAATCTACAAAGGGAAAGTGTACGCGAATTAAAGCGTAAAATTTGGCATGGTCAACAGCAGCAAATTAAACAAGATGGGGATTTACAAAGTGATGATAAACAACCAGCACCGCAAAGAAAAATCGAACACAAATTGCAAAAAATGAACATGAATTTTTACGGGGCAAATGAAGAAGAAGCACAATCTGCAGAAGTGGACATTAAAGAGGCCACAAGAGCATTAGGAAAACCTCCAATGTTTACTTACGAACCTGGTCTTATAGTGCAGATAACTCTATTAGAGCCCTGCGTCGATATTAAGGAATTTAAAACTGAACTGCGTCAATATCCAGCCGTTAAGTATGTTGATATTAAAGAGGGCGCCCAGTCTGCTCACTTGAGGTTGGAAACGGCAGATGCCGCTTTACAACTCGTGCAACGGCTGCACTGTACCGAATATCAATGCAAAGTTTTGATCGGGGATGCAGAGACGCAGTACTGGCAAAAGATAGAAAGGGACCGTGAACAAAAACTCAACAAGCAGGTAAAAGTTCCGCAAAAAAGAGGACGAGAGAAAATTAAAAAGATAATAAATAAACACTTATATTTCAATGATGCCGGTTGTAGCGAAAATGAGAAAGACCTTGATAAAAATAATGCTGTGGTGGAAGAATAAACTTTTCGTATGTAAAAAATAACTAGAATTTTATTAACACAAAATGCTTTATAACTTAAAAGCTAAATTCAGACTAGTCTACATAGTATGTACAGTATTTTATATATACAGGGAACCGTCGGCTGGGCCCAAATAATGTAGAGATATTAATACTACATCGATTATAGTCCACACCCCTAAACCACCAAAACTGAACAGTTTGCCTATACCTTCCTGCCAGTGACCCAAATAGAAACGGTCGGCGCCAAAGCCACCTAGGGTAAGACTTATCATTAGGGCTGTGCTCCAACGGTAGCCTTGAGTCCAATTACACTTAACGTTTCGTGAAAAAGACCGATTTCCTAAACAAAATACATCTGCATTCACCGTACAATTCGTCTTGTAATATTGACCATTAACGGAATTACAATTGCCTTTTCGCACGCACTTTTGTTGCCACCGCTCCGTTTGATAGCAATAGCGACAATTCATTCTATGCCAGAACCACCTATTTCCCTGGCATTCTACATGATATGGTACAGTGCAATTAACCAAAATGTCCTGCCCGTAGAGGCAGGTGTAATTGTACATGCAACGAATACATGGAAATTGTAATTCACTGCAACTAGTATTTACCGTATTTTGGCACACTGATATAGTCTGTGTGGTTTCATTGAAATTCCGTAACATGTACGGGGCCACTTCATTATTACTGTTATTGCTATTTGCAGATATTTTTGTTTCACTTTCATCTGTTTGAGTTTGTCTAATACCACTTAACACAAATATCCATATTAGCATTATCGCAGATTTGCGATTTATAACTATACATTCGGGCATTCCGTATTAAATAAAATTGAAGTGATTTGCTTCAAAAGCTCGCTATTACATTTGTAAGTTCTTAAATGTTTATTGCAAACAAGGATGTTTTAATAAGCAGCTGTTCCACAATATACAGCAGCGGTCCAGTTTTGTGCTTCATAGCACAGGATGGCACGGAATGTTTAACATAATAATAATTTTAATAAGCACTACTCTCATAAAGAGCTCTACTTAGTATGCAGTAGCTGAGGCTTAATAAGGTTAGCGAAATTTTAGTTACTTCGACGTAAAGCATTTATAAGAATTGACATTTATACATTTTGGGGATAAGACGAGTCTGAGTTTCCCGTAGCAACCGCGACGTTGGTTGACATTATTTAATCTTAATATATTTACATCATGTAGAACGCACGATATAGAGATAGGAGGTACCTAAAATTTAGTACAACCTAATAGAAAGGTAAATTTTTCTTAAATAAAATGACGTTCGCCAAGACAGCGCCGACAGTTAGCCACGGAATATTTTTTGGCATAGTGGCAACGCTGTGAGAGGAAACATTCGTGAGAAATATTTTAAATGAAAAATTTCCCAGAGAGAAATTTATTTTCATAAGTTGTTAATTAATTTTAAAAGTCGATTTAATCGAGGTTTAGACAAGAATCTTCAACAAAATTTGTTCATGCAAAATCGAACATATTGTGTAGTATCCCGTTTTTTTTTTTAGAATATATACCTAGAAAACACCAATTTTAATTTCAATTTTGAATGAGTATAAAAAAATCAGAATTTAGTGTCAAATTGTAAAAAGTAATTTTCTTCTTCTTGAAAATAAAATTTCAATTAAATATATTAAAAATATAAAATATATAAACAATTAATATAGAACAATAACTTCTATAATGTGATCCCTGGATCTTGTCCAGGGATCTTAATATAAATTGCTATTAGCATTATACTGTTGCTCCGTGAACCTTGGTCGAGGCGCGGAAAAGGAAGAGGGGAAGGGGGGAAGAAAAGGGGTAAAAGAAGAAATTTTTATTTACAGAAAAGGGAAGAATTATTATCATTATTATTACAATTTTTAAGCAACACACACACACGCACATACATCCTCCGCTTCAGGGCGGCGCCCAGTTATACAATACAATCGAATGTAATAGATTTTAATTAAAGAAAATGAAAAAAAATATTTTCGAAAAGAAACAAATAAGAAAACTAAATTTAGCTTAGGCCAAATCTTAAATATCCTTTCACATCTACAAATGGTGGGCGTGGACGTTGGCATGGTACATGATTACGCCATATATAATAGTATAAGCACTACGTATACTACTTGTACAAAATTCCAATTTCCCAGCTCAATTTCTGTTACGGATGTCGATTGTGGGCGTGGTTTTTCTCATATGAATATTTCAATAGCGATCTACGTGCAGAAAAGATTTGCACTTAGGTGATAAATTCTATTAGTGTTTGCGCCGTTCCAATCTTTTTCTTAATGAAGAAAACGCCTCCATCACACCATACACGGATTCGATAGTTCTAGGTAGGGAACCCGCAACCATCCGCCACTTTGAGAACCAATTACGAAACTACATAGGAGATGGGGGGTATTGATTCATACGGGGGTCTAAATTCCGATTTGCAATTGAATAATTCTAAATTCCAAATGGAATGTCTGAATTTCATTTGTTGAGTCGTGCATTACAAACGGAAATGGTATAGTTGGGAAATCCCGATTTTTCCGGGGATTTTTCCGTTGCTATCTTTGCTCGTTCCTTATTGTTTTGGTTTTATTTATTTATGCAATAATTACATCTTCGGATTATAAATCAAATGGGAGACAAGTTTGGCAAAATGGCCCAAAAATTCGATACGCAAAAAACGAAACATCAACTATTTCATTTATCCATCAGTTTAGCTGTAATATTGATTTGTATGACTTACATGCAATTTAAATTGAATTGGTCACATTTGGGGACTCTCTGGAATTCGTTAATCGTGCCAATCGTATTCACCGGTGAAATGCTGAAAGTGCTTCTCTGCCATTACTATGGACGACACGATATCGGTTTGTTGACACTAAAACAAAAACAGAAAAAGAAGACATACTTTACACCTAAAGAATTGGCCGGCGGATTAACACTGCAATTCTTGTGTATAATGCTTTTTGGATTCATATGCATTATATTGGGTGCTCCCGTATTACAAAACTACGAACAAACTTTTGTTCTAGCCTTGTTATTAACCATATTTGCAGTGTCGCCTACTGTGTTTCTGTTGGGCGGTGGCGGCGCCTTACAGGTGTGCTTCTGTGAAAAACCAGACTTCCTTACAAAAAGTGAAGATACAGCTTTAGACTTATTTAAGTACAATGCGTTGGGTGGTATATTAGGTGCTTGGGCTGGCTCTATAGTAGCACCTTTGGATTGGGACCGCGAGTGGCAGGCGTACCCCATACCCAATGTGGTAGGTGCTCTCTTGGGTAGTGCTTTAGCCAACATCTGCGCCTGTTCACAGGTACTATATGCTACCGGTAAGGTTTATATAAATAAAAAGCGTTCGTAATACTGCAATCCCAGTCCCACCAACGTTTCTTGTGGAAAACATCTAGTCACGCTTGTATTCACTATTTAATTTCTAAATAAAATAATAAAAATATATAGCAGAATGTAATTTATTTTTATGCCATATATAAATATACACTTTTCATTTTTCAACACTAATTGTTTACGAAGTTATACTTTAATACTAAGTGAAATTGTGTCATCTTCCAAGATGCATCGTTGGCCTATATAACTGTCATTCGGCTCTTCCTCCCAACAGCTATCTATGTCGTCATCTGAATCATTTTGTGTTTCCGTTGTTTTTGTTAATGTTTTAACTAAATTCAAGACATCGTCAACATTGTCAGCACCAAAGTGCGAAATAGCCAGTCTCCTTTTCATTCTTGTGTTTAATAGATCACTGGGGCTTAGTTCCATATTTACGGGACACGTATACCTTTCGTAAATAAATTTCATTTGAATAAAGTGTTGACCATGAGCTACACGACGTATACTACTGTGTGTAATGAACGCCGACCAACACACCGCTAATGTTGTACAGGCTTCATAATTAGTGAGCTGCTTATTAAACTCTTCAGTAGTAATGTTATTGCTGAAATAAACAGTCTCATGGTTGGCCAAAAAACTGTATAGAGCATGAAATTTGGGTAGATTGTGTTCGGTGATGGCATCTCTTATAGGCATTACGTCCATTACATATGACAGTCTATCTTTTAATATGCATTGTTCCCTGGAGGGTTTCGTCGAATTTTTCGTTCGTTTCTTCAGTCGACACTGAAAATTTATGCATTTGGAAGGCTTCAGGCAATAATCTAATACAAATGATATGCGCATTATGAAGAACAAAATAAATAAACATTCAAAACATTATTTACCGCCCAGAGTTCCTGCGGTCGTTTCCATTTGATTCAAGACTATAAATTTGAAAAACATTCATGTTTATGTTCCTTGTATACTTGTGTTAATGCATGCGCTATTACTTACTATAAAATTTTTCTGGATTTAATTTCAGATGATCACAACTCAAAGCTAATGAATTAATATAGAGTTCAGTTTCCCCAGTTGTTGTCAGTTGATGCTGGGTATTAACGTGGCGTACGTCAATATTTAAACCTAATTCACCTGTTGCATGATTGCTTATAACACAAGTAGCTTCTGTCGTCACACATTCATGTATTTGAAATGTCCAGGCATGACGCACCAAGCGATATTTGAGGTGGCCATTTGAATCGCTGGGCAAAGAAAAGTAGAACATTAAACGTAGAATGAATTCTCCCTTAACATAAGGAGCTTGCAACCAAGTCAACATAGAGGTAGACTCTTGCGCTTGTAAACTTAAATAATCCGAGGTTTTCGGTTTCAACAACCGGAACACATGTTGACGGCGTATTTCTTTATCTTTCACCAATTTTTCGTTAGCTAAATCTTTGATGGCTGTTATGAATCATAATTATTACTAAATTATTAACAACATTTTATAATGTATAAACTTACAACTTAATAGGGATAAGGGTATGTAAGGTTCTTTATCCTGCACTGCTAGCCAGCGTGGGTTGTCGCTGCTTAAAAAGAGTTCGTTAATAGGTTTGCATCCTTCATTCCTTAGAGTTATAGTAACTGGTAGCACTTCGCCAGCTATCAATGTTGAGGGTATGGCAGAAAAACTAACACTTAAAGAGGGCAGTGAGGTTACAACGCGTATGTTTAACTTTTGATCCAGCAATAATTGCTGCGCTGGCTTTCCGGGTGCTCGGAAAGTTTGTGTTTCAAATTGCAAGGAACCCAACAATGCATTGACGGGCTCTGCAACGGAGTTCACCTGCGCTACCATACCCACTAAACTAAGCAAACCGGTCAATTTGGGTATCAGTTGAAAGTTTAACGTTTGTTGAGCTCTCTCGGCCAGTTCCATTTCTTGCGGAGTGCCACTTTTAATAGCAGCTTTAACAGCCTCCTTATCTAAGATTTTTATTCGCAATAAGAATTTTTATGTATATTAGGTATAATATAAAACCAGTACGAACAGCATATATGCATACGCACTTGGATTCTCAGCGCCATTTTCGTATAAACATATATTGCTGAGTTCCTCATCGTTATCTAATTTTAATCGCCATATCAAGTCCACATTTTTCAAGTGAATGCCACTCCCGATGGTATTTGTTAACATAACGGCTACAACGATCGGCTCTAAGGGCAGACAATTGTAATCGGTCATTTTCATTATCCAACAACTTACCCCCTTGTATGCCTAAGGGCTGCTCACTGGTTGGTGTCTCTTTGGTGAACAAGCTTCGTAATGGCTTGAACATCAATGGTCTGTTAGATAAGGCTGTGGTTACAAGCATTTCTTCGATTTTGTGCCAAATGCTCTCATCTCTTATGTCGGACTAAGTTGTCAATATAGAGGGTACCCATATGTTCTATTATTTGTGTATCAACTCTTTTACAAATTCAATGAATTCACCTACATGTATGTCCACATTAGAAGCCCCTATCGTATTGGCGTTTATCACAGAAGGCGCTGTGGGTGTTAGAGTTAAAACACGTATAGATTCCTGCACTACCTGCGGTATGGCCAATGGTAACAAACTTAATTCGGGAGTATGTTTGATGTATTCCTGCCAATAAATCATTGAAGAATCAAAAGCCACGATATATGTATATTTTATTAAATATGGAGTGGATGCGTATACGAGTATATGTTAATATGTGTCGGCAAGACATTTTTGTCAATTGTGGGCGTGGCATAAACTAAGAACGTTTATAACACATTTCGGAGGAATGTCTCAATTGTAGTGAACGTTAGCTTTTCAGCAACATAAACAAATCGATACAGATTTTGATGCGTTGGAGGATATAAGGACAAAGCAGAGTTTAGAATAACTTACATTTTGAGTGTGGAGGTATTCTTTTAAGAAGATCAGTTGCTGTTGAGAATTTTGTAAACTGCACGGCCTTAGTAGGTGCGCAAACGAATTGCTCGCCTCCTCCAATTTTTTCAGCATGCACGCTTGTTTAGCCCTAGTATATTGGATATGGTCCTCAGCCAAACTCCAGCCACGCTGGCGAAACACTTGGTATGCGTGGCTGTAACAACGATAAGCGTGCTTTCTTTGGCCAGCTCGTGAATACCGATTGCCTGCCAACACCATTTGAAAAGCATACTTGCGATGCATGGCTGTTGGTGTAACAAATAAAAAACAATAAGCTGCTTGCTCCACCAGTAGCGCACTGCGCAGATCCGACTCTTCACTGGTCATGCGCAGCAATTGTTTAGCAGCTTCTCCATACAAACGAGCCATTTTCAGGCATTCCACACTTAGCAGCGTGGCTCTGGTGGCAAATTGTTGCAATCTGTGTTTTGAACGGTGGATACGCATCAGTTATGAACATTACTTTATACTCAAATACCTCATAACTTACTTGCACACATTTAAGTAGCAAACAATGGCATCTTCCATGTAATCGTAGGTTTTACGGTTAGCAGTACCCAGCATAAATGCCGACAGAGCAGCCATTTCTAAAGCACCCGCGTAATATTGCCAAGCTGAATCTGCATTAAAATCCCTTTTGGCTTGATGGTAGGCCTGGAAAGCCATGTTGTAATGACAGAACATAAAATACAAATCTCCTAATTTACGCGTTTGCAATTCAGTCGATTCTTGGGTATAGCTAGAAAAATAATACACATAAACATTTCAATCAAATGCAAATGTACTCACATGACTGTGTTTTGATTGCTGGCATTGGAACCTGGTTTACTTGTTACAAACCAACGTTTCGTGGCACTTAATAGGGACTTACTTACACCCTTCTTATTAGTTACCTTAAAAAGAACAATAAAATTGTGCATCACTTTTTGAGCAATACATCAACATTTACCGCTTCGTTTAGTGCAACCACCAAATTTTCAATATACGGAATTAGCGCTCGTACTGCATAGTCTTGTATGAAATGTCTTACATTCTCCACATCCATGGCATTTAGACACTGACCATGCCGTGCTTCATTGTCAGTTTCACCCGACCACACATTTGGATTTATATTTTGTGAGGATATACTCTCGTTGCTTATAGAAAACTTCGAGTTCTATAAAAATGTAACACCAATTAAAACAGTTTTTATGGGAATTCATTTGTAAATCTACTATAGCTTCGGTAGCGTGTTCCTGCACGGGGCTAAGCGGATGGGGTATTGCTGATTCAAACGATTCGTTGAAAGAATCATTTAGGGTAGGGATTTGAATGTTGGGCATGGCAAAGGCTCCCACACCACTATCTTGTGGTGTTTTAGTACCGCTTAACTGATCACTACTTATATTACCGGAGGAGTATTCACCAGCCTTGGATTGTCTTTTAATAAAGGGAGCCCAGTAGTCTGGTATTTCATTGGGCATTTTAGCATTCAGGGAATTTATTTGTATTAAAAAACATTTCGAGTCACCGAATGTCGATTTTAACAGCTCATAGCTGTGCTGGGCACGTGTCAGGTCGTCTTGATTTTCCTCATGCAACAGTACATAACTATTTAGTACATCGACAGAATGAAACCATTTGGGTAACTTTTGTGGTGTAACACTTTGCATTAGATGTACGTGCTGGGATAATTTTTGAGCTGTTTCTACAACAGAAGGATCGCCGCTTGATAATATGATTAAGCAACTCAAAAAATGTCGCGTAAATTCATGATCCGCAGGGAATTGCACATTTAAAAACGTTTCGCGCCATTGTTCAAACCAAGGTTCCACTGATGGTAATTCAAGCGTAACATCCTGAACTTTAAAAATTGTACTTTTGTCATTGGCAGCATTTGTGACCGATTCATTAAGCATTTTACGTGCCAGCACAGTTTGGGGTGGTCGCCAATCTACGTTGCAAAAATTTAAACATAACCCTCTTATGGAAACGCTGGTTCCGAGAGCATCCCGAAATTGAGCTAAAGTGAAAATTGAAGATTATATTAACTTTAACATTTTCGTTTAGTATAGAAGTTTACCATCATTTTGTAAACGGGCAAATGGTTGCAACAACTCGGCAAATGTTAAATTGTTTCGATGGCAAACCTCATCCGCATAATTGCTGGTAACTATGCCGATCAAAGGCGAAAATATATTTTGAACGATTTCTTTAGCATTATAGTTTTGTCCAGTTATGTGTATCATTTTCCCAATATATAAACACGAACTGTGTAGTAAAAATGCAAAGTTACTGAATAAAACAATTCAGGGTTACCGGCACTTTTTTGATTTTTTATTATCCCAAATATGGGAATATTCTAGATGCGTGAAGTTAAAAAGTTTTAAAAAGTTATTATTCTCTGAGAGAGGGAAGAAGGAGAGAGAGAAAAAATGAGAATCAGAGCACTCCCATAATACCTTTTTAAAACTTTTTAAAACTTTTTAACTTCACATACGTGAATATTCTTACAAGTAAAAACTTGTTGCATTCCATATCTTTGGTAATCAAAGACGGACAAAGCTATATAGCGGGGTTGCACGTAGTCTTCACTGCCCAGGCCGACGTATTGTTTTTTGCTTGGCTTGTCAATATATATAGAAATGCAGTAGAATTAATTCAACTTGCAGTACTGCAGTTAAATATTTTGTTCTATCGCACATTCAACTCTGCGTTGACATTTCAGTGCAACAATGCATGATATTATTCATTGTATATGCGTGAGCTTAGCGATTGTCAAATTTCAAGCTGTTTCTACTATCTTCACAATAAACAAATGTTAATTGGATAGCAACAAGTGTTTTGAAAAGTTCTACTCTACTCTTCTGATTTGTAATTTTGCTTCTTTAAAGTTATGGTTTCGGAATGGGAATTGAATGAAAGTGAATTAGTTGCAATTGCTAAAGAATTTCAAAGGCTTGGAGGTTAGCGAAACTTTAATATTTATATTATTTCATAAGAGTAATAGAAAGTAAAGAGCTAACTTTGGCTTATGACAGATCTTGAAAACCCCTAACATTTATGTACACAACGTGGGTGTGGCATGTATGTGCTACATTTGACCGTTGCCATCTATATCTGCACCTAATAGAGTATTGTAAGTAGTGGGCGTGCCTATTATGCGATTACTTAATACATGTAAATTATATAAAGTTTGTATGACAATGACAATCTGATCTTATGCAGAATGTATAAAAGTGACTAAATCTCTATTTATCAGATAAGATTTGTTTATGATGATGCGGTTTCTAGCTATCTAGCTATCTAATTATAAAGGTATCCATCGAATAACACGCGATCGTTAAAGTGCCTGCGAAAAGTTATCTCGATCACATAGCAGATGTCGCCGGCTTATTAAAGTAAAAATATTCCGACTTTGAATACAAGGACAATATACCTTGCGCCACATTGTAGTGTACAGTATAAATACATAAAAGTTGTATTCCTGTACGCAATGTTTTCTTCATTAATTTTGGAACCAAATATACAAACTTGTACAGATCTTGAATTTCGAACGTATTGAATAACACGGGACGAATTAATCGTATTTGCCAAAGTATACCCATATTACCATAATGTAAAAAGTAGTGAAACTTGGCTAGTCTTTCGCTCCAAACAATGAATACGCTCCCTTTCGGTACCATTTGTGTATTATAAGTGCATCGTTTAGAGTCGTCTTTGTTAGACATACGCATGTAACGTATGTGTGTCCATAATTTTGAAAGTGGTCAAGGTCACAATTGCAAACATATCAGAAAGTGAAAATTTATAAAGAAATATAATTACTAAAGTAGGCGAAATAGTAAAAATTGGACTTTGATCACTTTCGTACTTGTATAAACATAAATCACAACAATGTGATTTATTATCATCTACATGTTTATATAAAAAATTGACACCTTCAGATAATACGTATCTGGATCATGCCGGTACTACACTATATACCGAAAGTCAGATAGAAGCCTCGAGCAAACTATTAAAAGAGAATCTCTTCTGTAACCCCCACACCTGTAAAGTAACTGGTGATCTTATAGATCAAGTACGTTTTAGGTAAGAATTATACAATTAGGCTTGGCAGGTAAGACATAATTTAATGGTTGTAACTTATTTGTAGAATTTTAAGACATTTCAATACAAATGCAACCGACTATGTGGTAGTTTTCATGGCGAATGCTACAGCAGGCCTTAAACTAGTAGCAGAGACATTCCACTTTGGCCCAGAGGGTAGCTTTTATTACTGTCAAGAAAATCATACTTCCGTGTTGGGCATGCGTGAGATTGTTAAAACTGCCAATAAATTCGTATTGACTAAGGATGAAATTCTTCAAAACTTGCAAACAACACTCCCGCCACACGTTTCACGCTCTAACGTTGGAAATTCACTGCTCGTATTTTCCGCTCAATGTAATTTTAGTGGTTTTAAAATGCCATTAAGAGTTATTGAGACAATACACGATAAAGGTTTAGTGAACAGGGGACTAAGCATATGCGAAGAAAATAATACAGAGAACAGTGAAGATGTTTGTGATTTCTACGTGATGTTGGATGCTGCCTCCTATGTGGCCACAAATTTCCTGGACTTGCAGCGGTACAAACCCGATTTTCTCTGTGTCTCCTTTTATAAACTGTTGGGGTAAGTTGTAATAAGTTTGGGTGTAACAGTGCTTGTAGTATATTGGGCATAAAATCTTTGCAGCTATCCCACGGGAGTTGGTGCCGTGTTAGTTAGTAAAAGGGGCCAGAACGTCCTAAACAAACAGTATTATGGTGGTGGCACGGTAAATGTTGCCATGACTACAGATAATTTTCATGAAAAGCGTTACGGGTTTGCAGATCGTTTTGAAGATGGTACTTTATCATTTCTTACAATCGCTGCACTTTTGGATGGTTTTAATACCCTGGAGAGACTGATACCAGCCACACCGAAGCGAAACACCATGGAAAGAATTAGTTCATATGTCTTCCAATTAGCCAAATACTGTTTTGCTCAACTGAGTTGTCTTCGATATGGCAACGGCAACTCTCTACTGGAATTGTACAATCACACAGATTACGCAGATAGCGAGAGCCAAGGCGGCATTGTAACTTTCAATATTTTGCGTGATGATGGCACTTATGTGGGCTTTACTGAGCTGGCCTGCCTGGCTAGCGTTTATAATATACAATTACGCACAGGTTGCTTCTGCAACCCAGGTGCCTGCCAGTGGTTTTTAAAATTAACCAATTCAGACATTCGCAAACAATTCGAGGCGGGTCATATATGCAGTGATTACAATGACGTCATCGACGGTGTACCCACTGGAGCCGTTCGCATATCGTGCGGTTATATGACGCGCAAGGAAGATATCGACAAAGTGGTGCTCCTGCTAAAAGAATGTTATTTAGATAGATCAGAGCTAATATTAGATCGTTTAAAGGACAACAGCAATTTACCTTCAGTTTTGGGGCAACAATTAAATCCGAAATTGCGGGAGATTTGCATTTATCCTATTAAATCTTGTGGTTCTTTTAAAATTCAGAGCCTTTGGCCCATAAATTCAACTGGTTTCTTGTATGATCGCTGTTGGATGGTTGTCAATAGTAGCGGCATGGCTATAACGCAAAAACATCATCCCAGAATGTGCATGATAAGCCCAATTATTAATATAATTGAGAGACTATTAATACTAAAATTTCCTGGCATGCCCAATGTAACAGTACCCTTAGAAGAACTGTGTGCTGATGGGGAGAAAGTAGAAGACGCCTTTTTTTGTCAGAGTAAAATTTGCAATGATATGGTTGATGGCTTGGATTGTGGTGATCAGATTTCTGCGTGGTTGAGCGATTGCCTGGAGATGGAAGGACTGCGTTTGATTAAACAGAGCGGTGAGAGGCGTAATCGTGATGGTGTAACGAAGAGCGTCACATTAGCTAATCAGTCGCAATTTTTATTAATCAATCGCACTTCCGTTAGGTGGCTGGTCCAAAAATGTATCAATGAAGAAGAGCCCTTAGCAAATAGCATTGATCGTTTCCGTGCTAATATTATCATAGAATCCACATTACCTTTGGAGGAAAATAATTTTGAATTTTTACACATAGGCAATATTGAATTTAAGGTAGACGGCTTTTGTACTCGATGCCAAATGATTTGCATTGACCAACATACCGGGCGGAAAACCGCCGAACCCTTGAATACTATAGCGCGTGAACTTGGTGGTAAAATGCGATTCGGCATTTATCTGTCATTAGCCAAACCGCCTCCACTAGGGGCTCAACTATCCTGTAAAGATAAAATAGTAATAATAAAACGCCAAGAATCCAAATAATTCATGTCATACAAATGATACTCTCACTTTATTATGCTGTGTTTTTACACAATTCTACAACTTTCTATGGGTTGTTCTTTAGTTTTCAGCAATGGTAAGCCTTTTTCGATACGCTCTATATTTTCATAACCTCGAACGAACTTTCCCTTCCCCGATGGCAAACCATTCCTGTATCAGGCTTCCGGTCTTTTAGAAAACTTTGCAGCATTTTATACTGCCACTCGAAATTGCATTTTCCACTGGAACGAAATTACAAAAACAATAAATGTACATGCATCAGGAGTTATTTACCAATACTCTACATCAACTTTCACCGTTTTTGTACACGGAAGAAAACCAAAAGCAAAACAAAAAGAAAATACAGTTCAAATTAGATTAGAAAATGCAGACATTCTCACTCTCTTTAATTTTTTGAACAAAGTCGCATTTTTTCGTGTATAATTAAATGGACAAAGTTCTGTTATGTAAAAGCAGAGAAAAGCGAAAATCGTAAAATTTTATTTGCTATAATTACTTGTTATACATAAATCAAAACAGTGCAAATTTTTAAAATATCAAACCAAATATAACTCGTCTTTGCTGCTTTTAATTATTATTGGAATTATAAAAATCTCTGGTATTTACATTTTTCTATAAGAGTTTCTTAACAAGCGCCCCGAAAAAACTACGATTTAATTGCCTCGTCTTGGTCTTTTTGTGCTATTTATAGAATATTTTCTATGGTTTTAATACTCTACAGAGGCCACAGTCTTCATTTACTGCAGGGCTATAAAACACAAATTTAAACAATTGTTTTTTAAATGTAACTTATTGCTGCTGGATTACGATGGAAGATTAAATATAAATTTATTATTTTCTGTAATTTATTTTGGAACAAACATGGAAAAGTGGTTGCGGGAGGTATTATCCCATTGTTTAGATTTCGATGTGCCGGATGATATGATAAAATATATATTGTCGCTAAAAACATCGCAAGATTTCGACGACTACTTCGATTCATTGCTTAATACGGAATGTGAGGAACATCGTTTATTTTTAAGTGAATGCAAGAAACGTCTGTTTAGTAAAACCTTGCCGAATAAGAAACATCAGAATCAACAGCAGCAACCAAAAAAGAAACCCATTAACGCTGATAGAGCGAACATTAAACAAAACATGACAGCTGGAAAGCAAGATAACAATCAACAGTATCAAGGATGTAAAAAGAAAAGTAAATATGTGAACCTCTACACGTCCGATGGTAGCGTTATTGGGGAAACTATTATGCTAAAAGGTCGTCACTGGTGTAATTGTCAGGCCGCTCAACATAAATTAATCAATAATTGCTTGAGTTGCGGTCGTATTGTGTGTGAACAGGAAGGTAGCGGTTCCTGTCTCTTCTGTGGGGAGGTAGTCTGTACGAATGCGGAGCAACAAGTATTGAAAGGCTCGGACAAGAAGAGTGAAAATCTTTTGAAATCCCTAAAACAAAAAGGGGGTGGAGAAGCTTTGAAGAAAGCTTTAGACCAAAGAGATCGCCTCTTAGAATATGACCGCAACAGTGAAAAACGTACTACGGTCATAGATGATGAATTAGACTACTTTGAAGAGAATTCTGTATGGCACACGGGGGAACAACGCGCTAAATTTGCCAGCTTAAAAGAAGAAATCCATGAACGTAAACATACCAGTCGTGCCAATCGTACAATAAAGGTAGACTTCGCGGGTCGTGTTTTAGATGATGACATAACCATGAAAGATTATGAAGATAAAATCCTTGATTCGTTGGCTAAAGTGAATGCTGAAACACAAGATCCAAGCAATTGGTCAAATAATAAAACCACCAAAATTAAATCCCTGGAATGCATGTATAACTTAGATCCGAATTTACAGGCAGAAAGACCTATTTATAGGCAATCACTTGAGGATAAATCTAGAAGCAAGGGTCCTACGGTAAATGATGGTCTAGAAAGAATTTATAATCGGGTGCAGGATAAAGAATTGATGGAAATGCAAGATATGCGACAGTGCATATCACTGCATCAACCCTGGGCTTCTCTGCTGGTGGCGGGAATCAAGAAGTCAAGAGCAAACCAACAAGCGATTTCGTAAAAAATATATTTTCACGTTTTCTCATTTTTAGGCACGAGGGACGTTCCTGGTATACTGAACACAGAGGCCGCTTATGGATAGCTTCCACCACCAAGGAACCTCGTTCTGACGAAATACAAGAACTTGAGGATTTCTACAAATTATATTACAATGGTGCGCACTAAAAAACTACAAAATTTAAAAAGTTATATCTATAAATAATTACGGTTCTAGACCATAATTTAAAGTTCCCCGAACATTACCCAACTGGCTGTTTGTTAGGATGCGTAAAAGTGGAAAATTGCCTGCCTCAGGAGGAATACCGAGAAGTGCACCCATCCGGTGAATCTGAATCACCTTATGTAATGGTCTGTTGTCAAGCGGAGCAATTGCCAGTGGTGTTCCCCATCAAAGGTCAACATAAAATTTGTAAGATTGAAATATAAACCGTGTCCTAAAGAGCGTTTCTGGGATTGTTATCTATAATTACAGATCAAATCGACCCGAAAATACACAACGCAGCTTGTAAGACATTGGTGCGCTTTAAGGCTGGCCAGAAAGGTTAAGTTTTATTTTGCATCAAGTAAAAATTTCATCTTACTTGTACATTATAGTTTTTTAAAACATTAATAAATTCCTCCAAGTCCACCTCAGTTAAAGTCTTTAAGTACTCCACTGCATTTAGCGTATGGCCCTGATTGGTTGCCACTTGGCAGAGGCCGCGTACATCATCCCAATAAAAAGATGTTCCCTCCACTGTGAGAACAGTATTACGAACTCCAACGGCGAGTTCGCCTTTTCGTCTTAACAGTTCTTTACGTAATATTAACAGCTTCTCCTTACGTTTGCGTTGAAGTGGCGAAGACTCTCTTTCAATAAATACTCCAGTGTGTTTGAGTTTATGTGCTGCTGCAAAGACTTTTTTAACATCTTGAACATGTTTCAATTCCACCAAGAGATTTCCCTTGTGAATGTTACTACTATCCATCTTGGAAGCGGGTAGTAAAATCACACTGAGGATGGGTATAGGCGGCAATTGAAGTTTTTCTTCAAATAAATTTTCGATAGATTTGTTTGGCTGTAAAGGATCGGCAATAGTCAGATTTTTTACAACAAGTTTGCGTTGATTTAAGTTTCTTTCTAAAGCACTGACTTCTGCTTGAAGTTGCCATTTACTGGCTTCGGTTTGTTGCATAGCCAAGCGTAGATCTTGACACTCACGTTGAAGTTTGTTAACTTTTTCGCTTAATTCTTGAAATGTTAATTGCGCTTGACTTGAATCCTTCGTCGATTCAGAATCGTTGTTTTTTTCTATTTGAACTGCTGATGGTGTTGATATGCTTATCGTATCGACATGTTTTTTAAATTCTGCTTTAGTTACGAAGCTGTTCAGTTTTTCATCTATCATTTGACTAATTAAATGTAAAGTTTTATCTGATAAATCCACCGTACTTTCCGTATTTGCAGTTGATGGAGGCTGAGGTTCATTTTGTAAGACTGTTTCTTTGAAGTTTTCATTTATTTCACCGTTTTCTGAAGAATTCGGCATAGTTTCTGCGTCAACTTCCGAGAATTCCGAATTAAATTCTTCGTCTCGAGTTTCTGATGTTTGTAATAATGATGGTTCATCTTCAGACACACTATTTGAGGTCATTGTTGATACTTTGTAGTGTTCATGGCCGATAAATGTTTTGAGTATTTTCCCTCCAAAGCGATGAATTTTATAAGTATCGTACATTTTTTTAACAGCTGGATGACTCCGCCTCAGATGCTTGATAAAATTGGAAGACACATTTTTGCTACCTCTTACCACCGATCCACATGTACAGCAACGCACACTTAATCCGCCCTTATGGCCAATTTCATTAATATCATTGAGCTACAAATAAACCGCATTAGAATTTTATATCACTGAAAGGAAAAATTCTTACCAATTGGTAAAAAGGTGGATTAAACAAGATATTTCTCTCTTTTCTCGACTTTTTGGCGGGAGTTCGTTCAGCACTAAAATTTGGATGTAACAACTTAATATTATGAGCAAGAGTAGGAGGAGGAAGATTCATGTGTAGCGGTTGTGCTGGAAATAAATGCTGATTTTCTTGGGGGCCTTCTTCCGAGATTTCATTAAAAGTCCTTTTTGCATTGTTGTCCACATGAATAGGATCCCTTTCATACTGATCATCGCAGTATTCATACTTAATTACTGGTTCCATTATTACTTAACTTTTAGCGTTATTTTGAAGCGTTTAAATAAATAATTACACACTTGGAATGGAATTGTATTGTGTTTGTTTGATTTTAGACAAAAGCCCTGCACTAAAGGCAAGCAAAATACCACGGTAGAAATTGTAATTTTAATGTTAATGTAGTTAATGTTGTAACAGTTAATTTAATGAATTATTTTTAAACACACATAACATTTGTATGACGAAATTATTTTTATTGCTATATTATAAGATGGCGTCGCTGCCAGGGTATAGAGGAATTGTATTGTACTGCATTATAATTGTCTTCATTGTTACCAATAGCCTCTTTTACTTTAATGCAATTTTTCATTCCTTAATTTATATTGATATTCACAGTGGTTCAATTATCACTTACATCGTGAATGATAGTTATTGCATAGCATCGGTTTGGCACAATGTGGTAACTCTTGTGTAAGCAATGTTAAACATTGTGAGAGAAAATTACAAAAATAGCAAATAGGAAGGAAGGCTGCGATTTGCTTATTAAAAAGATATTTTAAATAAAAGAAAAAGTCTGCCATGCCATACTCTTATATGCCAAAATACATGAAAAAAGAAAACAAATGAAAAAACATTTCAATAGTTAATTATAAAATGCCTCGCAAATAAGAATATTACGCAAGTTCGGCTTACTATTTAAGGCATGTAATTTTTTTATGGAATGTGAAAAACAATTAAAACAAATTCATTAATGTGTAGTGTATGCAGTGTACATCCTTAAAAAGCATATTTTCTTTTCTTGGATTCAGTTTAATTATTTTAGATCAGCGTCTACGAACCGTAAATATTTGATGATATGTACCAAAACAGTAGGCCACCTTGCTCCGTTGTTTGTTGTTAGGTGTTTGTACTTATACAAAGTGTTTGGTGCTCTCTTTTCGGTTATAGTTATTAACATTGTTGCTTTATTGTTGTATTAAACTTAAACTTTAGTTAGGGGGACATTCACTTACATTAGTGGTCTCCAGCGTTCGCAGTGTGATAACGGTATTGTAGACTGTTCTCCGTTTATTTTCATGTTCAGTAAGAAAAGTATCTGTTTCGTCTAAATGAAGAATTTATTAAAATAATTAGTTATTGTTACCTATCAAATAAAAAAGTAAACTCATGCCTTAAAAGAGAAATTGATGTGTACGAGCAGTTTTAATACTTCAAATTTTGATTTTGAATATGTTTTTGTTTTAAGTGAAAGTTTTTTATTTCCATGTTGTGTAGATTGAAACAAACCGAAAATGCAATTAATGTTGACCACGCTAATCACGTAAAGAAAATTATCGCTAGATGTTTATAAAATATTGCACATTTACATCGTATTCGTTACCTTGTGAAGAGCACACAAACATACTTTGAGTTGTGCCCGTTCTTTCATAAAATTTGTTCGCCGGTACATGGCAATTACTTGCAAATTTCTAAAGCTACACAGACACTCTTTCATCATCCCTATAAATCATCTTCGCATTATCGACGTTGCACTATACGCCTGCGCTCGCAAAAATAAGGCAAAGGAAAACATATCAAGCATAAATAGAAAACAATTCTCTCTTACGGTATTTACTTAAAGACAAATATATCCCGTAGAGGACAACATGTACCGTATAGGACCGATAGGACGCAAATCTCGCGAAAAATGTCTCGTTGTTTTAGTATTAGCTACTTTATGCCTTTTGTGTTTTGCCGGCATTTTCTTGTTGCCTGACAATTTTGGTGGTGAACGGGTGATACGCGCCTACAAACATTTTCAAAAAACCGGCCCAGAAATATTCATACCAGCACCCCCATTAGAACCACATGGCCCTAAAGATAAGGATCCTCATTTCTTAAATGATCGACGTAAGTTGGAAGCGAAAATAAAAGAAGAACTCGGGGAAATACTTGATAAGCCACAGTTACAACGTGACGTTGACAACACTGCAGACACTGAAGGTCAACGTTTACGAGTAAACGATGATAGCGGACAGCGAATGGGTGCTGGTCCCAGACCTTTACACAATGAAATCGAAGAAAATGCTTCTTCCGTGCCTTTACATTCAACGCACAGTGCTAACGATTTCAACTCTATGAATATTAATAATGTACAGATGCCCCTTGGCGGTCATGCTGACAATAATATTGCAGTTGAAAAAAAACGCTTAAAAATAAAAGAGGTAAGTAACAAATATCGCACCAATCACAGTGTCACAAACTATAATATTGATTATGTAGTATATAATGTGGAACAAAAACCCAGTTTTGTGCGAACTTGACCATATAAATAAATATATATTATACATGTATACATATATATAGACGACTTTAAGTAGTGCACTCATATATATGCATGTAAACATTGAAGTGCATATACTCATAAAGAATCAATACCGCCTTATTTAAGAAATATTTTGATAAGAAAATAAAAACAAGGAAAAAACTGAATTTGGCTTACGCCAAATCTTAAATACCCTCCACCTCCACTGTTTCAAATTTGTTTTCATTGCGCCCTTTAATAGTGTATGTATTACGTTTCAGCTTGCAAGTCTAACTTTATGGTGAATATGTTTTTTTGTAAATTGTGCGCGTTTCTGTTATCCAACCATGCCCATTTTTGGTACATCGATGGATGGGTTAACCTTAAATAAGTGCAACAAATTTCCAGTTCACAGATCAACTTTTGTGGCAGATATATAGATTTTTGTTGATTGTGGGCGTGTCTGCAATTCGAATCCATGTTTAGCACATCTATGAACGAACTATTTACAGATATACACACCAAATTTCAAGTTTATAGCTCAATTTTTGTGGTAGATAAATAGATATTGTTAGATTTTTAGACAGACACACGGACACGCATGTCTCAATCGACTCAGTTTTTGATGCAGATCAAGAATATATATACTTTATGTGTCTCTGACGTCTCCTTCTTGGTGTTGCAAACGGAAGAACAAACTTAGTATACCCTCATCACAGAGGTGGAGGGTATAATAATTTCTTAATAACATCATTATTGTTTGCGTTAAATTGCTTCTATGGCCGCCAATACATATGGTTCCACTTTTTATAAAAGAATATTTGTTTCGCATTGAATATACAGTATACGTAATAGTATGTATAATGAATGAAATGGCTATGGATTATAATCCAGCGCAAATAAGGTATATATTATACCCACTATAATAATGATATGGGGGCAAATTGGCGTTGTTCAAACGTTTGTAAGTTGGCCAATAATTTTTAATTAGCTTTAATAGCACTTTTTCGTTGACACTCTCACGGCCACAAATGTTAAGTTATCATTATGAAATTCGGTACGAGTCATCTTCGCGTTTGTCCACAGTTTGATACTGCAACAAAAACAATATACCCACATATCATTATGATGACAACACTTGATAAAATACAATGCAGCAATGGCGACTATGTTTGAGCCTCTAGTTTTCATCTATAAAAATACATGAGTAAAAAATAACTGTTTTAAATTTGTTTTCAAATATTTTTCTAATAATAAAGAAATATTTCGAAGCAATCAATTTAACATTAATGTAATATTTATGTATTTATTTTTGTGTTTGCCATTCGACGGCGCCCATCAAGTATAGATAGCTCAATTATTGTGGCCGTGAGAGATTTTCGTTAATTTAGGGGGTGGCTGGCAACCGATTTTGCCTATTTTAAATAGGAAACTAACTGGATAAGCTATCTTTAAATCTGTGCCAAATTTCATATAAATTTTTGCGAAAGTGAGTGTATCAGAAACATGCACATGTCATCGTAAAATGCATTGGTAAAGAATATATATACTTTGTAGGATGTGTGCCTCCTCCTGCTGGTAGTTGCAAACGGAAAGCCAAATTTAGTATACTCTCAACTCACTATGATCAGCTATTCTACTTTAAGATAAATTAAAAGTACCGAAACAAAACATACATGACTTGTACCACTTTTGTAATTGCGCATAAAAATGCAATCGTTAAGTAATAAAACATATTTCAAGAGCAATAGCTATGGAAAGTGAACAGTATTTATAAAAAGTGATAAGAAATGCTAAAAAGTGTAGACCGCGTATTGTATTGTATTGGGGCAGTAAAATTATAGACCATTGACGAAAAATGCTGTTCATACTTTATTAAACGTCAAAATGGGCGCATATGGGTACTTGCCATGCTTACGTATTACGTACAACATTATCGCTCCTATTCATGGTCTATAATAACGACGCCTGACTGATTTCTAATAGAATTCACTCGGTTGATTAAAAGGAACAAATTGCATTGAGCGTTAACAATAAAGCTACCAACAACGGAAGTACATGCTTGTACGCTAAATTAAAAAAGCATGGTAATAATAAAATAATAACAACAAATGTTTATTTAAATAATCATCTGCTGCATTGACCATATTATTAATTGGGTTTTATTTACAAACGTTTGCCATAATATGTTATGGGAAGCATGTGCTTTTGTTTACGATGTTGAACGCAGAAGATGGGATGTTCACCAAGGCGTCCCATATTATACAGGGTGTCCACCGGAAAGGTTTACTACTTTGTTTTGCCGCCATTTTGGTAAACATTAGTCTTGACAGTTCATATTGGCAGTCGTGAAGTAGACACGTGGCATATTTATTATGGAAAAATATTCCATAAACCAACGTGTTTTAATTGTTAAAACATTTTATCAAAATCAATCATCGATTACTGTGACAATGAGAAAGTTACGTGAAATTTTTGGGAGAAACAATGTGTCAACAAAACGCGCTATTTATCGTGTAGTGAATGATTTCGAAGAAAAAAGGTCTGTAGGCGATAGGCCCAATTATGGACCACAACGTATTGCAAAATCGGCTGAAAACATTACTGTTGCTCAAGAAAGCGTTCAAAACAATCCATCTACCTCAATCCGACGCCGTGTTCAGGAGCTTAGTCTTCAAAGAACATCTTTGGCCACAATTTTGCACAAGGATTTGTATTTGTTTCCATATAAGATTCAGTTGACACAAGAGCTTCTTCCACAAGACCATTTACGCCGCCGTACATATGCCAATAGGATGTTACAGCTCGCCAATGGCAACTCCGATTTTCATGAAAAAATCATAATGAGTGACGAGGCACATTTTCATTTGGATATGTAAATAATCAGAATAGTCGGTTCTGGGGAATGGGAAACCCTCAAATTATTCATCAGTCACTTTTGCATTCATTAAAAGTGACATTCTGGTGTTCAATTTGGTCAGGAGGAATCATTGGACCTTACTTCTTTGAAAATGAAAACGGCGTACCGGTAACTGTGAATGGGGAGCGATATCGTGACATGATTGAAAACTTTTTAATGTCTGCATGCTTTGGGCTGATTTAACATGTGGTATCAACAAGATGGTGCCACATCACATACAGCCAAGATTACAATGTAATTACTAAAAGGAGAATACCTCCCCGGCGGACACCCTGCATAATATATACATCTCTTGATAAGTATTAAAATCTGAGTCGATATAAGGTTTACGGTTCCTAAAATTGAAATATTGAGGGTAAATTTGATGCGGACATTATAACTATAACATAAACTACGTACGGTCACGAGCATTTTTGATAAAACTTTATATTCTATAACAAACGTAACTGAATTTAATAGATACATTTTTGTGACAACCTTTGCAACATGGTGGACATATATTATCTCCTTCTTCTGGCTGGTATATCACCGTAAATAGGAGGCATCTGATTTAGATGGTATTACAGTTCCATCGATTACTATGATGCTTGATGTACAATCTGATGTACCAAAAAAACTAAAATATTGGGTTGTTACAGAAATAATTGCGGATTTTTCATATATAAGGCGTTGACAATTTTTTTGAATGACTTTTGGCAACATTTTGATTCTTTCCTTTTGTCATTTGTTAGCTGTTACTTTTAGCTTGCTTTAAAAAAAATTTCGCGTAATTTCCTTTAAAATTGTTTGTTTGGCGTTAATTTTAATATGGAGTCCAAAAACGAGTATTTTCGTCATATTTTACTTTATTATTTCCATAAAGGAAGAAACGCAGCGCAGGTTGCTAAAAAGTTATGTGGTGTGTATGGTGAGAAAGCAATTAAAGAAAGACAGTGTCCATATTGGTTTGTCAAATTCCGTTCTGGAGATTTTTCACTCAAAGATGAGCAACGTTCAGGCCGGCTAAGTGAAGTTGATGATGATCAAATCAAAGCATTAATCGAGGTGGATCGTCATATAACTGTGCGTGACATTAAAGAAAGGTTAAAAATATCAACAGCAACAGTCAGTCGACACATAAAGCGTCTTGGACTCGTAAAAAAGCTTGATATTTAGGTACCACATGAATTGAAAGAAATTCATTTAACAAACCGCTTTAACGCTTGTGATTTGCATCTTAAACGCTATGAATCTGATCCATTTTTGAAACGAATCATCACAGGTGATGAAAAATGGATTGTTTACAATAACGTCAATCAAAAACGATCATGGTTAATTCGGATGTCTACTGCCAACAAGTGGACAAATTGATTGCAGCCATTAACGAGAAACGGCCAGAATTGGTCAATCGTAAAGGTGTCATATTCCACCAGGACACCGCTAGACCGCATACATCTTTGGTCATTCGCCATCCACCATATAGCCCTGACCTTGAACCATCAGACTACCATTTGTTTCGGCCTTTGCAGAACTCCTTAAATGGCAAAACTTTCAAGGATGATGACACTGTGAAATCACACTTGGTTCAGTTTTTTACAGATAAAGACCAGAAGTTCTATGAACGTGGAATCATGAAGTTGCCAAAAAGATAGCGAAAGATCATCGAACAAAATGGAAATTATATAAAAGATTAAAGTTCATTCTAAGTATTTGAAAAAATTTATCTACTTTCTATGAAAAAATCCTCAATTATTTTTGTAACAACCCAATATATACTTTCCATTCCATACCAAAATGCACGTGGCCTTAATGCGAAACTTAGTCGCATTTTTAGTTCTATTGGTTGTGATTACGATGTCATAGTTTTTTTTCTTACTTGATTATGATGTCATAGTTTTTACTTGCTTAGTTCAAGCCAAGGATTAACGATTGTAAAATATTTTGTCCTGGCTACCAGCTTTTTAGGAACGATAGACTATACAAAAATGGTGTTAAAAACCCTTTACCGTCAGTGTGTCGATTCGAAACGAAAAATTCTTTCAAAAATCGTATTCGATCATTACTGATCTACCAATCCGTATCAGATAATATCTTTTGAATATTTAGATGTATTTATTTTTCAGAAGTAAAAATATATTCTGCATTATCCGCTTATAAGTTTTCTTGTCTCCCAGCTCTCGATGGTATTCCATCTTATGTGTTTTGTAATTGTGCTGATGTAGTCCGTTAATGCATATTTTTAACAACTTTCCGTCAGCTTGGAAAACAAGTTACATTATTCTTCTATATCTTCAATTTCTACTAATCTGTTAGAGCTTATATGTGACATATCTATGACGTAACATATACAGTTAATTTACAATTGTAGTCGATTTGGCTTTCCGGAAAACTTATTGTCCTGGTTTTCAAATTACCTTTTTGGTCGCATTCAAAAACTTATGAGCGCGTCTGTTATTGGACCACGCCTATTTTTGGCACATTTATGGATATACTTAATGACTCAATTTTCGTGACAGATAAATAGATTTTTGTTGATTGTGGTAGTGTCTCTTGACCGATTTTTTCCATTTTAAATAGCGATCTGCGTGCAAAAACTAAAAAGATTCCTTCAAAATTCAGCTCAATGCCAATAACAGAAGGACACACGGACATACATGTCTAGATTGACTCAGTTTGTGGAAAAATTAAATTTTTCTCCAAGCCTTAACGAGACTTCCGAATCCTCGCTTAAAATGTCGGTGAATTATCAGCGGTTGTGATAGATTTTTACCAAGTGACCCCCTCCATAAGAAAAAAGCCCCAGACCATGCATGTTGAGGTAATGCATGCTTAGCCACACGTGCCAGCTTTTTGCCACACGTGTATAGTTTAGGAGTTTTATGCGTGAACGAAAGTAAGTTTGGGTTTTTTTGAAGCAAACAACGATTGCTTTCAAAAGTGAAGTGAACTTCAATTAAACAGGTGAAATAACCGTATCTTATATGCCCTCCACGTCCTTTAAATGGTAGGCGTGTCTATTATCTGACTCTGCTCATTTTTAACACAACCATGGATTAAATTTTGTATTTAAATGTGTAATTTCCATTACTAGCTCAAATTTTATGATAGATTTCGGCCGATTGTACTAATGTTATCTAATATATATAGCAATCTGTGTACAGAATATATTGATGTGGATACAAAATTTCAGCTCAATATCCCAAAACTGACTAGGTCACTAGCATCACTAAGATGGCAATAACATACATTATGTCAAGACTGGCAGTGATGTTCTTTGACCAATTTTGCGCAATTGAATTTCCAACCTGAGTACGAGAACAATAAATATTTCTGACAACTTTTTTAAAACAAATAACAAGTAAAAAACTAAACCTGGGGCTAAATATCATCCACATCTACATACAACCAGTAGGCATGGCAAGTTTATTATTTTCCTCCTTAATATGTGTATATTAAGTATCCGCTTGCAAGTTGAGTTTTACGCTGTCTAGGGTTTTTTCTAATTTTGTAGGCGTGTCTGTGATACGAGCTCGATCGATGGGTGGGATAATGGTAAACACCGTAGTTCAATTTTTGTGGTAGATAAATAGAATTTTGACGATTATGGGCGTGACTCTTGACCAATTTTGCCTACTTTGAATAACGTTCTACTTGTAGAAACTAAAAGTGTATGTACAAAATATCTCAAAATTTACAAAAAAATCTACAAAATTTACTCACGGACATACATGTCTAAATCGACTGTTTTTGATGCTGATCAAGAATATATATACTTTGTGTGGTCTCTGACGCTGATCAAGAATATTATACTGGTGTTTAATTTATTAATCTCTTCTGAAAAGCGTTTGTAAAACTTTGAATGTAAGAGGCAAGTCGGATTTCGAATTTTATTATTCGCATAAGTAAATCAAAGCGGTAGGCAAAAACCAGTAAAGAGGTTGTATTTACCTTATTCCAAATGTGGGATATCCTCTACAAATACCTCAATTTAAATGAACTTAAATAATTGGACTTACGCCACTTCAAAATAATATAAGAGTGTAAATATTTTGTAACATTATTCTCTCTCGTTCTGAGAGCACTTGAATTTGGAGTTTTCTCTTGATATCTTTGATAGAACTACTCTTTGATAAATTTTCGAATTGTACAAGTGAAGTGCAGTACGAATCCCAAAAACGTAATATGTAGTTTGATATGGATGGAATCGAAACGTATCCATATAAAACTTCAATTATTGAAAGGGGGAGCACAAAAAGAACTTTTGCTTAGTTACAGAGTTACCAACTTCTTGATTGCGACCTAACAGTTATTTTAAAATAATATGTGCAACGATATAGAATATTTTACCACTGGGAACGGAGTGGTAAATATGTTCATATCATATTTTTAATGCTATGTAGGTAAATATGTTCACAACTGTGTTAGTTCATTATGATGCTGGCTTGATATATGCCTCGTACATTTTATGTTCTCTTTTACACTTGGTCGTGAGGAATTTGTACGACATTTACCTAAATGCGAAGACATGTATGTTTCGTAACGCAGTCGTGGCATGATGAGAGCGCACCACTAATGTTAAGTTGATGTCTTCCACAGTTGTTTACCGTTAGTTAAACATTGCTGAACGATTAGTAACTTTTCCAAGAAGCGCACATGATGCAAACCAAAACAAACTGCAGGGAAAATGTGTTATAAATTACAATATATAAAAAATATTTGCAGAAATTATAAATTGCGCAAGCGAATAAGATGAAACAGTAAATGCTTGAACATATAAAATGTGTAAAAATAAAAAAAATATTGTATGTGCAAAAATTCAGAGAGTCATATAATCTGGGTTCAAAGTTTTTTACGCAACATAGTGCTGAATCTTTTTTTTCATATACCACTTACTGCGTTATATATTTTTCTTAATTCTATGCAAAGATTGTTGTAATTGTCATTGAATATTTTATTGGCAATATCTTAGACTTATGTATAAGTGTGTGTGCTGGAATGTAAAGTTTAATTGTTCAACCCCCAAAAAGGTGTTGGTGACTGACTTTCAGCATATGTGATGCTGTAACTATAAATAAGAGAAAAGAAGTGAAAATTATACAATCGGTGAAGTTCGACCATTCCTTATACTCCACAACTTCGTACAATGTGGTAAATTTTCAAAATTTTCTTAGGGTTAATATGTATTCATGTACTAAATTCCATCGCAATTTGTCAAAATGTGACATTATAACTATAGGTTTAAATAGGGCGCCTATTTGTTGTGGCGGGATATACAAGGCTGCACCAGGCTTCACCCTTATGCCCATGCCTACGTGCTAAAACACACTTTCCTCAGCGTACACCATCCCCCCGCGGGATTGCCGCTGGGTTTTTACTTTACTTTATTTTAGCTCCGTCAAAATATGAGACGTTTCTTCTCATTTGTGTAACAACCTCTGAAGAACTTTTCTATTGATTTTTGCTCTCTTATGCTGACTTTACCCAAATCCAGCAGTATTTAGCCGTATCTGCTGGTACTCTGGCAGTGGCTGCCTGTGTGTTGTTATAGGAGGTATTAATTATTTAGGGAATGACTGTTCTACTTTTTAAGGCAGAATCCATATATATATTTTTTGGTTTTGATAACAAGACTTTTATATTTATA
Source organism: Crataerina pallida (assembly GCA_949710015.1). Classification (NCBI taxonomy): domain Eukaryota; kingdom Metazoa; phylum Arthropoda; class Insecta; order Diptera; family Hippoboscidae; genus Crataerina; species Crataerina pallida. The sequence continues at coordinate 10,721,005 of OX453291.1, forward strand.
CAAAAATTCCAACTCTAATTGTTTTTAATAAAACAATGTCAAAAACAGAACATTTTTCATATTAAAATCCAAATTATAAATTAAAATGAAACAGTTGGAATATGTAGGTACCCTATAGTACCTAGAGTATAGCCATATGCTTTCCACATATATTTATTTTCCAACACCTCTCTGCAGTGCGATCTTTGTGATTTACGTATCTCTTCAGTCGTTGTAATTTCGCCGATACCCTTAATTTCTATAATTGGCTTCTCCGTAAGATTTTTTACAGGCACTGATTAAGTCTTTAAACTCCTTAGATTTCTCTCCCACTATGTAACTGGAGCAATAGGTCTCTCTTTGTGTTTTCCGAAAGCTTGGGATCTATTTTTATGTGTCGTAAGACATTTGCGTATGGCCTTTTGATTCAAAAACAATGGCATTTGGCCTAGGTTTAGCAGGTTCGTTCTGCTTCCTTCTGTCCCTTGCTAAAACTTCCACACAGGTGATGTAAAACAGGTAGTTTTTTTTAGCTGTACCACCGCCCGAAACCAATTCTTTGCAAATTTTGCATTTCGTCTTTGAAATGACAGCAGTTTTGCTAAAAGTATTTGAAATAGTTGTATTTTAGTCTAAGTTGAAATAGACTTTGGTCATTTTAGTCGAAGTCAATTCAATCAAATCAAATCAAATTTATATAGGCTTAGTAGAGGTCGCAGCTAATATTAAATCATGGTGATTTTAAAATATTGGGTAACGAAATTCTTATTACAATGTGGAATTCATAGGTTGATAAAATGAAGCTGAATTTTTAAGTAAGTTTATGATTAACAAGATAAAGAGCTAAATTTAGATTAGGCCGAATCTTAAATACTCTCCACATGTTCATACAAACAGTGGACGTGGTAGGCACATGATTCCGCCCTCTAATGGTTTAACTTGAAGGTCGAGTTACTCGCTGAGTATGGTTTCTGTAAATTGTGGGCGTGTCCATTATCCGATAAGGCTCATTTTTGGTACATCGATGAAAATGGACAATTATAAATGTGTGTTCCAAATTCCAACTTAATAGTTCAACTTTTGTGTCAGATATATAGATTTTCGTCAATGGTAATGCAAATCATTTCCGAAAAGTAATGCCTAACGACAGTTTTTGGGGGGACATGATAGACGCTGATGATTGTGTGTTTTTGCGTACAAGTGGTTACATGAGTCGTGCATGCCAAACAATCCGGCATCCATAAAATTTCACACTACCCGGTTTCATACCAAAGAAAAAAACTTATAAAACTTAACTAAATATGGCACAAATTTGTGGAACTAAGGTATGTATTAAATGGATGGGTTTGACCGATCATAATATTTTCTATTGGGTTAACTGTCGATTTTTACCTCGCAACTTCTTTTACTAAATTGTGAGCGTTTCTTTATATTTATAAATTTTAGCACATTGTTGCATAGAAAAATGCACATATACTATATAATAATTATTTGTACACTATTAGAAGGCGTAATTATATACCTGCCAGCCCCACTATTGTAGATATGGAGGGCATTTAAGATTTGGCCTATTATATTAACCTGAACTTAGTTTTCTTACTTGTTGTAATATAAGGTAACCCCGCCAAAGGCTAAGAAACTGATTCCTTATTCTAATTAAAGTTTTACTAAATGATGAGTTAATGAGATGACTTTATCTTCTATTATAATGTATTTCTTATTATTACATCCCATACACACATGCATATAACATGTACGTGTAAAGATGTATGTGAACAATGCTAGCACATTTTATAAATCAGTTTCTTTGTAATGAAATCTTTTTGAAAGTATGCTGCAACAATTTTTTTATTCATCAGCAACTAATAGTATGCTAAACGTTACCACGATATATGCTTATAAGAATAGTACTATTATAATAATATGTAAAATTGCTACAATTTGCAACATTAGTTTAAAGAGATGTGAAATTTTATATACTTCATGCATTTAAATCGCATTCATATATATGTAGTTTTTAAACTGTGTACAGCTAGAGTTAATACAATATTTGGCCCTTCGACATCAGACGGTTGACTGAATAATAATGATACGAATAATAAAAAACACTCCTCCATTTATAAGATGCAAGTGAAATCTTACCAGGCCTTTGTTGTGTAATAGGTTGACGAATTGTCTTTAAAAATGTCATAAAAACTATAGAATGTCACTATACCACAAACTCCTTATATAATGCTATAATTAGCTTAGTTGTAATATTTTCAGGAGGGCCAATCCATGTTCTTGTACCAAATTTCATCTAAATATGTCAAAAAATGCGACCTGTATCTTGCGCACAAATTTACATGAACAAACAGACGGGCACTGATTCAGATTTTGATTCTGAATGGATAGATGTAATTGAAGGTGTGGAGTCACAAGCATTCGCACAAACTTAATATACCACATGCGGTATAGGGTATAAAAACGTAAAGAAGCTTCAATATGTTTGACTGGGGCAAATTTTAGGAAAATCAGAAACATTAGAAGAGAATTTATAATTCTCTTATATGAGGGATTCGGTGACTTTCCGAAAAGATTTATTCTACCATACATTTATGCATATTATGAGACAAGAACATTTTTTGGGCTCATTAACGGTCATAACAACTTCACTTATATTTTTCGAATATTCACTTACTCTCCTTGTGTAGGCATGGTAAGATTTTTTAAGTTATTAACATGTTCGCTGCCCTTATTTTGTTGTAACTTTACATAAATGTCTTGTATATCATCTTGGATTAATAATTAAAAAAAACACATGTTCTCATTATGCACAACTAACAACACGTTTTTATACTCACAATATATAAGTGAACATACTTACCACTTCGAGCTCATTTTATTAAAGCGTTTGTAACAATATATTTTTGATCAAGGAGAAATTCTGAATCTGAATCAAGTTATGTGTGTCCGTCTGTGGTAAACATTCTCTCGGTCTCAAAAAGTGTGATTTCGATTCAATCGGTTGGGAGAAGCCCCAGTAAAATAAAAACTGAAAAACGAACGTATTTTTAGGGGTTTTTAAACAATTTGAGTTTTCACTTAAAATTTTTATTAAGGTCTTGACCAATTTATAAAATCATTGTCAGTCATGTATTTTATCTTAACGCTCTAAGTGAAATATAAATATTTTGCTTATTAGTCTTAAGTCCTTCTTATATAAGGTTATACAAAACTACCTTTTAATTTCGCACTTAGCTTTCTACTCTTTATTTTAAGGCATGATTATTATGTTGGTGTTGTTAGCTTATAACTAAAAAATCGAGGGCTATCCTTCATCATAGAATGTCTTGAATATAATGATGTGTGTATTTACATGTGTAATTCGTAATTATTTTTACACCTTCCACATTTTATACCGTGCCAAACTTTTTCCTATTAAAATTTGGTACAGATTAAAATTGAAATATCGATACCAGCGTATGTAGTTCACTACTCTTAGTAAACACGAGGCATTGTCATATAAGCCTCTTCGTGAAATTTTATTATGTAGAAATTGGTAATAATAATGCGAGCTAATTAACTATTATTTACCAAATTTTGTTAAATATATTAATACTAAAAATTTCGACTTTTTGCCATAAAAAAACTTCCATTATAATAGAGACCTAGGGTACTAAAGTGGTCCTATATGGTCCACTTTCAGTGTAGTTCTTTTCAGAGCCAAGATATGTCCTCGCATTAAATTTCATAATAAATCTCAAAAAATGGGACAAATAGCTTGCGCACAAATTTACTTGGACAGATAGACGGACAGGTTAAATCGATTTAGACTTTAATTGTGAAACGATCGGTATAATTGAATAAATGAATTAATATACCTTCTTGCCACAAGTGATGTAGGGTATAAAAAGAGAGGTATTAAAAATAATATGGTACCCTACGTACATATGATAATGAGTCTCTCTACTTGTTTTTTGCTTACCTTGGAATGCATGGATTCCTGATAATATGATAAATGTTGATAATTGCAAAATTTAAAGTAAATGGGAATTGAAGGGGTTATAATGTAATTAACGCTGTGTCCAATAAATATACATATATGAATTATTTGTCAGATCTAAAAACATAGATAGATTATTTATATATTTTATAAAATATTAAGTTAAATAAAAGCTTAGCAGTAAGTTTCTAAGTTGTAATCTTGTAGAAGATGTCTAACATTCAACCTGATCCAAATTAAAAGCATTGATTTGCTATAAATTTTTTTTATTACTGCGAAACGTCAGTAATTGACGCTCTCTCTCTCTCTCTTAGGTGTTCTTTATATTACATGCAAGAATTTTACAGTTGCTACTCTCATTCTATGTAGGTACATAATTCTCTCGTAATCTGGTTATTTAAAAGAACGTGGCATTTCTTGTTGCATGCGTCTTGTTTAATTTAACAATAAAATGTGATGTTCACATAAAGTCGACATGACATGTTTTCTCGTTTTTATTTTTCAATTAGGTTTTAATTGTGTATGGCTTAAAACACTCGTGGCATCCACGTCTCTGCATCAGTCTGTTTATTCGTATTGCATTTCTTCTTCATGCTGTTGTATGTTGAGGGCTTATGAATATAATTTGTATACAATCCTGTAGGAACTATATGAGCATTTTTGTACCGGCCTGCCTTCTTTCTTGTGAGATTTTAAGGTTTTTGCTGCAGAATAGCATTTTATTTGTTGTTATTATTATAGCATTTTATTTGTTGATGCGAAGATGTCGTTATTGGAATATTTATATAGGTGCATTAGTGTCACTTTTCGGTCTGCCTCTTAATATACGCATAATAGGAGGGTACACCGAGTTTGTTATTACCTTTGCAGCACTCAGGAGAATGTATCGGATACTCCACAATTTATATATACATATTCTTGATCTGTAACAAAATCTATGTTTCCTTCTATTGATGGCGCGTTCACGAAAAACAAATAAAAAGGGCTATATTAGACAGATGCTAAATCTAAGTGACACACCATTCTTACCCCTCATTATTTCTCCAAATAAGCAAAGAAATTCTTCAAATTTATTTGAATAAACCTCCTCTCAAATATAATTAATTTTTGGGCGTGTTACCAAGTAGAGAATTCTTATCCAAATATTTTGAAAAAGTTTCCGTTTTTCACTTAAATAATTCTTAATAACCAGAATTGTAATGGTACGCGTCTATTTCGAGGAGACGTATTTTATTGAACAATATGATCACACGCACAGTTTTTTTGCATGATATTATGTACGCTAACCGGACGTAGCCTTATTCACTAGTTTTTTTTTTCGCAAAAAAAGAAGGAATGCTCAAATTTCAGTTCTTCAAAGGGTCCCCCACGTCAAATATTCTAAATAAACTTCTAAAACATATTAATGTCTATAAAAAGTCCATCAAAAATGGGCGCTGTTTATTTACATTTTCCAAATACATAAAAGAGTCCTGGTTAATATTCTGTCAAAATGTTATTTTTATATCTCTTATGGTTTATCTATAATAAAGGAAAAAACTATAAAAACAGTACTCTACGGTTTATAAAATTGTGGGGAGGTTCACGGAGCCATTTGAACATGAGTACAAAGGAATGATTTGTACCAAGTTTCAGGTTTACAGGTCTTGTGGTTTTGGCGTAATACAAAATTGACTTTCAAATGGAATTAAAGGACCTCAGGGAGACGTAATCAATCTAGATACAATGTTAAATATAAAGATATCAATGCGAAAGGTGTGCGAATCTATGGTTTATAGTTTATTACGCATTCTTTGTTCGTACATATGTGGGTTTAGTGAAGTGTAAGCTCTCAATCATGAATTTTCATGAATCATCTCCATCAATAAAAGCGTCGAAATACATATATATTCGATTTTGTTATTGTAATCATATTTGGTAATACCAGCCGGTGTTCGTGCTCGCATGTGCAATAACTTTAGAAGCTTATCTTTGGCGCAATAGTTTTGAGGGATATTTTATGCACATCTCATTTATTAAGGGTCCTCTTTTTATATTCAGTTAAGTAAGTGGAGGAAGATTATTGTAATACATAAAGTGAATCGGATTAAATTTACCTATTATGTATGAAATGAAGACATGTTTCATTTATTATAGAACCCATCATTATTATGATATGTGGGTATATGGTTCAGGCGTTTGTAAGTTACAGAAACGCGTGAGTCGCACCCCCAAAAAGAATATATATTCTTGATCAGCATGAATGAAAAAGTCGATTTTGCCCATCCGTCCGTTCGTGTATTCGTGAGAATTTGTACACATTTGTGTTGGAAGTCTGGCCGCAAAAATTGAGTTCCCGCTTTGAAATTTGGTACAAACAATCTTTGAGATTTTTTTCGGTTTCCTACTGCTATTGTGGTACCCATGCGCGTAAGAAAACTAAGTTTGGTTTAGGCCAAATCTTAAATGCCCTCCACATTTACATTAGTGGGCGTGGCAGGTACATAATTACGCTCTCTAATAGTATATGTTTGTGGCAGTGTCTGAACAAAATTCTAGCTCAATATCCAAAATTTACGACCGTGAGAACGTCATCAACAGACAGACGGACTGCCTAGATCGACAGTTTTTGATGCTGATTTACATGCGTGTTTGTTTTTGTCCAAATTTGCATCCTTTCCATCTAAAATAGACTTATTATAGATGTTGGTATGTCTCAGAAATTTGTTTACAATATTTGGCGTACATGACGCTAAATAAATATAAAATTAATAATGACGTTCCCTCCTTTATATACGGAACAAATTTTTCAAAATGGGTGTGATCGGTGCGCATAGTATTACGTGGTCGACGACGTAGTTTTCAAACATAAGCTAGGGCTACTTTGTAACAAACCAACCAAAGTGTGGCAGGTAGTTGGATTTGATACGGTTACCCATCCTTTCACTACATACCAAAAAACGTAGCTTAATCTGCACTTAGATAAAAGTGTAGATGTTATAAACCATTTGCTCATGAATTTGCACAAGGTGGATTTGGCTCAACTGGTGAAGCGCCCGCTGATGAGAACTTGATAAGAACGAGTTCGAAACCGGTCCAAGTTTATTCCTTCCAGTCGCCGAATATTAATTTTTCACAATCTAATAAATTACAACCTCAGTACATATGGTCAAAGCTGAAACCTTTCAGCATACATAGACTCACAATATTTGTAAGAAATTAATGATGATTGGTGATGGGTATCTTATATTTGGCATACGCCTAATATAGCCCTATTTTACTTGTTTTCCTTTAAATCTAAACCAATGATACAAATGTAAATAAAGGATTTGAAAACACTGGACCAACTTACTTTGCCGAAAAGTATTATTTAAGAAAAAAAAAAAAAAAAATAATAGAAAAATTAAATAATTAAAAAATTACAGTATATATAATTAAATGGATATGTAAAAAAATGGGTAAAAATGTTATAGTCAAGTAAATTTAATATCCTACACCACTTGGCTCCTTAAATTATGCTACAATTAGTTAGTGGTATCTGTATACGCGACGCACTGTCATATAAGTTACATCGTGAAATATAATTACATGGGAGAGGGGTTCTTAAAATAGTCCGATCAAGTCCATTTTCAAAGGATCTCCTTTGGGCCAACTCATGTTCTTGTACTAAATTTCATCAAAATTGGTCAAAAATGCGTCCTGTAGCTTGCGCACAAATTTACATGGAAAGACAGATAGATAGACGGGCATGCTTTCAGATCCAGATATCGATCGACTTAGATTTTGATTCTAATTAAAGTATAATTGATCGGTATAATTAAAGCTGGGTAGTGCAAGTACAAGTGCACAAGTGGTGCAGCGTATAAAAATAATTATAAAAAAAATTTACTTACACGAAGATACGACCGTAAGTACGTTCCATGTTTGAAGTGTTGAAATCGAAAAAAAGAGCAAAAACAAAACTATTGTAATTAAAGAAAATTGATGCAAAACAAACAACAACAAACGATTGAAAAGTGTATATGTCATTATAAAAGTATTTCTGAAGAAATATCCAAAAAGCAAGAACCAAAAAAATAAAAGTAAAATAAATAAACCGCTTAAATAAAAGTTCAACTGTTGAATTCTTCAAGAGACAAAGCATAAAAAATGTTGAAATGTTGACAAACAATACTGATGGGCAGTCATCACAGAGCGCCGCTGCTGCTACAATGGCCACCTCTTTACATTCAGTAACAGAAAATGGGGGAAGAATGGTACTGTTGTCAAGGGCAATGATCCACAGTATATGTATAAACATATCGATGGTAGAAGCTGCATAACAGCCGACTAATTATACGTCGCGGCAACCACAACCGGCAAATAAAACAAAATTTCACTACGTGTAAATGACGCTTATGTACATGGGTTAGTATGCTAGTGTGAAGCAGCAGCTTTAAGTGATTTATACGTATGAGCAAATGTGTGCAGACGAGATGCTTTAGACTCCTTGCAGCTACGCAAATACCCTACCTTCCTTAACTGTAGCTTCAATTATTAACACGATAATCTGACTCATCGTTTAAACAGAATAATTTGTAACCAGCCTGGCTTAACGTAATAGCCGCGTAATTTGTTTCTGAGTAGTACAAAAAAAGGAGAGAGAGAGCCAGAGATCAGCGAAAATTCTCTTGAATTGTAAGTGGAGTGGCCTCGTTAGAATAAAGTTCAATGCATTTGCCATTAGGACGTGCTCAACAACAGACGCTAATAATACTTGATCCGTGGTTGTTTGTTGATCGTTTATTCGCGTGTGTAATAGTAGAACGTTTAAGAATGTATTTATAAAATTCCAAAGAACATTTCCAGTATATATTTTGAGCAATAAAATCCACCATAAAACTTGTGCCTTTGTCAAATATATTAAGTGAAATTTGTGTGCTGATACTACGCGTGCGAGTTCCGTCATACTGTCGGTTAGGTATTGCTATTAGCGTCTTTTCAAACAATGTGCAAATGTGGAAAATGTTGCCGTATGCCCACTTTAGTTATACTCGGTGTTATACTCACGATTATTTTGGTCTTCATCACAGGTATAACGCTCACCAATAGTATCAACATATCGAATATAGTAAAACTGCGCGAAAAGGTGGCCAGTGATTCGGCGGCAGCAAGCAGTGCCAAAGCAGCTCAAACGCGAGCCGCTCTTGTCGAACACCAGTACTCCACATTGCAGCAGCACTATTTGTCGCGTAGCGATCTCAATTATATTGCAGCCAATCATCCTAAAAATTTGCAACGTTTCAATTTGCCGACTATCGAATCAAACGCGCCGTCAATAACGACAACACCTGCACTGCACAATACAATAGCACCCAATAAAATTATAATTGAAATTGGTGTTCGGAATCTTAGTGCTGCCTCTAATGCCTTTAATGTTAGTAGTAGTGAGGTAATAGCTGAAATTACTCCTGAGGCCGTTAAACAACAGGTAGTGGCGCCCTTAAGTGGCGCCATTATTGATGGCAATATAGAATCTATATCAGTTCCTGCCGCTACTGTCGACTTCCAAAAACACTTAAATGATTCATTCGCATCAATTTTTGGCAAATCAACATTGGCACAACATGTTCCCGAAGAAGGCATCAAAAGGGTAGTAAACCCTACCTTGACGCAAGTAAATGGCCTATCGACATCTGCAACAACAGCAACCAGTGTGTCAACAACGTTCTCAACTAAAAAAGAAACAGGGATAACAACAACAACAACAACAACAACAGAGATTCCCTTGTGGCCATTAAATGTCACTTCAGCCCCATTAGAGCTATTAACAACATTGACGACGACAACAACAACAACAACAACAACAACTGTAACAGTTTTAAACGACCACCAATCCAGTAACGAAAGTTTTATAAATAATTCCTCAAATTCTTGGTCAAAGTTACCCTTTAGTAGTAGCAGCAGTGAAAACAATAATGACAGTACTGATGGCTTGTCTTTATCAAATCAGTTAAGTATCGAGGATCAAAATCCAACCCTGATTGATTTCGAGAAACGCAACTATGTGAAAAAGGTATGTATCGTTCAATGTGGAAATGTTTTCATATGGTCGCTAAAAATACTTGAAATACTTCAAATTTTATGGGATATTTATAGTATAAATAAAATTGCGGTCAAATTGTTTTCTATAGAGTAACTGTTTTCTCAATTGGTCTAAATAGACTGTTCAGTATAATCTCTCTTTTTCAATATATTCCTGTTAAAATGGGTAAAATCAAATGGTTGGTATGTTCACAAAAAAGAAAAAAAATACATTCTGGCTTATTTAGAAAGTTGAAAAAATGTAAGATAAGCTTTATATGAGGATTTATTTTTAGAGCACTACTCAGCAATTTTTGCTGTGCAATCAATATTCAATAAGGAGCAGACACTTTTTGTCTGAACATCTCAAACTGTGTTGCGTGTAAGGCTTGCACGCCCACAGGACTGTTGGCCTTATTTATTTTACCATTAATAATACGATTGTTATTCCCTTAATAAACATATATTCTTCATCAGTATAAAAATCTTTCTGACGACCCATCGCAGTTTTGTGCATTTAATGCTCACAAGTTGGCTCGAATGAGAATAACTGATGGCTTGTTCCAAACGATGTTTTTGAAAGGTTTTTTTTTTTTATGAAAGATAGATATTACCAAAGCAATTTACTGGCTAGGTTTTTGTTTCATTAAAAAAGTTATATGTGAGGTTGTGGGAAGTATTTTCTCAACAATTTTCAGTCTATACCAGCCATGATTTGATATAAACACATTTACATTTAAAAAGTTTTATTTATTATTTGTTCATATTTTTTTAAATACTAACCCACGATATGTACTGAGAACGTCTACACTAAATCTCATTTATATATTATATATACACTTTTTTGATATAGATTTGTACACTCTGTGGGGTCAGTAAATAGTTGCGTAAGGAATGACAAACTTAGTGTATCCACTGTGGTGTGGAGGGTATGGAAAGGTATTCAAGCAGAGGTGATTTCATCGATGTAGAGTTTGCTTTAATGTTTTCACACATGGGAAAAATATAAAACAATAAAAAACCTATGTAAACAAACAAGGGTTTGGATATAAATAACTACAATGGAAAAGTATAAATAATGAATAAATATTAAAAATATCTGCTTGGTTTATAAATTAAAAATAACGATAAAAGAACTTGGAAAAAAATTATATAAATATCACATCGATATTACTTATAATGGGTTTTGATAGATGCCGAAACTAGAATAAATTTTTAACTTCTTAACTAGAACAAGTGGAAGTGTTATGGTTGGTCAAGCCCACAATTTAATGCTCTACACCAATTAGTTCCACGGTTTAGTTGTATCAGTATTCATGGGGCACTGCCATATGAGTCCCTTCTTGAAATATCATTATGTGGTTCTAAAGTGGTCTGATTGGATCCGCATTGTGCCACGGCCAAGTGCCACTTGAAATTGGCTATGTACATCTAAAAATAATTCAGTAATCGATGTGCTAAAAAATGGGCGTGGTTGGATAACAGACGCGCTCACAATTTACAAAAAACCATATTCACTATAAAACTGGACTTGCAAGCTGAAACGATTGGGCAATTTTTAGCCGTGTCTCAAGTCACTCCTTGTTTTTATTATTAGAAATAAGACTAAAAATAGTTTTTATTTTATTTTTATTCAAAATTATTTGAAAAATGAACCTTAAACTAAAATATTTTAATTAAGAACATATTAACATTAATTTAATTTAATAGTGAAGTCTTTTTAAAAGTGTTTCTCTTCTTCATTGTGTGTTAATTTATTGTTATAATCTATAATGAATTTGGCACCTCTTTCAGCAATATAGTTCACTACAGATAAGTTTTGACTAGAGAACCTTGAACGTAGTCAAATCCTTCATTCCAATTCGATGGATCGACTTGCAAAAATTCTTTGGAAATGTCTAAGCGATCAAAGAACGCGTGTGTGTTTGAATTTACGAAATCGCTTAAATCTTTTTGTGAATATATTTCAGGGATATGCGTTGGATTAGCTATGATTCTCTTGCATTTTTCTTTATTTGCTTGAACATTAATTGCTTCAACCATTTTTCTTACATTAGGATCGAAGAATGAAACTTCGACTGCTTCTTTGGACAAATACCATAAGTGGTTGCTAACTTTTTGTAGCAAAGCACAAGATATATTTCGTTCAGGATAAGCAATTATATTTTTGATTAAATTTAGGTCTTGATTTGGAGCTTCAATTGCTTTGGTGCATCCAAACCAGACTCTTACATAGATACGAACTATGAAAATACAGACACTACGTATGCTGCTCAGCTCTTGCTTTGACATATTGAATTGATCACGGAAAAATACATTTTAAGTGTATAAATTGCTTTTGACATCCATCTAGCATGAGAAGTTGCACCAGGTATTCGAAAGGTGTTAAAATTCGGCATCGTACCTCCAAGAAAAATGATAATTGTAAAAATTCTTTGTAATCGCGCCTACGATGAGTTTACTTCAAATTATGAAGACAGTAATTTAAGACTACACCACGTTCTTGAGCAGTCAATCCTTTAACAATATGCTCATCTTCTAAGCAACTTTTGTAATTTTTCTTATCAATATTATTCCAATGTTTGCTAAAGGGATTAAAAATTAGTACTTCTGGTGCGGCTGTCATAGCAACTATAATTTCAAATACTTTTCGGATAAGAATTTTATCTGTTCCTATCATACGACCTGGTCTTCCTTTTTCTCGCTGCTTTAATAAAAACTCTCCGTATTCTTGTATTTATATTAACTCCAATTCGTCTGCGCGTGTGATCTAGAATAAATCATCAAATTTCTCTTGAAATTCAGTTTCCTTCCTGTTTTAAGTTTCAGTTTTCCGACCGTGATTCTTTATGATAGACGTCCATTCATTGTGTAATTTTTCCGCTTTGTCAATGCAGTCAGTGCTGTTAAATTGTGCTAACCTCAGCAACACCTAATCTAGTACTTTCTCTTAAATTTAAACCAACTATTCCTAAATTATAAAATAATACTTGCAGCACTTGTTTTCTTGATGGTAATTTAGCACCAGTAATTTGACAATATTATTAACAAAATATCGTCATCCGATCGAAGTCTTTTGTTTGCCATCGCTTTGTGTTAAAACTATCATATGTTTGCGCATTAAAGTGAGATATGTATAATATATACATAGTATATATATAAAAAGACTTCATTTTTAAATTAAGTTAATGTTAATATGTAATTAATTAAAATATTTTAGTTTAAGGTTCATTTGTCAAATAATTTTATATATAAGAAAAATAAAATATTTTTAGTCTTATTTCTAATAGTAGTAGTGGCTTGAGACGCGGCTAAAAATTGTCCAATCGTGCTCAATTTTTTTTTTGTATTTTTGGACACCAAATGAAATGTTTTTAGCGGTTTCCGTGATATAAATTCGAAAAAATAATTTTCTTCATATATATAAGGACCGGATCTGCCACGCCCACCGTTGTATGTGTGGGGGGCATTTAAGATTTGGCCTAAGCCAAATTTAGTTTTCTTGTTACTATTTAAATTTTAGTTATTGTAAGCATTTCAACAATGGTCACAAAATTTTAGCTCTTAAAGAGTAAATGCTGAAGGAATGACGAACGAAGTGGCGAACATAGTATTTCATCTCACCACTACGGTGGGTAACAGCAGCAGCAGCAGCAGCAAATAATTCAAAATAAAAAATAAATAAGTAGCGTACGAAAATATGTATGTCCGTACATAAATAGATGCATTGTAACTAAGTGTGCGTTACAGAAGACCCGAAGAGGAAACTTAAAGCGTCGTATGTTGTTTGTGGTTATTATTACTATTTGTGCTTTTGTTGCTATTGTTGTTACGGCCATGTAAACATAAGTGATAACAAGTAAAAGTCCTCTTTTTGGCTGGGATGCATTTCGCAAATTTTCCATAAATTGTGGGCATGAGATAAAATGTATTGAGCTCTCTTTTAACAGTTTAAAGTACTTCTTATACATTAACTCAAAGGTCGAATTCTACAACAAAGAGAGACGGACTTGATGCTTATTAAGAATATATATAAATTATGGTATATAGGTCTCTCCCTAGGTCCCCTCCTATTGCAAACGTGATGTTTTCTTAAGTGAAGGGTATAAAAAAAGGAAGAGGGTTCACACACTGTGTACGCCTGTGTCACGGTATGGGATTTTACTTACTCAATAAATATGCCTGCATGAACCATGGCTATGAGCAAATGCAATAAAACGGAATTTGTTACGCAGACGAAGCGCGTAAATGACAAAGAGTGTAAGGGGGTATACATAAGAATGATTGTATGATTGGCACATACATTGACTTACAATGTGTTACAACCTAATAAAGACCATCAAAAAGGAAACGAATCAAAACAAAGCTTTAATAATAACTTTAACTTTTAACATCTATACTTTTGTAAGATAACATTACATTAACAATAACTTTAACAGTTGGTAGGAGGGTAACTTCATTTAATTAAATTAAATTATACGACTTCGCAGTGTAATTTAATTTCATTATCATTCGAGTTCTAAGTGTAAGGTGTGTCACTTTGTTGTTATATACAAATTAATTGGCGTTTTTGTAATTTAGCTTGAGATAAATATACATATGATTGAAAAAGAAACATTTCATAATGATGCGATTCTTAATCTACCGAAGTGCAAAGAAATCTAATCTATTTCTAACAATCGTATGTAAGCCCTCCACCTTGGTGAAGTCCCAGAAAATGGTTTCAAGATATACGGCCAAAAAGTACGTACACTCTGTTCGTGCTAGCATTTTCTTAAATATAATTAGTGACTTTTTTAGAGACGTAATAAATAAGCAACATGCAACTCTTCCCTACTTATGTATATTCTTGATTAGCAACAAAATCCACATAGGCTTCGTTGCAAACCTCACCTTGTTTAAGTATTAAATATGTCTACAATTATTACATGTTACGCTTATTATACCCTCCACCTTGGCGATGAGGGTATACTAAGTTTGTTCTTTCGTTTGCAACACCCAGAAGGAAGCGTCAGAGATCCTCTCATTCGATGTACCAAAAATGGGCATGGTAGGATAACAGCCAAGCCCACAAAAAAACACATTCACAATAGAGTTAGATTTGCAAGCTGGAATGTAATGCATACACTATTAGAGGGCACAATTTATATATAGATTTGCCACGCCCACCGTTGTGGATTTGGAGGGTGTTTGAGATTTGGCCTTTGCCTAATTTAATTTTCTTACTTGTTTATCCCTTACATTGTTTTGCTGCTTGTAGTACAAAAAATGTACACACGTACGAATAAACGCAACCACATACATTTTATTTTACTTATTATGTATAAAAGCCGGTGAGTAAAGATTGAGCTGAGTTGCTAAGACGCTTGAATGAATAATTTTATAAATACTCTCTCTCCTCTCTAAGGTGTTAATAAAAACTTTTCGTATTTTTAAGGCCTTTGTTTGTTATTGTTAGTATTATGACAGTGAGAGCACATAACTCAGGAAGAAGATT
The DNA here is from genome assembly GCA_949710015.1 of Crataerina pallida. NCBI lineage: Eukaryota > Metazoa > Arthropoda > Insecta > Diptera > Hippoboscidae > Crataerina > Crataerina pallida. The sequence goes on from OX453291.1 coordinate 10,736,508, forward strand.
GTGTGGAGAAAAATTCAAAAACCTGTTTTCTTATGTTACAATTACATTCAATTTCTTTCGCTTGACTTCAAGTTATACACATGCTAAGTCTATTTTTACACCGTAGATATGTTAAAACAAGTAAAAAACCAAATTTGACTTAGACCAAATCTTAAATGCCCTCCACAAAGGGTGGGCGAGTAGATGATTGCACCTTCTAGTGTATGTATTACGTAAGAGCTTTCAAGTCAAGTTTTACGCTGAGTATGTTTTTTTATATCTTCCACAAAACATACTAAAATTGTCAGTATATTTGCAACACACAGAAGGGGGCGCCAGAGACCCTACAAAGTATATATAATCGATCGAGTCGATCTAGACAGTTAATACGTAATACATACAGCATTGGGGATGTTTTCAAGGGTCTGCCGCCTCAACTATTTGTGTATTTAAGATTTGGCTTAAGTCAAGCTCTCCAAATTTAGTTAAATAATTTTTGTATTATATTTCTATTAGTTTGACCTCTTTATCATATATACAAGCTTTACTTTCCATATAGCTTAAGGTCATGTTGGTCATAATACCGGGATATCGTCGTTTTATTGAATGGTATTCCACATTGACCTCGAGCTGGATAGAAAATAGAGTTTATATGAATAATTTTTGTTTTGCCCATTGAAATAAATAAATAAAGGGTAAAAAGAAATTATTTCCTTTGCCTTCTTGTAGGCTTTCAATTAAAATAATTACATACATTGTATAGGTTAAGGCTCATTTGGCTAAATTAAAGAACGTTGAACTACATAGAAATTGCTTTTGATTCATTCTCTTTTTATTTTCTTAAAACAACAAATTCAACACAAATTCACTCAATTTGCATGAATTCTTTCATTTGAGATGTAAACAATTTTTGTTCAATTTTTTTTTTAAACCATGCACCACTTGCGTCAAAGGATATAATATGCCCTTACTTTATGCGGATGTTTGTAACTGCTGAACCTGCCTCACCCACCTTCAATTTAGAACCAAAATTTGAATCGATTTAACCATATCCGTCTGCCTTTCCATGTATTGGCAACTAAGTGATTGCGGATGTTAAATAATAATGAAAATTCAAAATTTTTCCTTTGTTCATTTAGGTACTGTCCGTTTTTTTTTTTCGAAGACATTTTGCCATTGTTCAAGGAGTGCCATAATTCCACGTTCATAAAATTTTCGATTTTAGCTATCAAAAAACTTACTTAAGTGTGATTTGATATCATTAGCGTTATTAAAAATGTTACCATTTAAGGAGTTCTACATGGAACAAAATAAATGGCGGTTTGGAGGCAGAAGTTCAAAATTATATAGCGGATGCGATAACACTTCCCAACCCAGATCTAATAACCAAAGATGTGTGGGTGTTGCATTGCTCCTTCTGGGAGCTTTGCCTGAGTTTCATCGCTTAGTTTGGCTAGTGGTTGTTTGGTTGTTTGGTAAAAGTTCAAAGTGCAGAATTCTTTTATAATTCCATCAGGCTGACAGCATATTCTTTTTTTGGTGAATCTCTGCTTTTGATGCCGTCTAGGCTAGTTCATCTTGCAGCAATCACGATTTCTTTCGATTAATGTTGTTTTAAACAATTCCCTTTTCGTCGATGCGTTGCGCCAAATGAATTTTCTTAACCTGGTGAGCGATCCATAGATTGAGTTTCTTGGCATAGACAAGGTTTTTTAATTTTTTTCAATGCATGTATGTTATACTTTGAGCTTCTCTGCAATATCACGTATTGTGCTGAGACGATCTGAATCGATAGTGGCTTTAGTATGGGTCCCGTCGACTTCAACTAAAGGTCCGGATCATTAAGCACTTTTCAATGAGAAATCACTAGAGCAAAATCTGGCACTATTTTAACACTGCCTTTCTTTCAAGGTTTCACGTATGCGTTCCTGCCTTTTCGGATATATTGTAATACAATAACATATGTCTGAAGTGCAAGTCTTGTTCTTCCATTTTTAAAGTGGGATAAAAACAAAACTAAAGAACTAATCGATATAATTTTTTTATTAAATGAAGGGCAGACGTCCAAACTATAAGAAAAAAAATATAGGTCAGGTACTTTAAACATGTTAACCAAACAAAAGAAAGTGTAAAATCCATCTGCCAACAAATTCCGCATTTTTTGAGATATATGAAAGGTAGAGGGACATTAATTCGCCCAAAGAAGAGCTTTATTGGAATTGGATTTTTAGAACCCTTCTTCGTATAAGTTCGTATATAATAAAAATCTTTATATAGCAAAAAATATTGGAGGGGAATAGTTAACTCGCTTAATAATTGACGTACCAAATTTGGAACCGATCAGACCATATCTACAATAGAACGCCTTCCCATTTTATTATATTTCACGAAGAAACTTAAGAAACAATCAAATTAATTGTAGCATAATTTGAGGAGGTAAGTGGAGTGGGGTATTAAATAGCGGGTTTAACCGACTGTAACATTTTCACTTGTTTATAGATTAATATAGAACATGTTATTTACGTCCTATATTAATGATGTTATTGCATTTTATTTTTATAGTGAATGGACAATCTCAGAAAAAAGCTCTAATAATAAAGGGAATACGTACAAAGAAACGCGATTTACGCAGATTGTTTATAATATTGTTAAGCTGCACACCCAGGGTGTTCCCTGTTATGTTATGGCTGTAGTTAAAGTTTACCAAACAGACATTTGAAACAAATACGTTTGCGTGTGTATATGTGGCGTTGGCTAACCCTGTCTACTTGACTTTTCCTCCCCACAAACATCTAATTTTGAGAATTGAATGTAGTTCTGCTAAAGCAGTCGTAGGCATATAATACAAATGAATACAAACGGTTACCTGTATGCAACACATTTTATGCTGTGTTATGATAGTGGCTTTGGTTATGTAGCGAAGAGAGTGTTTTGTTTGAATTTCCAGCCCTGACCAGAAACTTTGAATGTCACTGTGCTTAGCAATATCATGTAAATTATGTTCCTAAATATTTTTCTAAGTAGTTGTTTGAGGTGGTCAAATTAAATCGACTTTAGAGTAAAAATTTCAGTCTTCACAGAGGGTGAAATTCAAACTATTGTGGAAGTAAATGAAATATGTTGCATTGTTTTCTGCGGCGTTGTGTTTGAAAAATTCGAATTTTCACTTATTTAAAAAATTGAATCTGGTTTAGTGTATGTGTGTAGTCATGGATAGCTTTTATGACGTATGTAATTTTTACACGTAATTCTCTTTAACAACATTCACAGTGAGCTTCGGAGTGTTTTGGTTAGATATATGACTGTAAATACAGTCACTCACACATACACACATTTATTGTGCTCTTGACCCAAACACATTTGTTGTTATTACTTTTTACTGTAAACATTCTCGTAATTATCCAAGTGCCCATGTGTACTTCTCTATATATTGTAAATGCTTCTATTTATGGGTAAATAGATGTGACTAAATTGTGTGGATACTCATATGCGTACTCGATATGATGATTTGGTTTAATGTCTGCTCCGGTCCGCTTCTTATCTTAATCTTTAGACAGATTATTTAGTACAACATATAGAATATCGTAGCCAATTTAAAATATACTATCCTTGTTGTATAGTAAGAATTTTTTTACGTTAAACAAGTTATATTTGTTTGAGGCCAAACCTTGCACCCAAGATTCCCGAGGAATAGGCGTCAATTTATCTTCTGTACTTTATAAGTAATACGGAAGATTTACTTAAAAATGGTTCCTTTTTGAGCGAATTTCAATCCCAATCTGCGTATAAAACCTAACAACACTTCTGCTAAATTTTGAATCAATGTCTAAAGTTTGTGACCAGGAGAGTCATTACACACACACACACACGGATAGACGGATATATCTCTTTCGACTCAGTATTCGACTTTGATTCAGATTCGGAGGATTGCAAACGTTTTGACAAAGTGATGTGTACCCCCCATATACATATCATGGTGGGTATAAAAATAATGTTATAATAATATGATGTAACATTTCCTGTTGTTCTGTTGTTGTTGTTTCATATGATGACATGTAAAATACGTTGTATTCTACGTTGTCCAATAAATAATTAACTTATTATTGGAGAAATGCAAAACCAAATTTGTCATGCAAGACCTTTTTCTAAAGCGATTATAGAGCTTTATATAAAGAGCGATCCTTACTATAGTTCATTTGCAAGTAAAGTGAATTAAAATATAAAAGAAGTACTCGAACACACTAAGCATATATATATTTCTCCTTTTCGTATTGCAACGATTCCTAGAATCAATAAACGCAACTATTTAGGTTTTAAATATAATAAAGTTCAGGGTTTTCCAAGCTTCAATAAATGTATAAATGAGGTTTTGCCGAAGTATTGCATTTGAGATGTATATAATAATAAGATGGACACTAAAAGCGATCCTGAAAGTTATAGTGAGCATCCGCTTAAACTGTGCAAAATGCTTTCTTTTTATGTAAGTAACCAATGGTAGTTTTGACAAGGAATTTACAATTTCATCAATGTATGGTGCAAGTAGGGTATTCTATGTTCAGCTTGATCGATTTTATAATTCATGTACAATATTTTCCTAAACACTTAATATTCGTTTATCTTGAAGTTATTTGTTTCTTCATTTGTGCACCCACATACATTTATTAAATAAGTGAATGCTTCATTTATCAGCAATCTTATAACCTCCCAACTATTAATTCTCACACACGCAGTAAATTAATTTAAACAAGTAAGAAAATTAAATTTGGCTTAGGCCAAATATTAAACATCTTCCACATCCACAACGGTGGGCGTGCCAAATTTATATATATCTATATATATATATTATAATGTAGTTTCAGCTTGCAAGTCTAGTTTTAGTTGAATATGGTTTTTTGTAAATTGTGGGAGTGTTTGTTATCCGACCATGCCCATTTTTGGCACATCGATTAAGGGGATAATTGTAAATATGTATGCCAATTTTCAAGTTTATGTTTCAATTTTTGTGGCAGATAAATAGATTTTTGTCGATTGTGGGCGTAGCGCTTGACCGATTTTACCCATTTTAAATAGCAATCTACGTGCAAAAACTAAAAGTGCCTGTACAAAATTTTAGCTCAATATCGCAAAATTTACGCCTGTGAGAAAGCCAAAACCGACTGACACACGGACATACATGTCTAGATCGACTCAGTTTTCGACGCCGATCTAGAATAAATATACTTTGTAGGGTTTTTGACGTCTCACTCTGGGTGTTGCAAACGAAAGAACAAACATAGTATACCCTCATCACTATTGTGGCATATGTGCACGAGCAATAATAAGATTGCAGTAATCATTCCATTTAATCAAAACACTTGCAAGGCATATAAAAATAATTGATTGTTTATATATAATGTTAAGTATAATGCAAAATAATATTGATTCTGTTATATCAAGAAAGCACAAAATTTGAAAAATTTTAGTATTTTATCATAGGTAAATATCTAAATGTTATGTAAGTGTATTATTACAACTAAGGCAAGAATTAAGGTTCAATGTAGATGTTGATTTAAATAGTTTGTTTGTTTCAATGTGCAGACAACCCAAATCCATCCCACATATAAGTTTTTTATTTTCATAAAAATTAATTAGTTTATAACATTTTGTAAACCGCGCACTTGTTCCTATATTTACTGCATTACTATTTAAAAAGAAGTAAAAAAATTAGTTGGCTTAGACCAACTCTTAAATACCCCCCATACCTAAACCGTGGCATGGCATATACCTGATTGCATCCTCTATGGATAGTGCATTATGTGCCAAATAGGAAGTTGAATTTTGCGTCCAATAAAGTTTTCTGTTTTCAGACCACAACCAATTTTTTGTATATCGATGAAAGCCCCTAATATAAAAATTGACAATTGCGAGCGTTCCAACAGAGAACATCTAAACGGACTTGGGCTTTGATGCCGATCAAGAATGTATATTTACTTATAGGGTCTCTGACGTCTCTTTCTGGGTGTTGCAAATGGAATAGTTTCAACAATAATTTTGATACAAAAGTATAAAAAAGCTTCTGTTTCCTGAGGTACAGAGTAATTATACTCTATGTACTATTCTCAATATTTGCATAAAGATAACCAAGACACTAGTCTTCTTCTTTCATAGTTAGTTAATACTGACATGTTGCCCTATTGGGTTTTCATATAAAAGAAAAACTCGTTCGGTTATACTTACTTCGTCGTTAGGGAATCATTAACGTGACTCTATTCTTGACGTGTCAGTCTCGGTATTCGCTACATTGGATTATCTTTACTTTTCCTTGAAATCGTATGGGGTAGAAGAATATTAAATAGTGCATTAAATAGTTCACATATTACAAGATATACTAAGTTTATCAATCTTTCCTAATTTTACTTTTAAAAGTGAATTTAAGTGCTTATCTAAACTAAGCTAAAAATGGGAGTGATGGTGTGTAGGGTTAATCCACAATATAAATATTTTGTGGTGAAATTAAATTAAATGTTTCAAGATTTTCACTAATAGTTTGTAATAGTAAACCAATGTCCTTTACTTCTTTTAAATATTCACTAAAATATTTTATTGCTAATATAAAGTATGTATTATACAATGTGTTTTTTGTGATTTTGATAGTTACGCTTTCTACTGATATTACAAAAGGAAGAACTTATGATGCTCACTTGATCACAGTTACAAAAGAAATGAACTTATGAAAAATTGTATGTATTTAAGAAAGCTAAATGTAAGATCAAGAAACAGAAGAAAACAGAAAAAATAACGGAGGCAAAAAATAAAGCGTTTGTGCGAGATGGCACATCATCGAATACGTCTAGTTGAAACGTGAACAGATGGGATAACAGAAGCGTCCACAATTTACAAAAAACCCGTACTTAACGTAAAACTCACCTTTAAAGCTTAAACGTAATACGTACATTATTAGTTGGCGTATGGGGATGTTCAGGATGTTCAGGTCTTCTGGTGTAGGGGAGTAATACAGTTTCCATATTATTATGTATTTGATAATTATTTTTGGTTTAATCGGAAGATTGTTTTGGGTAAAATCTAATAATTATTCCATCCCCATATCTACAATAATTGGTGGTGCACCCATAGTGAGACCATTTAGTCGTACCACAGACTACTTTAATACCGGAAATAAGAAAGCATTTATTGTAATATTAGATTATTTTTTAGTTTTCTCCCAATTTTCATTTATAGTTCCCAAAGTGAGATACTAGGAATAATGAACTACATCGAAACCACCACCTAATCTTCTTTTATGTAGATCTCTTTCAATTTATTCTAAATAAGGTCGGTACAAAGAATAAAATAAGATTATACAAAGCAAATAACTCGTTAAATAAATCTCTATGCAACTACATAACTAGAAAAGGGATTTATACATAACATAAAATACGTGATCCTTTTTTTAATAACAGTACAGTACAATATGAGTACATTATTCTTTACACCTTCGACATAAGATGGGAACAAACTTAGTATAGTTTGTTATTTCATAAAATAATATGTATTTTTGATCAGACTCAAAATCTGAATCGATTTTTCCATATCTATGCGTGCGTCGTGCGTCGTTGTAACGCTCACGGTTGCAGTGTTTGAGATATTGAGCTGACATTTTACATTTACACATTCTTAGCTTTTGCTTAGCGTTAAGAGCTATCAACTGATTAGAATAACAGAAATTGACCCACGAAGTTGAAAATATGTTAGTATATACTTAGTCATTAATGTGATAAAAATGGGCGGAATTGTATTACATACCCAGTATTCAAAACACTGAAATATATGAAAATATTATATTCGGCGTCCACTTCGTTCCGCAAATTATGTTACAGTTAAACAGTAAACGCGAGGCATTACCATGAAATTTACTTCGTGAAATATGGTTGTGTGTAGTATGTACCTTTCACATAAGATGGGAGGTATGCTAAATCTGTCATTCCATTTGCAACAACCAGAAGGGGGCACCAGAGCTGCACAAAATATCCAAAACTGGAGCGATCTAAGTATATAATTCTGTGTGTCCCTCTGTTGTTTTCACTTCCACGATCGTAAATTTAAGATATTGAAATGAAAATTTGTGCAGAGACTTATAGTTTTTGTACGCATATCGTGGTTTAAATTGGGAAAAATCGGTGAAAAGCAGTGCCTACAATCGACAAAAAATTTTTTTATGTCATTTATTTATTATTTATCACAAAAATTGAACTATGTCATTGGAATTTGGACGGATAACAGACGCGGCCTTTCTACGTCAAATACAGTTTTCTAACTAAGAAAAGACATCTCTAACCGACTATAACATACTATAAATATAATTATCAATATACCCTGCACCATTTCTACTTATAACGATCGATTCAAAATTTGAATCCATATAACCATATTCGTTTGTACGTCCGCCTGTCCATCTAAATCGGACCAATACGAATCTGACCATATTTATAATCCCTCCCCATATAATATAAATGTATGTAAGGCCCTATTTACATGACAAAAATGGCAATTGTATATAGTTTTTGACTAAAATGGGTAAATTAGCTTAATACTGGGTGTGCCAGCTTTTACAATTTTTAGAACCTTTTCCATATAACGATATTTAACGAAGACACTTAACAACTAAAACTAATTAAAGCATAATTTAAGGAGCTAAGTAGTGTAGGGTATTAAATAAGCGGGCTTCACCGATTATGACATTTTTCACTTGTTATACCCTGCACCACCCTGTGGAAAAGGGTATATTAATTATTATTCTGCGGATGTTTATAACTCCTAAACGGCAAATGCCACACCCATCTTCAATTATACCGATCGATTCACAAAAGTTCAAGCAAATCCTACAAATATATGAATTTGCCTTGGTTTCGGAAATATGGAACAAGTTCATTGAAAGTAGTCGAGCTTGCTATCAACCAGGGCAAAATATAACAGTTGACGAGCATTTATTTCCATCAAAAGCTAGGTGCAGGTTTACGCAGTATATGCCTAATAAACCCAACAAATTTGGCATCAAATTCTGGCTTAATACTTTCATTTGCATAAAATGTACAAATAATAATACATAAATCATATTTTTCCAAGTGAAGTAACTTGTTATATAACTTTAAATAATATAAAAAATATTAAAAATTAATTTAAAAAAAATTTCTTTGCATATTAGTTATTCTTTCACAATGCAGTCATTTTGATTGCTTTTAGGCAATATAGGTATACACAAAGTTTCAGTCTTCCTAGTGTTAAGAATTGGTATGCGCAGTAGCAGCAATGAAAATTCAATTTAATGCATTGAACTAATGATTTATTGTCGTTATTTGCAAGTACGTTTCAGGTGTGAAATGCTTACTTTTTCTCAGCTTTCTCATTATGTTAATTGAATAATAATCTTATCAAATTTCAAATGGTCAATTAGTCAACCACCCACTTACACCTAAGATTGTGTATACCAAGTTTTGGACCCATCGGATCGCTACTGTGGCTGTTACTTTCATATTTCAAATAACGGATATTCTAAAAGAGAATTGACCTTTCAATGTAGGAATACTATGCGACGCCCAATTTTACACTTTCAATATAAAACGTAATTTCGAAAAAACACAGTTAGCAGAGAATTTGTAACAAATGAATTCTTACATTTAGACGCGTACAAGTGAAAAAAATGACACGATTTGCAAAAATTCTTTTTCTCGTAGATGCATATTTATTGATTAAAACGAAGTGAGGAGCTCAGAATTATATTCAGTGATAAAAAATAACGTTTTGGCGTCACCTGAATAAATATCGAAGAACAAAAAAATAAGCATAATAATTTTTTCAATTTTCAAGCAAGGCGCAATTAATCAAAGTATCAAAAAATTGGGGGTGGCCGAAATATTTTGTCCGTCAGTTCGGAATATATATAATTTACGTTTGAGATGGCAACAAATTCTGTGGACATGTAATGGAATCGATAAATCCAACAACCATTCAATTAAGTATAGCTTTCTTAACTACAGCCATTTATTGTGGACACGTAAAAATTTCCATATGTAACACAGAACATATGCACCACCCAATAACAACAAACCCAAGCAATGCACAAGTAACGTTCAAGCAACAAGTTGTCGCAGTCCCTTGCTTGCTTTGTTACTTGTGAAAATCGTCATATAAGTAGTATACCACATATTTACAAACCTATTTTTTCTCTTTCTATATTAACCCTCAAAGTAAATGATTTTGTGTAATGTCATAAATAATTATCGAAAAGGGAAGTTATTTTATTGCATGCTCTTAGGTGCTTTCCGTTATGTCAATTAGTAGCATACCGAGAGAATGATTCAATCATGAATCTAGATATGCAGCGTTCGGTATTTGAGGACCAATTGACATTAAAGCTAATTTGTTCATATATTTTGCATAATTTATTATAATTCCATGAAATTTTTGACTGCTAGACTATACATTTATTCAATAAAATCCTCATTAGGGGTAATAACGGACACAACCCGGGGTCGGAAACGATTGCATATGCATATGAATATAAATTTATGCAGAAACAGATGCAGATTTTTTGCTCGATTGTTTATAATAACACTTAAATATACGCATGGCTTTAAGCATACACTTAACTTTAAGTGTTATTTAGCTTCAAGTGATTTCGTTTTTTGTTTGTTTGTTCGTCCTAAAAATATATATTTGGCATCCACCCACATACTAAAGTTCCAGTTTTTTAAAAGATTCTCTACTCGGTATACAGATTCACGCACATTTACAAAATGTCAAATTTAGCAAATATAAGTAAATGTGCATTTTACTTGTACCAAATCTTGGATACCCTTCATATTTGATTCTGCGCGGTACGTATATATTGCGTTCTTTTTCCCTTTGGACAACCATTAAAGAACTCGTAACTCATTACTTTAACGGTAGAATTTTGGACAAAATTTTGTTGGATGTGTTTGGATGAGGCATTTAAACATTCCAGCTAAATTAAACCAGAAATTTCGTGCCAATAAATTTAATAGTTACTAGTTCATATATCTGATTTATTGTTTCATTATATATAACTACGTATAGGTAGACACACTCACTCCGGTCCTTTTGAGTTGTAACATGTGATATTACCGATTGATGTTCTATTTTAGTGACATTATAAAAAAATATTTCCCTTACTTATAACATACAACAACTGCAGTTGCGGATCTGGTGTGGTGTTTAGCCTTTGAGCTCAGCGTGGGCTTTATAAAATTTTATTAGCCAGTTTATTTTAATAACAAAATGTATTTGTGAAACAAATGATGTAATGATTTATAACTTAAAAGAGTTTGTGCAGTTTACACACCGCCTACCGTATTGGGTAGGATCCCAACTGTGAGGTTGATTACATTTATACTACGAATAATTCCTTACGCTTTATACACACTGTGAAATTGTAATAAATTTAAGTACAAAACAAGTAAAGATGTTATAGTCGGTCAAACCCGACTTAATACCCCACACCACTTAGATCCTTAACGTATGCTATTATTAGTTTAGCTGTATCTGCATAAGACGATGCCATTGCCATATAAGTTACTACGTGAAATATAATTATATGGAAAGGAGTTTTAAAAATATCATCAAATTATTTCGAAAAACGAAACCCGTAGCTTGCGCACAAATTTGCATAGATGGACAGGCGGCATGGTTAAATCGGAGTTGTATTTTTCAAAATGAGATTTAATCGTTACTCTCTACAACCTCTGACCCCAGAAAAAGGTGTGATTCAACGTAGCATATGTTCATGTTTATATTGTATCTTTGTATTACATTGTAATGAGGAAACTAGGCATGAGATTTTATAATATTCACTGCTTTTATATCCTACGCTTGAGATAGGGGTTATGCTTAGTTTATGACTACCACAGGATAACTTTAAGGGCTTATTAACGATGTCTGTGTGTCGGCGTTGAAACGCTTACTGGACAAATATTAAGTATACCATGTCATTCGGCTTTTCATACACTATACCCTCATAATAGGAATGGCGTTTTACAAGTTTAAATGTTTATTCGCCAGACCAACCAACCTCGGCCTTTCAGATATTACTCTTAACTCGAGACATGAGTTCAAAATTACAGAACCCGTGTCCTACAGCGGGCAGAGTTTACTAAGTCAAAGCCCACTCAGTTACTAAGTTATGCGATAATTAGTACAGATCAGGCATTGTCATTGCGGCAAAGGGTTTGTGCGGATTTTTGTAGTTCTGTTAAATTTTTTGGCTTGCGTTTCTGCTAATTAAATTCCTGTTTAAATTCATAAATCTTTCGGAAAAATTCAATTTCATTATAAGGCACCTAATGCGCAATAAATACGTAGTGGACAGTTAGCATGAGGCATGCGCATTTCGGTGGGTGTGTCTAGTCCAAAAACTTATTCAAAAATACAAAGTAGTATAACACATAAGGTAATCTTCGTTGAATATTCTAAGAAAACTACTAAATATATCTAGATGAAGGACCATGGTATATAAAGGAAGGGTGCCACGGGTGAGATATTTTTTCAAGGGTAAAAAATTGATCTGTCGATTAAAAATTACGACTACTTTCCAAAACTAAGGTGATCCACAAGAACATCGACATTCCTATTCAAAATAAAGCATTAACTTGCTGGTTAAAAGAGTTCTATATTAACAGAATTTTTATATTAAGGCGATATCTTTAACATTTTACAACATCATTCAAACTAATATAATTAGTAATTGCCCATAGGATGTTTTATAATTAAATAAAGGGAAACATTTAAAAAAAATGTAAAATTAACACAATAAATGAATTGTCGTATGCGTGCCTGGGTGCAGCGGATGGTTAAACAATAGAAAAACCTCAAACCCGCAATGAAATTACGGAATGCAACACATTTCACAGAAACAATGGCAGAAAAGTATAATAATAGTTAGTGTACTGTTTAAACACTACTTGGGGTGAAGGGTGTATTAAGTTTATGTAGAAATTTGAAACTCGTAAATGGCTGGAGTGAACAATTTTCTGAATCGGTTTAAACGTTTCTGCATGCTGTCCATAAGTGCGAATTTGTGTTGAAACCACACATCATACTTCGATAAAATTTAGTGCAAGGCGATGTTTTGGCCTGATCGATCGATGCTTTCACTCTACGTAGGAAATCGTCATATAGATAAAATAGGCAACTCTCAATAATTGTGAAAAAAAATCATGGAGAAGAGTTGATTGGAATAATAATTGATGTCAAATTGGGAAACGGACGAGCCTACTTATCCATTAAAAAATCAAATTCCTAATATTTAAAATAATAAATAAATATATTTATATATTATTTTGATTATATATCCGAATTTCTCTGAAGAGCCCTTTCTCTCTTAGTGTCATGTTTATACTGAAAGTAATTAACAAATTATAGAATAAATTGTGTTACTTGTGTGGCATTACAATTGGAACTGGTTTGTTTTGGGCAAGTATTTTGCATGCATATGCATAAAACAGCACATAATAATAATATGCCGACTCTCATAACGTATTATGTACAGTATTGTATATGAAACAAACTACACATTGTTGCATTTTAATTTATACGTCTATAGTGAAAGCTTAACCATTGCCACAATAGTTATATATATCGTATACACCACAATAAAACACAGACTATAAAATAAATAAAAATGTTTTTGTTGCCCTTCGAGAAAACGATATAAAGGTATACTACATATGCACAAATAAATATAAAGTAATGACTAAAGGAATGAATTTTATTGTAATGAAAAAAAAAAAATTAAAATAAAAAAGTGAAAATGTTATGGCCGTCATGTCCGATCATTAAAAACCCTACACCACAAAGTATGCTACAATTAATTTAGTTGCATCAGTCAACACGAAGCATTGCCATATAAGTCACTTCGAGAAATGTCCTTTTTTTAAAAAGAGGATTTAAAATCGATCGGATCGAAATTTCGCACACCAAATGTATATTAAGCGGATTAACTATTTTCCACAATTTTTTTTTTCAAAAAATATTAAGAATTGCAATTTGTTTCCATTATAATAGGACCTTATATGGGATAGGTTTAAAATATAGGCTGATTCGGTTCATTTGCAATGGAGAACCCTATTGAAAATGGGCCGAACTTGTACATGGTTAAATCTATACAGATGTTAATTCAGAATCGATTAGTATAATATAAGGTGGGGGTGGCATTTGCCGTTTAGGAGTTACAAACAACCGCACAAACTTAACATGCCCTTTGCCAAAAGTAGTATCAGGTATAAAAAATGTAATAATATAACGGTGCCACTGCCAAGAACAAAGCCTTAATATTGTGTCCAAAAGGCTTTTGAAGGTATGGGTTTGTTGGATATTAAAACATATTAAATATTAAATCCATTTTTATTACCACCTATGTGGAAGCAGATTTCATATTTACTACATGTAGTAATGTGTTAAAAGTGGCGGAATTGAATAACAGAAAGTAGCATTTTATACACTAATACTATTACACAAGGTTTTCATATGAATTTTATATGGTTCGTCTGTTAATATATTTCATTTTTCCCTACTTTGATTGCTCCATTTTACATACGAACTATGGTTCCATATTTTGATTGAGTACATGCCGTTAAATATTTGGGTGGTATTTTATATGGCGAAATGTCAATTGTTTTTTAGATTAAGGAAGTTTTGTTTAAAAAAGAACATCTGCAATGCACGTTACCCTGGAAAACATAACTATTTCCCAAGGATAGTAATATGCAATCCGTTCCACCTGAGGGGTTTTAACATGTTGGTTGATCTAGCCTGGCTAACAATGCATTTTTATTCTAATGTTAAAGTGTGATATTAATTTTTGTGAACTAACATAGAGGCATACAAGTAAATTACAAAAAAGTGTTGTAATCCCCTAAGAGGGAGTACACGTAAACAGTTCGCCCACGTTTTCAACAAAGCATAAGCTAACAAAGCGTAGGCCCTTAAGGTTTTTCTTTTAACTTACTCTTTCTGCTCTAATGACAACGACTTATATGTATTCACATATTCCAGATGAATTGAACGTTCAGAATGCTATAAAGTTTCACTTAGAATTCTAGAATTAGTTTTAAAATAAACAAGTAAAAAAGCTACATTATAGGAAAATACATGTCAAAAAATCTTTTTTATACCTTACGACCCATGTGGTAAGAGTGTATATTAAATATGCGGGAATGTTTGACACTCGTAAACGACATATCCACCTTAATTTTGCCGGCCGGTTAAGAATAAAAATCTAAATCGATTCAACCATATCCTCGTGTTCGCCCGGTGTCAGTCCATGTAAATTTACACAAAGTTTTGGCCACAGTTTTGAACATATTTAAAATGGCATATATTGGACAATTTTTAGGACCCGTTCCCATATAACGCCCTTTTTTTTATAAATGCCCAATTCATATATCATTATAAATGCCCAATTTTCAATGTTTTTTGACAAAACCTGCTTTAGTTAAAAATGCGCCAAGTCTGTCGATGCCGGGGAATCTCTCAAACCACATTGCGGTGAATTTTGCATAAAAATCTTGGCTTATTAAATCAAATTAACTCAAGAATTGAAGCCTCTTAATCATTTGAAGTGCGAAACTTCTCTGATTGGATTCTTCTAAAATTTAAAGAAAATCTTGCATTGAATTGAAAAAATGGTTTTGTCAATGAGCAAAATATGCCTTACACGCCAAACCACATGTGCTCAAGAGACTAAGAGACTACTTCAACTATAAAAGGTGTTACGGTCAATGAAGTTCGCTATCGTGCCATGTTATTAAACATGTGTTCTTCACTCTTAATAAATTTCAGACCAATTTTCCAATTATTCTGTTATTTAAATACAAAATTGTTATGTCCGTATTGGAAAACCCCTTATTATACCGTCAAACTAAAAAAAAAAAAAAAAAAAGTTAGAAAACTAAATTTGGCTTAGGCCAAATCTACAAATATCCTCCACATCCATAACGGTGGGCGTTTATATTTATATTATATATATATATATATTCTTAATTATTCCCTGAAGAGGTCCCTTTTACATATATATATATATATATATGCGCCCTCTAATAGTTTATATCTCACATACCATCTTGGTAGTTTTATGGTGAACATGGTTTTTTGAAAATTGTGGGCGTGTATATTATTCGACCACGACCATTTTGGACACACGAGGGAATGAGATAAAGAGCGTACCAAATTTCAAGTTCCTAGATCAACTTTTGTGGCAAATATAAAGATTTTTATTGATTGTGGGCGGGTCTGTTATCCGGTATATCGATGAAGCTTATATTTATAGATGTACATACCAAAATTTAAGTTTATAGGTCAATTTTTGTGGCAGGTACATAGATTTTTGTTGATTGTGGGCGCGGCTCATGACTGATTTTGCCCATTTTAAATAGCGATCTGCGTGCAAAAACTAAAAGTACTTGTACGAAATTTTAGCTCCATATCTCAAAATTTACGCCAGTGCAAACGCCAACGACAGACAAGCACACGGACATGTCTAAATCGACTCAGTTCTTGACGCTGATCAAGAATATATATACCTTGTAGGGTCTCTGATGGCTCCTTCCGGGTGTTGCAAACCGAAGAACAAACTTAGTATACCCTCATCCCTAATGTGGAGTGTATAAAAATAGTAGAAAGAGCTGAAATTCCGAAGCGTCTTATCAACAAGATGGAAAATATTATAATTTCGTTATTTTCATTAATTTAAAGGCGTTTCGACTGAATCGATCTGTATGTTTGTTTTCGAAACGTTCACGATTGCAAACATTTTAATATTGAATTAAATTACGATTCACGTAAATTATATAAATCACGAGGTGAAATCACCCCTCAATCGAAACGAAACTGTTTACAAAAAAATATCCCAGAAAATTAAATATTTTCCAACGATTGGCAACCCAGTCTCATATGTTAATCGTGTTAAAGCTTTTGAATACATAACTTTCTGATTTCCCCAACAAGTGAAAGCAATAAAACGTAAAGTTCTTTACTAATGTGCGCAAACTCGTAACTTTTTTATCTAAATGAAAACAATTGAAATAAAAGAAAAACAATATAGAAAAGTTCGGTTAAGGCCGAAGCTTAAATACCCTCCACCTTTTGTAATCTTTTAAAAAATAAGTTCCTATTACCATATTTATGTAAATGACTATTTCATGTACTTACGCAAATAGCGTTTTTTTTAATTATGGGCGTTTGCGCTATTCAATCACGCACAGTATTGGATAACGGTACCACTTATATGTATACCAAATTTCAACTTGATAGGCATAGTATTGTGCGATATATAATTTTTTAAAGATACAATTTTTTCGAGATATGTTGAGATTTTCGTTTATTGTGGGCGTGTCTCTTAACCTATTTTGCCCAATTTCAGTACGGAACAGCGAAATTAAACTAAGAATTAGTGTGACGAGTTTCAATTTGATATCTCAAAAATTACGACCGTGAGAGTGCCAACAACAGACGGACATGTCTCAAACGATTTCTCTTTTCATGCTGATTAAGAATATATATGGTTTGTGCGGTCTTCGAGGCTTCCTTCGATGTGTTGTAAACGGGTGATCAAAATGAATATACCCTCTTTCTTCCCCAAGGTGGATGGTATAATGAATAAAACATTGAACTGTTAAAAATTCAACCGAGAGGGAAATGTTTAATGCAATATTTAAATATTGTAAAGAAATAAATGTTATTGTCACAAGAGATGCATGCAAGTGCAGCCACAAAGAGAGAAAGCTAACCTATCTCAAACTGTTTCCTGGTAAACAAATGCATTTATGGAGCGCCTAATGAGTATGCATTGTACCAGAGACGTCTAATACGTCTCTGATGGAACCAAGCTCGGTATCTCTTTACTTTCTTTTGTTTCATTTTCAATACCAATCCTCTTACTCTTTATAAGTTGCTTGCATGTTTGGCTTCCAAGCCCCCTGTTTACGTACGTATGTGCATTCGTTCGCCAACATTATTGTGATGATTTTTTTTGCTTTTATTTGTGTATTGTGTACTATGCTTAGTTTTATTTTTGTCGCTACGTTGAGCGGGCGGTTTTTCTTATGTTTTGTCGAATTTAAATCGCTTTAATAAAACATATTGTAGATACACAGACATCTCCATTTTACTTGTAATAAAACAAATTACGAAATTAGATGTGCTATTTCTCCTCAAATGTGATCTATCTACAAATGTAATTAATATTTATTCTAAAAATATTGTAACATTAAGTGTTTCAGTTGAGATATGATTCAAAAAGGAAAACAGTTTACATAGACTTTTATTATTTATTTAAATTCTCATAATTATAAAGCTCTTAATGTTTTTTATTGTTAGTTGCCATAAGTCTTATTTTAATTACTCTGTGACCCTGAATTGTCAAGTAGGTTTAGTAGATCCTATGGTGAGGGGAAGGTAACTACTGATGTATGTATCTTTAGATTTATGTCTTATTTGTTAACTTACTTAGTGTTTCTATTACCTTTCTGCTTGCAATTGTTTACATGTGTTCAAATACTTTAAAAACGTCCAGTTAAGAAACTTCTGTCAAGTTTTGCACTGTGTGTACAAAAATATTCTGCGCTTGAAAATTCAATAAAACTTCACCAAAAATACTTCGTTAAAAAATTAGTGTTTTTATTCAAAGAATCCTAAATTATATGCGCCGATTGCATTGACTAAAGCGAAATAGGTGTTTTTTTTTACCGAGAACTTGGCACAAATGGCTATCTTGGTGGTAAAGATAGAAGGCGTCTGCAATTCTTACAAAATATTGTTTTAATATGACTTAAATGATTATTGCAGACGTATGCCATGCATGCCGTTAACTTATCCTAAACTGTCGCGTCCATATGTGCGTTCAATTCGAAAAGACTCACAAGCTTGTAAAAATTGTCGTACGTTACTGTTTAGATACTATTCTTGCACGAACGGGAGTAATCGTATTAAACCTTTAATTTAAACATGCGTTATTATAAATGATAATCTTCGAAATAATTAATATTTAAAGTCACTTTAGGTTATTCCTTAAAAGGCGGTCTTCAGATTTGTATGTCACTAGGATAAGAATTGGCTTTTCGTAAACGTTTGTAACGTTTGTGTAGAGGAGGACCCGTTACATAGTTTAAAGAAGAAAAATGGGTGCATGAACACGCCTACAATGCTAAAAAAAAACAAACATTTTGCTTTTGGGGTCTATACGTCCATATCTTGCTGGCATTCATTTATAACCACTCTTTACGAAGTATCTTTTATTTGGCAATGATTGGTATACGATCTTAGTACTTAAAAAATTGTAATAACCAACTATAACAATTTCCTAAATATTGGACATGCCCAGAATTTACAAAAAACCCTCTGCTGCATTCGATTCTCGAGTTGATTTGTTTCACAGTTGTTAAAAGAGGGCACATGTTGCGCCCACAAGTTACGTATAAATGTATCCAAGATAAGCCTAAAGCTCAAGGGATACGTGGATTCATTTTGTACCAAGTAAATAATACGTAGTCAAAGAAGTATTCCGACAGGTGTGCTGTCATCTCGGGGAAAAAGCGCGATTGTAGAGTGCACAGTATATTCAACGCGTGCAGAAACCGTAATTGTTTGTACAAAATTTCACTTCAATATCTCAAAATTTACAACAAACAGTTAGACAGTCGGTACATGTCTAAATCGACTCGGTTTTCGACGCTGATCAAGAATATATATACTTTGTAGGGTCTCTGACGGCTCCTTCTGGGTGTTGCAAATGGAGTAACAAACTTAATATACCCTCCCTTTATGTGGAGGGTATAAAAAGTGTGCAAACATGAAGCATTCTATTCTAAAGAACCTGTTTTTTGCAGCAATATAAAAGACGTCAAAGAGCGAGGATACGAGACCTTTGCAATTGTAACATTGATAAAACTACATACATGTGTATGTCTTTCCGTTTTCTCATTATTCTTATAAACAATTAAAATTCATTTGGGCATTTCTTATGGTGAAATCACATTGACTGATTTTATGATTATTATCATCCGTTGAGAACTCTTTTAGGAAGTATTTTTACATATGGGAAACATTTGAGTAAAAATATATGCCGTACTGCACTTAATGAATTTTAGTTTGGCAATTGAACCAAATCGGAGGGGCGTCCTTCTGAGGTACTTTTTTAAAAATTTTTCATCATTTTGTTGGCCAAGTCCTGGGGGCACGCGCTACACATGCCTACGTGTACATATACGTAACGGCCGTGTAAATTTTGTTCAAATATAATTTACGGACGCTGTGTGCTCCGCGTCCGGCTTCCTGAGTGATATGAGCTAGTTTGGCCTAGGTTATGTGTTCACGCTTCCTGTATTCAATTTGTATGTTACCTGGAAGGTCATTTTATACACATTTTATACACATTGCATATGTATGGTACATAGGATAGAAATTTAGTACCGATTCGTAGAAATTTCAATTCAATTTTAATGCTTTTGGGTTAATTAATGTTGCACGTGTATGTGTGGGTAGTAATTCTCTCGCCCTGTGGAATATTTTTGCTATCTTGTATTCTTCACCTGTACATACTTATACGTGTTGAAATTATTTTTATGAATTTTATTTTTCATTTTGACTATATTTGAAAGCTGTAATAAAATGAAATGTTAGAAATTGTGAAAAATTAATACTTGGCGACTGGAAGGGTAGAACCTGGACCGGTTTCGAACTCGCCCTCATCGAGTTCTCATCAGCACATCTTTACCAGCTGAGCCAAATCCACCGTTGCGATTTTATGCGCAATTGGTTTATATCAATAATTCACACTAACAACATTACAGCCCTACACCATTGTGTTGCACTTTTTGTATAAATGCAAATTAAGGTACGTTATACACTATGTGGTGAAAGTGAAGAGTGGGTAACCGTATCAAATCAACTACAAAACCTTTATTGTTTGTAAACACAGTACCCTTAGCTTATGTTTGAATACTGTCAACCTAGTACATTGATGTTAATATTTCACTACCTATATATATAAGTGTGTTCGCCGGGTCATGCGTGATATGTTAATAGGTTGTTGGTATATATAGATATGTTATGAATTTTATTGTTGATAGTAAATAAATTCATACATTTTCTCATTATACTGAGAAAACAGTTTTAGGGCAATATGTAACATTTAAAGTAGACGCAGTAAGTGTAACTTGATTTATGTGTACCCACCGAATTCAAAAAGAAAAAACACAAAGAAAAATTTATTTAAGCCGATCGCCAATTCGAGTATGCCCCCCACCGTTATTCAATTAAAATTCGAATTCAACTCTGTTACTTCTGCAAATAAAAGGAAAAAATACGCTAAATTTATTTAGAAACCATGCCCACAGTATAATTAATTTTTAGGCGAGTCAATATTCCCATTTGTTCCAAATGAAGAATTTATGCTTCGAAAAAGTGTCAGTTTTCACTTTACGCGGTTAACGAGCACAACCAAAATAATATACATGGTATGCAGCGCACACGATTGTGTCCATTTTCATATTCAATTCAGTTGATTTCTATATGTTGAAAATGTGTGATCTAAACCCTGTGTGTGTGACCCTAGTCAAAATAATCTAAATGTACATCGTAGGCAGGGGTGGTTAGTATGACTTTCCAGAGTGTACAGCGCATACCCTTTTACGGTTTGTGTGTGATGAAGGAAAAGCATCAAAAATCACTCCATTTGTTTTGCAACATCATGGACCATTTTGGCTCATTTTTAACACCAAGCTTTCTACAAATATATGTAGACTATTTCAGTTTATTTGTATCACATTCATGTGTACGGACCACACAAACACACGCGTGGGTGAAGAATGCTTAAGAATACATAAACTCGGCAATTTAAAATCCCTCTTTTTATATCTCTTACATACAGCTTAACTAACTCAATTTTACTACATATACATATATTCAGAGTTTTAGAATTTGCTAAACATAAAAAATGTGTACAAATCTATCGAAAACGCCCTTTTTGGTAATCGCAAGTATATGCTTTGTCATTATCTTAGTGGCCATTTGTGGCATAACGCTCATTAACAATATCAATTTATCAAATATTATACGCTTAAACGAAAAAGTGGCCAGTGACAGTGTAATGAGTGGCGGCGGCAATAACAATCAAATCAATTCTGATTATCATTATGTGAACAATCATCCAAAAAATATTTATAAATTCGATGATGAAACGGGTAAAATGATTCGCAATACAAATACGGTCACAAATCCGCACCATAATGCTAGCGCAACAATTCCAACAACAGCGGCAACTAGCAAACAATTAATGATGCTAGGGCCAACCACAGCCGCAGTGAACAATCAAATGGCTTCTTGGCAAAGTGACAAATTGACAGCAAATAATAGAAATGTGGACACCTTAACAGTACAAGAAGTGATTGCCATCCATAATGATAATAAAATAGTAAATAATTATAGTGGGTCAAGAAAATGTCTACAAATTGATAAAAGTAATGATGATGATGTGGTTATTATGACATCATTGTTACCTTTAGGCTTAAACGAAAAGCTTACACCAATTATTGATCATGCAAAACGTCAACATGTGGTTAAGGTGAGTGTTTTGTCCAATCCCTAGAATGAGCTTATAAAACAACGCCTATTGGGCCAAGTATTAGATCCGATTTTTTCATGTTAATACTAAAGGGGAAATATTACATACAGATTACATACACATATAGTTTGTTCAATTTTTGATTTCAGTTTTGGTTCTAAATGCAAAAAATTTCCATATTCGTCATTGTATGACACATGATTACTCAGTTGTAATTAACTTAACGACATTGTTACGTATTGTTGAAATATTATGATATTATGTAATTATGTGGCAATAGTTCGTAAATAGAATATCACTGATTTTGTCGTTCTTGTGGCTGTGTGTGCCATGCATACAAAAACACCGGAGCATAACGTAATATATATTGTATGTAAAATGTATAACGCTTTATGCATTATTCATACGCCATGTAGTTCCAAAAGTTAACAGCAACATTATGTATGCATTTGCGTTCTGGGCGTTTGCTTGTTTTATTTATGAATTAGATGCAAGAGTGCTTTTGTGGTTGGTGAGGCGGAGGACGCCTCATAAATTCTCTCTCAAAAGCCCTTGATTGCTCATTTCTCTATTATAAAAAAGAAAATTACTAAAAATGTTATAGTGGGCCAGGCCTGATTATATTATACCCTCCACTCTTAAGCACTTTTCCAATTTATAAATAACATTCTCGAAATGAAATTAGCAGTATTTTGTATTTTGAATTAGTTCAAATAGATAAATAAATAAAAATTTTAAAAATAATTCAAGCTGGTCCCAATTTAATATAGATGGAATTGGAAAAATTGCTGTACGCGCAAAAATTTATCTAGACATGAAGTGTTTTGATTGGGGTCCGATTCAGTTTAAAGTACGCCTTTGTATAATTTTCATTTGAACATAAGGAAGTGGACTCTGAAAGTACTTCTGAGAAGAGTTAAAAAATACATTAGAAAAGTTAGTCCTTTACGAATTACAAATATGTGCATAAACTGAATAAACCTTTACTGCAAAGGTATTCGAGATTTGATCTAAACTAAATTATTCCTTAGCGATGATAGCAAGGTGTACTAAGTTTGGTACTTCGTGTGCAACACCCACAAGTTATCCATCGATTTATAAAAAACCTTACTTTGCGAAAAATCTGATCCTGATATTGATATTGCAGAATGGCTACGTAATCAGCTCCTTGCCACGTCCACATACAGACAATGGGCGTTTAAGATTGGGCCTAAGCCAGCCTTAGTATTCTTACACGTTATTTGTTGTAATTTTACTTTAATAGAGATATTCCCCACACAAAGAGCCCTTTGTAAGTTGGGTCTTGCCATTAATGTTGTTAATGGTGCTTTGAACCCTTTTATGTTTTTATGTTTTTCTAAACAAAAGCATTCTGTATGTTTATTCATGTGTTTATGTAGAGATTTCATTGCAGACTCATTTTCCATTTTCTTCATTATTTAGCATTATGTGCTTTGTGATATGTGTTACGCACACTTTTAATATTTTTCATTACATATTAAACAAATTAGAAAAATATACAGAAATGGTATGTGTATTACGCATTAAATTGCAAGACGAGTTTTGCATAAAGTATGGGTTTTTGTAAATTGTGGACGGACATTCATTCCAAGATCGACGAATGTAAACTTTGCCTCCTTTGCCTCTGTTTTAAACCGAATAACTTAGTATATTCCACGTCTTATGTGAAGGGTATAAATATTCTTTATTTTCAAGTAGGGCGCATTTTTAATGAGTACCTTGGGGATAGAATTAATTAAGTTTTTGAATAAATTTGAAAAAATGTTTTAAATCATCTCAGTTACAGAAAAATCCGCTTTTGCTTAATTACAAACCATAATATTGTACAAAGCATGGTTCCTTTCATCTCAATTACTTAGTTAAATGTAATATTGTTAAAATCACTTTATAGCTGTTAAAACTGTTAATGTACTTTGACTTTTTCTTGGTGTTGTTGCGGTTCGTAGCTTACCTGTGAAAAGGAATGAAACGGAAAGAACTACAATTTTAAACTTTTTCAAGTAACTTGCTACCGTTGTTGCTACCGCTGGTGTGTGTTATGTGTTAAGTATTGATTTTTGTTTCAATTTTTTGTCCTTTGGCGCTTGCTTCTTCGCTTCTATCCGATAATGTTTCCCTATTTCTAATATAAACTTTTTAAATCGGTTGTATGTGCGTGATCATGGGTCATGAAGTAAATAAATACTACACGAGGAGAGTTATTCTAAGTTCATCATTCCGCTTGAAATACTCAAACAAATTAAAATCTGAATCGATGAAGACACCCATCCACCAACAACACATAACAACACCGTCTGTCTTTAGCACTGTCGCGGTCGTAAAGGCGTGACGACCAATTTTTAATTAAAATGAACCTCAATTTTCAATTATGATGAATAATCATAGAAATGCATTAAGGCCATGATCGAAAACATGGCAACTTTTTGTTGTTTTAACACATAAATTTCAATTCATTTCAATTATTACATACAAGCTGTCATGAGTAATAAGGCATAAATGTCAATAACGCGCTAGCCTTTCTTTCACATAAATACTTGTACAATATGATAGTAAAGCATACAAGGACATAAAAATAACGTTATATACACATGACGCCATTGATGACAGTGATGATTATGAAGACAATTAAAGTGTGTAGATTTTGTACGCCTTGTCTTCTGGGTTCATTGTGCGAAACAGTTCTGCAGCACAACACTACTTTATTCTCTGTTCTGTATCTGAGGAATTCTGGAATGTGTGACAAAACGCCATAAAATGAACTTTTGCTACAGATATGCACCAAAACTGCTTTGGGGTTCTGCCTAATTTAGTAAAATTACACTGATTTTTATGTTTAGTTGTATTGTTACTTCATTTTTTCTTGATCAGGCAGCCCTTTCTTTTACAGCCTCTGGTTATATGTTATATAAATATTTCAGAAGCCATTGTGCTTTGCAATTAGAACTAAAAAAG
Organism: Crataerina pallida; assembly: GCA_949710015.1. Classification (NCBI taxonomy): domain Eukaryota; kingdom Metazoa; phylum Arthropoda; class Insecta; order Diptera; family Hippoboscidae; genus Crataerina; species Crataerina pallida. The sequence continues at coordinate 10,762,069 of OX453291.1, forward strand.
GGCGCAAAAATATATCTAATCATTATAAATGATATTGTAAACAAGTGAAAGTTATAATCGGTTCAGCTCGACCTATTAATATCCTACAGCACTTGGTTTTATATTGTACTATAATTTGTTTATTTATCACCTTGTGAATAATTTTTATAGTAAGGGAGGTTCTTAAAATTGTCCAATATTAGAACCCAATTAAATTTTAGACTAAATAAATGTTCTTTAGCAATTTTTATTAAAGAATTTTACGAAGGAACCCACAAGTATATATGTTTTTAAAAACATTAAAACTTAAGTCAATCTAACCATAAGTCCGTTTGTTCATATATTGGAAGGGATAAAAAAATGATCCGAAGGTGTCCAATTTTGGCACAGCTATCTATGCTTTATCAATTTTTGCGAATTTTCGCCATTTTATGTAAGGGCGTTATGTGGGGTGGGGTCCTAAAAATTGACCAATTTAAACCATTTTCAATAGTGCTTTTGGTCAAATTTTATCGATATGCCTTAAAAACTGTGACCACAACCTTGCGTACAAATTTACATGAACAGACACCACATGGTTAAATCGATTCAAATTTTTATTTTGAACCGATCTAAAATATTGGAAGTGGATGTGGCATTCACCGTTTAGGAGTTACAAACATTCGCACAAACATTATGTACCCTTTGCCAAAGAAACCATTCTAATCATGTATCTGTCACGCCCCATATTTATATGGAGATGAGGAGGTTATTTAAGATTTGGCATAAGCCAAATTTAGTTTTTATGAAGACAATTAAAGTTTACCTTTTTTTTACATTGGATAATTTTTGGAAGATCTGAACTAATTTTTTTATATGATTATTTTTTCTCTTTTGACTCTGGTCAGATGATGGAACATGCTTGGTATAATTATAAGTTGTATGCTTGGGGCAAAAATGAATTGAGGCCTATGTCGCAACGGCCACACATTGCCAGCATATTCGGTTCCCACGATTTGGGTGCCACCATAATCGATGGTCTCGATACTTTATATATAATGGGTCTGGAAAAGGAGTATAAAGAGGGCCGCGATTGGATCGAGCATAAATTCTCTTTGGATAATGTTAGTGCTGAGCTGTCGGTTTTCGAAACCAATATACGTTTCATAGGCGGACTTTTAACAATGTACTCTTTTACGGGAGATAATATGTATAAAGACAAAGCGCAACACGTGGCTGACAAATTACTGCCTGCCTTTCAAACGCCCACTGGTATACCATATGCTTTGGTGAATCCCAAGACTGGCATAAGCAAAAATTATAATTGGGCATCTGGCAGCAGTTCTATATTATCGGAATTTGGCACTTTGCATTTAGAATTTAGTTACCTAAGTGATATTACTGGTAATCCGCTTTATCGAGATCGTGTGCAAAATATACGGCAGGTATTGACAGAAATTGAAAAACCGAATGGATTGTATCCGAACTTTCTAAACCCCAAAACTGGTAAATGGGGTCAAAGTGAGTAGAAATTCATAGAATATTTCATTAAATGCTATAAATCTATAAATAAATATATTTAGAACACATGTCTTTGGGTGCTCTGGGCGACAGTTTTTATGAGTACCTTTTAAAGGCATGGCTGCAATCTGGTCAAGCTGATGAGGAGGCTAGACAAATGTTCGACGAAGCTATGTTGGCTATTATTGATAAAATGGTATTGACCAGTCGCGGCGGCTTGACATATGTATCTGATATGAAATTTGAACGTTTGGAGCATAAAATGGATCATTTAGCCTGTTTCGCGGGTAAGTCTAAAAGACAGTAAACAATGAAAATAAACCAACAATGTATTTTCTTTCAATAGGTGGCTTGTTCGCTTTGGGTGCCAATACAAGGCAAAATGAATATGCTGAGAAATTTATGGAAATTGGTAAAGGCATTACCAATACTTGTCGTGAGAGTTATATACGTAGTACAACACGTCTAGGGCCAGAAGCATTCCGGTAAGCAACAATAATTTATAGTAAGCTCTCTTGATAGTTAACCCCCAATACCCCAAATGGCAAAATCACAGGCTCGAGACCTATTGTGATGATGCCATTATTATTCTGTTATAAAAATAATTTATAATATGTAAATAAAATAAAGACTCATTTCAAAACCAGTAAACAGACTAGACCAAACCTTGGATAACCACTGCCTTAATATATTGGTATTAAATTCTTTTCTTGAAATAATGTTAGAGAGGATACGTGTGCGGGTGTGCGGGTGTGCGGATGTGGCGTCAAATGCAACTCTCAGGCCGAACCCTTTTACCGTAATAAATACAAAAAATCATTAAATGCACCAATTGCACACATCGTGGTGAGCGTGAATGCTTCTCCTCAATTTTGGAGGATTTTCTAAGAAATATTTGTGCCAATTGCCAAACAGCGGACAAGCTTTTGTTGAATATCATTACGAACCAGCGTACTAAAACGTTTCTACTAGATTTGGCCTTGAAGAAGGTTTTTCACAGATAGATAGACATGGTTGATCCAAATTTTTTATGCTTAACAAATAAATACTTAATAGGATACTTTAAAAAATACTTTGACTAGGTTGGGAGTATAAAAGTTGCATGGAAAGTAGTCCTATTGCGTAAGAGAAGCCTTTCACGATTTATAATAATCTGCACATAATCTGTAGCTCAGCTATTTTGAATTTAAAAACAGTGATCATTGTGTGGTTGATTGCTTTTTGGTCTCGGTCTATATAAACGTTAATTAATTAATAGATTAACTTATGAACATATATATTTTTTGGTTTGTCCTTGTAAAAACTGCTTACACTTTGTATTTATCCTTCCATAGTTTTAGTGAGGCCGCCGAAGCGAGAGCATTAAAAACAAGTGAGAAATATTATATTTTACGACCAGAAACTGTGGAAAGTTATTTTATTTTGTGGCGTTTGACTCACGACCAAAAATATCGGGACTGGGGATGGGATGCTGTTCAGGCTTTAGAGCAATATTGCCGCACGCCACACGGTTATTCCGGAATTCGTAACGTCTATCAGGAAACACCCCAAAAAGATGACGTACAACAAAGTTTCTTCCTTGCAGAAACACTTAAGGTGCGTCTACTTCCACACTGCACTGCTTAATTAAACGCATAATTAAACAAAAAAAATAATAATGAAAAAATATTTCAATTGCAGTATTTATATTTATTATTTTCGGATGATTCTCTATTATCTTTGGATGAATGGGTGTTTAATACGGAGGCTCACCCATTGCCTATTAAAGGCGCCAATGCATACTACCGCGTGGCATCTACAACATCAGCGGCAGCTGCTACCAATACCACCTAAGAATAATAACCAAATTATTTTCTCTGACTAATAATTTATTAAATAAGATAATTTATAGACTAAATTTATAGATACTGAACTCCAATTATAGATCCTAAGTCTCACCCTTCTATGCCTCTCCCTTAGTATACATAAGGCATATACTCTACGTGTAAACTGATATTGAAATATTGCAATTTTTTGACTCATACGTAACTTTTAAAATACGTTTCAGAAAAATTGCTTTTTTTAAATCTTCATTCACGGCCACGCCGCTTTAAGGACTTCCGCGCCTGTGGTTTTACTATGGCATTGTTTTTATTGTAAATTTTAATATAATTTTAATTCTACATGTTGTTATCAATATTATTTTATTACAAAGGCAACTAGTAATTTATCTGCAACGGAACTCTCGAACAAAATAGAAGAAACAACTCATTTTAGTTAAATTTTCTAGCAATAATTTAATACACCGTCATTAATTTACACCTCAAAAGAAAAAAATTATTAAACAATCGCAGGCCGTCTTTGTAATCTCTCTTAGGCAATGGGTTCATACGGATGTGGGGCTCATTAATATTTCGGTAGTAAATTGCATTTGGCATTAAGGCTAAATAAACTATAATCTCACTGTCTCTAATGTCTACTGGCCAAGTTATACCATTCCATTTCCACCTCAATAAGAATCATATACTCACACTGGGGGTCAAAATGAACACTTTAAAGGTGGATCAAATTGCACCTTTCATTGTATTAAAATAAATTCTTTTGATTAGAATATGTACTTATAATAAGGGTTTTTATCAAATATTATTGGGAATGCTCTATGGAACACCACGTTCCTGTTCAGAGTAAGTCCCTAAGTCTCTCTTAATATATGGATGAGCATATACTTGCTCCTTCCTTTGTATAGTTAGATAAAAGTTTTACATCCTTGTTTTAATAAATCTAAAATTTTTTACATATAAACATTGTATTATATATATAGAAATTAAAATATATTTATTGAAAAACTTACAACGATCGGTCAGTTCCGACCATGTAATCTCCTTCTCCACTTATTATGTTGTAAGTGATCATAATTTTTATTCTTTATACCCTCTATATAATATGGGGTTATACTAACTTTGTCACTCCATTTGCAATACCCAGAAGGGGATGTCAGAGACCCTACAAAGTATATATATTTTTGATCAGCATCAAACACCTAGACACGTATGTCTATTTGCATGTCTGTTGTTGGTATTCCCAAGGTCTAAATTTTGAGTTTTGAGCTGAAATTTTGTACGAACATTTCAGGACGCTTTTTAAAATGGGCAAAATCAGTAAACATCCACGCCCACAATCGACAAAATCTATTCATCTGGCACAAAAGTGAATTTCAAATTTGGTGAACGTATTTATCAGAAAATCCATCCATCGGTATGTGAAAGATGGACGTGATTGCGTAACGGACATGCCCTGAATTTATAAAAACAGAGTAAAACATCTTGTAAACTGACATGCGTACACTATTAGAGATAGGGATCATATATCGTCACGGCCACCGTTCATATGTTCATGAGATGAGGATGGTATTTGGGGCTCGGCCTAAACCCAATACTCTCAATATTTTTCAATAGATATTCTAAAACTGGTCTGATTAAAATTTAGTAGATGGTTTGATTTTCAGTAAAATTATTTTTAATCCATGTGCTTGTGTCAAGTTTCAGACATTCGCACCGACCGTAACTCGTTAATGTTTAATTAAACTATTAAATCAGTTGTGACCAATGCCATGTCAGGCATGGGAATGCGAATATGTTCAACCCTCCACATAAAGCCAAAAGAAAGAACAAATTCAATCAAATGATTATATATATTAAAGCCACATTTTGTTAATACTAATAAATGTTTTCCAACCGTAATTAAATATGTACAATCTGTAAATATGTCAATAGTTAAATATATTTTATAGAAAGCACAGAAACAAAACAAATTTATTCTAAAAAGTAATAAATGAGTGAAAAAATTGTTATAAAAACATTAAAATGGTTTGCATTTCATTTCTTTAAACAACTCTAACATTTACTTAACTTTTCTAAATACACCTATTCCCGGGTTTACGTCGAAGATAGGATTTTGAAAAAACCGTGTAAATCCAAATCGAAAATAAACAATAATGTGCATACTTCAGTTATTTATTTCAACGTAAAATAAAACTTAATACATATTAAAACAAATAATATAAAGGCCTGTTCATGAAATGACACAGAGGTAAAGGTACGTATGTAAAATTAAACAAATACTGAATAATATATCAAGTGATGTAGGGTATTTGATGGCCGGGCTTGAGTTGACCGACTATAATATTTTGACTTGTTTGTCGTTTGAATAATGAAAAATTTTATTTTTCTATACCTACTTGTATTTTCAAAAATTTCCAATTGGTACAGACATTTTTTTTATTTTTTGTTTGTTTATGAAATAAAAAAAAATGGGGTTCCCCTCTGGGCCAATGCATGTCCTTGTACCAAATTGCATCGAATTATCTCAAAAAATTCGACCTGTAGCTTGCGCACAAATGTAGATCGACAGACAGACATGGTTAAATCCGTTCAGGTTTTGATTCTGAATCGATCGGTATTACTGAAGGTGGGTGTGGCATTTGCTATTTAGGAGTTACAAACATCCACCCAAACTTAATATACCCCTTACCACAGGGTGGTGCAGGGTATAAAAAACTTTCTGACATGTATTACTTTGAATTGTATATATATATAAAATATAAATTTCTTAATTTAAATGTATTAGCTGCATATTTAACTAATGTTGATGAAATAAAGAAATAAGATAATCTGAAGGTTTAATATTAAACTATTCCCCAACCTCGGGACGTTCATATGAAAAGTTAAATATGTCTTATACTTGAAGTAAAGTCTATATATATATATGTTATTTATATTACAATAAACTTTATTTTATTAATATTACAAGTGCACCGACTGAATGCAAGAATCACACAGAACCTTACAAAACGCATAGAAAAAACAGAGTGGTATGCATAGTAAATATACGTATTATATTTGTGTGTATATATGATATGTAAACACATAGGGGAGTTTATATTTACTAAACTTGTTTACTGTATACAGCTGATAACGGAAAAAAGACGAGAAATTTAGCGATATAATATGTTCGCATTGTAAATCAGTCTGTCGGCAGATATTGCACCATTAATAAGCGTGGAGAAGCCATTTCACAATAAAAGTTATCCGCAATATCTGCAAAGATGCCTTTTCCGGTCAATGTACCCAAACAGATGCCCTGTTGCCACTGGAAACACTTTCCTTCTAATAAAGCATCAAAACCTTTGTCCTCTATACCTCAACCTTTAATTTATTGCAAATTGTGCCAGATTAAGATAAACAAATAGTAATTTACACAATCAACCTTACAGGCAACCTATCTATGTATATCTGCTGTCTATACTTCAACAGAATAAAGTGACATCTTTCTCCAAATTAATGCTGTTTGGATTTACTTTTATTGTTAGGGACAAAATACCACTAAGAAGAAACTAAACTCGTATTTCACTGACTCTTCGTTCGGAAATTTTAAATTAGGGCGTTTACATGTTTAAAATAAAACACATTCCATGGCAAAGTTTTGTTTTATTACGTGCATGAAAAATTACGCTAGAATGTTAAAAAATGTAAGTTTTAGTTTTAAATATAAAGGTGTTTCTTATATTATGTGACCCGCCATGCGTTGCTATTTGGAATTATTTTGTTTACACCGCTTTTATATTCATTTCATGGGTATGTATTGGTCAGATTTGTATGGCTGAAGAGGAACAATTTATGTACTTTACCACGACCCTTTAGTAGAAATTTGTTCATGTTAAAGTGTCCCGTTTCGAAATCAAGGTATGATGTGACAGAACGAAAATATATTGCGAAGTCTTTTACGCACGTAGACGAAAACCATCTCAGGCATCAACCCGTTTACTCGCCTCGTAAAAACGTACATTCGTTTATAAATATATTTGTTATAAAAGAACAAGGAGTTGTGCAGCTTGTAGATGCCGGGACGGCATAAGCAGTGTTTGTTAATTACAAAAACTCTTTCAGTTAGATATGAGGTTGGTGCAAGGTTTTTTGGGAAGTGGCTCATTGTGATTGTAAGCTTGATCTAGCATTTCCAATAAGGTGCGCTGCCTCAGTTTGCCTTTGGCATTCGTATCGTTCGAAAGCTCTTGTTTATCGGGTAGATAGTGATTATTCACCCGTTCGCATACATGCTCCTTAGCCGCCACCAGCATAGCGTCTGTATCACTATTGTCTGATATATCAATAAACACTCCTTTGGGCTTTGCAACGTTTTCTTGAATTTTAGGGTTGGAGGTTGTGGCCTTGTCTATGTGTTGCTGCTGAAAGCATTAAATTTATTTATATATATAAACACGTGAACAATGTTTTTATTGCACTAGGCCTCCTCCTTTTTATCATACCTTTACTTTATTGAATTCGCCATATATATAAGTGTATAAATCCTGAGATTCTGTTTTGCGATTGCAGTACTTTTTCAAGACATTCCACAAATCTTTCACCAGAATATTATTTTCAATGAAGTAGGTATGCATTTTGTGAACCTTATCGCGGAGATCAGAATTGCCAAAAGTGAAGTATACCAAAGGTCGTGAGGTCAGTGTACAAGCCATTAATTGCAGCAAAGCTTTAAGGGTGGCTTCACCACCAAAAGCGCCGCAACCCCAATTACCCGAGGCTATACCGGGTGCATGCGTGACCAACGGGTGAAAAAACCCCACATAAGCTTTATTTAGTTCTCGGAGCATTAATTCTTCCTGATATTGATGAGAAGACTGAACAAAAGATAATGCATCAATAGCCACAATGTGGGTCATACGTCTACGAGATGGGTCCCGGGGCGTACAGTCATTATGGTTACCGACCCATTGAAATGTATTTGCGTAACCAGTGTAAGTACTGTAACGTTCACAACCGACCATTATGAGAGCTTCCGTGGGTCTTAAAGCTTCCGTGAATAGTTTAGAAATTATCAGTTCCGGACATATAACGAAGCGAATTTCCTCTTGCACGCAACCACTACCTAGGACACCGCCTCCCAAGTACTTGTTGGCAAAATCTACTTGCAAGAGGCCCATGCCCTGATCTTCAATGGTGCCCTCATCTGTGATATGCAGCGGTGTAATGCCCAAGGGAATGGCGCACTCCGCCCAATTAGGCATTTCACTGTGATGCATAAAACGCCGTTCAAAAGTCAGGCAGCCTGTAGGTACATTAGAACAATCCTGGCCTTTGGGGCATACTCTTCGAAAATAATGGCAAATGCATTTGATTTTCTCTCGCACTGCAGCACCGTTTGACTGAAATAAGCGATTGAAGTTGATGTCCGGAAATGTATTATATTCTGATTTTCTTTTCATGGTATTACGTCGCGGAAATGTACAAAGAAAAGCATTCGCCAAGAGACAGGCAATTTGTTCTTGACTTAAACTGATTGTTTGACATTTGCCTTGCTTTAATAAGGGTATAGGAGCTTGTACAAGTTCTGGCAAACGTAAAGCCAAACGAACAATGCGCGGCAGCAGATTCTCAAAGAATGCTTCCGATTCAGTTTCATCTAGATCGTCAGCAAATAGTTTGTGGAGTGCTTTAAAATTCCATTGGCCCTCGTATTTAGTGTTGTATGATAAAATAGCAGCTTGCAATTCTTGACTGCTTTTGATGGGACGCAGTAAAGCCTTTTCTATCATTTCCCAACGGTTTTCAATACTCGTCGTACCATCTTCAGCCACCACTGGATATTGACTTTTCTCCGAACATGGTAACCGGACATGAAAACTATCCCACTTTGAATGACCTTTTAAAGGTCTAGGACATTCGTAGTGTTGTTCCCTGATAGGATAATGATAGAGAACAGTGTGATTTTCTGATGGTTTTATCGGTGCCAAATGATCCAATTCAAAGGGGTTCGCATTACGGTATATTTCTCTTAGATTACATCCACGCCAATTAGATTCTGGTATCTCATTACCTACAATGTTTGTTATCTTACATTTATTATTTATTTCCAATGGTGTGCAAAATAATTAAGTAAGCTACCATTTCTACTGACATCAGTGGGGGCTTCCTCGCCATCCCCATCCATTCTGCCACACTTAATAGTGGCCACAGTTACTTTCCTGCAATTGAATGCAGATGTCAACAATATTTTTTTAAATTGCACAAAAATTTTGTTCAACCTATATAATCTTTAGCAAGTTTTATTTGATTTGATAATTTTGAGTTACTTTCAACAGAGTGAAAGAATTATTTCTTATTTTTTAACAACAAACACTATCAACATAAAAGGAAGACATGAATCAGATGTTAGGTCTTAGGCTGGAAACAGATTCAAGAGAGAATGCGTGCCTTTATATCGTGCACTGCTACAATTCTGCAGTATACAGAATCTGTTTGGGCTCAAATATCCACTCTGCAGTGCATTGTTGTAGTGCTACAGTATACCAAGGCAGTATCGATCGCATGCACAATCAAGGTCATTGCTATAATGATGCGCTGCAGAGTGTTTGTTGCAGTCCTTAGATTCTTAGAAAAGGTTCAATATAAATAAAAACCATTCATAAATCCTTTTTATCTTTTTTCTTTACAAGTCAATAATATCATACAGTATCATACTGAATTTTTGCTGAACTCCTTTAATAATATCGGTCAAAATCTGGATCAAATATCCAAGTCCGAAATGAACCAATGGGTTCCAATTTTTGATATTTTTGGATGAATTTGGATGATTTTGCGTTTAGTGTAGTCAGCACTGAAGATGGACCTGAAGTATTTTAAGAATCACGTTCTTTTTTTACACGATAGATACGTTCCCAAAAAATTCGTGTAAAAAGAGAATTTTTTTTCGTTGTAACTCGTGTTAAATCAAATTCGTGAATTAGGCATATAACCTTTATATAAACATATGTGCGTGTGAATGTGGGAATTTGTAAAGAAAAGTAAGAACCTTTACAAAAAGACTATTAAAAAATTATCTCTAATAGATAAATATGTTAAATAACATGCTGTGATAAATCTGAAGCCATGTTGGCCACTACTACCCCACGGGTAGCGGTTGTTACTGCGCGATCAGATTTGAATGTTAATAGCATCAAATTTTAGATTAATTTAATAACGAAATGTACCAAGAACAACGGTTGGGTCAATATAGAAATTAAATTTAAATTTAAACGAAGCAACGAAAACCCTGCTTTTTATATCATTATTGAACTGGAGAAATGTTCAACGCTAACGATTAACTTACCAGCTGTGTAAGTATGTATGCCAAGATAAAATAATTTGAAGGCGCCCTGTTTTTATATAATTAAAAAAGAATATGTTTGATAGATTTTTGCTTTTATTAATTTTTTATATTTCACAAGAATGATTTAATAACATTTATTAAATATATTTAATTGTTAATTTTTAATTTATTTAAAAAGAAAGGACAAATTTTTACAACAGTTGTACGTCATTAAATGTTGTAAGAAGAAAACAAAGGAAAATATTTAGAAATGTACACACGAGTGCCGACATACGATAATATCAGAGTTGATTCATTTAATGTTTTTTGTGTTTTATTACTCCGTATGACTGTGCAATATATCTAAGAATGAATATATACTATACGTATGTGTATTGACATTGATCTTTGAGGAATTTCCGGTTACCACATGTCCGTCCACTATAAAAAGTAAAACCAGAAAATATATTCAAGTTGCTGGAACGGAACCGAATTGAACTTTCTTGTTGTTATTGTTTTATATTTGTAAGTATAGTTTTATTTAATTTTTTATTTTTGGTTCTTGCTTCTTTATTTCGTTTTATGGCAGGCATGGCATTACATTTGTTTTATAATTTTGTATATTTTGAGTTTCTCTGTGTTAACAAAGGGAACAAATATAAATCAGAATAAACTACGCGCAGATGAAAAGGGAAACGTGCCGCTCTCTTTTCAATTTATGTTAAATTCTTTTACACTAAATAGAAGACACAAAAGTGAAATAGATTTGGACTTAGAGTGTATGTGTATGCTGTTGCTGCTATAATTGTTTTTGTTTTAAAATTCTTTCATGCAATGCTATGTTCAATTATCTCTTCTCCCGTTATGTTATGCTATGTTTAAAAAATACACCGAGAAATTTTATTAAAGATCTTATTTTCTTGGTTAATGTTTCCCGCTTTGTTTTACATTAATTTTTGGTTACTAGAGCGAAATGTATAAATTTTGATTTTGGTAGAGTAAAGAGAGACTTTTTTAATTCAATTGTTTAATTTTTATATAAACACCGAAAGCTAAAATTTAGTTTTACATATTTTCTATTTTCTTATACCCCCTACATTAGCGAGGGGGCTGTACTAAGTTTACAATTCCAAATTCCAATACAAAGCTTTCATATAATGATAAAGATAAAAATCTTAGTCGAGCCAGACATCTCCGTCAGTGCGTACGCTTTTGTATTGTTCCTAGTCCCATAAATTAAGAAATTTAGTATACGTTTATATACATTTTAACTACGTATCGATTCCTTAAAAATGGTCAGAGTCTCTCTTTGGTGCAGAAGACGCTCACCTATGTACAACGCAGGCATTAATGTCGAGGGTATTCAAGATTTGGCCTCAGCCAAATGTAACTTTTCTCTTGTTTTTGCTAATTTTATTTTACAAGTTTCTCTTAACATTAAATTTTTAAATTCCATCATTAAATTTTGTCCACTGCATGGGGAATCGGTTAATAATAAATAGTTTAAGTTGCATACCAGCACATGTTTTGCCTTTGTAGTAAGTAAATTTATATGTATTAATAAGAAACTTAATGTATGGAACGAATTATTTTATCAGGAAAAAATTTTTAATTTTTTTCTAAACAAAAAAACGTATAAAAATCAAACACTTTAGTTTATCACATTAGTTTTTTGTTTACATCTAAGCACCGTTTAAAGAACAATTGGTTCAAATATTTTTTACCAAAAATATTTTGAATAATACTTGAAAAAATCGAAGCAAACTTCTGGAAAAATTGGGGTTTGCATTAACTTGCATACCAATCCTCACTCATTTTTAGTAACAAAAGCCCTTAATTCTTGTCAGCTAATTAGTAATAATACTCTCTCTATAAAATTGGTAACGCAATGCTTGAACTTAAGTGTGTCAAACGAATCGTAAGGTGTATATTTCGAACATGCCCGTGGGAATATGTTACACACAATAAATAAAAGGAAAAAATATAAGAAACATGTAAAGATGCTACATTTGGCTTGGGCCAAATCTTTGAAACCTTCACATTTACACTTAATCTGTGGACACGGCGGATATTCAAGACTGTGCTACCTATGATCGGAGTTTTTGTCCATTTGAAATAGAACCTAGCGACATGGTTTAGAAATGTCTGCATAAAATCATAGGTGAATATCACGGCGCCCAGACGGACACGTTTAGATCGCATGAGTGGCCGAGACTCCTTTGAATGGTACAAAAAAAATGATAAACTCAGTATATCCCCCCAAGTTATGTGGACGGTATGCTATGTATACACTGCTCGCTAATTTTACATGTTTATTATGTAATGTGTAAGGCTTTAGTCACTACTATTATAATGTCTTGTTGTCTTTCATATTAAAAATCAGTCTCTATTGCTATTTGTTAATAAGTAATTAGGAATATTTGTGGGTTAAAATCAAAATGAAATCGTTTACATTTCTTCTATGAATTTGTTGTTATTGTTGTTTGTTTATTTTATAATCATTAGTCAAAGGAAACTAACTCTCTATTGTGTTGGTGTGTGTGCCTTAGAAAAATATCACATTCATACTTCGTTCGATCCAGGGTTTTGTGTCGTTTTGTCCTTGTAAGTTTTTCCTTTAATTGCATTTGTCATTTTTCAGTTATTTACAAGGTTCGTTTATGTGTATATATCGTAAGTGACAATTGTTAAAAATATATATTTTATGTATAATATTATGTTCTTTGTCGTGAGGTGTCTTTGGAGAGTATAATTATTGCTACATTGTTCTTACTTTTGTTGTTTTATGAATACGTCTTTCTCTTCGATCTCTTCTTGCTTCAAGAAAAAATTATATGCTTATAAAATAAAAACCACTTGTTTACAGAACATATTTTCACTTATTTTGTTGTAGTTGTTGTTGTTCTTTCGGTGTCTTATTTAGTACGCGCATTATACTTATATTTCTATTTTCTAAAAATTTATTTGTAGACATTCATATAAAAAATTATTTATATATATATTAATATAGATTTGTGAGATTTTTTATTTTTTTAAAAATATGTCTAAATGTTTAGTTAAAATTGATTCTTCTTCTAATCATTTACTAATAAAAAAACTGGTTTACACATATATATTTACTTTGATTTATAATTGTTTTAACAATGCGTGTGTGTGTTGGTGCTTAGTTCTTAGAGGGAGAACAGAGCGTGAGGAGAGGGAGAAAAATTGAGATATTTGTTGGTACTTATTCCATTTAATGGTATTTTTTTTTGGGTTTTTTGGTATTTGTATGGTCACAACATCAATTATACAATGCTTTGTTTTTGTAATATAATATATAATTTTTTAATATCCAAAAAGACATCTAACACCGAAAAATAGTTTTTTATATAAAATTTTCTTATTTTATTTTTACGATTGAAATTTTGTTTTTTATTATGTACATAATTTACTTGCAATGCTCTGTTAACAGTTTGTTTTGATTACTATGTAGAGTAATTATAAAAGAATGAAAGAGAAAGAAAACATAATAAATAATAAAATAATAAAAAAAGTAAGTGCGTCTTAGAAAAAATCTTGTGAGTTCTTCCCTTCAATCAAAATTGATACTGTAATGATATATTTTGAAAAATTTAAATTGTACCGTTAGAGGGCTAAAAATGCCTTTTTGTAAATATCAAATATTTTAACGCAAAATTCAAATTGATTTCTCAATATTTCATAAAAATTAAATTAAAATTGCGCTACATCGTGATTTTTTGCTTAGACACTATGCATGGTATTATATGTAGTACGTACAGACAGACATGATTAAATCAACGCTGTATTGGACTTTTGTGGTGCCCCAAACCTCCTTATTTGTTAATATTAACATTAAGTTAACATTTCTCCATGACGTTTACTGCATAAAAGGATATGGTTCAGCCTAAGTAAATTTTAAAAGTTAGGAGATGCTGTTAGCCGTTGCAAGGGAAATTAAGCCTTAAGCATTTTGGGAGAAATTATGCAAAATACTATGCAAAGAATAAGGGAAGAACACAATATATGTTTTATATAACATAAGCTTGTGGAGATTTTTCACATATTCGTACATAAATAATACTTAACTAATGGTTGCAGTGAAACCTGGAAAATTGTCATTAATTTGTTTCAGTTTTATTAACACAAACATTTGTATTTTGTTAGATTTTGATTACAATAAATTTATGAAATTTCGAGTTGAAATGTTTGTTTCTCTGAAAATACGCTAAACACACACATGCATTTAAATTTATTAGAAAATTATTATTTTTTGATTCACACACATTTATGAAATATGTGTATGTAGACATTCAAAACACTCATTTATTTATGTGTATATATGTGTGTATATATAGTATTTGTAAGAGCTTATTATATGTGTGTAGTATTACCATATTAAAAACCTACTTGAAAATTACATTTTAGGTATTCTGTAAAAATCGCTTCGTTGTTATCGCTTTGTGTCAAATGTTTTTAAGAGTTTCGCAATCTTTAATGTCGAACAAACAAAGAGAAATGTTTATTTTGCTACTTAACACTTGCCCATTGGCTACTTTTGTGTTTATGTGTGAGTATGATTTAAAGAATATTACATCCTCCACATTACAGTGCAGGGTATACTCAGTTTGTCCTCCGGCGTGCAACCCTCAGAAGGGGTTAAGTCTATGCACTCTTGATCATCATCAAAATCCGATCTCACTTTGCGTCTTCCGTGCGAAACTATTGAATTAAAATGTTGAACAAACATCCTTAGTTAGTGGTGTGGTTAGTTTCCAATGTTTCCAATTTACCCAAACCGATTAACTTAAATGTGGAGAATATAAAAAATTTGGCTTTAGCCAAATATACTTCTTTCGCTTGATGTTTTTGTTTGTATAAAAAATAATTATTGCTTCTTTTTTTCAAAATTGTTTTGTAGATGAACATATAATTTATCGAAAATATTCTTTGTTGGAAACAATTGTTTTGTTAAATTTATTATTTTTCTAAAAACACGTTCAGCCGCGTTTGCAAAAAATATTTTCAATTGCGATGCAATTATGAATATTGTGAACATATAACAAACCATCGAATTTATTTAATGTGGACCGTATTCGATTTCAACTGGAAATGTCGGGTTTACAACATGGAGAAGCCTGGAAGAAGATAAAGTGTTTCACGATGTGAAAGACCACTTTCCGTGAAAGTCAGTTTGTTTTCAACATTTTCCTCGAAATGAACTAAAAAGTGGGTCCTATAAGGAACGCAACTGCACATATGAAAAAAAATATTTTGAGTTATTGGGTCTGGTAATACTCGTTATCGTGATTTTTACAGTTTAAAAATCAAGAATACTGAGTCAAAAATCGGTAATTATAGAACAACGATTGAAGAAAAAAAAATTGAAAATACAAAAAATTGTTAAATTGAAAACGGTTCCATCTAATCCAAATTTGGAACGTATTTTTTTATTGATTATTAATGAAATGTACTAATTTTTCTAATTTAAATAGCGATCTGCATGCAGGAACTAGGAGTGCCCGACAGACATGTCTAGATTGATGAAGAATAAATGTACTTTGTAGGGCCTTCGATGCCTCCTTCTGTGTGTTATAAACAGAATGACAAACTTAGTGTACCCTCAACTCTAATGTGAAGGGCGTAACGATAAAACTTAACGCGTAAAAATTAACTTTTATTAATTTAAAAAATAAATAAATTTTAAAAATGTTTTGTAACAAAAACGTATTTTCTTTTTTTATTATATCATTTCAGAGTACAACGTCATAAGTATTACATACTGAACAGTACATATTAAATAATAGTAAAAAAATCATAACATATTTAAGAGCTGTACACAAAATTTCACAGCAAATTATTTCTTAGATTTTTCTTTGTGATGACATTTTGAAATTTATAAAAGCCATAGAAAAAGAGTTGAAAAATTGTGCACATTTTCATGGTGATAGTATAATTATATAAAAATAAAATAGTAAAGCAACAAAGTATTAAATACACGAAATAAAAAAGAAGGCAGTGTAATATGTATTGTATGTGTACACACAATATTTTGCATTTGTTTGCTTGCTGCTATTTCATAACTGAACACGGTTCCATTTTGATCGTCGTCATTTACGAAAAGTTGTTTCATCTCTCTTTAATATTATGAAACATTGAAAGTTAAGTACTGTGAACAAATTCCCGAAATAGAACAACATCGTGCTTACTTTAATTCTTGCAAATACAATGGAAATCTTTAGCTTATAAATATGTTTGTATACTAAAAACTTATAATTAATAGCAGCATTTGAAAATTTAAGTAGCATTGCACAGTGGTTTTTATATTTTAAATATTACATAATTTAATAATTTCATCGATTGATACAAAATCTTAGTGTTGGAAAATATATAGCGTTTATATCCTTCAGAAGCTTTTAACTATTATTCAAAAGCTTGAATCACCAGAAAACGTTAAAAAAAAATAAAATTTATAATTATTCCCTCCACCACATATGTAGCTATAAATTCAAATGAAATCCTTCTTCTTCAACTCTTTGTTCCAAATCAAAAACGTACCATAATGGCAAAGAGCAGGTACATACTGCACACATGTTTGAAACAATTTCAGCGTCTCTCTCTCCATTTAAATTAAAAAATTATTTACACAAAATATGCAAGAAAACTAAATTTGGCTTAGGCCAAATCTTAAATACCCTCCACATACAAAATGGGTAAATTTTGCGCCCTCTAATAGTGTTTGTATTACGTAACAGCTTGAAAAACTAGTTTTATGGTGAATATGTTTTTTTTAAATTGTGGGCGCGTTTGTTATTTTATCACTCCCAATTTTGGCACTTCGATTGATGGGATAACCAAATTTCAACTTTTGTGGCCGATTGTGTACGTGTCAGTTATCCGACCATGCCCATTTTTAGCGTATCGTTGGACAATTCAATTGCAAATATGTGTACTAAATTTCAACTTAATAGCTGAATTTTTGTGGCAGATACATAAATTTTAATGATTGTGGGCGGGGCTCTTGGCCGATTTTCCTATTTTACAAAGCAATCTGTATCTGTATAAAATTTCAGCTCAATATCTTAAAATATACGCCCGCACATGTCGCCCGTACGCGGACATACTCGTACATGTCTAAATCGACTTAGATTTTGATGCTGATCAAGAATATATAAACTTTGTAGGATCTTTGACGCCTCCTTCTGGGTGTTGTAAACGGAAGAACAAACTTAGTATACCCTCATACTCTGCAAATATATTTGTAGCTATTCTTTATATGTATGTATATATAAGAATTGTTAGAACAAATTTTATGAAATTATCCATAATTAAGTTTTATATAGAGGGGGTGTGTGGACAAAATAATATGGACTCCTGACGTATACACAATATTTATTTATTAATAAGGTTTTGGGCCTCCATGTGCTCTTAGAACAGCTGCACTTTTTCGCGGAAAGGATTCGTAGTGTGCCGGAGTGTCGGTTATTTTATAAAATCTGACCACAATTCTTTTTAATGTCTATCGATCCGTCAGTGTGCCGGTATATGGAAATCATTTAGTCTATTGTAAAAATTAGGACACTTTTATAGGATTGTTGTTGAAATCGGGCAAAATTTGTTATTCTAAATGGCAAATGCTTCCCCTTCTTTAATTATACCAACCGATTCAGAATCAATATCTGAATCGATTTAACCATGTCCGTCTGTGCGAGTGTCTATCCTTATAAATATTTAGAGATACTTTGATGAAAGATTTGGTACGAGGACATGTTTTGGTCCAAAGATGAGAGTTGTGTCACATTTGAATATGGAAGCGCCATTTTTAGAACTCCTTTCAATATAATGATATTTCACGAAGTTAGCCATACAACTATGAGGTGGAGGGAGCTTCAAGTCATTCTTTAAAGGAAAGTATATTTTTAGTGCGATTTAGATAAATTCAAATGCTTTGTATTGTAGTTGCGCGTAAGAAGTTGCGCGTTTCATACAAATCGAATTTACTTTAAAGAAAATGTATCGGATTTAATGCCAAATAAGAAGATTTTACAAAAGGCGTTGTGAAAGTCAAAATGTATTCTGAAGCGACGTTATTTATGTTATAATTCATATAAAAACAAAACGGTTTCAAACGAAATTGTAAAAGTCATACGAAACCTAGTCATAGCGCATTATTCTTCATCATGAATTACGTTAATACAATATAACGCATATTCTGCGTTTGTTATGCAATAAATGTATGCATTGTGTACATAGATTTGCGTTTGTGCCTGCTGTGTGTAGGTATTTGTTTTTATGTTGTTTATAATTTATGAGGTACTTTAATATTTTTGGCACAGTGAAAGTTTTTCTATTCAGTTTTTTATGTTTCTTATATAACTTTAATTCTTCTCTCTTATGTTGTAAGTATATCGCGGTTTTCTTGCATTTCTCTATTTCCGCGTTTTGGATTTTCCTTTATAAAGATATTATGGTGCAATGCACGTTTTGGGAAATGCATTGTTTTTTGTATGGATGTAAGTGTGTAATAATATTTCATTGGTACGGCAAAAATGTTATTTCTTTGTTATCTATTTTTAAACTATGTTCAAACATATGCATTTCTTGTAAGTTTGTGCGAACTATATCTATTTACATAATTGTTTTATTTTATTTGTTTTTTTTAATTATTGTGAAACTTTTTAGTTTAATTCGATGTTCTTGGTTCAAGTGTTATTATATTTGTTTTATGTTTTTTATTATTGATTACTTTTTGTTATTGTTGTTTGATTAATCAATTAATTGCTTAAAAAATGATTATTTTATTACATTAAAAACGATATTATTAGAAAAATTATTGCAGTTGGCTATTCGTGTTGTTGTTTTAGGTTATTTGTGCTAAAATCACAGTAATTGAATGTTTCAATAGTTATTTTGTTATTGTTGTAAAAGTGGGTGCGGCTGTTGATTGTGTTGCTTCTTTAAACTATAATATATTGCATAACAAAAAATAACTGCTAACGTTATTGGCGGTGGCGTTTATTATTTTGGATGTTTTTCTTGTACCCTCCACCACGAGTGTGCGGATTATAATAAGGCTGTGCGTGTGTGCGTAATTGGCAAACGACTGAAGGAAGCCTCAAATATTATTGTATAATAGTGAATAAACGACGAATTAAAAGTGTCTGTCCGTCCAAAAATTTTGCCTCAACCCCTACAAAAGAATATAATGATATGATTTTGTGGATGTACGTCAGAACCGCATGCACTGTGCCATAAAATAAAGAAAATGAACGATATTAAGGCGCTCTTCATATAACGTTAAAATTGGAATTTAGATTTTGTGTGACTGCAGTTGGCGTCCCCTGAATATTTTTCAATGAAATTCCGTTTGAATTTTGCAGTAACATATTATGCCGTACAAGTTAAAAAGTTCTGCTGCATAGGAAAATTCGTTCTCTGTCGAGAAAAAGAAATTTTCAAAACGAAATGGATGTTTCAAATTGGACAACTGTGAGTGGTGTAGGGTACAGTTCAGTGATCGCGTTTACCGACCATAACAATTGTTGTTTATATTTAAAAATTTATTGTAATATGTGCATGTTGAGGAGAAAAACAATAATAACTAAACAGTAACACTCCACATAAATAAACCCATCCCTTCATTGCATGTGCTTGTCACTTTAGTTTCCGAAAATTTCAATTGTGATGCTCTTTTAGTATGCTTCAGGAGGGATGCATCGGGTGAAGTGCACTGGAGTGATTTTTATTCTCCTTTGATTTTGGTATTTCACTAGAAATGAATGCATAAAATCCATTTTTTAAGTGGATAACAAAAACGTAAATACTGTGTTCAGCGTGGAAATATATATATGTACACTTAATTCATGGTTTATTGCAAACTATTGCTATTAAGTGTGTGTTTCAAGATTACATTTACCTAATATATACAAATACAATATATATGCAAACGCTTTCCCTATTGTCTGTTAAAAATATATTATATGTTTGTATGTATAGATAACGCATAACTTTGTGCTATTATCTGGTTGTGAGAGTTTCAGTTGCTAAGGCTGTTCTTTGTTGTGGTTTTGCTATTGTAGTTGTTGCATATTTCGTACAATGCAACAAAAATTATCAAAATAGGAAAAAATACAAGAAAAACAACTAAATTGGCCTTAAGCCAAATCGTACATACGCTCTACATCCATATAAAAATTTTGGGCGTGGGAGGGATCAGATTACGTCCTCTATAAGTGTGTGTCGCGTATCGTACTCTGTGCCACGAATACTTTTTTGTAAATTGTGAGCGTGCCTGTTATCTGATCACGCTTACTAGCTTTTAACAAATCGGTGAAAGCCAAATATTAACTCTATGGGTTAGAGGCTTGCCAAGTTGTCAACTTTAGTAGGAACCTACATACGGATACAAGAAATAGGTGAACAAAATTCAGGTTGATATCTTTCACAGAGACGCACGGACGGAGATGTCTAGTCGATCAGATTTAGAAAACTGATTAATAATATTACGTACACACTTTGTGGTCGTTGATGTCTCTTTGTGGGAGTTGCCAACTTAGCTCCTTCCCATCTTATGCGGAGGGTATAATTAAAAAAAAAGTTCTAACTATTGCTAAGCTGTAGACGTAAATGTGTGTACTTGTTGTTGCTGCTGTTGTCTAGTTATTGTAGTTTAATTGATTGTTTAACGGTAGTTTATATTGTTACTCTTCTCTCTTTTTAACTTATGTGCTCATACATATGACAGACGCGTATGTATGTTTTTTGAAACCAATAGTTTTGTTTTTCCGTTAAAAGGTAAATATTTTGGTGTTGATGTCACCAAAAAAACTCTAAAAAAACTCTCTACTAAATAAAGTTTTCACACACACATGATTATGTATATAGAGTTGTGGTTGTGTTTTTTTTTTAACCACAAAAATAGTCTAATTATGTATAAAAACTTGTTGAGTTCTGAAAATCGCGGTTCAATTTTGAATCTGCCGTTTTAAAAGTTCCACATTGTAATTTAAAATGTGACAAGTACGCAGTTTGTTGGATTTATCTTATTGTTAATGAATTTTGGAATCTTATGCAATTACGAAACCAACTTAATGCTCCCGTTTTCGTTTACGTTTTGAATATGTTCAAGTTTGAAAAAATATTATTTAAGCTATTGTTTTTATTATAACGGCTTTCCTCTGAATTTATCTGCGAAGGAGTCGTCTCCTTCGCACCTCATCTCAGCGAGGTGCATTATGGATGTGTGTGGTCAAGTGTTTGGAGAGGTAGTCAGCTCTGGCAAAACATTTCCCGCACGATTCGCAATGATACGGTCGTTCGCCGGTGTGTATACGTAAATGACGAGTCAAGTCCGATTTACCACCAAAAGCACGACCGCAGAACAAACATACGAACGGACGTTCGCCTGTATGTTTACGAACGTGTAACTTAAGATTTTCTTTAGATCGCACGCATTTACCGCAGAAGGGACAAGCGAAGCGCGACGCTGGTGGCCTGTAGATAAAAAAGTTATGAAATACTAATAAACAATAATAATTAAAAATATTTATTCGAACCTTTTTATATATAATAAAAAGTAAGAAAACTAAAATTTGGCATATCGATAAAGCTATTATTAGCATACTGAATGGCTCAGATCGGTTAAGTAAATTGTGTGTTAATATTTTTTGTGTCAGTATCATCATCGCCATTCCGGATCGAACGAACGACTATCCAATCCTATAAACGGGATTGGATAGATCTGCGATAGATTGCAGATCGCGACACCGACACCGAAACCGAAATGATTAATCAGCTACACAATCATGGTTCAGCTGATGAAAGTACAAGTTAGACAGAGTTTAAATATTTTATTAATTTAATTTTAATTATATCAGCATTTTCACACAGATCGATTAAATGATAGTTGTCATTATAGGTCTTGCATAAACGTCGTAACGGGTTATTATTGCTATAGTTATTTTTGTAATAATTTATGCAAAGAAACCGAAAATATCTAGAAGCGCGTCGAGGTACATTGATATTAATGCTAGACATAAAAAACGCCGAATCAATGCAGTTATTAAGCAAATTGTGCATAAAACACACGTTCAACATTGTCCTTCTGCTTTTGAGGGTAGGAAGTTTTATCAAAGCAAGACGACTTGTGTATGAGGGCAGCCTCAGGTTAGGACTCCGTGGCAGACCACGAAGACAAAAAAGTAAAAACTGTTTTTGTATACATTCAATCTGGTTGGTATACACTTCATATTGCGGATCCCAAATTACAGAGCAGTATTCTAAAATAGGCCTTACTAAAGAGGTAAAAAGAAGTTTGGTTGTATAGGGGTCCTGAAACTCCTTCGACCATCTTTTAATAAAGCCTAAAGTTCTGTTGGCCTTATTACATGTTGTATTAATATGCGCATTAAAAGTTAGTTTACTGTCCAGTAGCACGCCGAGATAATTAATGGATGATACCCTTTCAATTGGGACATTATTAATTATGTAGTTTGTATTTGCCACCTCCCTACGACAGAAGGTCATATGCTTACACTTTTTGACATTCAAGGACATTAAGTTGTTGGAACACCACTTGACGAAGCGGTTAATGTCATCCTGCATAAAAACTTGACCCCGCACAGACTTGTAACTATAGATAAGTTTAACATCGTCAGCATACATTAGTACACGACAATGTAGAATAACACTAGGCAGATCGTTTATAAACAGTAAAAATAGAAGGGGACCAAGATGGCTACCCTGCGGCACACCAGAATGAACTTCAATTACTTTATAGAGTACATTATTGAATAAGACACGTTGGGTACGTCCAGTGAGATACGAGTAAATCCAATTAAGATTGCCTTCGTAAAAGCCGATATGTTTTAGTTTATTAAACAGAATTACGTGGTTCACAGTATCGAACGCCTTGCTAAAGTCTGTGTAGTTCACCGTTAATGAATGCGTCATTAACGAATGTAGCAAGTTCCAACAGGTTGGTTGTGGTAGATCTTTTTTTCAGGAACCCATGATAGATGATAGAGTATCAGACAGCAGTTTTTCAAAAAGCTTTGGAATTGCACTTAATTTCGCAATGCCACGATAGTTAGAGATATCGGATTTATAGCCGGCTTTGAATAATGGAATAATAAAGGATTTTTTCCGCAAGTTGGGGAAGTAGGATTGTTTGATGGAGGCATTGAATAGTTTAGTTAATGGATTATATAAACGTGATACACAATTTTTTAATATACAATTCGGCACACCATCAGGGCCAGGATTGTGTTTATCGTCTAATGCTAGCATACTTTTAAGAACATTGTCACGGTTAAGGAGATTAAAATAGATATTATTAGAATACACTGTGTTATAATAATTAATGTTATGCACATTGTTTGACACATACACAGACTGAAAAAAGTCGGCAAACATATTTGAGATTGTATTATCGTTACTGGACTCATTATTATAATACTTCATTGACGGAGGGTAAGAGCTAGATTTCTTTTTTAAATTTACAAAATCATAAAAGGGTTTAGGATTAATTATTATATTATTTTTCACTTGTTGCATATAGTTCGTATAACTAAGTTTGTTAAAAGAGATATACTTTGTGCGGGCCTTCATAAAATTCATATAGTCAGCAGACGAATTGGACTTTACATAGCGTTTGTAGAGTCTGTTTTTATTATTTTTTAAATATTTAAGTCTTTTGTTTGACCAGGGTGGTCCACACATATTTGAGATAACGGTATAAGGCACGAGAAAAAAGATCGAACAATTTATCATAAAACATAACAACCATCGATTCAAGATCTGTATTCGAAACTGCTGATGATCCATCAGGTATAAATGACCAATTTACGTCAGAAAGTAACTTATTTAGTTTGGTATAATTTGTTAATTTAAAATTATAGCGATAACATTTCTTTGAGTTTTTTTTATTAGAGCAGGTATGTAAATCCAATGACAATAATACTGTTGGATGAAATTTATCCTCTGGGTACACAAATGGGGGACACTGCTTAACAGAATAATTAGAAGTAACGTTAGAAAAAGCCAAATCAAGTGTTCTGTTCAAAACGTTCTTAATATTATTTAGTTGAAACAAATTTAATTCAAATAATTCATTTAGTAATTCATTAGTCCATGTAACATTAGTTAGAGGAAGCATATATATATCATCTTCAGCTCTAATCCATGAGATTGAAGGTAAATTGAAATCACCGAAGATAAGGACGACATCATCACGTTTTAATAAACAGGTGATACTTTTTATGGCGCATACATGATTAGAATAATGAGGAACGGATACATTAGGTGGAATGTAGGAGCAAGAAACATATACAGTGATATTGAATAATTTAACAGCAACACATATAAATTCGATATCATTGGTTAACCTTGTGTCAACTAAACTGGAACAAAGTGATGAAGACACAGCAATCAGAACACCTCCACCACGCCTATTCATCCGGTCACATCTGAAAACATTGTAATTCGGACAAAAAATTTCTGAATTCAATACAGACGATGATAGCCAAGTTTCAGTAAAGATTATAATGTCATTATTAAATGAGTAGCTATTTAAGAATAATGTCGATAGTTTGGAATTTAATCCCCGAACGTTTTGATATGATATAGACAGAGACACCCAACTTAGTTTTTTGAACTGACTATCTTGAATGACGATTTCGAACGATTATATGAAAAGTTAAATTTATAAAAATTGATATCGATGTCAGCATTGAATTTCGATTTAAAATAAAAATTAATGTCCTCGACCGTCGTGTCCGGAGCAAACCGTGAAACAACCATCGATTGATTTTTTAGGGGGAACAATGACAAGATCCTTCGGTTTGATTGTGACAGAAGGAACGATAGTAGTTGACGATGTGGAAGGCTTTACAGCGTTTATGATAGATTCATCAATTAAGTTGACAGGAACATTGTCACTAGATTGTTTACCAGTCTTTTGCTCAGTGTTGTCGCTGCTCGTGATTAGAGATGTACATATAAAATTCCAAGTTTACAGCTCAATTTTTGTGGCAGATAAATACATTTTTGTCGATTGTGGTCGTGGCTCTTGACCGATTTTGCTCATTTCAAATAGCGATCTGCGTGCAAAAACTAAAAGTACTTGCACAAAATTTCAGCTCAATATCTCAAAATTTACGAGAATGAGAATGCCAACAAAGGACAGGCACGCGCACACACGACATACATGTCTAAATCGACTCATTTTTTGAAGCTGATCAAGAATATAGAGTCTCTGACGCCTCCTTCTGGGTGTTGCAAACGGAAAAACAAACTTAGTTTACCCTCATCACTGAGGTGGAGGGTATAAAAATACGATTGATTTTATTTTTATATCCACCACCACAATACTATTTGGTTATTCCCAAATAGTATATGAGAATTTCCGAAATCCCGTTCGGAACAGGGGAGCGACTTTGAAACTTCATATTTCACGAAGTAAGTTAGCACTCCCCAAGTATGTATTATAAAATTATACTCTTACGATCTATAGTTTAAGAGATATTTGGTAAGTAGCCGTTGTGGACGGAGGACGCAATGGCGTTTTTTAGTCCTCAGCAATTTTAGCAATTGTTGCTTTGTTTGTAACTCAAATTAATTTTTAAACCAAAATTTAGAGATATATGTACTTTTATATGGCATACATTTTTAGCGTCTACTTCTTATTTTCCTTTATTAACTTTTTTAATAAAACCCAAGCGTTGCGGACGTGACAAAATTTACAGCAGTATAAATTTAACAAATTATTGTATCCCTCACATGAGGTGAGGTTATATTAAGCTTACTTTTCCGTTTGTGAAACCAAAAGAGGAGTTAGTAACCTTGCAAAGTATATATATTCTTGATCAGAATAAAATTCTTAATGGATTTATCCATGAACGCCTGTGGTAAGCTTTCCCCGTCACAAAAATGGATATTTAAAATAAATACTTGGCACAGTTATTGGCAGTTTGGCAATGTAGGCTAGTATTGAAATTGAGTAGTTCAGTCAGTTATTAGATCTTTTCAAGAGTCTCTTCATATGCTTAATATAGAGTTTTACTTCTTTAAAATTGTTGCGCCTAAAATAGGGCTTTTTTATACGCACCTCTTATCCCTTTGACGTTCGACTGCATCCGCACGTAGGAAGTTCAATATGGAGGCTTCTTGTGGGTTGAGGCCCAGAAATTGATCATTTGGCATGCGTTCGCTGTTTATAAGTGATGATATCGAATTTAAAGAACTTAATGAGTTCAGGGATGTAGAAGCTGCGGCTGCGGCTGCTACAGTTGCCGTGGCCTGTTGTGCCGTTTGTGCTAGTATGTGCGGTTGGTGTTGAGATATTGTGCCAGCTGCTGCTGTAGACGCCAGATTGTGAGGTAAGTGGCCGGGTATTCTAGCAGCCAAATGATGAAGGGCTTGTTGGGGTAGAGTGTAAGGAGTAGGGTGATGCTGTGCTGTCAACAATTGGTGGTGATGGTGATGGGGGTGGTAGGCTGGATCGTTTTCAAAATGTACTGGCAAAGGAGTATTACGTGTATGAGGCTGGAATTAAAGTTTATAGAAGTGCTTATTTTCAATAGTTATGGAATCAAGCCTTACCCTTTTGTTTGTACTATGAATTTCTTCTGAGTTGTTTATGTTCATATCTGCGGCAGCTGCGGCATGTTTGATTACGTTTTGCTGCATATACTCTACGGCATTAACGCTCGTCTCCCGTTCTTCATTGGGTTTCTGGAATAATTCTTCTTGATGTTGCTGCTGTTCATCCTCTTCGTCTTTTTCCTTTTTTATGTTTATGCGTAAATCCTCTCCAGCTTCTGGCTCAGCTAACATAAGCTCCTGAGTACTTGTTATCATTTCGTGTTCTTGCAGATGATGGAAATGCGCTGCAAATATACTTCCCGCCAACTGATGTTTTGCGGAACCCTTTTTGCCGTGCAATCGTTCTAATGCATGATTGAGACGATGTTTTTTGAAAGATTTTAAGTAGCGAAACTGCATGCCACACACATCGCAAGTAAATAACTTGTCGGCCGGTAAACGCGCACGATGATTTTGCTCTTTATGCTTGGCGTAGGCCGAACGATAACGGTATGATTGACCACATTGCTCGCAAATGAAAGGCTTCTCCTCACCGGGCCCCAATATGGGATGCTGTAGGGCAGCATGTTGTTCCAGCAACCAAACATTGGGGAAGTGAGCATTGCATACCACACAACGTGTTTCCTCTTCAATAGCCTCACTAAAAAGAGACGAACTGTCAGAGGGACTTTTTAGCATTTGGTGGCTATTGAGAGAGTGTTGTCCAGGGGTCATGAGTGTGAGAGGTGGTGTAGATGAGGTAGACGAAGAACTGCTTTTCTCCTTGCAATTCGATGGATCGGTGACTGCGTTCAGTAATATTTGGGAGTAGGTTTTAAGCTGGGCTTCTCCTCCCAGAGAGGAATGTGAACGGCGTCTCTGCAATAGTTGCTCCAAAGATTCTTTGTAGAGCATCGGTGAGGTAATAGAGCTGGTGGTGGCGGCACTGGAGTTTCCACTATCGCGATCTCTCAAGGCGGCCGCCTCATCGTGCTGTATTGTTGTTGTTGTCAATTCTATAACATTATTACTACAAGTATCATACTCAGGACGGGACGTTTTGGACGTTTCACTACTTTTATTTTGTGTTGCACTAGCAGTGTGGTGAGATGAAGAAGATAAATTTGTGACCTTAGAGAGCTTTTGAGATGAATGTGGTAATTGTTGTTGTTGATGCTGATGGCGGAAAAATGCGGCTGGTGATGGATAACGTATATTAAAAGGTTGCTGTGGTTTGTACTGATGTTGCTGAGTCATAGAACGGGGTTGTTGCTGCTGCGTTTGTTTAAGGTCCGTGTCCCGAGACAAATTGGGGGTTGATGAACGGATCAATAAATCGGCAGTGTTGACATGCATTTGATTTGCATTATGTTGATACTCTTTGGAAAGTAATTCACTTAAGGGATTAAAACGAAGGCTGAAATCTTTTGATGTTGGAGGTGGGGTTATTAAAACACGATTTCTAAAATGTTGAAACAAATAGAAATAGATTAAGTAAATATTTCTAATTTCATATGCATATAAAGTGTGAAATTCACCTTAAGGCTTCCTCGGCAAACCAAGTTTGATGATGCAACATATTTAAAATTCTGGACGGATCAATATCAAAAAGATTTAAACCCAAGGGGGAAAAAGGAAAAGCAAATGGGGTTAGACACCGCGCAGTTAAACCAAAATTTCTCGCGAGCTAATAAAAAGAAAAACGAGTTTATTCAATTAGAACTGCTTTGTATTTGTATTAAACTTGAATCTCATATTGTGAATGTATTCATGACTGAAGAATTTTATATAAAAACGGCGATAAATTAATACATAAAGAATAACAACGCCAATACGACATCCAACATACATGCTTCACATTGAAAGTACACAAAAAATAAAATCATAAATTTTTCCACATCAATGTTCAACTACTTGATGTTTTGAGATTTCATGATAGATTAAAAGTAATTTTATTTTAACTTACCAGATGATATAATCCAGGACGAGGTGTACTGTAAAATGTTAACAAACTTTGACATTTTTATACCCTGCACCACTTGTACGAAAGGGTATATTAAGTTTGTGCAAATCAACATCAGAATCGATTTAACCATGTCTGTCCGTTTGATTGTCCGTGTAAATTTGTACTCAAGTTACAGGTTGAATTTTTGAAAATATTTTAATGAAGTTTGGTAAAATAACATGTTTCGATACAGAAAAGAACTGTATTGAAAATGGATCGATTTGGACCATTTGGAACCCTTCCTCAAATAAGGTTCCATTATAATGGAATGCACAAAATCGCATTGGTTAATATTTATTCTGACAAAATTTGGTGTAGAATATTTAATTAGCATAATAATTAGTTGTTCCAAATTTGGATCTAATCGGACCATTTTTGGAACGTCTTTCCATATAATGATATTTCACGGGGTCACTCGCGATGACGCACAAAATAATTATCGGAAGTAAGTGGTGTAGGATATTAAATGGTCGGGCTTGACCAACTTTAACTTGTTATTCTCTGACCTATTTATTATTAATTGGCTCTCTGAGATTCTCATTAAAACATTTGTTGGTGTTGTATTTTTTTAGTATTAATTGTTATTGATTTATTGTTTTCCATTTTGTTGTATGTGTTTGTTACTGTTATATTAAATTGATGTGAGAGCGTGTCACAATGACATTATACTGGTACCGGTTATGTTTACCATTCTTTCTCAATATGTATCATATACAAAATGAAGTATTTTTTTACATTTGTATGGTAAGTAAGCCATAAATAAATTGTTATGCTTTCTAAAAAATTCTCTGTAGTTATTTTTTACATATGTGCTTTTTCTTTCCGTCTTTTCAAAGGCTGAAAAATAATCATTATGGCCCAATTTTGTTAAATAAGTATGGTGTGCGAATTCTCCTTGTTCGGTTGAATGTGTTCTATGTTTTGCTTGTTTTAGCTGTGGTTTTTGGGAACATTTTTTGCATAATTTTCTTTTAAAGTAGCTGTGTGGGTGCTTATTCTTAAATGGATTTCTGTTTTGGTTGAAATGTGTAAAGAAAACTAAGTACCAAGTACAAGTGCGATGACTGTTGTATTCTCCCGCTGATTCATTTAGACAATTTACACCTATGATATGCATTATTTGTATTTGGGTTGTGTTGTGTGTTGGTATACTCTTCTTCATACATACATTTTCATTAGGCATTTCAAATTATTTTTTGTACATATATGAGAGTACGTTTTTGTGTTATGTATAGGCAATCTAAAATGTATTGAGATTTCACTTAATTCAGTAAAGTCACATTGCTTCGAAAATTTTAACCTTCCGAAATTGTTTTTGTTTTGATTAAGTTAGTCAAGCTTTTGAATATAGCTTTCCAGTAGTAGCCATCTATTATTGATTAAATGAATGAAAAATCCCTTTTGAGAATGTTGTGCAAAAATAATTTTATTTAAATAATAATAAAAAAAAATCTAAAATAAGTTTTAAATTAACAATAACTACGTATCTATTTCTATTAACAATGTTTATACGACTTTTAATGAAATACTATAAATATGAAGTCATGAGATGAAGATGATTAATTGCTGCGCACACCAAACATAATTTCAAGTGGGTATTGTCAGTTTTAATATTAAATGTTTTTTACTTTTTATAAACTATTGATCTTCTTATACTAAATATTAAATATGTGTGTTTTTTGATGCTTTTAAGTGTTAATTTTCTATTGAGAATGTTGTTGTTGTTGGAGCTTAAAAGGTAAATTTTTTAAATTTACATTATTTTGTTATATTGTAGGAACATATTGATGCATAACTAATATATTGCAGCTATTTCTTTATCTCCTTCCATTAATTAACTTTATGTAGAACTAATAATTTATTTTATTACTATGTCTACAAATAATGATAAATAAGAAAAAATGAAAAGAGTAAATTCGGCATACACCAAATGTTCAGCACCCACCACCGATGAACAATGATTGATTGAATGTTTTTTACCTATTTATTCAATAAGTTTTTTACACACTGGGGGCGTGCCTTTTGTGCGGTTTTGCTCAACCTCAGAACCAACCAAAGTATAGAGACTATCAATATTTCTGCCAAGTTTCGAATCAATATCTCAATTTTTACGACCAGGAAACGGACAAACAGAATGTGCTGGACAAAATCAGTATCCGACGATGATTCAAACTATATATAGACGCCTACTTCTGGGCTTTGTAAACGTTCCGACAAACACCAACGCCCAACTTCGGGGTGGTGGGTATAATAAATAAAATGAAATAAAGTAGAATAGAATAAAGAAATAAAAATATGTTAATAAATAAAATGAAATATATGCGAATATAAAAAACAAGTAAAACTGACACTGCATAAGAGACACTGAATTTGTCTGTCTGGCATTTGTCTGGCATTGGAATGGGCACGTCTGTTATCCCCTAACTCATTTTCAATAGAAAACTAACCGCATAAAATCTCTGCACAACGCTTAACATACATATCTTAATTTTGCGATCGTGAGCGTCTAAAGAATAAAAACAGATATCGCTAAATGGACTCAGATACTTTATAGTGTCCTTACTTTTCCGTCTGGGTGTTGGCAATGGAAAACCTAACTTAGAGGATGCCCCATCCTACATAAAGAATAAAACAGCTGCGAATTTCTTTCTGGTAGTTGTAAATGGAATGTTAAACAGAAAACAAATTATCAAACTATGATAATTAGTAAAAAAATTTGTAAAATACAGAATTACTATACAATATAAAACATTTCAAGAAAAGGTCTTACAACAACGGCAAATATAATTGTTAGACTGTTCTGCGAAGACTGCGCATTGAATATGTGCATATGTTAAGAAGAATTGTTCACTTGTGTACAAAAATGAGCCTTTTTAAAAAGAAACCCTTAGCATAGGTTAAGCGTTACATTAAATACCCACCACCGTATTAATAATGAATTGAATCGAAACGTATGCAAAACCCTGTGGGTATAGGTTCCCGAACAGTATTTACTTCGAAATCAAAATTGCTATAAAAGCAAGTTCCATTGTGTGCAGAACAAAAAAAATTATATTGTATGCTTAGGGCCGTTCATGTACTTAAAATATTGAATATACCGTTTTTATAAAATACTTATTTTAGAATGAAAGTGAATATTCCTTAAGTATCAGTGTTTACTTTCTAAGTTAGCGCATACGGAAATGATTACTTCTAAGTACATATACATAAAAACATTTCTAATTATAAGTTAATTAAAAATATTGGTCTTGAACTATTTAAACATTAATCAAAATTAAGGAACAATTTGTATGTGTGTGTATTGTACAAATAAAACTAATGATTTCACTAAATAATATACAAAACTGAACAAAGCAATAATGAAACGGGATGTACGTGCAAGTATTTGTGGTATTATTGAAAACAGAATTTCGGAAAGGTTAAAATAATGTTCTTTGTTTGCCGTGTCGTAAATTTTCAAAAGCTTAACTATTTACGTATCGTAAGTATACGTTTGTAAATGGTTTTATCGTTGGTTTGAAAGAATAGAGGATATGCAAAAAACTACATTATGTTTGATATTCGGTTAAACTTAAGTCACTCTTTAAGTCGGAGAATGAGCTAAAGAATATGCGACGTGTTGGTGTGATAACTACGATTCTTTGACGTATATGTACAAGTTTGGATTTTTCGTAATGTAATTCAATGATGATTATAAGCTTGGTGTCGTGTAAGGTGTTCAAAAGCTCTACACGGAGTTAGTGTGTGTGTGTGTTTAACTTGAAAAGTGTCGTTTTATGCATTACATGTTGTGAATATTATTATTACGTGTTTTTGGGTGTGTTTATTTTTTAGCGTTTTTAGATAGTTTTGTTCGTGGATTAAAAATGCCTGGTCTCTAAAATGCCTTGTATATTATGCATTATTATTATATAAAATATTATTTTACTTCATTACATTATATGTTATTTTATTTTAAATAGTATTATACATATAAATATGCTCTTGTTGTTTTGTATTTTGTTTTTTTTTAAGGGATTAGGCACTACAGTGTGTTTTCGGTTAATTTTATTAATCATGTGTCTTTTTTTCTTGCTTATCAAGAAGAACCCATTCTTGAGAGTGCGTACATACTCTGTTGTGTATATTTTGAGCAAATCAGTTTTTTATTTAAGTGTTAGTGTTTTCTTCAATTTCTTCCTTTTTGTATGCAACTCACGTTAAGTGCGTAAGTACGTAAAAATTGGTTCTATTTTGCCTTAGTCAAGGGATAGATTTTGTTGGTTTTTGTTTTTCCAGTT
Organism: Crataerina pallida; assembly: GCA_949710015.1. Taxonomy (NCBI): domain Eukaryota; kingdom Metazoa; phylum Arthropoda; class Insecta; order Diptera; family Hippoboscidae; genus Crataerina; species Crataerina pallida. The sequence continues at coordinate 10,795,537 of OX453291.1, forward strand.
GCGATCTACATATTTCGGTTTTTTCGTATCATATATAATGTTGCAATACTTGACCGAATGTATTTTTAGTAAATGCTGCTTTGTTATGTACAACTAGGAAAGTGTATGTATGCATGTGTGTGTGTGTTTGTGTGTGCTTTTCAATTAACAATTCAGTTTTGGTTTATTCTTTAATAATTATTCATCATGTTAAATAATTGTTTAATAGCTTGGCACTCAAATTTTTATTTATTCTTGTATTATATAAAATATATATAAAATGAATATCTTGTTATATTTTGCGTTTGAGTTTGTGTGTGTATGTGTGTGTTATTGTTTAAATAAATTTGAGCTATTTTTGTTATGTTAGTTTTTATATTCATTTATAGGTGTTTATATACCTTTCACGTTAAAATTGAACTACTTTATTTAAGAAGGAAAAGAAAAACAAAAACAAAAACAAAAAAACGACATTGTACTGAAACCAATGTTGATAATAATTAAATATTATTATTTTATTTGGTATTTTATTTAATGTACGTACGTATGTATGTGTTTATTTAACTGTAAGTGGTTGTCTGTTGTTATTATTGTTGTCTTTTCATTGATTGCTATTAATTGGTCATATTGGTACAAGTTTCTGCTAACAGTTATATAATAATTTTAAAGTTATTCTCATTGTCTCTTCTTCTTATCTGCGATAGAATTATTCGCATAAATGATTCATTATATGCATAGCAAGTGCAGGTTCTGGGACACGGTAGCATTTTCGAACGTTTCCGGTTACAAATTGTTCAAAAATTTTTCACCTATTCCAGCTACACTTAGTGTGCGTACAAATCATTTATGTCTTCGGAAATTGATGAAAGGTATTTGCTTTTATTTATACTGTGTGCGATCACGTTTAACATGTTAGGGGAGAAATCACAGTGCTTGGAATAGAGATAAATAAACGAAGTTTTCATTTGATCTTAATTACGGTTCAATCGTGTCAATAATAATAACAATAATAATAATCATTGGTATTATTATATTTTGTTACAATAATTTCTACATTCAAGCAAACAACGCGTAAAACGAGGCGGTGGTGCTTGGATCTTACAAGCTGGTCCGCCGTCTGCCTCCTTGTCTAAGTTATGGATATTGGTACAAGTGATTTATTTATTTGTATGAAAAATTAATTGGTAAGGTAAAAATAAAGGCATGTTGTTATTACATTTTGTTATTGCATGTCTTATATCTTAAGTAGGGTTTGCACTATTTTCTTAGGTAACGTAGGACAATTATAATAAAATAAAAACGATGAAAACTTTATGGGTTTCACTGGTCTAAATATGGTAGGTGTGTACTGCATTATCACCATTTACTGATTTCCGGGTGTTATTTTATTTGGTTGATTGTAAATAAATATCATTATTATTTTTTGTTTTATGTTTTTTTGTTATAGTATGCTTTGTTAAAAATACACATTTTGTAGAAAAAAATAGTTTCCTTTATCTATACTTTAGTATGTCATATGTATGGTTCTCTAGTTTGTATAAATATTGGTTCTATTGTTGTTGTTGTTGTTGTTGTTGTTCTATGTTGTTGTTATTATAGTTGTATATATTGGAAGAATCTGTAATAACCCTGAGCCTTTATTTCTGCTATTTCAGTTTCAGTGTGATTCAATGTTCTTGTTGTTGTTGCTATTTTCGCCTACATATGAAACTCTCAAAAAATTCACATATGCAAGTCTCGCTTTTTGTTTTATTGTTGTTGTGTTTTATATATATGTATATATATACCAATTACTGTTACTTTGTGTATAATTTTCTTTTAACTATTTTGTTGTGGATGTTGTTGTAAATTTAATTCAAAATTTGTACATTTTTTTATATTCTTGTGATAAAGTAAAGTTCAAATCAAATTTCCAAGAGAAGACAAAACTCAAATATACATAATAGATTGTGTAATAAAGAAAGTTCTGAAAAAACCGACTCGAAATTGTATTGAACCGAGATTCTTGCAGCCGAAACATGTTCGAAAGTTCTTATCCATACTTGAATGTGTAATATTTTTCGAAATGTATGCCGAAATATTTTTTATTTTCATGTTGCCGAAACTTGTTTATGGGGATGTTTTGGTTTTTATTAAATCTTTTGCCAGAATTTGAAGTTTTTTCCTCTGGTTCTTATACCCTACACCACAAAGTCGTATGTACATTACATTACCCTTAGGTAGCAAATGGCAAAACAAACTTTCATTACACCGATTGGACTCCGTCTGTCCGTTATGAATTTCTTGTAATAAACCTACAGGTTACACTTTTTGACATTTATTGGTTATTGGCTCTGATTGGAATCCGTCCCTTTACGTAAGTCTTTATATTATATAAATTAAAATTTTTTTAATCCTTTTATTTATTTATTTTTGGTGAGTACTATTTAATTAGTGTAAAACGTAACTGATCGATCCATTTTAGACCCATTTTCCAAAAAATGCTGCTTAACGAACTGCCTTTACACAGATAAACTAAGTAGTGTAGGTTACAAAATTGTCGGGTAGAGCCGACTATAATATGTTATGTGATTTTTTGTTTAGGTCAAAAAATTATTGTATTTGGAATTTATGCTTTTAAATTTAGGTGCCAAAGCGTATTAAATTTCGTTAAATTAATTTTTCATTATTTTTCAATTTCATTAAATTTCTTGATTAAATTTTGATGTGATTTATTTTAGTTGTTCTTTCGTTTAACTGAAAGAAGCTGAAATATATTTTTCCTGCTTGTTAAAAATATCATTACGTGTGCTTATTGGCCATGCTCGGTTGGAGATATAAATTCGATTTTGCGATAATGGAAGCGTATGTATATATACACATAAAACTATTGTGTAGTGAGTCTCTTTTATCACAACAATTTTATCGCAATAAAATTTTGGAATCTATACACAAGCTCAGTGAATTTGAGCAATTGAAGCTACGTTTGTATGATTTCAATTTCATCAACATTACGTAGATGGATCCCTTTTTGTAATTATAGAATAAGTGACTTCCACCCAAGCTTCAACCGCTCACATATGCCTTCAATCGGTAAATTATATTAGTTCTTACGAATGTGTTGTTGTTGGGCTACATATATATTAAGATCATAAATAAATCGTATCTATATACATACATACGCTTCATGTTCATTCGAATTTAATTTCATGCTTATATGTTGTCACTTTTTTCTATAGCTTGCTTTTGCATGTTTATTCTTCAACTATTAATGATGGCATTAAAAGTGTTTTATTTTATGTAAGGATATATGTATATGTAAATGAATATTTTTTCTTTAAGGTTTGTTAAGTAAGGTCTGTATATACAAGTTGTTTGCGATAATACAATGATATTTTTTCTTCAGCTGAAACGACTTTATGTCGTGCATTTATATACTCTTATAAATTAGGGATATTGTACAGTACGCACTATATTATACAAATTGGTTTGTTAAACAAAAACCAACAAAATTTGTTTTGTAAAAAACTATAGAGAAGATTTCGTCCTATGTACAAATATTGTATATTGTGGGCATGTTTAAAACTGAGTGGTGTTGTTACAATTTTAAGTTTTTATGCATCGACCGCCTCGGAAATGTGTGATTTGAGATTTAAAAAATACTTTGCTCGCCTTTCGAATAATTATTAAACGTGCTTTCCATAAATATGGTTTATTGCGTTATAATTTCTAACATGTTAATACTAATGTTACTCTAATGTTGCAACTGTATAAATTTCCATTGGTTTTCCAAAATTTTTTATTTGTTATTGGGCCAAAAGTTGTTGTGGTGTATATTTCTTATAAATTTCGTTTTGTTCTTCTAATTCTTTTCCGAAAAGTGATATTTATATTTATTTCCTAAAGCCTAAGACGCATTATTTTTCTTTTGTTTTGGTAAAATTTTCTCTAAAAATTTTAATTTAGCGTAATTTTGTCGTGAATTTTGCATTTCTTCAATTTCCTTAATCTTTGATAATATAACAAGGCAACAGAGTTAAAAAAATTAATGTCGTCATGCATTAAAAATGAAAATTTTGTGAAATATTGTTAAGCCAAGAGTTGCTATCAATTTTTAATTTAACGCTTTGAAAATAAATGAAAACAAAACAATATAAAACTAGATCTACTCCGAAAACAAGCCCACAAACTCTTACTTGAAATAAAAGAAAGATAAACATAAATATATTTTCAGACACACACCATGTAATGTAGGTACAAGTGAAAATTAGGGCATGCCCATGAAAGGTTGCATATAATGTAAATTTTTTCTATCTTAAAAGACCCTCAGAAGATGTACTGGATCATATGCTAAATAAGTTGTTTTAAACAATTTCACCGATCACACCATGTATAAATATATTTTATTCTGCTGCGGCAAATCGTGTTACCGGTGCGAAAAAATAAATGCGAGTAATTCTAGTAGTTGCAGAGTTTAAATAAATTCACTCACTTTGGAAAGATTTGAATTTTCAATCCGTTCTTACTTCAAAAAGATTAAATTCACTCCATGTTAAATCTCTGGCTCTACTTCTATCATAGATTTGCAATTCATTGAATCAGTTTATGTGGATATGACTTAGGTCTATTTGAATCGCTTCAATCTGTGCAAATCACATAAGGTAGGTGTTGTAGGAGGTAAAAGGGGCTGTAATTCGTTGTACACACTTATTTCCTTGAAAAATCTTACATCTTATCTCTTTAATTTTAATTTATATTATTATAAAATATTTTATGAAACATATGAACACAATGAATTGCTAATAATATTTACTCGTAAATGAAATGATTGTAACGAATTTTATATTAGGTACTTAGCTGAAACCAAATCTAGAATACCCACCATCGATGCGCGAATGCTTCCCCAAATGTATATACGTATACAATATATCATTCACACCTCGTAAGAAATGCGGAAAATTCGGAAATGTAAAAAAATTGCTCCTATTTCAGGTTTTATTGCATTGTGTCATTAAACCGATTTTGTTCAATTTCAATACCAACCAGGAGAGTGCTTACCACATAACCGGCACACACCGGACATTCAGACCACATGTGATGGTGGGTATAAAAAACCCAAATATAGTTTACAACCTTTTTTAATTTTAGTTTATTAGAAAAAATAATGCTTGTAACAAAACATTTTTTAAAATATTAATGAAAAATTTAATTTTTAAATTACGGTTAATACAACAAATTCAATGCGTACTCGTTTTGAGAGCTACATTGTAAAAGAATTGCGTTATATTCATCGTGAGACGAAGCCGAGATGCGTTTTTCGAAAATTAAATATTTTCATCTACCATAACTAACTTAACAGTAAGCAATCCAAATGTGATTTTTATATTGGAGGGTATTCTAATTTTTAAGAAACCATAAACGAACAACAATCAAAGCTTAATAGAGTGAATGAATTATTCAAATGAAATTTCATTTGCGCGAAAAACGAGAAAAGTTGTTTTTGTAAGATTCATAATTATAATAATTACAACCCGTATTGCGATTGATAAGAGTTGGTTTTGTGTTCTAGTGGAATGTAAGTAAGTATTTCTTCAAAAATCGACATTCTATACTGGCGTCCTTTTTGTAGGAAATTTTGCTTAATTTATTTAATTTTTTTCCAAATTTATTTCACATTAATGTTTAATTAATGTTGTTAGGGTTGAAAATAATAATATTTATTCTATGTTTATTGTGTGTTTAAAAATTTTCCATTTTAATAACAATGATGTAATTTTGAATTTTTTCTAAAATGTCGGGTGTGGTTTTTGTTTTTTAATTTTTTTGGTTGAAAAGGCCGAAAATCACAATTTTGTTTATTTTTTATCATTATTACATTTAAATATTATCGATATATATATGCGTTTAAAAAATTTCGATATATCTGCCTAAACATTAGTTATTCAATATGATTATAATTTAATTTTCATTTTAAATTTTAGATTGAAAAATTTTTCAACATCACAATTGTTGTTGTTGTCCGCCATTGTAATTCTTGTCTTTTTAAAATTATATTCATTTTTCCTAAAAATGTTTGTCATTACTTCTAAATACACATTTTTGTTTTGTTTGTGGTTAAGTTTTTAACACTATCACAGCCAAATTCTTATTAAGCCAAAAGATTGCTAAGCCAAAACTTCGTTTTGTTTGTTATTTGAGTTTTTTTTTAATTTTATGGTTACTTTGGTAAAATTTTGAATTTTGAATTTCGTTTTTTTAGGATTTAATGAATTTTTCTTCGTGTATGTATGTTTAACAAGCAAAAAATCTCAAATAATATTTAGCAAAATTCCTAAATGGGGGCGGGGCCAGTAAGAACGTCTGTACATAGAACTTTATGGATTGATATGGTGTGTGTCACGTTTATGGGCCCAAATGAAGCTGATAATCTCATTTTATTTAGAAATAAAAGTTATGAAAGCGTGATTTTCGTTACAATAACTAAATAATTAACGAATTGTCAATAATAAGTAAACGTTGGCGCGTACTTGTGTCTATGCAAAAAGTTGTCTCATTTTTTTACAAGTATTATATCTTCTTAAATATGTGTGTAGGTGTTAACTATTTTTTACTACTCTTTCAATATTTTTTAATGAAAATTACGATTTTTTCATTTTTAATTTTTTTTATAAGTTCAAAGAAAATAAATTAAACACAGATCAGCAAAAGTAGTAAACGAAAATTGTTTAAGAATTAACTCGTTTATCCCAGTTAATAATTAGTTTTTTATATAAATTAATTAATGTATTATTATTAGTAATAATATTAGAGTGTTTTTTCGATATTTTTAATAAGTAATAATAATTTAAATTTTAATTTTTTAAACCTTTATATATAAATATCGTTAAGATCACAGATATTCTATTTTAACTGTTCTGTTCTGTTTACTTCTTATACCTATTAATGTTGTATTACAATGTATCAAATTTATTTGACTCTTTGTAAGTTTTTGCTTTTTTAACCTTTCTCACTTAGCCATGTATGTTTCTCTTGTTGTGGATAATGTAAATTCATTTTATAGTATATTCTTTTTTATATATATGTTTGGGATAAATATTTTTTTGCTTCATTAAGCTCTGTTGAAATTGAATTAATTCTCTCTGATGTAATATGGGTTTGTAATTGTTTGTAGGTTAATTTGATCCAGGGAATAGAAGAGGATATGCAAATATGAAAGATGTAAATGTAAATGCAAATAGGAAAGTACGGAATGAAGTGCAAGGGAATTTATTTTAGAGACATTTAATTGCTGGGCCATGATTTGGACCAATCCATTCAATTTAATGCCAATGCCTGGAACAAAAGTATCATGTAGCACGTAAAACCTGGAAGGCAAAGGAGAACCTTGCATATTGAATGCTGTCCTTATGTGGATAGGTTTATATTGAAAGCATGAAGGTTGAATACAAATGTTGACGAGGCTGAATTGCTTCCACAACTATTTGGTAATTAGTAAAAGTCTGCCCTCTTGGTTTACATTGACACCTTACCGACATCCTGGAGAAAGCTAAAGAGTTGAGGGATGTAAATTTATTTGCGGTAGAGAGTGAGAGGATTTGTATGTATGTGTGTAACTAGGTAGCACCAATTATATTGCTAGATATTGCAAGCTTATACAGATTACTTAATAACCAGTTTATTGTAAAAGTTTTACTATTTTCATCAAGGAAGTGTTACACAGAGAATTTAGTATGCAAGTACATTAAAAATTAACGTAACAACCAATTAGTGGGAGGTTTTTGTATATCGTACAATAAAAACGAAGAAATAAATGAAAAGATCGCATATGAGATCGTTTTTTATACTTTGTATTGAAAGTTTTGCAAAGTAACCTGTGTGTGCGTGTGAGTGTTCTATAAACGTACAAGTTCTCACTCGCTTTTCAAAAGACTACTTTAGTATATACATGCGTGTGTATTTATATTAAGTATACATGAATATATGTATGTGTAAAATTTGTTGTTTTGTTTTGTTGTAATAATTTATAAAAAGAATACAGTTTAACTGTGTCTACGATCGAAGGGTTTTTATTTTATGTTTGGTTTAGAATTTGAAAATAAGTCAAAACAACTAATTTAAGCGGTTTCGTAACTGGTGTAACTAACTTTACGCATATAAGTAAATGTACATACCATACATACATACATTGTAGGGTCATATGTCATATGTAGTGTTACTTTCACAACTCATATTGTTTGCTTGTTTGTTTGTTTGTTTTTTCTTTTAATTCAGTTCAGTATCTTTGATGCGGGATGGGATTGGTTGGGTTGTGGAGGTTACGAGAGACTTTAGCTTTTCTTTATTGTGGTTATAGTATCATTTTTCTTTTAACTCTTTGCTGCTGATATAACTAAGTCTACATTATTATAGTCTATTACGTATGCGTGCGCATACGCATATGTCTGTATATGTTTAGTTTACGATCTTCTGATAATTCTATATATGTGTACTCTAGATTAGGTAGTTTTTTATATACTTATATATGTTTGTATATAAACGTATATCCGTATGTATATATAAATCAATTACGCAATATATATGCAAGGTCAGCCACACTGAACAAACACGGTGCACGGTTTATTTGTTGTTGGTTTAATAGCCATTCTCTTAAATCATCACATTTCTGTTTTTATATTCGTTACGTATCTTATGTATGTATCCGTATATGCTTTGTAGTGATCTGAGTGTATTTTCTTCTTCTATTATTTTTGGCAAATACGGCTTTTGTAATCCAGTACCGACACACACATTGGTTGCTTATTAGCTATTTTTCTTTAATTTATGTCGCTGAAAAAAGCGCGACTTTGAAATAACGCAACAACACAGTTTTTGTTCTTTGTCAAATTCAACCCTATCTAATAATAATAATTTATATTATTATCGGGTAGATTGTTATTATTATTATTATTATTATTATTATTGTGATTGTTGTTGTTGTTATTATTATTATTGTTGTAATAGTAATAATAGTAATAATAATAATTTAAAAGTAAACTAAACTCGTTTCACTATTGCGGCAACTCGTCCTTTGTGTCGACTGGACTGGGTGAAAGAAACTTTCTTGCGTACTTGGGAAAATGTGTCTTTTCGTGCGCCTTCAATATAGTAGAACGTGAAAATGTTTTACCACACATATGACACCGAAACGGACGTTCACCTAAATTAGAATATATACATATTTTAGTTTAAATAATTTTCGAAAATATCATTTCAAAGTTTTAAGAAGAGGAAATGAAAATAGACAATTCTCGGTAAAAGACCTGATGCGTGGCTATGTAGAATTGTCAGTTTAAAATAGTTAGTACTAGTAGTTCTCTTTTATTTTATTTCCATCTCTTATCAACTTTGAAGTTATTGGTAAAATTTTTACTTACCAGTATGCACACGACAATGATCTTTCATATGATGTCGTAATTTAAAAGCCTTACCGCAAAATTCACACTTGAACGGTCTGTCACCGGTATGCACGGGCAGGTGCGTAATGAGTGAGGTAACATCGGGAAAACTTTTACCGCAAAACTTACACAGGACAACACTATTAGGATCATTGGAAGCGGTCGCCATGGGCGAGGTAAGCAGGGACGTGGCTGACGTTGAGCTGGAAGCAGCCGCTGCAGCAGCTGCTGCTGCAGCTGCCGATGTGGACGAGCCCGAACCACTTAACAAAGATAAACTGCCACCCGCACAGCCACCATTACCAGACGTACTACCACCTCCAGCATTATTGTTCAAGCCATCCCGTCCACTGCGACCGGACGATGAACTACAGCCTCCACCGCCACCAACACCAACACTACCATCCAAATCAAGACTGCGGCCCGTGCAACTGGCTAGACTGGAGAAGGCTGCACAACCGCCGGCCGCTGCGATGGCTGCTGCAAAATCCATATCCATGGCTACAGCTGCCGCAACAGCTGCTGCTTGCTCTTGTGGGTCAGCGCTAGCCGTGGCGGCCATAGCAGCATTCATTTGGTAAGCGGCTAGCGGCGCCATATTTAGGTCATGGGCTAATAAGTGGCTGTGTAATAGTGGATGGGTGGTAGTTTCACGATATTCCAACGTTTTGAGCGAATGCGTAAGTATATGGCGTGTTAATTTACTTTGATGCGGGAAGGCAGAGCCGCAATACATGCATATGTATGGTGGCGGCGTTTGTGGCTGATCGTGAGAGTAACTGGTGGCAGCGCTGGCGGACGCAGTTAAAGTATTACCCGGCCCGCTGCAACCGGCGTTGCTGCCACCGCCCCCGCTTATACCGTGAGGCGATTCGGACGTTTCCTGGAACAACACCAAACAAAAATCCAAATGTCAACTTCTTTTTCTTTTTTAGGGCATGAATGTTTCTGTTTTAATATTTTAAAAATCTCCTCTTTTAGAACATTTAAAACTGTCATTTTCTTTTCAAACACATTTATCTAAATTTTCGATTTCTTTGTCTTCTTAATAAGTGCATCAAAGTTTTATGTTTCTTAGCTTGAAATTTTGATTTTTGAATCAGTTTTATTAAAAAAAAAACAAGATAATTTTTTTTCAAAGGAACAGAGTCATAGAGAGAGATGAAGGATTTGCAAAAGAATTACTTGTCAAATAAAACTATATTTTCAACTATTTATTAAACAAACGAAATAAAATAAGGGAAAGAAAAACATATTGGAATATTGTAATTAATTATTTTCTTCCAACAAATATTTGGAAATGTAAATTATACTATAAATGCGTGTCTCAGTTTTCCTGAGCCGAAAACAACAAGAGGGGGTTCCAGCTGTTTGAATAATTTTTCTTAAACGTTGTTACTGTTCGTACAAGATCTTCTTTAAGATAGCCTCGAAATATATATTGCATGTTTTGTATTAAAATATGTTTAGTTGTTTTATATATATTTTGCAAGAAGTTGAATTTCGATTTTTGTTTGGGCGCCGTTCAAAACGTTTACGAATACACATTTTTTTATTATTCATTAAAACATTTTTCGCACACTTTTTTGTTCTTTTTATAATATTTTTAAGATTTTTTTTAAAGTTGACTTAAATTTAAAACGCAAAGGCGCGGCATTTATTTCATTTGATTATCGTTCGTTAAATTATTTTTAATGTGGTTGAGTTCAATGTTCAACTAAAAATTATAATATCAATACAACAAGAGTGATGAAAAAGAGCGTTTAGTATGAATTTTGAAACATCTTCAAAATATGTTTGGACAAGTGATCTATTTTTTAGTTTTTCAGCACAAAGAGATTTGAAAAAAACACATTTTGAGCTGGAAAAACATAATGAATTTGAATTGTTAATATTAATTTTTTGGTTTAATAAACTGTTTTTTAAACTATATTTTCAAGAAGTTTTACCACTGCGTTTTTATTTTTTCAAAAAAAAAGCAATTTGTTGTTTGAAAAATTGCCTTTTTTATTAAAATACTGTGAATCACTCTTTTTCTAGTGTTTTATTTAATATTTGTATTGAGATAATTAACTGTATATTTTATTATTTGAAATTCTAAACAAAATATTTACATTATATTATTAATAAATTACATTGGCAGCTTCCAAAAACGTAGATCAACTTCTTGACAATAACTTCAAATTCTTTTTTCTTGGTTTTCTAAGTAATTAAAAAATAATGCAGGAATCATTTCGAAATGTTATAACTTTTAACAGCGTAAGGTTTTTGTGGACCAAGGACGAAAGACTGTAACCTGTATATATTACAAACTTTGAAATATTTATTTGGGAGTATTCTTTGACTTAAACCAAAGAAATATTTTGAATTCTAAACAAAGAGTGGGACTTAGAAAAAAGTGAAAAGTGTAGGTTATCTAAAGATATGTGAGACTTTGCTGGGATTTACAGTTTTTGAAACAAGATATAGTCATACAAAGTAGTACTGGTGAGTGCCAATGTTCGAAAATTGTAGAGGTAGAGGTTAAAATGTAGTGCTTTTAAGTCATATGTGGCCTAACACCCCAGTTTACTTGAATATAAAGTCTAAATCTCCTAACATGAAAGTTTTTATACCGTGCATCACATTTGTCAAGGGATATATTAAGTTTGTGCAGTAAATGTTACACCCACCTTCAATTAAATATATCGATTCAGAATTAAAATATGAAAAGATTTAACCGCGTCCGTCTGTACGTTCATGTAAATTTGTGCTCATTTTTAGAACCCCTCTCCATAAAACGATATAATATATAATAAAAAAGTCTTTATACCGCAAATACACGCAATTATGCACAATGTTTGACGAAAAAATAGTAAATTGGTGGTGCTAAATTTGGACTCGATCGGGCCATTTTTAGAACCCCTTCTATATATTGACATTTTACGAAGTCACTTATATAACAATGTCTCGCGTTTATTAATATAATTCAACGGATTGCAGCATAACTTGTAGAACTAAGTGGTGTAGGATATTAAATGGTAGGGTTTGACCGAGTGTAACATTTTCCCTTGTTTTCTATATGTTTTATGAACTCTTTTTTTGGTATAATAATAATAAACCAACTTTTCCCCTTATTTGTATGGCCATGCCTGTCGTACTTGTTATCTAGTTTCCATCTCGTACGAAGAGAGTCGCTTAATATTTAGTAGCCTCAGGGTTTTAAGACGGAACTGTCTTGAATTTCTACATGAAAAAATGAGATGCCATAAAACTTTAAAACTGTTTAAAAACTTGGATTCTAACAGTCTAGGTAACTGCATAAGATCGCTATCTTTACGTGAAAGGCGCAGCTATTTTTTTAAGAGACATTAACTTTTACATATATAAAGTTATTCTTTTATATGGAGTCTTATGAGTTTCGTGAAATAATGGATAACGTGAACGAAGGATATTAAAATTGAAAATAAAGCTGATCACTTTCAAAAATCTCGTCTAATGACAGACATTTGTATTAAATGTACCAAATGAGTTAAATAAAATGAATAATTGGTTTGGTTTTATTTGCTTTTTGCATATTGTTATGCAACCATTTAGTTGAAACATTAATACAACATTCATATGACTAAATAAAAAGTGAAACAAACAGTGGAGCCAACACATAAATGTTGAGAGATAGAGAGAGAGAGAGAGAGAGAGAGAGAGAAAATCAGAGGAATGCAATTAAAAAGTATTTTTCTATAAACATATATTTAGACATAGAGACGAATTATGAATAACAAAACATCGATCAATATATTTTTATTTAAGGAAGAAAGGGAAAAAATACAACAACGAAAAAGTATAAATAGACACACAGTTACACACATATAAAGATAACATTTATAGTATAAGTAAAAGCGTTCCACATTTATATTAAAAAATATTTACTGATATACCCTCATACATATATACATATACGCACACATATGCATAAATTCGAACACATTTTATTGTAACGATTCGCTTGGATTTAAACCAATCGAAATTAATTGAAAAAAGTTTGCACGTTTATCGCTTATGATTTCCTCTTAAAAACGTAAGATAATTTTTTTTTGCGGTATTTTCTTGCACAACGTTTAATGCTGTCGATTTTCACCCCTCTTGTTTTCGCTTTCGTTTTACTCATTCATCTTTTTTTTATATTTTTTGTAAGGATATCCTTGATGTTGAATTATATAAGTATGTAATAGATAAGATTTTATATCTTAATAATATATTAAAGAAAACAAAATTGAGTGCATAATATACAATGTAAAAAAAAGGTTTAGGAAACGGAAATTAATAGCAAAAGGTTCAATAACTGTGTGCGGATGAAGTTTCATATGTTTTCATAAAAATTGAAATAAAAATTTGCCCAAGAATTATAAAAAAAAGTAAAAATCAATCAACAATAATATTTTTTTTGCTATTCACATTATTAGTTTATCTGTACGTTGGTTTGTGTGTGGCTGAATGTGTAAAGGTAAGGTCCGTCCAGACATGCATATGTCCAGGGATTAGTAGCACCAAAATGTGTTTTTAAGCAAAGTTCAGATTTTGTTTATGACGTTCATTCAGTTGGCATAATCATCGCAGTGTGGTGCATCATTTACAAAACAAGCTCATGTAAAACATCATTTTCTGAATATTAGGTCAAATATATAAGTTCAGCAAAAAAATTCCAATATTTACACAACAAACATAGTATTGAAGGAAAAACCTATTCAACATGCGGAAAAAACTCCACATTAGTTGACACAGGCAGTGTCAAAATTGAACGTATTCAAGAAAGATTTACAGCTCTTGTGTTGTATCTGTAATGAGGATAAATATCCGCAACAGAATATAAGTTTCCTTTAATATTTAGATTATATCGTTGCGCACAATGTTCCTCTCGCAAAATGATGTCTTTTCAAATGCATGTAATGCGATAACAAATTCTAATAACAGCCGAGAGTGTTGGCAGTACAGGACGCCAAATACTCATTAAGCAATCATTCATTCAGTTTTTCGCAACAAATTATTGAAATGTTTATTGGTTTATCACTCATTTTCTCATTGCATTATATAACAACGATTGCCCCTAAAATTGTTCTTAAATTTGTTCAAGACAGCTGGGGTCGAAAATGGAATAAACACAAAGGAATGAAGGTTTGTTCTTTGCCTATATATATCCAAGTGCCTAAAATTTTTGTGACCACAAGCTAAAAATTTTAAAGTAGTGTCGTAGAGTGCAGTTGAAAATTTACTTTAAGCTCAAGGGTACCATTTGCGGGACACAGCAAAATTTAAAATTGGGTCAGTGAGGTTGGGTTAAAAAGGAAACCTTATTTGCGTTTTATACTTAAACCACACAACCCGCACACACGAACGGTCTGATTATATTGCAGTAACAAAAACATTGCCGAAACATTTGCGATAAATTAGACGACTGCCAACTCGTACGTTGCTGCATGAAAAATATATGATTATACGTACGTATGTACATACATAGGTATGTGTATATGCAATAATCATAATGATTATGGTGATGATGTAAATGAAAAAAATGGTTATTCGCCTTTGCTGCATTGCGTGTTGTTTTTTTGGTATTTGTGTCGAACAGGTAAAAGTGTTAGATGCTCCATGTACTTGGCTCCATACTTCTATTGTATTTTAACATACTGTAGAAGGCAAAGTGTTATAAGAATTTCAATTAATGTTAATTAAATTGAACACGAAAGTGTGTTGCGTGGCGAGTTGTGTTGTTGGTGTTGTTGTTAGGTACATCGTGTAGATTACACAGATTGCGTTCATGTTCATTTGAATTGAACTCTATCGACTGGTGAATGTATGTCAAATGAAACTCATATGAAAATGAGCCAACAAATAACAATGTGTTCGTAATCTAGATATATGCAAGAACTGCTATAGAAATGTAACATAAATAACACGCAAATACTGTACTGGACCATATTTATACCAAGGTAATAACAGTTCACCAGACAATCTAGTGTAATGACATAAAAACATCATCTACGACATACGGACCATCGAACAAACCGTAGTCACACACACACATGCCACCCTCAAGTAAACGTTTGCCATCAAATGAATTGTTTTTATATTTTTACGTTGAGGCAGTTTTGTTTTCGTTGTTGTCTGTAGGCCATGAGATGTACTTGTATGTCTAAATAGATGGAAAAATGGTCGCTTGGTTGGTTAGCTGATAGATCAGTTTACTCAATGTGTAACAATGAAAATTCATTTGGTGACCACTCCTCAACCCAAAGAGCACGCCACACGATGATGTATAAGTTGAAATAAAGAGATGCAAGAAGGATATGAACGATATGATATGAAGGGAAGGGAAATAAAGGCAAATTAACTTGGGAATAAGTTGAAAGCCAAATATGGCCTAACAGTGCACGTTTAACATGACCACACACACTGCCGTTTTAAATTCTAAACTAAACTATTAACTCACGTAGAGTAGATGACAGTTAACGTTAGACTACGTATTATACACAAAAACCACCATCACCATGAATCACTATCAGCGCCAGTTGATTTAGAATACCTCAACCCATCAGGCAGTACATAGTGCATAACACATGACGTCTGAACTGGTTTACGCAGTGGTGATGGTCATGATTGTGGTGGAGACTCTATCATGAACGTCATCATCTTTCATCTATATACACATCTCCGTGGATGTGCGCCTTATAGTACGGGCAGAAGCATCGTTGGTCAACAATCATAAAAAATAAACAACACTAATAGTTAGCAGTCTAGTTTTGTCCGGCCAGTTCAGTGAGTGTATTCATTGTCAATGAAGGTCAGTTTGGCTTACAGCAGTTTTTGCATATCAAACATTTTTGTGTTTGAAAAAACCTTAAAAAACAGAAAGCTAACAAATTTTTTTTTATCAACATGTATTACATTGTCTGTGCTGCTCTCTTGCTCCGTGATTCATGCACATGTAGCCAACCGCATGTAATGTATGGTTGTGTTTTATTTTTCTTAAATCACAATATCTTACGGATTCGTCAACGTAATGTTTGTTTCCCTAAGAAACGCTTAAGATAGCGATTCTCAAACTTTTGGTGCCTAATACCAAAGAGATCACACTTTGAGAAACGTTGGATTAAGATATTAAAAGGATGGGACGAACACTAAGTTGGAGCGACCATGGCCGCAACATTGCACATATTAAGACAAACGCAGGATCCAACAAACACGAGAGAACACATAGTAATGTGAAGTACGAATTAATCAATGTCCTAGAGTGGCTGATCGCCTCTATTTTTGGATTCAAATAGTCAAAGTTCCTTTTGCTGCTTATACAGAGGTAAAAGGCACATACTTAAGCAAAATGTTACAGGTACGATTTTTTTTAAATGGAAAGGTTAAGAAATCGATGAAATGTCAATGGTTCATCTCATGATAAGCATTAATATTATGAAAGTAAATCGTTCTGATATTTAAATAAGAAGGAGACTGAGAACTATCGGGAGTGAAGTAAAGTAAAGCCAGACGCATTTCGATCGATAGTTGTCTATTGTTTTTATTCAATTTTAAAATTCTCTTTTGTGTCTCTTTTTGCAAATATTGTATATGAAGGACAATGTTTGATTTTAATGGTCCTTAAGTTATAATGAGAGCAGCAGAAGGGGGACAAAAATGGCAGCCAACGCAATTTAAAATGCTTGAGGCATTACAAGGAAATGCCGCCTACTAAAATAGAAAACACAAAACAATTTAATAGCTGAATTTTACACCTTCAATTATTGTTTTATAAATTGTAAGTACTTTGATACCAAGAGTGAACAAAGCGAAAGGACAACTTCCAGATTATTGAGAAGAGAGCTTATTATACACTGAAAGTGGTTGATTAATATCATTATATGCTCCACATAAGATGAAGGGTGTAAATTCTTGATCAACATTAAAATCTGATTCGATTTAGATGCGCCCGTGTGTCCGTTGGTCCGTAGTGATACTGATAGAGCTCATGGCCATCTAAACTGACATATTGAGCTGAAATTTCGTACAAATATTCTCAATTTACTATTTAAAATGTTCAAAATTGTCTTAAAGCCTCTCCCGCAATCTCCAAAAGTGCCTTACTGCCACTAACACATAGCTACAATGTTGAAATTATGTCTACCAAATTGGAATTTTGTTTGGCTCATCCATTAACGCGGTAAAATATAACACTTACACTTATATTAATGCTCTCAAATTAATTTTTTTATTTGAACCCAACGCAGGTATTTTTAAGAACCTCCCACATAAAGATTTTTAAGAACTTAAAATCCACAATAGTTCCCTACGAAGAGTTGTGCAGCAGGTTTTATTTGGTTGCTCACACCTTTACAATAATATTAAATTATTTACTTAGTCCAAATGTTGTATGCATCTGTTTTACTAACTACTAACACGGTACAGTTTACTTACTACCTCGAAGTTGGACATTCTCATGAAATGAAATTCGCTCATTTCATAATAGAGCACAATATTAAAGCTGTGCTGTTTTTGACTCGCGACTGCAATTATAGTTTTAATTCCAGACAGAAAAAACGAATAGTTGAATAACTGCTGAATAATGCGAAGCGAAAAATAATTAAACTTAAAAACAAAAAAGCGTCAAACAAAAATCTCCGAAATGAACGTAAAAATGAACTCAGAAAAGTCTTGTGTGCAAACGCACCGAAATGCATTGCAATTCTTTGCGTTCATCTACAGACTTTGCACAAGTGTGTAAAGTCTATCTGTACGAATGTATATACATACTTATTGGCGATGAAAATGAAAATTACAAAAATGAAAGCAAATAAAATATGAAAGTAAAATTTTATGGCACAAGCACTGCCACACACACCAGCCATTCTGTGTAAATCTATATTTGAGCACACACAAACTTACATCCACGCCCACACAATAAATATGTATGTTGTGTACTTTTCTTTTTTCCATGATTACTTTTATATTGTGTATAAGTACTTTGGCCGTTTTATTTTTCAATGTCAATGCGAGAGGGAAACGAAAGCTACAACTATAAATTCTTTCATAGCCAGCAAAAAGTCTATCTGTACGACTGGCGATATATTTTGTGGTTCGTTTTGGAAGCAGTATTTTAGGCGTATTTTGTACGAGATTGCGGGTAAATAAGATAGAGTATGATAGAGAGAGAGAAGGGCGCATATTCATTTATATAAATTTCTGTGCGTTGCCAGTGCGCCAACTGACGTTAAAGTAAAGTAAAGAAGTAAATTTGTTTTCTGCTAGTCTGTTACTGTGCCTCATATTCTAACGCACCGTTAATCTTTGATGGAGCCTAGAGTTTTTGTACTCTCATACGTTCTTTTTTATCATCAAGAACTAATTAAAATAAACGTCAAAGCAAGTGAATGCGCTTAAATGCACAAATGTTTACGCTTATGCGCGTATAAAAAAATACAGCAACACACAGCAGCCCAGACAGAGATTATTTTGTTATTTTTTGTATTTGTTTTTTTCTTTTGGTAGGCAAATTAGCCTTTTTATTAACATTTTTCGTTTGGGTGATGTGAGAGATGAGTGAGCATATGGCATTTGAGCGCATATTTTTTCACTTCTAATATGCAGATACACATGTCTAGATATTATGTATACTACTAATGGAATTTTGATAATGCGGAGATGGGTGCTTGGAGATAGCAGACATAGATAAATAAGCCAACATACTGATTTTATTAAATAAAACTCATTAAGTAATTAAGATTTCATGGCTAAGAAATGGAATAAATTTCTCATCCTACGTCATACAATTGCATCTCTGCATCCAGAAAGAGACGTCGGAGACCCTACAAAATATATATACATCATTGATCCACATTAAAAACTGAGTCAATCTAAACCGTGTGTCCGTTTGTTGTTACATTCGCACAGTCAAAAATTTTGAGATATTGAGTTGATATTTTGTACTGACTCGTCAAGTTTCTGCATGTACTCGTATGTATATCGACTTATAAATTGGGAAAAATTGGTCAACAGCCGCGCCCAAAATCATCAAAAATCTTACTATTTGCTTAAAAAATTTAGTTATAAATTTAATATGCATATTTATAACAATCCCATCCATCGATGCACAAAAAATGGTCGTGACACTCCCATAATTTAGTAAAAATCGTACTTAGCGTAAAACTCAATTTGAAATCTGCACTATTAGAGGGCGTGATCATGTACCTGCCGCGCCACGTTTGTGTGCAGATGTGGAGGGAGTTTTCTTAAATGTTTTTTATTTGTTTTAAGTCGAGTATAAAGAACACATAATGAGTATTCATTTATGCCCAATTGGGCCATGTAAAAGAAATTCCAATGTATTTAAATTTTGCCGAATTTGTGATGTTTGGATCTATGTGAAAAAATTTATTAGAAGGGTAATAAGATTATTTGCCATTGAAAATGAAGAAATTTCATTAAATTTTTCATGAGTTTAATATTGTAAAACAAAAAAGGCTTTCACTACTTTCAGTCCATGTAGGAAAATAACATTAGGGCGGTATATTTCTCACTCTATTCCTGATAAAGGGACGAACGTGGGGAGCTCTGTTGTATGGGAATAAAACCAAATGAGTTTCATATCCCGTTTTGTTATATATTTTTTCCACAAAAATTATTAAAAATACGTTTTCTTTACAGATGATTTTTAATATATACAATATACATATATATATGTTTTATGTATACCTTGTATATAGACAATCATTTTTCAATTTTTTCGTTAGATTATTGTAGTGCATGAGGTTGGGGTATTGCAATGAAGTCATATTGTTGATGATTCTTTTATTGAATCGTACTTTTCATTCCATTTCGCCGTGCTCACTAGCAACCAGCGCTGACGTTATCGTTTGTATGTATTTTTATAAGTACTTGTAAATGTTGATATTAATACTATATTTGTTATTAAACCCGACATCATAATGTTAAGGGGATATATTGGTTATAAGCAGACGTTTATAAAACCTAAAAGGAGGCGTGAAACATTCAAAAAATGTATATAATGTCCAATAGGTTTTAAATGAACGGTCGATTCTATACAATGCGAATGTTTTAGGTTTAGGGAATGTATAAGTTTACAAAGAACTCAATTTGAATGATAGACATCCTAGATTTGACATCCGCTTAATATATTTATATATATACATAAATATATATAGCCCCCTTTTATTTACTTATATATATATATATATATATGAGTATGCATCTTGTGCAGGTTCGTTGCTAGTGTATAACATAAATGATGATTGCGTATAGTTTGCCTTTTTAAACTTTTTTCACTTATTTTCTTTTTGTGGAGTCACAAGAATTTTTTAAACATAAACGAGCCTTTCACCAACAGGGTCTATACGCACTATTCCTTGAATAATGTACAAATACCTATATTTGAATGTGTATGTACAGGCAAATATTTGTATGAAGGTGTACTCTTATGCGAATAGGACATAAAAGCTAAAGTATACATATTTTGATTTCTTTAACGTCATCAAAAAACCTTGCAGAGAATCTGTTAGATGTGCCTCTTTACATCAATTTTTAAACACCTACCTACGCAAAATATACAAGATGTTTGTTGCTTTTTGCTTCTATAGTAACTACGATGGTACACTAATTGCGGCGCTAATAATGACACTCTTTAGCGCAATGGGGCTGTGCAATTGTTGCATCGAGGTATAGTTGGTAACACCCTTTCTTATTGAACTTTATGAAGGTTTAGATCTGTCAATAACTGGTAACTAATTGATTGGGGGAGCGTTATTGCATCTTCAATATTTGGCCGTCAAAACTAATATATAAAGTAAAATGTGCAAAATCGGCCCACGGACTGGTCCCCAACTTTAGAAAGTTCAACGTTAATCTCTATATTTCGATTCCAATAAAGTAAATTCCGATTTTAAAGAAAAACAACGAAGAAAACTTAATTTGGCTCAGGCCAAATCTTAAATACCCTCCACATCATTAATAGTCGGCATGGCAGATATATTGTTACGCCCTCTAATAGTGTTTGTATTACGTATCAGTTTGCAAGCCTAGCTTTATATGTTTTTAAAATTGTGGGTGTGTCCATTATTAGACCACGCCCATTTTAGGTACATCGATGGTATAGAGATTTTTGATGATTGTTGGTGTGTCTGTTATTCGACCCCGCCCATTTTTGAAATTTCGGTGGATGGGATAACTATGTATACAAATACAAAATTTTAAGTTTATAGGTCAACTTTAGTGGCAGGTATATAGATTTTTGTCGATTATGGGCGTGGCTCTTGACCTATTTTGCTTATTTTAAATAGCGATTTGTGTGAAAAAACTAAAACACACACATGTCTAAATTGACTCAGTTTTCGACGCTGATCAAGAATATCTGTGGGGTCTCGGACGCCGTCTTCTGCAAACAGAAACATCGCTAAAGTGAGGGGTATAACAAGGAGAGTACTTTATTTGTACATTCTAATGGTACATAAAAAGTAGAAATTGAACCAGCCGTTTAGAATAAAACTCGACTACCAAGCTGATAGGTAAGACATACACTATTAGAGGGCGCAATATATATATATTTGCCACGCCCACCGTTATGGATATGGAGAGTATTTAAGATTTGGCCTACGTCAAATTTCGTTTTCTTACTTGTAATAGAATAATTTCACAATGCATGGTAATGCTCGCGTTCACTATTTGAGTAAAAGTAACATTTTGCCAGAATATTAACGACATTTTTTTATATATCTGAAGAATGTAAATTAACCGCGTCCAAATATAATGGGCTTGTCCTAGATTTGGCATACGCCTAATATAGTTGTTTTTGTACTCATATGATTCTTGCGTATACTATTTTCATGTGCATTTTTTCTGATGTCTAAATTTTCATGCAGAATGTTACGTTATACCCACAGTTTATTTATTTTATTTCATTTTATTTGATTTGATTTCATTTTATTTTGAGAAATGCGAAAAAAGGCAAAATCAAGTTTTCTGTTTTATGTTATAATGTAAAAACGAACAATTTTTTCCTTTTCTTATGTCCTGTTCTGACTGCGTATTCTTGCACATGCACTGGTATTGTAAAAAGAGGATCTCAGACTTGCATTTTGTAAGCGTGTAGTATAACTCAACTTTGCTTTTTTAATTTTACGCGTTGTCATGTTTTGTTTTTGTACTTTTGTAATGTTAACATTAAGCCTTGGAAATTATATTACTTGAGGGTTATGGGTGTTGGGTGCATGATATGTTGAATGGCTTTTATTTTCCCCAAATAAATTTAAGAACTTGTAAATAATCAACGAGCACACATATATACATGAGCAGGTATATATGTATGCCATGGTTTAAGCCAAATGATATGTATAAAATATTCCCATTTCGTAACCAAATGTTAATTTTAAAGTCTAGTGCACGTTATAAAAATCCAAAAATATTTGTTACCAAAAGCTAAGAATTTTATAAAAAAACCAACACGTTTGTATAGTATGAGTCGAGTAAACGGAGTGTTTAGATATATTTCAAAATCACAGAATTTATATTTGTTAATTTTCACATAAATGGAGCGCAAAACGTGCCGACACTAGTTTAAAGAAGGTAAAGTGTGTACCTTCTCTTGCAGGGAATATATAAATTTTTTCAAGTTGTGCTTAAATTGTAACTTAAGAAACTTTCGCACTACCTTCAGCATGCTTAGGAAATTCATTCAAATTTAATATAACCTTATTTTTGTAGTGGGCTGCGCAGATTTACATTCTTTTTTAGCGATTATTTAATGGTTAGGCGGAGTGGTTGTGGTCATGGAGTCATCGGGCATTCAATTGTTTATCCTAAGGTCGAACACGGCATAAACTTTAAAACGATTCCACTCATTTTCAACGCATTCATGGATACAAATAATATTAAGCTAACTTGGCTGCCAAATGCTTGCATAACCTAAGAGGGCTTGAATTAAATTTTTGGAGCCCGTGATCATTTCAAAAACGAAACGAAAACGCGAAAAGGACATCGATTTAAATTATTGATATACACACTCTATGGGGTCTCTAAACCTTTCTTTGGTAGTTGATTGACAAACTCATCTTTTGTGGAGGGTATAACATGACATTGACTTATACAATATATCGATTTGTGATGTGTTTGTATAAATTGTAAATAAATGGAATAAATCAACACCATAAAGTTTGGGATTGTTAAATACCCAGGGACATGCGCATGTTAAAACAATAACAATAAAAATAAAAATATAACAACAAAACAGGCTTATAGTGGAATTTAAAATAAGGCGAACGCAAAGGAGGGCAGCAGGGATAGGGGCGATAAAGATAGAAGGGGATTTTGGAAATAATAACAATATCAACTCCCACATACGTACGTTAGAACGTACATATATATTGTGATATATATAATACAACATAAATATATCAAAGCAGGAAATCTAATAAGTACACACATACGATATATATACAATATATAAATATAAACTATACAATAGAAAATGAAAACAACAAATTGAGGACACGGAAACATGCAACATTTATATGAAACCGTAACATCACGAGAGTGAAAAACCCAAATGTGCTGGTGCCCTTAGTCATAGGGCGTCAAAGAGAGAGAGAGAGAGAGAGGAGAGTAAAAATTATAAAAAAAAAAACAAATAAAAGAGGAAAAATAAAATCTAATATGAAACGGTTGTTGTTTGGAATATGAATTATATTATATTAAGAGAAAATAAAATTAATTGAAAAATCAACTACGCCTCGATAGGTTTAAAGTAACGAGGGTGGTTGGGCTTAAGGCTGCCTAAAATTCGTTATCGCATGCAGGTAGAATATTTGTTATTTGTTTTCTAATTTTTCTCGAATTTTATTTTCAATTCGTTTCATATGAACTACAAAGGATTTAAGGCGTTGGGAATAAGTTTTTAGTGCAATATTTGTATGTATGTTTTTGGTGCGGTAGTTTTGTGTAAGCCAGGAAACGGATCAACAAATGTGAACTGAACAGAAATATACAAACGATTGTCTTTGTTTAAATATGTGTATGCACTCAAAAACCAAATTGAATAATTGTAATAATAAAATAAAAAGTTGCTTTATTTATAGACGACGAAGAGAATAAAATATTTCGTTTTGAAATTTACAATAACTTTTTTCATTGCGTTCAAATATAGTAGAAAAGCAAAAATACGTTTTACGTTTACATTTAAATATTGTGTAGGAGAAAGAGAAATTAGCAAAATCAAGAACGACATTAATAAGGGGAAATCTGACTTATATTGACTTACCGATTCTTGGGGAGTGCGGTAATCCAACTCACCGCCTAAAATGCCACTGGCCGAAGCTGAGCGTGGTTGCAAAAGACGATTACTGTTACTGTTATCGTCATCACAATCGATTTCCTTTTTTAGAGACTACAAAAAAGAGAAAAATGCAAAAGACAGATGATTGGCTCAACAAAGAAAGTATATATAAGGTTTTGGATGTCATAATTAATGTATGTATACTTACCAATGGAACGGATTGCACTGGTCCAAGAGCTGAAGTTACTACTAACGACTCACTTAGGCCTAACGCAGCTGCTGCCGAGGACACGGGACTGAGAACACTTGGCATAGAAGTTACGCTAGTAGAAGTTGCTAAGCCGCAATAAGCTCCTCTACTATTGGGTCTTTCACCGCCACCAAATGAGCCCTGCGAAGCCGGTCTTCTTATGTGTTGTTCACTAGCTAAGGCTTCACTAGTGGTTAGGGGTGTTGAGCGCGCAGAATCCACTTCAATTGTAGGTACTCCCGTTAAATGGGGCGATATCAAGGCCGCCGCCAAACTGCTTCTACCGATTTTCATATTTAAACCCACCTCTTCACAGCTATTGTCACCATCATCTTCTAAGTCCATTTCTTCATCTCCATATTCAACATCATCCACGTCCTCAATTTTATCTACACTTGGCAATAGCATGGGGTCGTCATCCAATTCCCGATGTTGCATATCACATGATGAGGCCGGTCTGTTGGGGGAACTCAAATCTACTTTTCGATTATCCAGAGAATGTTTAGGTGTAACACTAACATCTTCTACCCCAAAATTACCACCAATTTCACTAATTTTGTCACTATTGTCAGGATTAGAGCTAAGGTTTTGACTGGTCCCACTAACAATCAAAACAGCTTGTAGTGGCGATGTTGTGCTGCTTCTGCCTTTTTCACTTAATTTAGTTTGGTTGGTTATAGAATTCTCATCTAGTTCATCATGTTGTTGCTGCTGTGGTTCTGACCGCCCCTGATATAGATCTAGTGGTAACAGTGTATTAATTTCTGTTTTAGAGTGCAACCGTTTAGGGGGTGATGGACTGCACCGTTCGCTGTTGCTACTACTGCTGCTTCCGTGATGATGATAAGGATAGTGATGTTGATGGTGATGATGTTGGTGCTGTTGATGGTGTTGCTGCGTGCTGTAGTGATCAGTACACTTGGGGCCGGCTGTAGTACCACTTGAAGTAGGTATTGATCCAATAGTTGTTGTTGCACTTGTATTTGCAAAACTAGTAGCGCTTGTCGCCGTTACAGTGAAGGAGGCGGTTGTTATAGTGGTGGCTGATATCGTTGTGCCATCTGCCGATGTTGTGGCTGCCATTGAGGGTCCCGCACAAGAGGCATCCACAGGACTGCCCCGGGTATTACTTTTGCTAGGGTGTGAGTGTGGTCGTAAGCGTTCTGGTTCTCGTTCTGGTTCTCGCAGAGCGGTATTCTGATTTGTCATTTCTGCTAAACCTTTCACCTAAACATATTACATAACAGAATTTTCCAATTGGAATTTTAACAAGAGTTTGCATTATTAATATTTTAAATAACAAATGTTACAGCATTTCGTAGCATAGAGTGCTAATATATCTAAGTTATGTAAATGTTATAATATCGTAATTTACCTTCAGAGACTCAGCGGTTTTCAGCAAAGCCGATAACTGACAATATTGCACGTTAACTTCGCCTTTATACATGAATTCGACTAATGTTTGCAGTTCGGCAAAACGTACGTCCTTTAATATCACAATTGGATGTTTCTCGGGGTGGTCCAAAAATAGGCTCTGGAAGTATGAAGAACAGGCCGAGAGGACCACCTACACAAAATGCAGAAAAGAGTACATTTATATATATTGATGCCAATAAATGGTTATTAAGCAGCAATTACAGCAAATGATAAAGTGAATTATTCATATTATGATAATGGTAATAATAGTCATCATATTGGTGGTGGCATTGAAGGATGTATAACTATAAACATTATATACATAAGAAAATGTTGGCTGGTCGTTCTTTCTCCTAAACAATCACTCTTTAAACTAACAATTTATGCAATTCACCCACAGGCTATTACTATTGATTTGTCCGTTGTTTTGGGATTTATTGCTTTTGCACACAAATATTTTCAACCCACTAAGCGAACATTTTTGAAAGTTTTCTTAAAAACAGAACTGATTTTTTAAGAGGAAGTTTACGAATAACTGTGTGAGTGAGTTTTCAACAATTTTTCATTTGGCAGTAATTGTCAGGCAAATCAACACTTGAAGCATGAATGAGACATAGAGCATACAACACCAACGTAACGTTTGTTTCTCCTTTTTACCGCAATTGCTACAATTTATTTATTTATTTTCATTCCACCTGGAAATACAAGTAATGCTGCAGTGTGCCACTTAATTTTGAAGCTTTACGCGAGATGCCTGGTTGGCTTGCGAAAGTTTCTCAAGTTGTTACCATGTAAAGGAGTGTTCTTGGCGAAATATATTACGATACGTTAAGAAAAATTATTAGATTTATGATTTGCCTATGAAATAAAACAAGCACAAATCCTAGCACAACAACCGCCACTACCACCGCTACTCTTATTTGAATAAAGCCATAAACATGCGGTAATGCAGAGCACAAGATATCATTTACAGGCCAAAATAATAAAGGTATAAACCGCCTTAAGCGATTGCGAGGGCGTCAACATATGTCGTGTGATTTTTCTTTTATTTCATTATGTGTTTGTGTGTGCGAATGTGTAACTATGTTATCGAATCGTAAATTTTAATGCAGGGAGGAGGAAGTAGGTTGGCAAAGTCCATCAATATATATTGTAAACCTGATCTCTATGCAATCCGGTCAACATGCGTTTCAACACTTTTTAAGCCCTTTCCATAACAGGAGGGTACATTAAGTTTGTTGTTCCGTTTGTTGCACCGAAAAGGAAGAGTTGGAGAATTTGTAAACAAACACTTTTACTCTCTGACTCCCATTCAAATTGGGCGGAATCGCTTAAGTGACACGCGCACAATCGTAAAGGATCAAAATTGAAAAGGATAGTAATCGGGCATTCATCGGATCCCAGGCACTCCCGCAATTTTCAAGGTATAGCCTTTGGTGTATGAAACTGATCAACTAAAATTAGTAAAAGTGCTCCGCGGGATTTTTTGCTTAATATTTTGATGTAATACATTAATTTAAAGACACATTTGGTCTCCGAATTTTCAAATTGCTTCTTCTTCAAATGCATTATGGCCTTTGTCAATCTGAATGCGTTTCAATAATTTTCGCACCTCATAAGCGATTATTTTATTTATATGTTATGAATTTTTTTATATTTTTGCGATGTAAGCACATATGTACTCAGGAATTGGTTTTTTAAGATCTACAGCATGAAATATTGCATGCAGGTGTCTGTGTCACATATAATTCTTACTGCGGTAGGATTGTAAAATATTTGCACATATAAAAAATTCATTCATTCAAATTCGGAGACCGAATGTATCTTTCGATTTTATAAGTGTAATGTCTCAAAATCTTATGCGTAAAATTCCGAGGAAAATATTTCCTAATTTTTGTGGATCAGTGTAATTTGCCTTTGCGGTAATGCACTACTCATAACATATTTTACATACATGCCCCACCAATAATTTACGAATACTTGGGGAGGATATCTTAGAATTGGCGTAAGCTGTATATAACGCTTTTGTTTGCTCTATAATAGTAGCGCACACATATACCGCAAATAGTAAAATCATTAGAAATTGATTCTTATTACAAATGAACGGTTCTCTTGGGATATAGGATATACTAAAGTACATTAAAATGTGATTTTTTTCAACTTTTATTATGACTTAGGCTAGATACTCATAATTTTATTGGAAGTATTTCTGCCCGCCGTGTATTCATGACTATATTTCACTGACCAGATTGCACATGCCCCATATGGATAAATGAGTGGAAAACAGTTAAGTGAATGAATTGTGTTGCCATTTATGGCCTATTTCTACATGCATAGTCATAGCCAATAGTAATAATAACATAATGAACAAAAAGACACAACACAACATACAACATCATCACCATCCTTTGAATAACATAAAAAATTAGCGTATCACTGTAACTCTTTTGCCGTAAAGCCTACACAGAACGTGTAAGCACATGCATTCAAATGACAGAATATGACAGCATAAGGAGAGTGCAAAGAGTGCAGTTAGTAAAAAATTATCGCAGATTTTTAGCAATAGTAAGTTTATAGAGGAGTGGACATGTTGGTTAATTAATAAATTAACTCAAGCGAGTCTTTGTAAATCGAGAAAAATATGAAAGTTTGCTTCATCAAATCAGGCCATTATTAAAATCTGATTCCGTCCATTTTTAATAAGAATCCTCTTTGATGAGACATTTTCCACATATGTCTTGTTATGTGGAAAATTAAAAAGGGATGCAATGTGTAATGTGATGGGTGGGTATTCAAGATAGGCCTGGGCCACATATGCTTTCTACTCGTTACTAGTTCCAACATACATTCATACAAGGTTATGCAGTTGGCTTCGCATATACACATGTACGTACCCACAGCGTTCCAAATGTGTATGTACATACATATGTTTACTTGTGAAAATAGTTTCTTGCTTGTCTTTTTGTTGTTAAACGCCCTAGGTTATGCAATGATAAGCGGCTTGGTAAATGTCCAAGATTTGTTTGTGTTGTTTAACGAACCTTGCGGTTTTGTTTTTGCTTTTGCTGTTTTATTTGCGGCTCCGTACAGCACCAGCAGTAGTATCTTATTTGTGGTTGCAGTGAGGGAGTCGAGTCCGCGTACATCTTACAATTTTTCATATTGTGGTATGTGTATGTGTGTAAACATGTGCACAAAAACTGTTTGGTGTGAAGGCGCTAAGGATTTTTCTTTTATATATATGTTCGTGCGTATAAATTTTATTTATATCTTTAAGAAATTGAATTTTGTTCATGGTTCGAACATAAATTGGTCGAAAGTTTTGAAGTTTTATGCGTTTTCTGTTGGCCAACAATTTTCTGTAATTGGTTAAAATGACCCATATTTTTCCGAAATGATTGGCTATATCGATTAGAGTAGGCGGCAAACGTTGCAAATGTTTATATTTGTATTCCCATTGAATTACGATGGCTGGGGTCAAGGCGGATAATAAGTTAAATGGTTCACTAATTGAATTTAAAAGATATGCTGGCTCAGTTGCATTGCGCATAACAATGATATTGAATGATGGCGTTTGTGGTATGTGCTTATCGTGTGAGGGTCCGTAAGAGGTGGACCTGTTCAGAATACGTACAATGATCAACCACAAGATCGCAGATTAACCGCATTTTTTAAAGAAGTACACATGCACTGCGTAAGTAGCCGATAGGTATAAATTCATAAAAGGTGAATGGCCTCAGCTGGCCAACTATATATAGTAAGCCTTATATTGCAATGCACGACGATGACAGCGTTTGTGCGGATTTGATCAAGTTTTTGCGCACAAATCACTAATTGGATTTTGGTCGCAAGCATGAGCAATTCACGGAACAAAAATTATTAGAATGCTAGCGTAAGGCTAAAAAACAATATAAAGAATAAATTCAATGCTATTAGCTGAGAGGGGGCGTTAACACACTCGTTATGAACGGCGCGATCAATTAAGAGGAAAACGAAATACCCAATCTAGGAATTAAAAATCCAAGTGCTTATACAGATGCATATGTGCGTGTGTTGCTACAGTTAATTTTTCACAGCACACAGGAAATTCGATTTTCTCTAATGGTGCGCAGAAGGGAACCGGTTCTTCCCTACACCAGTGTTTCTCGTGTGGTGGTCCGCGGACCCCCTGGGGTCCGTGCGGGTGCGCGCTGCAAATTTTTCTTTATGTTTAATATATAATATGTATATAATGCTAATAGATATTCTAAATTCGTGTCTTTACTTAACAGTCAGAGATTTTTCTGTAATAAAAACTTATTCTCTAAAAAATTTGTTGAGTGATTACAAAACTCAATTTTTTGACGATGATACGCAGTGTTACGCAGATTTTAAAATTATGAGACGCACTGCCGTACACCACTTAGTTCCACAATTCGCTTTGTGAAATTTAAGCCTAAGAGTTCTACCACTTGGTGGTGTAGGGTATCAAAGGAAGGTGTAAGCCATAGAATAAACGCTTGTTGTAAAACTAATTTATAGCGTGATGTAACGCACACACAAAATAAGAATCATAAAAGCGGTGAATTTATTGTCGTATTTATGAATGAAAAAAAAAAAAGTATTTAAATGCCTCAAGGAGGAGTGCTACCATGCTATTCTTTTAAATACTGCCTTCTACTGGTTAAACCTATAAATTTTGTAACAATTTTGAAACGCTGGACACATCATTGAATTGATTAATAAACCAATAGTGACATTTAATAGGAATTTTAATAGCTGTTGTTGGAAGATACACTACCCAACAAAAACACCCTGTGTTTACTTTGTAAGAAATTGTACGGCGAGGAGAAAATATTATATATTTTGCACATGAAAGTTTCTGTAGAACAAACGTGTAGGGCAACAGAGTTTAGATACAATGTTTAAAAATGCACAATAGAAGAGAAACATTCAAAATCACACAGCAATGCAATAAATAAATCAACTTTCGGTTCGTTTTAGATTACATACCAACAACAACACTAATCGCCTGAAATTAAGTACGTACTGTACAAACCACTAACACACAACCGACTGTACTTTTGTCACGGTCAAGTTGGAATGCTTCAGATGATATTCTAGAAACATTCTCGTTAGTCGTGAGCAGCACAAAACGTTATTTTTGCATTCTCGTATATTTCCGTAATGTTTATTTCTCGTAGCTTAACAGAAATTTATGGCAAAACGTGACAACATTGCATCAGCACAGGAAAGCGAGATGAGCATTTTATATAATATACCATACATATGTATAACATAGAATTCGTTATGTTGCTGCTTTGAAATAAAAAGTACGTCACATTAAAAAGATTGAGTTAAAATTTATTGAGTAGACTTTTATAACTCTACCGAATAACTTCCTCGTTGTAGTTTGTGAAGTGCACAAAAACGATTGATAAGTCGGACCAGTTTTACTTTCCGTATTAGAAATATTTTGGAAAGGTTCCGCATTATCTACAATATTAATTCTATATATTTGTGTGTATGTGTATATACCTCATATAGTTTTAAGATGCGGTACCACCCTCGAGGTTAAAATTCCATTTTCAACGTCCTTAGCACAAAGACTAGAGATTATGGAAAATTGATTACATACTCAGATTCAGCGTCAGTTCTTTAAGCTTTGGCACTAAGAAAAAAATTATCCTTTGTCTGCCCAAGACCAACAATTTGATGGAGCAGTAATGTGACATATAAACATTCCTTAGAAGGGAGCGTTCCTGCATATACGCTACGCCCACGTATAAATGTGAATCATCACGTTGTGGTACACCAGTTGGCCTAAGCCAAACCGTCCCCAGAAGGTGGCCCTAAGAATCCTATAAAATACACATTTTCTTATTAATCTCTCAAAAGCCATTCCTAAAAAATATTTAAATTATCTAAAATTATCTTGACTGTTCTAATCTCTGTGCATGCCGCACCCATAGATTAGGTATGAATGTGAAGTGGAGCCAAAATATTCGACTTAAGCCAAATGCAGCTTCTTTCTTGTTTCTACGGCAGGTGAAGCAAAGGCTAAGTATAATTATTAAATGTTGCACAATGCGCCGCATTTGCTCTCCTAGAGTATGGTACATACGTGTGCTGAGAGTATTGCATGCAGTTGCTATAATTCTCTAAAAAGTTAATATTAAGACATAAAAGCTCAATAATTTGGACACAATTACGAATGTAAATATTATGCTACGTTTACACACAGTGTTTGCAACGCCTAAAGCTGAATGTATAACCATGAACAGCAACAGTAACAACAGAATATGCCGTCTAATGTAAGAAAATTGTAAGGCGCAGGGATTATAAAAATGTACATTTCTGCGGAAAAATAAAAACGAAATAAAACCTCATTCGAATGTCTGCGTGAAAATCATCATAATTTACATATATTGCATATAAATGTGATAGTGTTAGTGTAAAAAAATTGGATATGCGAGCCATGCAGTTGGTGGAAGAAAGGCCACTGCAGGCCATAAGACAAGCTAGGCTGGGCTGGGCTAGTCTACATTTGTTTTGCTTATTTTTCATATGCATACATATTTATATATGTAAAATTGAAGTGTATGTCTGTCCACATGAACACCGGTGTTTTCCTTCTTTCCGTACATTGTATACATATTGTACTAATAGAAATGTTAACCTTTTGGCGTATTATTTGTTGTTGTATTCTGCAATTTTTATTCATTTCTTATGAATTGTTTTTTGCTTTTTGTTTTGGTTTTTGGGGTTTGTGTGGTCACCGCAAACGCCTACTGTCCTTTGTTGTTAGCTTTGCATGCATGCATATGTATGAGTGTTTGGCATCTGATTCCACCTCGTCACTCTTTATTCGGACACACCCTCTTCTCAAAGGCAGCATACAGATTTATTATATATTATTGTACAGTCCGCTTCAAATCATTGTATTGCCAGCATAAAGCTTTGCAGCTGTAGAAGCCTTTGGGATAATTCTACATGTGCACAGGTAAAGTTTGCTTTTATTGGATGTGATACAGACATAAAGAAGACGAGGTTCTACAAATGATTCATTTTCAATGCGATTCCTCTTTGTGCCAATATATGTTCTTGTACCAAATTTCATCGGTACACATCAAAAAATGCGACCTGTAGCTTGCGCACAAATTTGCATGGATAGACAGACGGACATGATTCTGAATTGATCGGTATTGAATGTGGATGAGGCATTTGTTTGGAGTTTCAAACATCAGCACAAACTTAATATAGCCTATTCCACAAGTGATGCAGTACATAATGAATAAACTGGATAAAAACATTAAATTTGTTTTAATGAATATTAGATAAGAAACGCGTACCTTGATTAAATTGTTTTCACGCTTTATATATTTCACATGAGCACTAATTTTAAATAACCGTAAACAACTTAATTAATTAATTTTTATTATGTAAAAATTACAATTTCATATTTCTGCATTTTACCATAAATGTACATAACTCTTCTGCGGTCGATAAAAAATGTTTCTTGCAAATAATACAATAAATGCGTGTCTAAGTCACGCATGCGTAACTTACTTAAGCTCAATTTAATTGCAGTATTATGTATTTTATTACACTTCTTGGAGGTAATGCAACGCCTTTTCCAGACGTAATAAAAATGTATAATATTTCTTAAAAGTAACAAATAAAACAAGTAAACAAACTAAATTGGCTTAGACCATCTCTAAAATACCCTCCACATCTATATAAATTCTGTCGTGATTAACCTTCTTATGCATACTCTAATAAGTCTAATTTTGCCCCAACTAAGGTCTTTCCTAATTTGAGTGCATGTCTACTATTCGACGTTGCTCATTTTCGATGGAATATCAATGGATGGGATAATTGTTAATGTGTTTGCCAAATTTCTCATGCCTCGCAACCGATCCTGTCCAATTTAAAAGTAACCTGCGTGCAGAAATGAACAGATGAATATATATATGAAATTTTAGCCCAACATCCCAAAACTGTGAACATTCTATGTTATGGCAGGCACACGATCGCACAGAGAGACATGCCTAGATCGATTTAGGTTTTATGTTGATAAAGAATTCATTTAGTTTCTCTCTGATGCCTCGTCTTGTTGTTGCAAAGTGTTGGATAATAACGTCTCATACATCCAATTAAAAGAAAAATATGTACGTAAACTTGATACTGAATTAGATTAGTAGGACAAGGTGCGCATTCTTTAATTTCGGTTTTATGTGTTGTGAAAATTTCCATTCGATTCAAATTCATACTTTTGTTCAATAAAGAATTTACTTTTGAATCAAATATTTTACACAAACAAAACAACACACTTAGTATGCCCTTTTTTTTTTTTGTTGAGGGGGAAATTGAACTAAAAACAGAACTATTGCAAAGAAAATTTATTTGTATTGTATTTGGGGTCTGACTAAAGGGTGTTGTAATCACTAAGCGAGTTGTGCAATAATGGGAGCTTTTTGTATTGTTTTCTGGTCACAAACATATGCTGAAATGTGATTTCAATGGTGGCGATGACTATTTTATAAGAGTTAAAATGGAAACTATTGTAGAAGACGCCGCCCTTTTAATCAAGATTCAACCAATTTTATGAATCCTCATAGTATAGCCATGATGAGAATGATGTTGTTAAGGTTAAAGTGATTAGAGTAAGATTTTTTTTAAAAAGTATTAAAATTTTAAATCCATATAGACCAAAAAGAAATTTCGGTCCGAGCAACTTTTAGTTATTTTACTTGCAACTCTTTCAAACTCAAAAATTTTTTCAACACGCGCTTTTAAGGTAGACATGAATGTTACTTTCTACATCCATTTTGTGCCGTAACATGTGATGGTAATGACACCGTTTTATTCAGTTTGAATATATTAAAATTTCTTTACCCGATGGATGGGAATTTTTATGTAATTCGTTACCTCCTAAACGTATAAAATGGCGCCCTTTTCTACGGATAACTACGTTTTCTTTCAGAGCTCCCGCAGTGTAAAACACTTATATTTGAATTAATTTATACGCATCTAAGGTTTTATATTATAAAATTCGCAATCCCGTAAATGGTTGGAGTACATAAATTTAAAAAGTACACTGTACAATTACTTAGAAATTCTATGATACATTTTTATACCCATTCCCAGATGGGGTATATACCCTCTTTATCAAAACGTTTGTAACTTAGAAAAAAGGGTTGAAAGTCCTGCAAAGTATATATTCCGTACATAAGTTAGTATACAAATTGAGCAATATCGGTTGAAGGACTGCCCCACAGCTAAAAATTGAAAGGGTAATTTTTCAGAGGTTTTAAAGTCTGCCCAAAATAAGGAAGCATCATTGCTACGCGTAACCTTAACTTTAATGGATATCCAAGAGTCAGCCCAAGCTAAACACAACTTTTTTACTTGTTTTCTTATTATATTAAATAACGAACGATAGTAAGTGAAGGCATTGTTTGTAGACTTTACACTCCGTTAAAGTAAAGCTTTTCTTATTACCATCTCTTTACGCATTCCTAGCTGCTCACTAATCCTAAACTATAATGACAATTATGCATTTTGTATAGCAATGCAATGCACACTAATTCAGATTATCCATCAAGTCCCTTTTTGATTTTTTATTATTACTATCTAATTACTTTAATTTCCTTTTTCGCAGTATATTATAAAAATAAGCACAAGAGCTACTTTCCGAAATAACCCGCACATTTATATAAATAAACAGTTTAGTATATTTCGATGATGGATTGCATTGATTAAATTAGATTCCTTGATTAAATGTCGTGGGTTCATTTTCGGGACCGCAAAATATTTTTGAAGATTGTGGGCATAATTGAGAATGTCTGAACCAAATTTGAGCTCAACATCTAAATTTTGTGCGAACTTGAGTTTCACGGGCATATTGAAATCGATTCAAATATTTATGTTGATCAGAAATACATACTTTGTGGAGTCTCCGATGCGATATTTGCATGCGATATAACAAACTTACAACACCCCCATCTTAGGTAGAGAATTTAATCAATTTGCATCAAAATCTGAATCGGTGTAGTCATAAAAAATTGAAATATTAAGCTAACATAATTTAATCATATTATCATAATATATTTATTATAAGCAGATTACAAGCTATTTGGATCTTTGACGGAAATTCGATAGTCATTAGAAGAGGGTCAAATTGTTTGATGTTTATGTTTGAGGTGACGTTTTGAAAGCAATAACAACAACAATGCCATCATCAACTCAAAGCCACAACCCAGTATTTTTGTTAAACTATTCACGTTGAACAAGTTGTTGTTGTTTGAACATCACTTTACAAAACAACACCTCTTAGTAACTAAAATTTGTTCAGTTTGTTACCAACTGCAAGTATTTAAAGTCGGCATTTGCTCCACGTTGCACCCTTCTACGTAGTATTCTTTTTCATAAAAATCAACGTTTTCGTTTACAACGTTTCAAAGTTTGCAAAATTTATTTTAACGTCTTATATACTCGTATTGTACATACATTAAGTTAAATTTTTGTTTGTGAATTCTTTCGATGAAATGCATATCCTACGAGGCAGGCATAAATTAAATGATTTTTGAAAGAGTCTCCTTGTGTGTTAGCTTACATTATTAACGAATATATATTTAGTTGAATTTTATTTTTTTTGCTTAACGGGAAAATAAATTTCGCCTCAAACGTTTGCCTCAAGGCTGTACAAGCTATTCATTCATTCAAACTAAATAGTTGACAAGTCGTTGTAAAGCTATTTAACTTTGTGATATATACTTAAAAACACGTATGCACTGACAATACGTATGATACGTTTGTTTCATAAAAATTACACTTCTTGCTGCGACTGTTGTGTGTGGTGTGTACCATGTGCGTGTGTAGAGTGAAATTTCATTGTAGGCCGACAAGTACTCTACACTTTGTGTTATATGAATGAAGTTGACTGACTGCTAGAGTGGTTAACTAACTGACTAACTGAGTGACTTTCTGTCTGACTGACTAACTGTCTGATTGACTAGTTAAAAGTTACTTCGACTGCTGGTTGGTAGCTTTAGTAAGTTGTTAATGCCTTAACATATGGGGACTGGGTGGTACACGCACACACACGCACTTCGACTGAACAGATAGTTTCAAGTGCCGTTAGCTATACATTTTAATAAAACAAATAACATATAAACGCTTATGTAAACACGCTCAAAATATACCATACGTAGCCAGCGTGCAGGCATTCGTGTACATAT
Organism: Crataerina pallida; assembly: GCA_949710015.1. NCBI lineage: Eukaryota > Metazoa > Arthropoda > Insecta > Diptera > Hippoboscidae > Crataerina > Crataerina pallida. The sequence continues at coordinate 10,833,118 of OX453291.1, forward strand.
GTGAGTGAGTGCATTTACATATTTTGTTGTCAAGTCATACATATTGTATAAAATTCAAGTGCTGCTTGTTGTCGTCGTCATTGTCGTTGTCGCTTAATAGTGCACAATGCACGATCCATACACACGCACATACCCACATGCGTTAATTATTTGTCAAGGTTAATTGTGGGGGCTTGGTATTTGATTTGATATTACTGTTGTTATTGTTGTTACTATTTTCAGTTTACCTTCCTTGTTGCAGACTACACGTGCTTGTAAGCTTGAATGTGAGTGCGTATGTTGTTTACATTTCACTATAAATATTTCAATTGTGTTTTTCATTTTTACAATATACGTACTTCTCGTTTTGTTTGTTATTACATTCCCCATCGTAAAGGTATGGGGGTATATTGTTTTTGTGCAAAGGTTGTAATGATGGGAAGGAGACTTGCCACACGTCAAAAAAACATAAATTCTTAATATGTATTAATAGGCGGACCGATTTAGTCGATTTCTGACCGGCAATCGCACGGTCGCAAGAGTTTAGATATTGACCGGACAATTCATATACGAGTGTGGTTTTTGGTACTTTGAATGGGCGAAATCGACCCAAAGGCACGCCCACATTGCTTAATTTGCAAAGAAAAATAATTTCTTTCTGGTCTATTTTTCCCTTGCCAGCACTCTCACGGCCACAAAAACTGAGATATTGTTTTGAAAATTAAAGTAGAAATAATTCTTTAATTTTTTAATCAGTATTAAAATGGATTAAATCGAACCAAGGAAACTTTACAAAATAGTTTTATGGTTATTACTGGTCATCCATAGGAGTAATTGAAATTAAATTTTGCGAGAATATATTAAAGACGGCTTTTTACTTTATTAGAACATTCTTCTGTTTCTTAAATTTTTGTACATTTCGATATGATTTTCGATAAGACACGTCCGTCTAAATAGACGTGAACCCTTTAAGAAATCTGATATATATATATATATATTACAAAAAATTCACTTTTTACGTCTGGAATGAAATTTTGAAAATTACTCATTTTTTCAAATGATCGTGTCTGTCCAAGACGAATTTTTTCGAGAAATAACGAAGCGAGGCTTTCCCAATGCGATTGGTTAAGCATTTTCTACTTGGTAAAAGAATATTATAATTGCCGTGCCTAAAAATTAATAACATTGTGGGAATGTTTATTCAAATAGATTTCAATAATTTTTTCTCTATTTGCTGTTACTTGCAAGGTAATGATAGTGGGTTTCATAGACTTCGCATGCGCCTAATGTAGCTATTTAATTTGTTCTTTTTTGTTGTATATCACCCTGACCGAAATTTCATGCGTTCTTCCATTATGCGTACATTGATATTGAACTTGAACTTGACAAAACATTTGCAGCGTTGTTATAAATGTGTATGTGGTTAATAATGTTTGTATATATTTTATTTCTTATTCATATACAACATATGTGAGGATTTTTGTAAATACTTAATGCGTAATATAAGTGAGAACAAAAAACTTAGTATATCATCATGATTGTGAATTTAGAAATATTTGTATTAGTATCAACATAATAAATTTTTCACAAAATTACAAAGTTATTAAATGAATTAAAAAAACCAATAATTTTCCAAATGAGAGAAGAAAATGTTTTATCAAAAAAATTATACAAAGCAGGTTGGATTTTAGCATTTCGTTCTAACCGCACCCCTATCGTCAATAACAAACATTTAGTTTACTGCATTAAATGATGGTAGGCCAATACAGCAAAAATAAGAATTGCATTACCGTATCATCAATCTCCATCTTCATGTGCTTGTGACATTTTATGGTAACAAAGTCAAAATTTTGTTCCCAAAAAAAGTCTATCAATCAGACACAAACATTTACCCTTGGAGTTGGAATTTAGTAATATTATAGTGAATGGATGCACTTGCAATCGTTATGCCAAAAGTGGCCGGTGCAGGATAACGGGCACTCCCACTATTTACGTATAAATGTATCACGTATTTAGGAGTTTCGAACATCGCCACACGCAGTGTACCCGTTATCAAAAATGTTTTAAAGTATGTGTGGATGTATATGTATAATATTACGTCAAACACGTGAACAAAAAATATTAAAGGTTTTGTTGTTAATGCGTGTTGATACGTGTAATTATATGAAATACCCACAGTGTACGTAAATGCATTTAACTGTGAAACCATATTAAGTGTATAAATGTTAAGTGCATTGTGCAGGAAATTAACCGAGATATAACCCCAAGGGTAAAGTTTTCGCTTATTGCTTTTAAATATCAAAGTTGAGAGGAAGGCGTGCCTCTTTATGTAGCTGTAGTGATTGTTAACACTGCCTGTTGTCCATTAATTAAAATATCTTTATATTGTCATCATAATTAAGTTGATTAATAACGTAAATTAAGTAAAGCAAATCGACTGAAATCCTCAAATTTATGTATTTTAAAACTTGACTTATTTTGCTGGCAGAACATAAAACCGTTAGTAGTAATACAAGAGAAAAATAACTAAATTTGTCATAACTCAAATCTTGAATACTCTCCAGCATGTCTTACATAGTGGGCGTAGCATGTATCTGATTGCGTTAACATCCAAGTAGAACTTTCCGCCAAGTATAATTTGGCGCATCCGTTATTCGATCGCGTCCACTTTGGGCACATCGATTGAAAAGCAAAATGTTATTTTGTGTACTGAATTAAGATTTCGTAGCTCGCACGGATATGTCTAGAACGTGTCAGAGTCAAGTGAAGGGTATAAAAATAATTAATTGAATGTAATCTATCTACATATATTCTTACGTAAGTGGTTCTTATAAAGCAGTTATAAAAATTTTGCTATTTGATTAGTTCATCATTAGGGATCAGCTTGCAGTCGAAGTCCATGATATCGGTTGGATTTGATTTAATATTAACTTTGATTCCCGAGACGTCGGAGACCCTAGAGAGTATATATTCTTGAACAGCATTAAAATCCGAGTCGATCTTAGCCCGTGTGTTTGTGTGTACTGTTGGCTCTCTCACGGTTGTAAATTTTAAGATATTGAGCCCACTGTGTGCACAAAACTATACACAATTTATTTCAGTTTCGTAAATGTGAAAATGTTTAGTTGTGGGCATTTTAAATAGAAATCTCCTTACATGTTCTAGGTATTTTATTTCAATAACCCAGTTTTTGCGACCCCGAGGTTCACAGACACACGAACAAATGGAAATAACAAACTTAGCGCACCGCCGTAGAAGAGGACAAATTGACATTAAAACTGATTTCTTGTACAATATTTTTTACAAAATTTATTATAATTCTATGTTTTTTGCGTTCTTCAACAGCCAACTGATGCTTCCAATTCACGACGAACCTTACATATGAATAATTGCGTGCATCTGAGAAATTTGAATATTTTATACATAGGTGTTTTTCGCGCAAATAGCGACGATAACTGCATGTCACTTCATTTCTTGACAAGAAAAAAACAAACAAAATTGTTCTCTAGAAATTATATTCACATGTTTGAGTGTCCTCAAATACCGCACCCTATATAAAATAGGAAAAATTACATGTATATTTTAGGATTCTACAAGGGAGATATGCCCTAACGGGATAAAAAGAATAGTTATAAAAAAATTAAAATTGTTCTCCTGTTTGCCTTTCATTGTTTTGTCAGTTTCACCTGTCATTCCGCGTGCAACATCCAGAAGTAGGTTTCCGAGACCTTACAAAGTATATATATTCTTGATCACCATCGAAAACTGATGTACCATATGTCCGTGTGTTGGCATTCTCATGGGCGTAAATGTTGATATATTGATCTTAAATTTTGTACAGAGACCGCTATTTAAAATGGGCGAAATGGGTTAAGAGCCGCGTCCATAATAGAGAAAAATCTATTTACCTGCCAGTAAAATTTTAAAGATATTTCGATGTAAATAAAGCGTGCACTCTGGAAAATAGCTTAAATTAGACTGATTTTAGGACCCTCTCCATATTATGCCCTAATTTGAAATAGTCTTTTATAAGATGAAAAATTCCAATCCCCAATATTTTTTAAAAAAAGTTGTTAGGAAAAGTTGATTGGTGAACCCCTTTCATTTTACTCTTGTTACAATGACTCCCGTTTACTAACACAACTAAACAAGGGTATTAAATGGTCGGGTATAACTGACTACAACTTTTCCCTTAACCAGCATTTTTTTTGAACATCATGTGAAATTCACATTTAATTAAACATTAATCATAATTATATAAAGCTGTAGAGCTTTTGATGTTTTGAAAGGTTTTTGTTGAGTTTAATTGAAACCCAAAATATACTCGTATAATGTTTTTGACATTAACGGAAACAGACGCAAAGTGAAGCTTTGTTTAGAGATATTGTTCTTATAATAATGATTCTTTTTAAAGGTCGTATCTTCAATTTGGGTTTTTTTAAAATAATAACAACGACAATATTCTCAGGAAGCCTTTTCTTATACCTTCAGGTCATTTGGTCACTTATATAACACGTTTCAAACCGAAAGAATATCTAAACTTTGCCTGGTCATTTGTCTTCCTTTTCCAAAAAAAAAAAAGAGAAACAACAAAGGAATTATAATTTTTTTGATTTAATCCCACGCATTTATAAAATTGTTCATTAAAGACTTACGCGTCATATGATTAGGTAATTGAATGTCAAAGAATTTATGATGTTTGTGTTTTGGCACCGAGTGATATTCTTACCTGGAAATATAAAAAGGAAAGAACACATGTTATAAAAATTTGTGTTCGATAAAAAAGTATAAAATTACTTTCAAAGCACTTAAAGAGAGATGAATTTTAGACCACATCCCATTTACACACACACATGCAATATATTGATATGAAGCCGTATACTTTGCGCTCTATGCACAAAATATTAGTGCAAGACGAAGTAGACAGTTTTCGATGTGGTGGCAAAGCAAATAAATGGAAGGGTGATTCGTATTAAAATTAGAGAACTTTAATTATAGCAGAGTTTGTACAGATGCTTGTAAATTTTAAGCGGAAGATTCTATCGACTAGGAATCATAACTGTAATACTCTTTCCATTTGCTGTCTGCCAAGGTAGAGGTCGAAGTTTTTAAAATATCTTGCGCAAGGAAATGTTTTATTTAGAATGGACTAAACAAAGTAACTGAACTAAAAAGTATTTTTTTTTTAATTTTAGTAAGAAAAAGTGCATTTTTATATGTTAAGGGGTATAAATCTTTTCTGTTCATTTTCCCACAGTCGTCATCGCTAACGACATTTATTGACTCGTTTGAAATGATAATGAAAAAATCATTCATCATCTAAGATTGTGTTTTTTTTTTCGTGCATCAACCGCTATTGTAATATTTTATTAGCCACATTATAAATTAGTTTTCCCGCTGCATACATTGGTTAACACGTGTATTGTACATTAATTGATTTATATCTATCTTGGCAACGCGCATACATTTGTGAAACCATATGCAAACAACACGCATTATATTGCAATAAAAGCTTAACAATTGAAGTGCACATGCTTGTGCACACAACGTAAGACTAATGCAGCCGACCATTATATATATTTTGTAATATTAGAAAATAACTTGACTTGTTGTCTAGATAATCTTTTGTATTGTAATTGTAATTTGTTGTTATTGTTGATTTGTTAATTTTATATAATTGCTGCTTCGTAGTGGTGGCAACAAATTATGGCTTGATCGCTGTAGCGGTCGTTGGGTTGACTTGACTTTATGGGTACGTTGGGGGTACGCTAATTGCTTCGACGCAATATGTCATTGGTGAACACCGATACACCAATACAGGAATAAAACAAATATACAACATTGCAACAAAAACAACACATATAACAACTTGTACTCAAGGTTGTTTGCTACACGATTTTTCATACAATACTTTTTTTTCAGTTTTAGGTATGCACACTCATACGTGTAAACATTTCTGATGTGTTTTTTATTAGAATTGTATTTAGAGATATATAGATTGTGTTGCTTAGATGGAGAAACATTAAACTAATGATTCGTTTAGAGTTTTTCTATATAAAAAGAAATTAACCTGTATGTTGAAAAAATATTCAATCCAATAGAACAGAGCACTCATGGAAAATTTAATATTTGTGAAGATAACTTATGAACTCGAATTCATTGAAAGTTTAATGTTGATCGGGAATAAGGTATGCGTATTGACTCACGCCAAATTTGGAATATCCCTCACTTTCTTACGTTATGTGTGGACGTGAACTACATACATGTGAGCGTTGTTTTTAACCACTATTTAAGTATAAAGTTACACATCACCTCAACTGCCGAATTTTACACAGAAGGGTTTTTCGCACCAGAAAGCGCCTCAACGACCGAAAAGGAATAAAGAAAATTTCAACTCAAGTTTGCGATACGTTGTCTCGTGCGCACACGGACAAACGTATACAAGGATATCTTTGAATCGATTTTTTGGTAGTTGCCAGCGAAATCGCAAACGTAGTATACCTTCTTTTAGATGGAGGCCACAAACCCCTACGATTATAAATTTTTCTTATGCTTTAAGTTCATAAAAATTGAACTTAAGCAGTTTGAAGATTTTTTATATACTTTCCCTATTTATTAAATATAGATTCTTTCGTGCTAATAATTGTAATTCGTTCAATATTTTTATATCGTGTCCACGAAAAACTATACCACAAGAACATCCACACATTTATTAATTATATATCTTAATAGAGAAATCGATTTTGTAGACCAAGCCTAGGAAGAAATCTCTGCTGCTTACTCACTCAGTATTGTTATGTTCCAAAACGAAAGAAGAACCTTGGTTACGTACAGTGCAGTTGTCTAGTAAAAGATAGTTGAGGCTATAACAACAAATCAGTAACGATGACAACATTGAGGTAATAACAACTCCTAAACACTCAATATGTGCTGGGAAAAGAAGAAGTGGGCACAAAATGTGATTGCTGGCCGGCAATAAAACAGATGAAATATTCAACCGTACCAGCCAGCAAGCAGCAGCCACAACATTGGTAAGCACTTGGCTGTAAATGAGAAGAGAAGAATTGTACTAAATAAAATCATCAGGTGCTAAAGGAATGTGAGACGGACAAGCACATGCAACATATGTACTTATAACCAATGACTTGATTTTCCTCTTTACTGACTTCTTTCTCTGATTTGTCAATGTATGATGTGAATGTATGGCACGTGTTAAAGGTATTGTATGGCTGGCTGGTGTGTTGAGATGTGATTATTGCTAATGGCTTTAACGCATAATGAAATATTCAATAGGGGCAAAAAAATACGAAAAATTCATAAATATTGGTAATTGGAAAAAATGAATTATTTAATTGACATGCTGGCTGCCTTTTACACTTACCACACATACAAATGCGATTGTAATAGATATTTACAATTTAACAGATACACAAATTGATAAATTTGTTGGAAACTTTATACCACAAATAAAACTGAATATTTGTAAGGAATAAGCAACGAACCAACCAATCAACTAACAAACATGCAGTTTTCTATGTAAGCCGTCATATCTAAAGTCGGCAACATATGTTTGGTTGCTTGGTGGAGTAGCTCTTTAGTGCATATATTGTTGTAAAGTTCGGCTACTATGAGAGTCCAGATAAGCATTAAAACAGTATTTGTATAAATGGCACTGCGTTGAACTTTTGTACAAAAATCTACCAAATCTTGTTAATGTATCATATTAGACATGGTATGTACACAATACACATACGTGGTATTTTTTATTAACGCAAGTATAAAGTGAAAATGGTGTGTTCGGTCACGGCCGACTATTTAATACCCTATACAACTTAGCTCCTTAAATTATGCTACAATTAGTTTAGTTGTAACAGTATGAGCGAGGCACTGTCATATAAGTTACTTTGTGAAATATCATTATATGGAAATGGGTTCCAAAGTGATCCGATTGGATCCAAATTTGGCACAGTCCAATATTTAGCCAATTAACTATTCTTTAACAAGTTTTATTAAAAAATATTAGGAATTGCAATTTTTTGTCATATAAGGACGTCCACTATAACGGGACCTTAGATGGAGTTCTAAAAATTGTACGATTTAGTTTATTTTTAATAGAATTCCCCTTTGTACAAATATCCTTGTAATAAATTTCATCGAAATATCTTAAAAAATGTGACCTATATCTTGCGCACAAATGTGCATGGACAGACAGACGGACAATACAAAATCGATCAGTATACTTGAAGGTGGGTGTGGCATTTGCCGGAGTTACAAACATCCACCCAAACTTAATGCACCCATAGTGTGTAGAGTATAAATATCATTATTAATTAATTATCTACAAATTTGTACTAAAGAAGAATCTACGTGTGACTTATATCTCAATATCTAAATTTTTGAGGCTTTGCATGTTACAATTGCAATTTGATAGTGTTTGTGTTTCTGTTTGTTGTTGAAATGATCATAAATTTGCTAAAAATTTGCGTGGTCGAATAAAGGACACTTGTTAATTACGTACTTTTTCTTCACAAGATTTTCTTAGCACAAGCCACAAAAGCTTGAACTATATTTTCGACACTTCATTATTAAGGTAAAACTTTTTTATTGATTGCTTGGAGAACACTGTACATATCAAATATTGTACCCTTATAAAAAACCATTTGTTACCAACTATCTTTCAGGAAAAGCTATACTTTTACAAGAGTTTATGCGGTAGGTAATAATAAAAAGACAAAAATAAATAAAGCTTTGCATGCTTAAGAATTATGTTTTTCATTGTAACATAACATAACATTACTTTAAATGTCTTACTTTTAGCCAAATGTGTAGCCTGATCGGGGTGTATGGTTTAGTGTTACCGTTAATCTCAGTAGTAGTAGCAGGAATGACAATAGCAGCAGTAGCAGTAGTAGCAGCAGCACTTTATGGTATTAACCAGCACTAAGGAAAATGTATGAATTGTTAAGCATTTGGTGAGTGCGCACATAAATGAAATTGTCTTTATCACGCCAGCACATGTTTGGAATTTGTACATTTCAAAAATTATCGCTTTATGTGTCAGATATTGTCTATATATTAACATAAGTGCAAACAACAAAGAAACACATAGGAGACATACACCTAATACATACATTGGCTGCAAGAAATATGATGTAGGTATGTACACCTTTAAATTAATTGGGAGCATGTGTTGGTGGTGGAAATGCAAGGAAAAATTCTTTAAATTAATTTTTTCTAGGTGTTACAATTATAATGATCCACACATTAGTACACACATTATAGTATGTGCGTAATGAAGGTTTAATCGCCGTGTAATTAAAATTTTAACGCAAGCAAAACAAACATTTCAAAAGTTTTAATGAACTTGAAATTAGGCATCCAAAAAGCGAAGTCGGGAGCACACTTAGATTTCACCCCCCAAGTTTTCAAATTTTTACTTTGTCTTTGCATGAAACCTCTACCTTTGATTGCAGCAATTAATTATTGTTAGAGGGATTCATTTAACTAATTAAATAATTTATTGATACGTAGTGTAGATATTGGCAAATATTGTGCCATGATTCTTGAACGGCTTAAATTTGAATTTCCTATTTGGTTCTCAGTTTCATTTTTTATATCCACCACCCCAAGGGGACGTATGAAAGGCATAGAAGGAAGTATTCAATATGTAGTCGATCTAAATCGATCTAGATACGTTCGTCCGTGTGGATGTTGTTGGAACACTCGCGGTCGTAAATGGACGAGATACTCAGCTGAATATATTCAAAAACGTTGCCTTAATTGCAGTGCATTTTATGGTATTTGTAAAAGTTATTTAAAAACATAAATTGTGTTTAAATAAGTGGTGTAGGGTATTAAATAGTCGGGTGTAACCGAATTTAACATTTTCACTTTATTTAAAAAAGAGGTGATGAGGAATAGTCGTGAGACATAATAATTAATGTGCAAAAACTTAACTCCTCCTCCTCTACTCAATATTCGATGCAGATTCAAAATAAACCATATATACTTTGTTGGGTCTACAACGTCTTCTTCAGTGCGTCGCAAACGTACAAGTTATATATTATATATTCCCATACAAATAAAAAAGCGCACAAAAAATGTACTTTTAGAAAATAAACGGAAGCTTGTAGCGTTGTAGGTGGAAAGTATTGGTATTCTTAACAATGCAAATCTTTTTTAGATAATTATATATTAGCTGTAGCGTAAAGTGAAAGGACGGCTAGCGCTGTGCACATATATTTGCATATTTGTATACTATTGATAATCTGTGCGAAAAGTGATTTTCAATTTCTTTTACTTAGTTGCTGTATTCCATCATTTTTCATTTTTCTTATTCTTTGTTTTCTCTTTCTATATCATTTCTATCATTATTATAACATTTTATTTTTCTTTTACTTTTTTGTATTGCTGTTATTATTGCTCATATTAACATTATAACTCTACTGTTAAATTTAATAACATATTAACATCTGTCATGATGGACTGCATTTATTCTAATTGCAAGGAAACAAATCATGAGAGATTTTTGCTCTGCTGGTTGTGCGATAGACCAGCTCATCTTAAATGTGCGGGTTTAATGGTAGAGACTTTGACTACATTACAAACCGCACTAAAGGGCTTCGATGGGCTTGCCGCAATTGCCGCAAAATTGATACGGATTTTCATAAGTTATTTAAACAAACGCAAAGTGGTTTTAATGAGCTACGTAAAGATTTAAAAAAGTTATCTGAAAAATTTGATAAATATCAGGATATGTTCAATAATTGCAAACTCTTTGAAAATCCTGTATTCACCTTTAAGCCTGGTCCATCTTCTTGGGGATCTACTTTATCCTTGCAAGCTTCTCCGAACTTATTGCCACTGGATTCTTCTAATTTAAACGTTCCTTCTCCACCTGATTCTTTAGCTTCTTCTGAAAATGAAATAACAAAGTTGGCCCCTCTGACACTGCTACTGTTCCTAATCCTGTCTTTACACCTATAATTATTGTTGATCCTCCATTCACTCCAGATGAACCGAGGATTACAAAGAATGGATCTGCTGATGTTTCTTTGGTTGTACAAAATTGCAAGCAGGATGGGTCTTCTACTTCTAAAGAAATACTGATAGATGAACAGCCAGGTGATCTAATTGTTGTTCCGCGTCGTAAAGCTATCTTTGTATCACGATTTAGTTGCAATACTGCAGTTGAAACCCGAAAAAACTATATTCAACGTAATGCGCGTGAGATAGACCTCAATAAAATAAATATTTTTAAATTTAATACAACTCAAAAACGAGATATATCTTCGTTTAAAATATTAGCTCCTTTATCATTTTTTGACTGCTTACTAAAAAAAGAGTTCTGGCCTAATGGTGCGCTGGTGAAAGAATTTGTTCCCAAAGTAAATTTTAAGCCTCCAGTTAATTTAGAGTTACCTGATACTGCTCCTAAATAACTAGATAATAACTTAATGATATTATATCAAAATGTCCTTGGTCTGAATAGTAAATTACATGATGCACTACTGAATTCTTCGGGCTGTGAATACCACATTATAGTTTTTTCTGAAACTTGGTTAAAACCAGGGGTTAAGGATGCTGAGATTTTTTCTGCCGATTTTGAAGTGTATAGGTGTGATTGCACTAGTAAAATAGGTGGTGGGGTACTTATAGCTGTTAAAAATTTTTTGCCATCTCAGGTGGTACTTCCTTCTGATTTTGTTGACGTTGAATTTGTTTGTGCAAAAGTATCGTTGGGTAATTACTACTTATTTATTATCTGTTCATATATTCCTCCAGCGTCTGACCTTATAATTTACCTGAAGCATGTTCACTTAATCAGAAACGTATTTTCATTTGTTAAACCATGTGATAAGTTACTGGTTTTAGGTGATTTTAATTTCCCTGACATTAACTGGATCGTTAATGATGACATGGAACATCTCACACCAATTATGATTCCTCAACATCTTATAGAGTTCTTCGATGAAATTTATGATTTGGGATTGTTTCAATATAATAATATCCCGAATTATAATAATAAACTTCTTGATTTAATTTTCCTGAATGACACGAGCATTTCGATCAATCGCACGTTTCCTTTTGTTTTGCTAGAGAATAAGCATCATCCTACGCTACTGCTTACCTTAAATAATCTTCTTTTAAGTAATGTTCAGTCTAGAGTTGAGTCTAATAAATACTTTAATTTCATTAAGACTAATTATAATAAAATCAGAGGTATTTTATCAGCGTCTGTTTCCAACTTTATTGTCGATGTAAACAATATAGATAAATCGTTGTCTGTTATGTATGATATACTTCTATCTATTATTATTATTAAAAAGTCCTCTGATTATGTATTATATTCGAAGGCAAGGCATGATTTCAACGCCTTAAATAAATCGTGTTATTCTAATTATATATGGTCTATGGGATGCAAATTGATTAATAATCCTAAAAAGTTCTTTTCGTTTGTTAACTCTAAACGCAAAGTTGCTGGCTTTCCGGTAGTAATGCGACATAACAACTTGGAATCTTCAAATATTCAGGAGATATCTAACATGTTTGCCGATTTTTTTGAAAAATCCTACTCGCCTGAAAGCGTACCAAGTGATAACTATTTATACGATATAAAATCATATGACCTGTTTCCTCCCATTCAGTTGTCTGAAACGACAACTGAATGGGAGGAAACAGGTCATATGATTTTATATCCTAGATACACTAAAGATGGTTAAGTTGTGTTATTTCCCCGGCCCTGACGGTGTTCCTTCTTGTATACTGCGGCATTTATTATATGTTCCTTTAACTAAGCTTTTTAATGCATGCCTCAGAAAAGGCTATTTCCCACTACGTTGGAAAAGTAGCTTTATTATTCCACTTTATAAGAATGGACCTAAAAATTTTATCAATAACTATCGTGGTATTGCTATACTTAGTGCCTTGCCAAAGCTATTCGAACTAATAATTACTAAAAGACTTACTCCGATAATTAAACCTATTATTTCCCCTTATCAACACGCCTTCGTTAAGGGTAAATCGACTTCTACAAATCTTTTGGAATTAACATGTTATATATTTCAGGGTTTTTCTGAACACATGCAAACTGACGTAGTTTATACGGACTTCTCTAAAGCCTTCGATAAAGTTGATCATCATCTGCTAATTCTCAAACTTAAATTGCTTGGCTTTAGTAACAGTATGTTAGCTTGGTTTCACAATTACCTTACCGTTAGTTCGCAAAAAGTCTTGTTTAAGTCTTGTTTATCACGCGAAATTTCTGTGTCTTCTGGAGTCCCTCAGGGTAGTCATCTTGGTCCTCTACTTTTCTTACTTTTTCTGAATGACCTTCCAAATTGTATTAAGTTTTTTCTTATGTTCGCTGACGATGTAAAAATATTTATGTCCCTCAATTCTTTTGAATATTCTTCTTACTTGCAGTCCGACTTATGTAGTCTGTCCGAATGGTGCAAAAATAATGGCATGATTTTAAATTTAAGCAAATGTAAAAAACTAACGTTTTCTTGGTCTGATTATCTGCCTACATTCTATTCATTAAACAATCATGTGCTAGAGAATGTATCCAGCTTCAATGATTTAGGGGTTATTTTAGATTCGAAGCTTCGTTTTAACCTACCTATCGAATATTCTGTTAACAAGACGAAATCTATTCTTGGCTTTATAAAAAGATGGTCAAAGGAATTTAATGATGCTTATGTCACTAAGAGGTTATATACGCTTGTTAGGCCTATCCTGGAATACTCAGTCGTTGTATGGGTACCTACTTACAGAATTTATGTTGACAGCATTGAATCAGTTCAAAAAAATTTTTTACTTTTTGCGCTTCGTGGTCTGGGTTGGAATCCTGATGTGCGTTTACCAACCTATAATGACAGGTTAATGCTGATTAACTTACCTACGTTGGAAAAAAGGCGTGATATATTAGGAGTTACTTTTATTGCTAAAATTATTAGAGGCGATTTCTGCCCTCCATCTTTATTAGAATTAATTTCATTTAATATACCCTCTCGTTTTTCAAGGCACTATGTACCCTTGAAATTATCTCACTGCCGCGCAAATTATCTACTTTATAGTCCGTTTCGGGTATTGTGTAAAATGTTTAACGAATATTACGTTGTTTGCGATTGGTCCGATACGGTTTCCACTATAAGATATAAGGTGCTTTCCAACTGATACTTTACACTTTACACCTTACACTAATTGTTGTAAACTTTTCCAATATATATGTGGCAGACACAATATACATATTGCAGATACATATTGCAGCCACATATTGCAGACAACGTGGCAAGCATTTCTAATGATATTCATGTATTTTTATCTTAGGAAAATCCCATGTATTTGAATTTCATGTATTGTTATCTTAGGAAAACCCCTTGTAAATTTACCCAATTAATTTTAGCGTATAAATAGAGGCATTAATATACAGCAAGCATTCCAGTAATCATTTTGACCGCTAGCGAGCAGCACTTTTAAATAAATATATAATATTAAATAAAATATAATGTACCCACATATACATATTACTGTAATCATATTATAAGCATAACACATTGTTGTATATAACATATAACATACCATACATATATACATTGTTGTAAACATATCTTAGAATATAACTTTGTACTCATTATTAGATTATATTAGTTTTATTCTTTACTTTAAGTAGCTCTAAGTTTACACTAATTTTAGCCTTAGTCTCTATTGCTGTTTCGGCGATTGTTGTTGTTGTCGCGGTGCTGTTTCCTGTGCTGTTTCTAAATATTAATTTACCTTAATTTAAGTTTAGTTTAGTTGGCTGTTATAAAATTTTAGCTAACATAAAAACTGAATAATAATATGAAATAGTAATTTTTATTCAGAATTACAAATTTCTGTTTGTTTATGTGTTCCGTTGCGTTTGTATAATTTTATAACGTCAATTAATTTTTCCCAGGCATTATGAAAAAGCCGTTTTTATTTACATGACATGTTCCATTTGTTATTGTAGCAGCCGTTGTTGTCATAGGTTTATATGTATATAGTGGTTGAGTATGTTGAGAGGGAGCTTTCGTCATTTCAAAACCGCTTAAAGCTCATTAGCGCTCCGCGTTGTATATGTCCGCTTATATACAAAACTATATTGGCAATTAATTGTTCGATAATTGCTAATTATTACGTTGGATCGCTCATTCATTTGCTATAATTTCCATACATTGCTCATAAATCTTGTTTATTACATATTTCTCAAATTCAGAAGTGAGCTTTAGCATCGTTGGACGCTTATGTCTACACAATAATAAGAGGAGAGGGATGACAACTTTTTTTTAACTACATTGCATTAAGTTAAGTTTTATCTCACATTCTGCAATAAACAAAGTATTATGTAGTGTCATCCCCGCGTCCACTTATTAAATTGATGGATTGCATAAAAATAATTTATGGACGTGGATGTGTAGTATTCATACAAACTTTATTCAAATCAAATAGAAAGACTAAATTTGGTAGGGACCAAATTTTAAGCGCTCTCTGCTAGTACTTACCAACTGTGGGTGTGGCAGGTATATATGTGAAGGGTGCCTTAGATTTGGCCCCAACCAAGTATGGCTTTGCACTTCTTTTTTGTGACAGTGGTTTTATTGAATCATTTATTATCTATTCCGGCAATTTATTAGTTATCAAGTTATTTATAAAAAATTCAATGAAATATAATTACTTCTCTAATCATTGTCACGTTTAGCACCTGCAGAGTAGTGTCGCCAAGATTTTACAAAATTTTTATTTATTACGTAGCATTTTGATAAAGTGCGGCAGCCATTAAAATTGTCAGACTGATAAAAATTTAAGCGAAATAACTTCAATTAAATATAATAATATTAATAATATTAATATTAATAATATTAATAATATTTTGCCAATTATATAGAAATCGCAAAATATTAAATTTTGAATTGTTTTTTGTTTGTGTTATAATTAAATATCTCCGCTGAATCCATTCTGTTTACTGTTGGTCATTTATATGCATTGTATATGTTCTTATCGAGTACTTAGAGATTCGTACTAGACCGCCTGCAATAAGTCACTTTGTAAATTGTTCAGTTTATATAAAAAATTAGGCAGCGCCAAAGCCAGTCTGTCAAGGAGTTGTCGTTTTCTGTATTTTGACAAATTACGTACACTGCACTCACTCGCTCATTCACTTATTCGTTCGCACATGTCCGAAAATTAAATATCAAAGTTATTTGCATTCAAATCGTTCTGAAATTTTTTTTTGTGTAAAAGACAATTCCAAACGTGTGAAGTAATTTAACTTGCATATTGTTGTAGTTGCTATTGCTGTTGCTGCCGCTGTTTTTCCTTATAAAGTTGTAGAGTGTAATGCGAAAAAAGTCTTAGGTATTAATTACGGTACAGTTGATTTTCTTGTAATTTGTTAACGACCACGCCCATTTTTTGTATGTTGATAGATATATTTACCAAGTTGGACTGATTGGACTTACTTTGTATTACAAAGACTCGAATACGGATACGACTCAACTAATTATTGCATTAATTGTTGAACTAAATGTGTAGAGGTGCAGAGTATTAAGTGGTCACAAAGGTCCTACCCCCTAGTATTTATCTCATCAATGGCATATAATCCTTTAAGTAATATTATATGAAAGTAACGACCAGCCAAAAAGAGTTCATAGAAGAGAAGGTTTGCTTATTCGTACACCACACAAAGAATGTATGTTAAAATATTGTTTTTATGTCATGCAATATAAAGTCTCCCAAAACACATGTTGATGAGTAACTTTTTTACAAAGCAATCGGAATAATTCTCATACGCCCTCGTAAATTCGGAGGGTACTTAAGATTTGGCAAGCAATCTATTTTGCTAATAATGTGGTTCGTGCGGAAATTTTCTTACAACCTAATATGTACTAAAGGCAAATTCAATAAGTTTAATAATAATATTTTTCCATAAGATCATTTCAAGATAATAATATATGTATTTATACATAGTAAAGTCGAGTCCGATCATTTGTCTATATGTTAAACATTATTAACGTATATTTTGTCCGATCATCTGTCTATATGTTAAGCATTATTAACGTATTAAACACAGTCAGATAACTTGCATTAACATAAATACAGTTTTCGTACATTATTAATTTTGCAATGATTTTGAAATATTGATAAGAACACCTACAGACATTAAAATTGATGTCAAACACGGAAAAGATAAAATTGATATAATTATAAACTTTTAAAATGGTATCAGAAGATCTCAATTCTAGAGGGTGAGTCTGCATATAGAGTGTGTGGTACGTGTGCATAATACAATAACAACTAGCAAGTAACGGACACTCAACACATGTCGAAACTAATTAACAAAAGCTAATAAATATACATCATACGCAAACATACTCACACATATGTACACACACAAATAACATCAACATCAACATCAACATCAATAATCAACAGCATCACCATCAGCATCGGTATCACCATCAATATTAACAGAAACGACATAATCGTATACACAGTCGATGAAGCATAAAGTCTGAGTTTATTTACTAGTCTTGGTACTGATATGATACATATATGTACGTATTTAAGACGTGTATATATGTTTTTGCAAGTCTATCACTTAATGAATTTAACTGATCACAACACTAGATAAAAAAAAAATGAGACATGTTGTCAAACGCAGTCATCTACAGTGGCCTGTTTGTTTTCCTTTTTTTCTCTTTCGGTCCCCATATCAATAACACCTCACCATATATACATTATATCGTACTGGTGTGTAAAATGCAAAGGAACGCAAAATTATAAACCCAAATAAACTCCAGCCAACAATATTGATTTGAGGATTGAGAAATATAAGACAACACTAAAAGAGTACTAACTATCAATTAACACTAACAATTATATCACTGTGATGAGGGAAGGTAGAAAGCCAACAGCACACAAATTCATTACGGAAAAACTCTTCAACTCCAACTAGACACACGAACCAAATAAAACACTTATACTCTGATAAGACCATTAGTGAAAAAAAAGGAAAATGATATCAACAAGCAACGCTAGAAGAGGAAGGGCATAAAAACAACAGATACAAAAAACCGAACAATTTTTTTGGAGAAAATCTCTGACAAGACCTAGGCTTTTGAAAAGATTACTCCTAAAAAATAGAACAAATGAAATTCTAAAATAATCGACACTTTATACCCTGTGATGCTGTTGTTATCGTAGTTTTTCGAACACATATATAAACACGCAACTGACCTCAAGCCTTTGCAGTTCAACTTACTTTGAAACAAAGAAAAAAATTCAAACAATTTTACGTAGTTTTTCAGATTGGTTTATTATTCGATGGCCCCCCTTGTCATGTATGTGAATGCCACAAAAAATGCTCCGAGTGTTTAAATGGGTGTTATAGGCGCATGGTATGAGAAATGTTTTCGTTTTTATATCCTGCACCTTAGTGATGAGGGTATAATAAGTTTGCTATTCCGTTTGCATCATGCAGAAGAATGCCTCCGAGACCCTACAAAATGTATGTAAATTCTTGATCAGCATTAAAATCCATGTCGATCTAGATAGGAGCATCCGTGGCAAATATTTCTTGTACACATATGTAAGTGTCGACCAAGTTCCACGACCACAATCAACAAACATTTCTCCAGTCCAGTCACATAAATGTACCTCTAAAGTTGAAATTTGGCGCAGATATTCACAATTAGGACATCCATCGAGTTCGGGTAACAGGCACGCCCATAATTTACAAAAAACCTTATTCCACCTAGAATTCGACTTCTTAGTTGATATGTAATGCAATACAATGCAATAGAGGTATAGAGAGTGTGCCATGGAGGCGGAGGGCCCTTCAGATTTGGTCTAAGCCAAATTTAGTTTTTACACTTTTTTTAATGTGCAACTTGCGCCATTTTTTCTCTTTGTGTGTGTTTTTCTGTCCAGTGATGTTTAACACAATTTGTGACATTTATTTGCCAAGAGGCTTTGCTACTATTTTTATTGTGTCTCTGGTGGTAAAAGATTTTTAGATTGTGGAAGAGTGTACTGCACCGAGCAGATTAAGTGTTTCATTCACTTTCGTTAGCAAAAAATAAAAACTTAAATGAAAAACCAATATTGAGTTTGAAGTTTGGTAAAATAGTTTTCATTACTTTGAAACCATCAACTAGGAAGAGGATCAATCTTTATAACGGATTCATTACTTTAATATTTTTCATATCAGTTATTTATCAACATAAGCAACTTTTTCGTCCTATTATTTAATTATTTTAATCTCTAAAATCCTTTATAAGTAATGGCACAATCGGCAAAAGCCGAAAAAAATAAAACTGCAATGTATAAATTTATGATATCTTTGTATGTCATAATCCGTCCATACATCTATGTGTAATATAGGGGCTGGGTCGGATAATCCACGCGTCTACAATTTATATAAACCTATTTAATTCATAATTTAACTATTAAGGTAAAATGTAACACATGCTCCTAATTTGGTGTCGCTAAAAGAGCACGCAATGTCACACACACAGTTTAAGGAGACTGCATGCTAATGCGTGAAATAATACCTAACGGCAGTCCCGCGGGGTGATGGACGACGATGAGCGGGGTGTGTTTTAGTACGTAGGAGTACTAAAGTACCTGGCTTCACCCAAGGGTGAGTTGTACATGCCAGCAGTCCGGAGTTACGTATACATGGGCAGGGCCCCCAAGATTTATTATACGTATGGCTGAGTAAGGACAACAATTTTGTGATTACATTCTTATAATTGTTCCATTCACTTTGCTGATAATTTTTCATTTTAATAAGTTTCGTAACGGAACTGTGTTAGTTATTGAACTTGGGGATTGTGTAAATTATGGGGAAGAGTAGCGTATGATGGCATATAGTTGCAAAATGGAGCTTTTGCATTTCGTTAAATGGCTGACATATAATATGGCAGCATACTGTTTTCATTCTGTTTGAAGCACCCAGAAGGAGGTGTCGGAGACCCTATATATAATATATATTCTTGATCAGAATAACTATGACCTCCTGCGCGTCTGTTATTGTAATGCTCGTAGTCACGCAACAAAGTTCTAATTTCATAATAAGTTTTTTTCACGAACCAAACAAAAAGTATAGCTTTAGCTAAACTAACAACCGCAAAAGGGAGCAGTGCGTTTTTATGATTTTTCCTTTAAATAAATAAATATTAAAGATATGTTGAAGAGCTATTGATTTTAGTAGTTTGTTATGGCTTATTTATTAATTTAGGCTAAGTTTGTATTGTCAGTACTCTTCGATAAATTGCATGGCATCGATAAATGAAACTCTACTTGGCTTCGTTCAAGGCCATTTTTCTACTTTTTCAATTGTGTCCACATTTGTTTGAGTTAATCATATATTTAGACAAATGTTCAAACGCTACAACCTATCACTAATAGTGTTGCGTAAAACGCAAACACCACGGCCACAACAATTTAACAAATAATGCCACACAGAGGCCAACAATATCCAAACAAAGTCACTTTAAACATCTAAACAAGAAAACAATCTATTGCGCAACAACTCGAATATGTTTGGGAAAACATAAATGTGGTCGCAGGCACACACACATATACACAACTTTTGAGGCACAGCCAGTCATATCGCACATGCCGAGTGTGCAACATAATTAATCAAAAGGTCAGTTATTATTCCGTTTTTCGTACTTTTTCATTTTTGCATACATTACAGCATTATATGCATCACAAGTGTAAATAAAACAAAGCAACTGTAACTGAACGGCGGAGCGAATAATGGAACGGTTCGAGGTGCGTGCTTGCATTTTTTATTACACAATCATAAAAACAATAGTTAAATAACACCGCATAGCACACAGAATTGCAATTGTGTCAAATTGCCGTCAAAACTACATTCATTTCCGACAGATTTTTCATAGAGCAATACGCAGCCTACCCACCATACAATATACAATGAATACTTATAATTATTTTGTACTGGTGAATTGTTAAGAAGGGAGCAGCGGCGAGTGATTGGCGAAAACAACTACAAAGTGGCTTTTATTAGCATTTCGGTTAAGTTTTATTTTTTGTTTGTTTTTTATATTGTTCTGTAAGTTCCCTTCTTGGGCCCCGCCCTGAAACGGAGTACCGGCATAGGTGCTTCGTCCAAGGATCACGGGGCCAGAACAAAAATGCAAAAAGCATATTATATAAGATACCTTGGAAAAATTCCTTGGATCAATAATCTACCTTTTAGCAAACATAATATAATGGGATACCAACCCATGGGCAATAGGCTGTCCAAAGTTGGGAGATCAAATGATCGACAGTCCTACCAAAGACTAAGTTTGGTACCGCGGGGTACTGGAGCCCCAAGAACTAAGGTTCTTGCCAGTACGTACTCTTGGGTAGGCCCCCTTGTGGGAGCTTCGCGGGGGCTGTAAAATCGCTATTGGTGCATGGCAAAAAACCCCTGCCACCAAGGGGTGAACTTACATAGCCTATGATGTAAGTTCTAAAATTGGGACCTCCTTCGGGGGGGGCGCAGGGACGTAAACTGTAAGTTCCCTTCTTATCTTCATTAGGCTTCAATACGTTTTAATATATACATATATAACTTCTCTGAAACCTAACGCACTCTACGTATGTTGGGAGAAGTAGCAAAACACTCATAGCCACCTTGAATTATTATTTCCATGGTGAGTAATTCTCAAAATCCTGTTTTGTGGGTCTCTAAAGCTAGAAGCAGGGAAATTCCATATACAAGGAGGCCATTAATGGACACATAGATATAGATTTTTCCTTATATACTACAACCTCCATTACATGAATTTCGGGTCTTTCTAACTCAAAAGCACTAGATTTTTGAAGTCTTTTCAGTCAATTCGGTAATGGAGCAGCATAAAGTTTGACGTAACAACTAAATGCCTTAAATTTAGACAGTTCTTGTTACAACGGAGTAATTCGCACCATTTTTTTGTAATATTCCGTTTCAAACCTTGTTGTACCCTACACCATTTGTGGTATATATAAAGTTTGTGGATATATTTGTAACTCCTGAAATAATTCAACCATGTGCGTCTGTCTGTCTGCTAGTCACGAAATTTGTGCGCAAGCCGCAGGTCGCATTTTATGAAATATTTCGATACAATGTGATCTAAATTGACCTAAAAAAAATCGATTGAAAATTGATTGAATCGAACCATTTTTAAAATCCCTCTTCAGAATTTTTGTGCCGTCGAAAAGATCGCTAAAATCAGTATTACCCCATATGAATTTATTTATTCTTGTATGAACTGTCCAAGCTTGTGTACTTTTAAATATTTTCAAAGGCGTTATAAGAAGAAGCTTTAACGTTTTTGAAATGTTGTTCGTTCTGCAAAAAATATTAACATTAACGCTTTTAACCTTACATTTTAACCTTATACTGGATATATTTGCCGAGGGTGTATTGGTAACATTGCGGGAGGGGCATAAGGTGGGGGCGTTCTGCAATAACGACATTGGCAAGATATATGAAATAAATGAAATCAATTGGACGCTTAACATACGCTTAACATTTAAACACCAATATGTATAACAATGAATGCGGCTGACAAAGCAATATATCGTTTGAGGGCTTTTTCTATGTAACTAGAAACCAAAGCACGCATACCACACCCACTACAAAAAAAACTTAACTCTTGCAAATATTGTACACAAAGCGGACCATCACACTGCTTTAGACAGGGGAGAGCCAAGGCGGGCACCACTGAGCATTTGTTTTTATCCAAATAGCTCATACTGTGCTAAGCGAATAGCGAATGTTTGTAATGCAATTCATTTATGATTTGCTCTATGGAGAGATGAAAGATAATATCCGTATAGAGCGAACTCGCGCGAGCTTCGCACTTATAAGCCGGGTTCAATTGTTGTGAAGTCTAACTGCTTGGTTGGCGGCGACCTGCTTGCCAACTTGTTAACATAAATTTGCGATTAGAGTTTTGCACATAACAATAAAACGCGAGCGCACATACACACGATTTGTACGACTTTTATTGTTCAGTATATGTGGCCTGAGAAGCTCAAGCTCCCAAACAGCTTGAGGATCTATGATTAAATAATATTATATTTTGCTTTGCTTTGCCACTTTTTGCTGTGGTCGTTGGTTTCAATTTTAGTTTTTTGTATGCATTGGCTTTTTTACATCGACCACATTAAGGGGTGTACACTAAGTTTGTCATTCCATGTGCAAATACTGGAAGGGAGCGTCATAAACTCCACAGAGGGTATATATATATTCTTCGTCATCATCAAAACCTGTATTGAGGTATTGCCATGATGGACTTTGCTACTGACATCTATACTGATAGTTATGTATTTAAAGTGAGCAAAATCAGTTAATGCCACGCCCATAATCACAATCTATGGCACACGTCTATCGATAACCCAGTTATGAAAATGAAATTTGGCCAATTCATCGAAGTGCTAAGCAGGCGTGGGGTTGGATAACAGAGACGCCCACAATTTACAGAACGACTTCGTCTGACGTATAAAACGACATCTGCCACGTGCATGGTTTGGAGGTTGTGGAGGATATTTGAAATTTGGCTTGTGTGCATAACAAATACCGTTTCTTTCGTTTTATTCACACATGCACACCCATTTTAACAACACATATAATCGTGACAAATTTAGAGATATATGGTTGAATTTTTAATTATCTCTTCCTTTTTATCGTATTCTCAGCTAGTTACGATAATATGCATTAACTTGATTGCAACGTTATTTAAACATCATCAGTACTTGTAATATTTACACAGATGGCTTTGGAGCACTTAGTTTTATTGTACAAAACGACATCTATTAAACAAGTGCACTCGAGAATATTTATTTCGTCTTTTAGCTCCAAGTTTTTTAAAAAGCGGTGTTTGCCTTAATCTCCATAGGTTCTCCTATACAAATTGACACCTGCGCAGGTTATAACAATTATACCAAAAATTTAAGAGTGGCATTGATGCTAATATAATGTGGGTGGCAACTTTTGAGCACAGACGACAATAAAAACTATTTTCAACTTTTGTTTAATTGTGGGCGTGTCCTTCGCGCAATTTCTAACCTTCAGATCGATTGAGAGTGTTTTGTCGATTGCGGCGTGACTCCCAATCGATTTTGACCAATTTAAATAGCGACATACTATTCATTCCAATAATAGAAAGACACACGGACGGACATGAATATAGACGGATTTTCTAGTGTTGCAAACGGAATAGCATACTTAGTATACGTCCATCTTATGTGAATAAATTTGTTTATGAAAATATAGATATTATGTTGCGTAAGTTCGTCCTTTTTTGTGCATCATAAATTGTTCAACTCATTATAATAACATTTACATACTTATTTGGTTTTTATGTATAAGGCTCTTTCTCTCACCATTCCCCTACAATGCTAGCTAGAAATTTATTTTATCGCCTAAAGTGCCGTAAAAATTACGGTACGCCTAAAACGGTAGAACAAGTTGCAGTATGTACATGCTTTAAACGCATTTATAATTGATCAATTTACTAGGCAGTTGACAAGAGTGTATTTAGTACGTACACATCCAACTTATTGTATGAATTGTGATGAATGCGTTTCAATCCTAAGTACGCAGTATGCATAACATCTACTTATGCAGTGATCGGCAATTTAATGTGATGGTATTAAAACGCTATAAAACAACAGCAACGGCAACATGAAAATATTTTTTAATGATCCCAAGAAAATAACTCTATCGTTTAAAAAGAATTATGTGCGAAATTGAAAACAACAAGATTTTAAGATGTTAACACATTATGCACATAAATATGGGGCTGTAATCATACGTATGAATAAAAAACAAGTAAAACCACTAAACTTGGTTTAGACCAAATCTTAGACACCCTATGTATTTATGCGTTACTTATGGACGTGACTTGTACACAATAATGCTCACTTTATGGACACTTGAATTCATTATGTCAAATATAAAGAATGTATTAAATGTCAACTCCGTGGCTTTATTTTTGTGATCGTCAAGGGCATTGCAAACGCTTAGACGTACAACAATGCGATTGCTATAAAGAGTACAAAAAAGTATATTGCCCTCCGCACAAGATGAGCGCTAAGGTATACTAAGATTAAATCTGTGTGCATTACCTAGAGACCGTTCAAAGGATAAAATCGCTCAAATTTAACTAGAATTTCTAATCTCTTCTCGTACATATTTATATTTACCGTAACCGTTATTGAACTAAAAATGGGCGGGACCAAATTATAGACCCGCCCATATCGTGTAAAGAAGGATTTTTAGTCCAGATTTTGCGGACTCCCCACCCGAAAATTATGTATATATGTTGAGGATATCCAAGGTTTGTCCTCATTTATGTCATTTACGTAGCAAAACATTTGTAAATACGTATATATTCTGAATTGTCCGTTTGTGTGTCATCCTCTTGGTCGCAGTAAATGAGAATTCTGTTACACACTTGACGGAGGTGTCGAAGGTTAGGGATTCTTACGCCGTTTTGCGTATTCCTCATTTTAGAAGAGAAAGTGTTGGTAATTGATTGCTCTTTGGAGGGGTTTGGAGGTAAGTACTTAAGATTTCGCTTAAGTCGAATTTAGCTTTATGGACTCTTATAAACTTATACACAAAGTGGTATTGTAGGTAATTGTTATATACTTTACCTTATGGGCTCTGATGGGGGCGCCCTCTGAACAAGCTAATGTGACGTCCACCAGACTCTCGTCCTGTAATAATTGACTAAACACCCCTAACAGGTTGGATTGATGATTGTTCCACCTCAAGCAGTAATGCTCACTGCCCATGTCGGTGACAGCTTACGCTGCTGAAATATTTAAAGAAGAAAAAAGTTTTAAACAAATTGTATGGTTTTTCTCTAAAATAATAAAATTTGAATTGAAAAGAGTTCACAACCACACAAATTATAACATAATCTTACTTATGGGTTTTACTTGAACTCATACACAAAACACATTTATTCAGCTAGTGAAGCATTGACCGTACGCGCGTGTTTGATGTCATGTAGTGTTTCCCAATCAACCAAGCAAACAAGAAAATCAGACAGATGTCCGTACGTCTGTCTTTTTCGTCCCCTACTTCTAATTCGTATTTTTAATGTGTCCGCTTTAATTTTTCTTTGCTCCTCCTCTGTATGTGATGTTGCATCGGCAATATATTATTTTGTGCCCATTATTTAAATGCTTGTTAAGTTTTGCATTACATTGCAATTTAATTTCACCTTAAATGTTTTGTAATTGATAGACTAACATTGATAATATTTTAAGCTTTGTACGTAGTTGCACTGGCAAAGTCGGACAACAGCGTCGCGTATTTAATGCATAGTTAAGATAGTTTAATTACTCTAATAGTTTAATTACTCTAAAGAGAACGGTTTTGACTACGGGCCCAACTTTTTTCCTATTTGAATGAGAGGACTTCTATGTCTACTTGAAATGTCTGTCTTAATGAATTAAATTCCTCCGAATGAAAAAAGCCAACTTTAATATTTTCTTCTTCAGTTCTTTACTAAGACAAAATTCAAAAAATAAAGAGTCTCAATAAGTGTTAAAAATATACAATAAGTAAAAAAAATTTAGTCTGAAAGTCTTGAAATTTCTTAACCAAATTCAAAACTTACACAAAACAATGAAAGAATAAACCGTAAATATATTTTTAACTCCATAGTTATTGACTACTGTCATAATCAGAATCATAGTTACTTTATTTAGTTTTTTTTGTCATTTCAAACATAATAAAAATCAACATAAACGTAAACTAGGCTCATGTTTGGTGGTAATGTCACATTAATTTTTTATCTCTACGCGTTGTATTCACAGTGGAAGTACTTCGTGCCAATTCAATAGAAGAGAGAAACGACCAAGCAAGTAAAATAGCTAAATTTAACTTAAACAGAACTTTAGCACACATCACCAACGCACCAAGGCTTTCCACGTAGTATGCAGTGTTTCAATTTTCAACTTTCTTTCTTGTGAACCCTATTTTGGGCAAAAAATGTTTAAATATTGTTTTTTCCTTTGCGACCGATTTTGTTTATTTTCAATACTTACGAGCCTACTGAGGCGGTATCTTTTAGAGACCTCCTTCTGGGTGGGGTGTATAAAACGTGATGATGGGCAATCAGATATTCTGAATACACCTGAGTATGTACTTTTGGTGGAAGCTTACTTTCGAAACAACGACCATAGTAATTGTCGCAATAATTTCTGCATATTTTTGTTCCTCTCTGATATGAGTGAACGTGTGCAACTGCATATGTATTCACTAACGGCTTTGGGCTACTATTACACTTGCTTTATACTGATAGTGTGTAATTAACAAATTAGTAGCCGTGCAGCTTAGCTTTATTTTAGTAGTAGTATGTTAAGTGGTGTTGTACCTGGTGGTTTGCCGGTTCAATACAGCTCAAGGCTAATTATTGTGATTTTTTAATTTATGTGATTTTTCTTTTTCTTCTCGTTCTTGTACGATTTTATTGCTTTTTTCACAAATACCTTCAGCCTAGATATATATGTTATTTACTTTGTTGTAATATCAGAGGCACCACAACCAAAGCCTACTACGTTTCCAGTTTTATAGGTGCTTATAGTCTTGCTTAACAACAATTACATTGTTTAGATCGTGTCAGAGTACAGAGACATTATTATTAGAAATTTATACGAGTAGTTAGTTACTTTTTATAGTTCATAAAAAGTTTCTTATAAATTGATAAATATTGTTAATAATCAATAGTGTGTGTGATGAGGACTGAAAAGTTCGCTTTGCTTATCTAAGGCTTTGTTTCTAATAATGATGAGAAGTACTCAATATGGAATTTCAAATATTTCAAATTTATATAGTCACCTACCTTAAATATTCTAAAAAAAAAAAAACGCACCAACATCTGATATATATTCATTATAAGTGGGCGTGCAAAAAAAATTTTGCAAAATTTTTCGCCTGTTTTGTAAAATTGTGAGAAGGCCCAAGGACTGATTCAATCCGCTTTCAATACCAATGTTCCGAGATATACAGAGATTATTTGCATCAAATTTCAGGTATACAGGCCTTACGGTCCAGGAGTAATATGAAATTAACTTTAAAGTAGAATTTAAGATCTGCATAAGAAGGTTGGTCAATTCAAAAGGTATTGATATGAACATGTCTGCCAAATTTCAGGTTTAACAAAGTGAAGCGATTTGTTATTTGGATTTGGATGTGGAGGGTATACCCCAAATTTAGATTTGTTACTTGTTTTAGTTATTTATTTTTTTAGTACTGTTTATCTACCCACTAGTTTTACATTTAAGATTTGTACGTTTCCTTACGCAGCAAATTTGTTTTACTAATGGTAATGGTTACATAGGTCGTTCGGTCGGTAGATCATTTCAGTGGCAGGCAGACGTGTAAGCAAAATTGTAATTAAAGCGAGGAAACATTGCGGAGACACATACAAGCTAGTCAACACCACCACAAGTTGTTTTATATGCAGTCGCCTGTACCAGTTTCCATTTGATAAATCGTATTTTATTAGTAATTCGTTTTTTTAAGCAGGACAAAACCAAATGAAATGTTTGTATGCACTAATAAAATATTGGGAGTTTGTGTGTTTGGTTATGATGTCTAATGTTAGTATTTAGTAATTGTGCTGTAAATGCAATTTGATTCATTTTAATTATGCGTGTACAACAGAGAAATCAAAGCAATAACAGGAGCAACAACACCGATAATAATAACGGCAGCATCATCACTAAATAACTACTAGATAACCAACATGATAAACGGCAGAATTTGCTGCTGCTTCGGACCATTTTCATCCTAAATATGAGTCATGGCCGACTATGTGGAGTGTATATGCGCCTAGTAGCTTCGAATTACAATCACTGCATGTATCTGGATGTGTGTATAATTTACATTTGTGTGTAAGAGTGCGAGTAATAAATGCCATTTTAAGTATAATTTGCGGGTGCAGAACAAGTGCAGCACCAACGACGCATACCAACCAATAAATTTCACTGTTTTATAGTTGTGCGGACGGTGTGTGTACCCGTTACAGGTACATTAATGATTTGTTGTGAAAGCTTTACTTAATTGCTCTTCCTTTAGTTGCAAATTATTAGTTATTCTAGGATAATTAAATAAAATAAAATATAGAGGAAGCGCTAAAGATGTACAGAGAAAGGAGGAGAGAAGTCTTTTTAAGGCTTGTATCAAATATTGTGAACATAAACTGTGGGTGTGGCAGGTATACACACAAATATGCATTCTTTTGACTGTCGTCAGTAAAACAGGCACATTCTGTATATTGCTATCTAAACCCGGCCAATTTCAGAACAGAAAGTATAAATTGCAGCCATGACAGACTTTTACTAAATATGGGCACGGCTGTTATTCGATTTTGTTCATTTTAAATGCAATAGATAACTGACTAACCTAGGTAGAAGAAAAATGTTTCAGATTTTTATGTTGATGAAGAATTTATATGTGTGTATGGGTACTACTCCAATTCCAAATGGAATCGAGAAGGATAAAATTTGTAATTGTGCAATAGCACTTTTTTTCGCCTTTTTTTTATCCAAACGCTCAGACATCTCTGGAAATTCGGCCAATTTTGGAGAGTAATGTTTGGGTTGTTAGGTTGGTTGGTTCCCGCTGCCATAAATAAAAATTGCACGCATAATAATGAAGCAATAAAGTGCAAATTTATTTCAACAAATAAAATACTGATTTATAGTCAGACGCACAGCATGCGTCTGTCCAGAGTCTAGAGCTTTAAGTGTGAATTTGTACGCCAAAGGAATAAAGAACAGATCTACAGGTCACTGTGGCCAGAGTTGAAGGCATCATCAGTCAAACGAACTCTTGCTTGGTGTAAGGCTCCGTCATTTGTGTGTGGGAGTAAATTCGCTCATACACATTGCTACGCACCGCGTGGTACATGCACACGCACATATACAAAATACATGGGGCAATATAAATAAATAAGGCGAAAGAGGAAAAGCAGAACAGTTAGACTTTTAGAAGAATTTTTACTGCTTAACAAAAACTTCTTTCACCGGTAGACACTGGGTACAAATAGAAAAATTATTGCTTGTTATTAAAATCTGGCCTTAACTTCAAAGAATTCACAACAATAACATCAAATGGAAACAACAATAACATCAAACGACCTCTTGCAGAGTTTGGTCATAACTATCTTATGATCTCAAGATTACAATCGTTTTAAAAAACTATCTGAAGCAAAGATTGGCATCCACTAAAGTACAGAAACAACAATAAACTATTGCAGAAACCATACATTTGGTCACATCACGTATTGTGCTTTTGCTCAGCCAAGATGTTAAATGAATTTATTTATTTAAGCGCAAAGCAAAACGAACACATGCACTCACACGCACACAGGCTTCAAAGCGTATAATATGTGTTAACATACATAATTAAAACTGTTGGTGCGAGAAATTACTCTAAATTATCCGAATGTTATCTGTGCTCTGTTTTGTTTCTTTCGAAAACATCTTTACATACCAATAAACAATGTAGCAATAAACACAATTTCATGCACGCTATATAGTACAGTTTTGCATCTTCTCTTATTTTATTGGCACACCATACAAATTTAATATGTATATAAACAGGTATAAGTATGCGTCCTGTATGTGAATTTTACACCGACGAAGATCATTTATTATAATATAAGTAAGAAGTTTATACATTTCTGTTCAGCTTTCTATATAAGCCTCAGCTTTACCTACCACCTCAGTGTATTTAAACAAAATGTATGATTGGCAGTGGTGCTTATAAGTGATGGGCGTATATTTAATGGCATTTTTCAGCGGCAATAAAATTGTCCAATTGAGCAATATTGTTGTTAAGTTCGGAGTATAAATTTCAATTTTTGCGACCAGGGGGATAAAAAAAATCTTGATGTTAGCACCACTTCAGACTTCGGAAATCTAGTGATGGTCTCAATATGCTACTTGGCACTGAAAATTGATTAAATCAATGAAACAACAGCAACAAAAACTGGAACAGAAGCAATTCCTAAGGGTTTTCTCCGTTACTCCCAATTTAAAGGGCTCACGACTCATAGACTGAAGCGCGTACATTTTTCAACAATTCGATTCACAGCGAAATAAATTTATTTCAAACCTCTCTCTTATAATAAATTTAACCACACACGCTTCTCACTTATGTAAAATGAATTTGCGCGCTCATTCAATAATTCCAGTGAGCTCGTAAAGTATTTTCATGTGCACGTTGAAACTTGAAGCTGACTTAGACGTGATGGAATTCCCCATGTTCTGGGAAGAACAAGTGTGGTACTTTAAGAAATTTGTTTTGTTAGCTGCTGATAGCATTTTAGTTTGTGCATAGAACAAAACCAATTAAATTCTAAATAATGTGTGCGCACCAATTTCTGCGTAAAGTACTAATTGTTCACGCATGCATGAGTTAATTAGAGACTAAATAATTCGCACAACCTGATAGATTCATTAACATGCGGTTTCTCGTTCTGACTTTCTCTCTATACATTTACAAATTTTCTTCAAAAAAATTTACAAATTTTCTTGAAAGAAATTTGAATATTTTTTGGTATTTGTGTTATTTTTGAAAGCGCGTGTTCTTGAACCGTATTCCTAAGTACCCATATACGGACATTTAGGGATTCATAAATGCGAGACCATTTTTTTTCTTTTCGAAAGACCGAATAATTTTGCTTTTTAGTGCTGAGCCAAACTTAGTTTACTTACTTGTTATACCCTGCACCACATTGTGGAAACGGGTATATTAAGTTTGTGCGGATGTTTGTAACTCCTAAAGGGCAAATACCACAACCACCTTCAATTATACCGATCGATTCAGAATCAATTTAATCATGTCCGTCTGTCCATATAAATTGGGCCCCGCCCCGAAACGGAGTACCGGCATAGGTGCTTCGTCCAAGGATCACGGGGCCAGAACAAAAATGCAAAAAGCATATTATATAAGATACCTTGGAAAAATTCCTTGGATCAATAATCTACCTTTTAGCAAACATAATATCAATGGGATACCAACCCATGGGCAATAGGCTGTCCAAAGTTGGGAGATCAAATGATCGACAGTCCTACCAAAGACTAAGTTTGGTACCGCGGGGTACTGGAGCCCCAAGAACTAAGGTTCTTGCCAGTACGTACTCTTGGGTAGGCCCCCTTGTGGGAGCTTCGCGGGGGCTGTAAAATCGCTGGTAGTGCATGGCAAAAAACCCTGTCACCAAAGGGTGAACTTACATAGCCTATGATGTGAGTTCTAAAGTTGGGACCTCCTTCGGGGGGGGCGCAGGGACGCTTAAATCCCTACAAACGTCTAATTAAGTCTCCACGACGGGTATAGACATAAAACACACACTTCACTGTCCATATAAATTTGTGCGCAAGCTTCAGGTAGCATTTTTCGAGATATTTCGATGAAATTTGGAACAAGAACATGTATTGGCCCAAAGGGGTACCCTATTGAAAATAGAGCGGATTGGACAATTTTTAGAACCCTTTCCTTTATAATTTTTTTTTTATTTCATAAAAAAACAAAAAATAAATAAAATTTATGTATCACTTTGAAACCTTTGGAAATACAAGTAGGTATAGAAAAATAAAATTTTTCAATTTTCAGAGAAAATATTAAATACGGTATTTGATGGTCGGGCTTGACTGACTGTAATATTTCCACTTGTTCTTATTTGCATTTTTCCACCAATTGAAAAAGGTAGAAAACAACGCGCAGTTGTTAAGCAACAACAATACCACATTTTTTATATAAATATTAATATTAAAGATAATAACAACAACATACAGTAACATTCGTGGTAACGTAATGCAACGTAACAAGCGGCGCAGGAAACGATTACAAATGTGTACACTTGGATATAAAGAAGGTTAAATACATATCCAAACATACTTAAATTAAATAGATATTGTTGTTATTATGCTTGTAATAATAACCACTAATAATAAGTGTACGTTTGGAAGAAGCAAAACGCACGTATGTGTATGCGCTCACTTTGAATAACAATAACAACTACAACAAATATCAACACCAGCATTGCATAAACACCGTTAAGCACCAGAAATAGTTGTAACTTGTAGTATTTTTATGGTGTTGTTTTCTTTTATTTTATCACTGAATTAATTATCAAAGATTGTTAGTTTTATTAAAAAATACTTTTGTTACAATTATTTGAAAACAATCAAATCAGAAGGTTATGAAATGAGTTGATAATTAAGTTGTGTAAAATCTAAAAGAGTTTTCTTTGTTTTCAAAAAATGAGGCAATTCATGACGGCTGCGGACGTTACCATCTCTGTCGGCCGTATTGTTGACATAAAATTAAAGAAAAGGTGCAAAAGGGCCAAAACTGCCTTATATTGATGACGCTGCCACTGTTAAAAACGGTCTTCACATTGTAGCGATGATTGTACGATATTTTTATACTCTCCGCAAAAATTGGGAAGTCTACTGTTTAGTGTGTCATTTGTTAATTAAGAATTAAATGTGTTTCTCGAACCATCTGCTTTTTATATAATCTACGACCGCACAAGTTAAGCCGAAATTTTATTCAAACACTTCTCATTTCCATACACAGCGTCCCTTCTAAAGTGAGTGGAATCGGTCAAATTTGCAAATTATTACAACGCACACTTTAAAAGTGGACGCAATTGTGTACAGGCGACCCCCACAGTTTCCTTATAAACGTGGATAATTTGATGATTTGGCCTAAGCCAAATACAACTTTACGTCTATCTGTCATTGTGATTAAACGTAATAAACGTAAGCAGTCAGAATCAAAGTGCAACATCAACAATTACAACCACACTAACAAAGGAGTCGTGCACAAGCTCATATCGACATAAATTATGCATATTTATGCAAGAGCCATTGTAGGTAGAGACGTTTTAATGTGCTTGTTGTATAATACAACGATTAAACGTGTTATTATTACTTTGCATTAATAAAGTACTAAATGCAATTAAATTAATATGTATTGTTAAAATATGCAAAAAAAAAAAAAAACAATCGATTGCAAATATTAAATATTACATCCGTCATAGCTAAAGCCTGATGAAATGAATCCAAAAACAAGTAAGAACACTAATGTGGTTTAGGCCAAATCTTAAACACCCTACACCTCCATATTCATACACTGGGCGTGGCAAATAGCTGATTACGTCCTATAACAGTTCAGTAAATTTAAAATTTCAACTTCATAGTGAAACTACGGCAGATTTGTGTCGATTGTGAGCGTAGCACTTTAAGTATGGGTTCTAAAAATATTTGTACAAAATTTCTGCTATTTCCGATATTACAAAATTCACATCTGCGACAGGGCCAACAACAGGTGGACGGACTAGATTAACTCAGAGTAGGCTCTCTGACGTCTCCTTTTGGGTGTTGTAAACGAAATGCCACACTAAGGTGGAGTGTCTAAGAACAAATGTAAAAGCAAAATATAACGTTTGTTTTGTCATTGTTAAGCGTAATAACTACGTTGGTATACTATGTGATATATGTGCTCAAATTATCTATATACTAAGTGTGTGTTTTAATCTTCTATTATTCTGTCCTTTCATGGAAATATTTCATAATTGAAAATTATGTGTACATGTACAATATGCTGCAGTGAATTGGTCCCATATTAAAATTATACAGATGATAACGTTGCGTGTCGGGGTCGTGACTTTGAAAATGGCTCGAAGTCGTGTTCTTATATTAAATTCCAAATTTCAATGATTCCGTTGCTGCATTTGTTTGCACCATCTGAGAAAGAAGTTTCAAACTTTCTTTTTGTTGTGCCTGCTACTGCTGCTGTGCTGCTTGCTTTACAATTAATAATACTCATACGTGCCCAAGGCCTAAATGTACAGAAATTCAATTAATTTTTTGCTTAGCTTTTGCGCCACAGGAAATCAATTATAAGTGTATGAAGAAAAACCCAAACCCGAACACTCTCCCACTACTACCACTACTATTGCTATATGTATGTGTATCACACAAACAGGCAGGAAGAGTGAACGTGAGGAAGATCATAAATTCTATGTCACCCACCGGCGCACACGCAAAGATCACAACAAGCAATTAGTGGATGGCTGGTGGCTGATGACTGTGTGACGGTTGGTTTTCATTGGTAATCTGATACACGCGTACAACCTATACACTCACAATATTTGACATTAAAATGTCATTAATAATTAAATTTCCAAAGGATACAAATACGTGAGTAACTGGCAACATGGTGGTAGGCTTACGTACATGTGTACGATGAAAGGCGCCACAAAGTGTTTGCATAGGCAGCGTTGGTAAATTTTACTTCTTTTTCAAGAAACTTAATTAACTGCGGGTGCACAAATTCCATATGTAGAGGCATAGATATCAATATCCAAACATATTATCAAGCGGCGTTACCTATCGACGCTTGCTGGGCTATAAAAATTGATACGCCATCAAAAGAATGCAACAAAAATAATCGAGTTGCTTGTGTGTGGCGACACAACACGCAGTATATTAAGGAGTCAAAATGGTCAAACCAACAATGATAATAACAACAACTACAACAATCATCATGTTAGTTTGGTGTCACTGGCTGTGATGACCGGTATGCACCTATAACTACGGGTATATATATACGACACATGAACATTGGCTTAAATGTTGTACATAATAGTAGTTCGCACTCGCACATTGGTAGCCTATGTCGACCAATTGCAACGAGCAGCCTGACAAGCAATTTATTAATGAGATTGCCAATTGATTGTAGAGTAAAACAAAAAAAAAAAAAATGAAAATTATGTTTAATTCGGGCGTTGCCATATACAAACATATAATATACTATACCATAACAAGCCAAACATAGTAAGCGGAGCCGGTACTGTGGGACACACACACATAGACGCACGCTTTCGTATTCAATTGCATTAAAAGCTTATTGTTGTTGATTTCAGTTATCACTGACAAAACATTTGTTGTTACAGCCCAAACTAGTCAGTCAGTTAGTCAGCAATTGGGTGCTAGGCTTTATTGAACCTATTAGCTCGTTTTTGTAGGAAACGTACCAAACCCAGAATTCGACATAACAACATAACAAAATTCAAAGTGAAAATGCGAACCAGATCAGTATCGCAGTGCTTGTACAATATCAAAAACCGTACAACACTATTAAGAGTATCAGTATGAGCTTTTCAGAAGCATGCTTAGAGATATGTTTGCGTGTGTGTGCACAATGGGGCGGGCAAGCGAATGCGTGTTGGCCAACAACATTTAGTTAACTGTTTGTTAAGATACATGATACCCCACACAACACAAAGCGACAACTAAATGATGTAAATTCATGTTCAAAAGTCTCAATTTTGTCACCTTAAAATTACATATCAAATGACGCCAAATTTTGCTACAATTTGAGAGATTTAATTCAACTTTATTAATTTATTTTCTCTGCATGACCATAAAAATTGAAATTATCGGCTAAAAAGATTTGTCAATCAAACGTCATCTACGATTAAGGTTAACATTATTACAGACTGTGCGAACGTTTTTGCCATAATTATAACTTTACTTACAACACTCCCTCCGGTTGTAACTTTTACTTAAACAAAAATTGCTTTAGCTTTAGTGTACTCCACTTTGATACTGACAGCTTGAACTTCAATTAGAATGATTCAAACATGACACAACAGCGCCTGTGCCAGCTTCGCCCGCAAACGAAATAAATTTGTGACAAGTGAAAAAGTTAAATTTTACCAATGGCCAAATGGGCTAATCTTGAACATCCTCCACTAAGATCATTAAAACAAAATGATTTTTATAAATTAGAGGCGTGGTATTAAAGCATATTTTATGAGAAATCATGTTTTTTCGATACTTAATTAAATTTAAAATAAGACATTTTATTGGCACTACGCAAAAAAAATTACAACAAAGCAACAAAATTAACACTTCCCACTTGTAATCTCTAACGCACACTGAAGCGTGGAAGCAAGCATTATCGTGGATTACTTTTAATTCTTGGCCACTATATGCTCCTCGAATATCAGTAGTATACAATACAGTAGTCAGAGTTCCATTATTCATGACTACCAGCTAAGTAAGTAATAAAGATAGAGTATTTGTCCCCATTGAACCAGCGTCGTCTCAGGCTTTTCTAGAACAAATTTTGGTGTTACAAACTTGTTAGCTATGGTGAGCTTAGTAACCTGTTACAGCTCACCATGATTTCATTTCTCATGCTTTTACACGTCTTTTTACTGTTTTTGGACTCACCTACTTCTCTGAGAAAATCTTCCGATGAAGCCACCGATCTCTAAATACCTAAATTGCTCGAAAAACTGCACATGTACGAGCGACACTTAGCTGACTTGTCTGGGTTTGTAACAATTATTTTTAAATTAACCTAAATCATCTTCAATTAAAGTTGCCAATAAATGTTAGAAAGCGTACAATTTATTTGGTTTTTAAGTAAAGTGCAATTAATTGAAAAATCAAAAAAATAAGGGTGGCCGATGCAGATGAATATGTTTTGTCGCTTTTTTACGGGTCCTTTTGTCAATTTTGCCCAATTTAAATTGGGTATCTTTGTGCAAAATTTACAAGTGCCTGAACTAAATTTCAGCACAATATATCAAAATTTATGATAGCGAGAATGCAAGCAACATGGACAGACATATCAAGAAAGACTCTTTTAAAACTTATGATATAAATAAAATAAAACATATGTACTTCTTTGGGTCTTTGACGCCTCGTTCTGCGTGTTGCAAATGTATGTGTTAACACTTCATTTGCAACAGCCCCCATCTTATGTGGAGGGTATAAAAATCAATCAATCAAAGTTATTTTGCATAAGATTTTTCATATATTCAATATATAATTGTGCGTTTATTATACACAAACATTTGACATGATTTGTATCCAGTACGGTTTAGCTAATTGTCGTGTCAGTTGATGATACAGTCATACACCATATGCTGAGACGCGCAACAATATAAATCACATGCATGTGTACAGATATTGGCCATAAAGAAAACAAAACTTCAACTTCAACCAATTGCTGTAAATTTTGTTTAAAGAACCAAAAAACAGATTAACAAATGTTTTTTGACATATGGTTAATATAGTGTTTGTAGTAAATTGTTTTGAGGTTAAATTATCACTTGACGTTAAGTGGAGTTATGTATGATTTCCAGTTGTTCAAAGTGTAAAAACAAGTCTATGGAATAAAACAAGTAAAAACATTAAATTTGGATGGGGCCAAATCTTACATACCCTCCACATTTGCACGCAAGCGATGGGTGCAGCAGGTATATGATTACGCCCCCTAATAGTGTATGCATTACGTATCATCTTGCAAGTCAGGTTTTACGCTACGGTTTTTAATTAATTGTGGGTGTGGGTGTGTCTGTTATTCGATCACGCCTATTTTTGGTACATCGATGGATGGGATAATTATGGAAGTGCATTCCCAACTTCAAGTTTATATTTTATTTATTAAGCTCTTGACCGATTTTGCCCATTTTAAATGCCTGTCCACGTCTCCGTCTGACACTTTTAGTTTCGGCACGCTATTCGTATGCATTCTTGAACCATAAAACCTATAGACCTGTAGACCTGAAACATACGCATAAATAATTTTTTCGTATCCAGTTATCTTGGTATTTTAGAGGGATTAAATAGGACCATGGTCTGTCATACAATTTTTAAAACCGTATAGTTTTTAGGGAAACTATAAGAGATACAAAAATAAAGTTTTGCTAAAATGTTAATATTATTCATTATTTATATATTTGGGAAAGTCAAATGAACAACGACCACCTAAAGTTGAAGAAGTTAGTGTGTTTTAGGCATTTATTTAGAATATTTATATATGTATGAATATGTATATAAAATGTCCGGAACAAAGTTGTGTTTTTATTGCGTTCAAAAAAATTTGAGATATTATTTCCTAACTATTAATTATGATAAGTGCCCTGGATTTGGCATACGTCCAATATAGCTCTGTTTTACGTGTGTTAGGTTGTTGGTTTTTCCAACGATACAGTTTATGCTTCGAACAAAATGCTGCGTAAAATTTTTGATAAGGGAAATATTAAAAAAAAAAATGATTTTGCCTATAAAATGTATGTTTGAGTAGAAAGCACAAACTTGTGACTTTTTCTATATGAAGAAAAAACTTTAAATGTTTTAAACCCAACAAGTACATTATTATTAATGTGATTTCAATAATATATTTTGATAACTCTTTATCAGATGTGCGCCTCTCATGTACACACACACACACACAAACGCATGCATGAGTATAATGTATAATTTTATAAAAATTACCACCAACACTGGCACTCCCGCCATATTTTTTAA
The DNA here is from genome assembly GCA_949710015.1 of Crataerina pallida. NCBI lineage: Eukaryota > Metazoa > Arthropoda > Insecta > Diptera > Hippoboscidae > Crataerina > Crataerina pallida. The sequence continues at coordinate 10,872,490 of OX453291.1, forward strand.
TGTCACATTACGCAATTTATTTGAAATATATTGAACAAGCCAAGCACACAAAAGAATGTGTGTCAGAGAGACAACAGCGAAAACAATAACAACATCAACAAAGTTAAATAAAAATAATGTTTTCCTCTAAATCAAATGACGGCAGCCCGCTGCTTTTGACAAAAGCATACTAACACACGTACCGCTCGATAGCACCAGCTGGTCAGCTGGCTAGCTGGTTAGCTGGCTGCGGCCAGCAGTGACAGTCTGTGCTCAAGCAAATGAGAATGAAGAAGTGGCATGAATTGCTACCTGATTGCGTGTTGCAAAAAATTCAAACACATACACACTTACACATAAACATTTGATTACCATCAGACGGTTGAACGGGTGTTTGAGTTATGTATACTTAGGATGGCCATGTACAAAGGATTGTTGTATTAGATCGGTTGGCTTGAAAGAAAAGCTAAGATATCTTTTCTTGTTCGGCCAAATGATTAATGAGGCGCATGCGTACAATTACGCAAAAATGCGCAAAGAAAAAAATAAGATGCGCGTATAGAAGACAATCACTAGCGACCGACATTAAGACAACATTAAGCTTGGAAATGTAATTGTAATATATTGTTGTAGAAGGCGCAAATATCATTGTAGCTAGTTGGTAAACATAAAGAATGCATAAAGGAGATTTATGACATGTATCAAATTACCCAAATAGATGGGAATTGAAAAAAAAATACAAATGAGAAGCATCACAACAATCATAATAGCAACAAACAAAAGAGCCTTTTTTGGCTTTAGCCACACATTGGATACCTGTTGGATACGCCAGCATGGTATGTACAATGTATTAAAATGAAACGTTTGAATTGCAAAGGTGCTTGTAGAATGTGGGCGTTCCTCAAGGCAACTCTGCATGCAAATCTCATTCCCTACCCTTATACTCTAACAACAATACAAATCATTAAATGTCCATGAGAATGCTAACAACAGACGGACATACAGTGTAGATTAACTCAGTTTTTCATGCTGGTCTTTGGCGCATTTATTCTGGGCGTTGCAAATGTACCTCCCATCTTATGAGGAGGGTATGAAAAATTGTTTCAAGTCTTTTGACCGATAGGCGTGTCTTTTGATCGATTTTGTCCACTTTCAAAACCAAGTAAAACTCCCAATAGCCTTTCTCCACTACCCGACCAAGAGACTGTGTACTGCAAACAAAGTCACAAATAGGCAGACTGAGAGATTGGCGTGGTTAAGTCGATGCATAATTTGATGCTGATCGAGAAAATATTTTATATTTGGTATACATGGAGGAGTTCTTAAAACTCCTTTTGGCAGTTGCATACCGAATGCCGTAGTATATCTCCATCACTAAGATGGGGGAGTTGGTTTTTTATTGGGACGGTCTTGATTAAATATATTTTCAATTTTATAACAATTTTCAATTCTATTACTAAACAAAGTGTTGTCAAGAAACACTCAACTAGAAGATTTAGGATTTCTAGAGCTGGGATATTTCTTTTAATCGATATTTAAATTATTTTTGGCTTCTAGTTAAATTGCTGGTGTTGTATGTTCGCTGCCATAACTGTTTTCACAAGCATATTGTAAATCAGCGTAACACCGGTACTTTCACACATACACACAATACATTTATAAATATGACACCACACGATTTTTATAGTTAAGACGAAAACAAAAAAATATATGAAAAGAAAAGAAAAAGAAAAAGAAAAATTTATATAAATGCCTTAACAAACTGTTGTCTTGCACGAATGCTCTCCTCTGTAGGCTACTGTACGCCAGGCTACAGGAGTGAAAAGATCTCTCAAATGAACAAAACAGCTGCACATTTAGAAGAAAACAAAACTCAAGCAACAAAAATAATAAAAAGAGCTATAACAACAACATACAAACACACTCATGTAACTCAAGTAAACAAAAGGAAAGACTCGTATATTCGGTTGTGTGTTTGTTTGACTTGCACTTCATTTCAGTGCAGTTCAAAGTATGTGTTGCTATTCATGTCACAAGCTAACATAGCAGTGTTGTTACCGGTCATATTGTTGCTGTACACGTAAGTGGCTGCCGCACTGTGCGGTAGTTGTTGTTTGCATTTTTATTACATTGTCTTGTTGGTGGGGCAACGCTTTTTGAGGTAATCGGTTTGATCATAATTTCTGCAAACTCCACTAACACGTTCGCATAATATAAGTAATTTATAGAAACCTACTGCCAGTAAATGTTTTCAGATAAACCAAAAAATAATTGTTTCATTCTCTTTAATCATTTGATAATGTTGGTACGCTTATCATTAAGGCATATTCAGGTAAATCGCGGAAAAGAAATTCAATCAAACAAAGTATTTCTTCAATTTGGAATTTTAGTCACCATCACAGTGATTGCAGTAGCCCACCCACAATAAATTTGCTCTTGTAAAACTTGTCAATTATTTTTCATATATTCCATTTCAGTTTCAAAAATCGCCAGGCGTACCTCATGGGGGAGTCATTTGTAGCCCGATTTGTATATTCACCACATAGGACATGAAAAATTTCATTAGCAACACCGGGAAGAAGACTTCCGTGTGAATGTATTTGTATTCTTGATCAACATTAGAAACTCTTCCGATCTAGTTATGTATGTCCGTGTATGTTTACTCTTGCGGTCGTAAATTTTGAGCTGTGCGGTCACTTCTAGTTTCGACAAAAATCTATTAATCTGCCACAAAAATTGACCTATGACTGTGCTTTACATATTTATATTTAATTCGTTCATTGATGTGTCTTAAATGGGCGTGGTCGAATAATATAAACGCTCATAATTTACAAAAAATCGTAGTTGGCTTTGAAAGCTGATACGTAATAGATTCACTATTAAAGGGCTGCCACGCCCACTGCTCGTATATAGATGTAGAGAATATTAAAGATTTGACCTAAACCAAATTTCGTTTTCTTACTTGTTTAAAAGGTAAAAAATTGTAAATTGTGAACGAACACTTGTATTCATTTTGCTGTAGAACAATACCTTCCTAAACTCAGAAAGTAAATTGGAAAGGTGGGAATGTATCAAAGTAAGCCTACCGCCACCACCGCACTTTGCAATTAAGCATAAAAATATTATTACAATAATTACATGGTATGGAACACACTTGGCCTTTATCTACCCAGCAATTGCCAACCGATTGCATATACATATTTATACGTATATGTATCATTTCCTACAACACACCACACATACATTGCTACAGATGGGTTAGTTATATATAAATGTTAAAAATGCAATATGAAGGCAGTGCTTCGAATGTTTATGTGCGTTCATAATTATTTTGTTTTATTTCTGTTTGGTGGGTTTCAAAAACAAAGCGAATGATATTTGCGAACACACCTTTTTATTTATATTGTATGCTAGTTATTATCGTTGCAATTTCTAATTCTTTATATAAATTATTTCTTAATGTGAGCTTTTTTCAGTTTTATGTATAACAACAATAGCAAATTCAGATTGTCATAACCTTGCAAGTTAATTCAGCTGCACAACTATGTAACTAATTTAGGTACGTGTGTGCACAACTCATATCCAATAAATTTACATAAATGTTTTCGTAACTTTTTATGTTCAATTAGGCGAAGATGTAATGAAATATCTCGATCCATGTCATTCCAAAATCTTTAGATTTATGGTATTGAGTAAATTCTGCTCAAGAAGAATTATTGCAACCTTGCAATGCAAAACGTTATATACATATTACCACTATGGTATTACTAAAAAAATAATAACTCTTTATACCAATGAATCTTCATAAAAATATTTAAAACACGAGATGCGCCAACTTAGCTTCATTATCAGTTCATCTTCGGCTTGTGGGACACATAGAACGCACCTGTAAAAGCCATTTCGTATGATTATAAGGTGGTGTGCATGTATGAATGTGTGTTTGTTTAGGTTGTACCGCGTTGTTTTAAAAATTATTATTATTGATTACCTCATAAAACGCGCAAAAATTTTAATTTCATGACCTTTGGGTGGTCACATACATATACATACACACAAACGTACTACGCAGTCATCGTTTAATTAATGGCAATTATTGCGCTTCATGCATTGGGGAATTTTACGTTTTTTTGTCTGGTAACCTTTTAAAAACTAGTGAAAAAGTTTACGTTAATTAACGTAATCGCATAATCATCACCACAAACGCATTGCAACCCGTGGTGCTGGCAAGCACCATATGTGAACAAAAAATTCAGAAAAAAAATTGTTAATCATGTTTTGTTGTTATTGTTACTTTTAAAGTCTTACGGTCATTTGACACGCAAATTTACTGTAATGCGCTCTTGCCCATCTCCACTTGCAACAAGATGAATATTAATGAGTGGAATATGTTTTCTATGTTACACCTGTTAACTACTGGCTTTAGTACTGCATTAGCATGAGTTCACACAATATTCAATTGAATTATAAATAAAGTTTTTTAAAACAGATGCAGTCAAAGTGATGAACGTGTGTCCACACGGCCATACATGAAAAAGTCATAAAAATTTACATTCATCTATTAGCTCTAACGAAAACAAAACTGTCCATAATAAGTAAATAAGGAATCTAACGAGTAACAGAAGTAAAAAACTAAATCCACATGTACCTACAAACAGTGGGCGTGGCAGGTAAATGATTACACCTTCATTAATTTTTGTACTGAATACGGTTCTTTGTTAGTTGAGGGCGAATCCATTATACGACCGTGCCCATTCGCTTCTGAGTGTTGTAAATGCTTTGATTAGCTTATATGGATGGTATAAGAAAACTTAATTTAGCTTTTAGGACAAATTTAAAATGTCACGGATTGTGGGTGTGGCAAATCTATCTACGTACATTAACTATTTAAAAATATCTTAACTTTTTCGACCGTGAAATGTCCAACAACAGACAGATCGTCTCAGGTTTATTGCCGATCAGGCATGTATATAATGGGAAATAGCAGCCGTTCTCAATAGTTGCAGAGGAGAATATCATAACTTTTAACTTTTTAATTTTAATTTATAAATTTCTTTAGTGACATTGGGAATATGGTTAACGACAGCACTTTAAACAGATTAACATAAATTAATGATAATCATAATAGTAAATGAAAAACTGATGAAAGTTAAGATTATTGTACGTTAGTTAGAAATACAAATAAATGTGTGTGTAAACACATATACACAACTCTTTCAAGGCAAATAGGCATTATACAATTTATGTGTAATCAGTGTTTATTAGCGTATAATTTAAGATAAAACATTATCCGCATGCACACATGCTGTATACTCCAGATGACAATCTCTTTCTCTTGCGCTATGTGGCATTCTTAGACGGCAACTTTTGTCTGCGGCCGGCAAGTAAACATACGATTATTGGTTTTGTGGTTGTGTGAGAACTGTGCGTTTTTCTTTATTTTCTCGTAAACATTATTTACGCACAAGCCGGCGAAGCAAGTGTGTGTTTGTGGAAATTAACAAGATGCCAGATAAAGTTTACATTCAACTCTATTACAGTACATATACAAAGTGGCAAAGACAGACACGAAGAAGTTGTTCTCTATTTTTTTTTAGTCTTGCTTTCCTTTCTTGCATCACTTTAAAGTCAATATCTAAACGTACAATTCTTGCTTAAAATGCAGATGTGCTGTCAGATTAGCAAGATTCAAGATTCATTTACATAAATGATGTTGTCTAAAACTGTTTTAACTTAACAAATAAACACACATAACATCTAACTCTGGAAAGCATTTTCTGTAACCTTGAAGATAAGAAGCCATGTGCTGTAAGAAGACTTGTAGTCTCTACAAGTAAAGTGGTTTTGAAGATGAACAATATTAGCGACTTATTTTTTTCTAGTTGATGGTAAACAAAACAACAACAGCAAAAAAAAATACTTAATAATAATAATTTGTTTTTTTTGTTGTTGTTGAAGTGATCGCATATTTTTATTGAAGCTTTTGCACGCGCTCTCGTTGTTTTTATTTGGTTTCTTTTTTTTTTTTGATAAGTCAGACCGATGGACAGTTGCTTTGTATCATAATTTGGTTTGGTAAGCACAACACGTGCTTCAATTTAAAATATTTTTTTTAAATAATTATTATCTTCATTATTATGATGCTATTAGTTCCTTTTTTTCCACCAAGTGAAAAAGTAGACTTTTTTCTATCAATAGTTTCCCTGAATATCAAATTACTGTTCAAGTCAACCATAAAGTTTAGAATAATTGCCAGCGTATTTGCTTTTGGTTTATTTATTATTATTACCATAGCTATTGCTTTGGCATTTCAAAGTGGCGCTTCATTATGCGAATCGCGCAATATTTTTAGTAACGTATGTAAATACATGTACAATCATGTATAAAGTACACGGGAAACTGCTTTTCTTTCCATCATTTCAGATAAATGGACAACGCAACTGCAAAGGTGTAAGCTAACGTCCAATATTTATTAAGAACATAAAGCTTTAATAAAGAGGACGTTCGGATGGACAAATCGTTAGTATTAAGCGCGTCACATAACATTAGAGCCCAAATTTTTTTGATGTCGAGATTTAAGGGTTTGCGTCTGAAGGCGGTGAAAAATGTAGATAGGCCCGACTACTTTAATCCTAAGATTTTGGTTCTTCCGTCACTGCTCTTCTTGGTCTTTCTAAGTCAGATGGAAATGGTTGGTCAATTTTCTTCCTCTTTCCTTGAGAACTAGATTGAAATGAAAGTTTTTAATTTTCAAATTTTTTGCCCAAGATCTATTTTAAAGCTAACCTTCTATTCCCCGTCTATTGTAAATTTTTTCATCTTCTCAGTTGTAGTTGGTTTTTGCTGAGGTGTTAAGCATAAAGTATATTTTACCGCATGCTTGTGGCTGGAACGGCAAGCTTGAAAACCTTTAATTATGCTTTCAGTTTTTCACACCATAACAACAATAACAATAATAACTTCCAGCACCACCAAGAATAACTTCAAACACAAAGTTTTCCAAACATTCTATTAATATTCTATAAATACCTACAGCAGAAAATATGTGTGTGTGTGTGTGTGTCAGCGTCTTGAACAAGAAAATAGAAAACACGCTAAGAAACGAGAACACACACACAGATGTACGGGTGTGTACGCGTACGTATGCAAAGAAACATGGAATAACAATTGTATTTAATTAAATATAACGTCAAAATTAAATACAATATGCGCAACGCCCAAGCAACAAAGACAAGAACAACACGATTTTCTTAACTTTATTCATATACATATAAGTACGACATGTACGAATAGATGTGTACGTACTCACTTGTAGTTATGTGGTTAAATATCTAGTACCACTCTAGTGGGGTATGTTTATAATTGTTTGTTTTTGTATATGCGTTCATGTCTGTCGTGGTGGTTACGTTATAGTTTTATGATGCTGCTGAATGTTGGTTAAGCAGTAAACAGTATACCACTCTGCAATACGTATACACTAACGTAGAAGCTGGACAAGTCGAAGTAGGAACATTATAAAATGCAGCTGTGGTCAAGCAGAAAGGCATAAAAGTGGTAGAGAAATGAATAAAAGTGTAGGCAAAACAAATGAATGAACGGGTAATTGTTGTTGTTATTGTAAGCAGAGCCTGACTGACATTTGGTTTGCTGATCATTCAGTCAGACTGTCAGTCCGTGAGTTTGTCATTCGAAATGGATAACGACTGTGTTGTCCGGTAAATGAAACACTCAACAACAAGTGTTAGGAGTTGTTTACGTTTAAAAGATAATTTGTTCAAAAAGTCGAGTGGCTGCAACTCGCTTTTCTCTCTCTTTTGTTAACAACACTATAAGATAATAAATAAGTTTCAAAGCATACGAACACACCCATGATATGCACATATTTCGTATGTAGTTATATTGTATCTATTGTAGAATTCTTGGTAAGAGTGAATGTTATGATAAGCTCAGAAAAAAGCGAATTGTACAATAAGTGACACCGGCCAACAGCACAAGTTTGTCATAAGAGCAAATCACATTACTCAACTTCATTTTTGTGCTAAAACTAATGAAATTACATTTGTGGTAAACATTTTTTTATTTATGAAAAAGCAACATTTATTACAACAGGTTGACTGGAAAGAGTTTCAGAAAACGAAACCAATTCTTATGAGCATGACTCATTTGAAGTTGTTTCTGCCTTTTTCTTAATCTTAATTTGCTTTGTAAATATATTTATGTACGATTTATGGCAACTAAACTCGGCGTTTAGAAAAACAAAATTTTTCTTTTCATAAATTATTAATTAATAAAGTTAACACTTTATCAACATGCCCGTTCAATATGTTAAATGGTATTATTCAACTGCTGCCACTGTTTATTGACGTTAACATATTTATACCCTGTACTGTTTGTGCCTAAGCGTATATTTAGTTTAAGGGGACGTTTGTAACTTCTAAGCGAAATAGGCTGCAACCACCTTCAATTATACCCACCGATTAAGAATCACAATCATGTCTGTCCGTCCATACTAATTTGTGCGCAAGCTACAAGTTGATTTTTTGAGTTAGTTCGATGAAATTTAGTTCAAGTGCCAAAAAGTAAACCTATTGGAAATGGACCGAATCAAAATTTTTTTAAAATCTTTCCCCATATAACGCCATCTTTTTTTTTTTTTTACCAAATTTTAGTGAAGAATAATTAGGTAGCTTAACGTTTGTGTGGACTCGATCGAACCAATTTAAAACTCCGCTAAAAACGCTAATTAAAAGATGTAGAGTATTAGGTAATCAGGTGGTGTAGGGTATTAAATGGTCGGATAAAAGTGACCACAACATTGCCAGTTGCTTTGCAATCAATTTGTTGATATTTGAAATTAAATGTAACATGTTTTATGTTACATTAATTAACGTGTATGTTAATCAATAAAAAACGTATAAATGAACACTAAGATATCAACAATAAGAAAAAGAAAAAATACATGGCATATACATATATATACTTATACATGTGACTTATTTATATAAACACAACTTGCTATGAAATATTGTAAAGTACACATACACACATCAATACTCTAACTAAAAGGCTAAAGCCTTGTTGTATGGGTGTTATCAATTTAAATAAATAAATAAATAAATAAATAAATAAATAAATAAATGGCGGTGCCGCAATTAAAGCTTACATACATAGTGTTGTAAGGTAATGCTTTAGCAAGAGAAGTGCTGGTCAATACTGAATTGGAAAACTAAAAAAACAGCAAGACTTGGTGCAACAACCGCTTACCTAGGTATTGTATTGCATAAAACCTGTACGACTGTGCCATGTAAATCTAAATGAAGATCTGTTGTGATCTCCTCCATCACTAGTTTAATTTATTTATATATATAATTTTTTATCGTAACTATTCAATTTGATAAAAAGAGTTTTCATTTGTTGATAAAAAATTATTGGTAGATCAGTTTTCCTAAAAAATGGTTAGTTCCCTTTTATAGAACATCCCTAGTAAAACGGAATAATTTTTTAGAGCAGAGAAATTGCAAACGCATGCTGTTGTACGTCATCTAAATGTGTAAATATAAAAATACATACTTGCATCATTTCGCTACGTTATTATTTTAAGGTCGTAAAATAGTTGTTGTCACCTTGTGTTTTAAGCCTGATTAGTTAAGAGAGTTCTAAAATTCTACACATAACGCTTTCATGGCACGTGATTTGTTTAGCGAGATTTACTGCGGCGGTCTCCAAACTGTTTGAATATGGGGCCAAAACTTCAAATTGGAAAAATTAGCTAAAGGTATTTCAAAAATATAAATTTTGTACTTTTTATAAAAGCAAATTAATAATTCACAGCAAATAATCAAAGCTAAATTCCTCTAATTGGAAAATTATTCTTCTGCAGGGTAAAGGTGAAATTCTAAAATTTATTTTATCCAGTTTTATATTTTTCCTTCAGTACATCAGCGAACTTCAAATCTATGACACCTAGCTGAAGAAAAAGTGGAGAAATTTAGACATCGGAATCATAAGTATTCTAAAACATCTTAAAATTTATCTAAAGCTAAAGATGAATATTTCCTATATTTTGTCTGTTTCTTGCCTATATTTTCCAATTATTGGAGTTTAATGACTAACCTACTTTTAATAAATTATAAGCACAAAGTGATTATCAAAGCTTGAATTTTATTTACATACACGGAATATATTTGTATTTTGCATTTCCTAAAAAATGTCTTATTCCCCTGGGCTGCCTTCTTAGTCCAGTTTAGTCATATGAATTACGCCTTTTATGGATATCTTGTCACACAGGATAATCGTAAAAACTATACAAATGGGCAGTTTAAGGGTTAGCAACTTAATCATACTACTTTTTCATTAGTTCCAAAAAAAATACAGTTGAAAGACAGCAAATGAACACTTGTTTCAGCCGCTTCAAGTAAGTAACCAAACGACACAATACAATGGTAAAAGGAACCCACAAAGTAGGGCAATGTTGTACGTTGTGCGTGAGAGTACGTAGACATATATAAAGAGTTATGATATAAATTAAGTGAAACTTTCATGTTCAAGCATATATTGTACGAGAGTATGCTTTCAAAATCTTCGTTTAGTTAAAACAACCAAATTGTTAAACGCAACAATCAAATTATATGGAAATTTATGCAAAACGACGCATGTTTACACTCATGAAAAGATATAACAACAACAACAAACAACAACAACAAACAATAAAGCAACGGAGGAGGTCATTACCTATAAGAAGTTGGAACGGGGACGTGATGCATACAGACAGCATTTAATGTAAATGTTAGCTTAAAAATACGATTTCCATGTGGAATGAAAATTACATTTAATTGCAATTGAGCTGCAACGAGCAACGAATAACAGCATCAAGTGGAACAGTTACAATAAAAATTTGCATAGAATAAACTGCAAATAAGTTAACTAACAAAAATGGTAAAAATGGTAGCATTTTAAGTTTGATCATGGGTATGAGAGAAGGAAAACTGCATAGAGTAAAGAAGACTCTGCAAAGAGTCAACCAACAAACCGGACAATTCATGAGTTCTTTGTTTATGGGAGTGGATTTGCAAAGCCTTACGTAACCAACGCATGTTTATCTTCTCCGAACCAGCCGTCTCTGTCTTATGTTGTAAGCAATCTGTTATCTTGACGTAGACCATATAACGTTTATATTGTTATTCGTAGTTGTGGTTGGTAGTGGGACTGTTTTCTTCTTTTTACGTTTTACGTCTCCCTGGTTTGTCTTAACACAATTTTGTTAATTCGTGGCCACTTTTCTTTCTGGGCCTACTCTCTACTACTCTCATAATTCGAAAGACTTAAAACACAAACTTATTTCTTTGTGCATTTATGATGTTATTAAATTGCTAAAGTTTCGCTTGCCATTCTTTTGCTGGGGTTTCATTTCACTTCGGTAAGAGTTAGCTTGTTACGTAATGTTTGACTGTATTCGACATTTATTGACTTTACTTTCGATATGCAGCGTACAGTAGTTTATTATTATTTATTTATGTTTGTTTGGATGTAAATATTTTTACTAGAAAAGCCACAATATCATAAACATTCGTAAAAATTGTGATGAAAATAATTTTCCGCCTCAGTAGCTATTGCGTGTTGGAGGAGAACACACAACAATGGAAAAATGTGTTAACTTATTAATCCATTAAACTTGTGTGCTTGTGGTGGCCATTGCTAAGCCTATAGTTATATACATATGTAGTAACCGTTGGCTTACCTTATGGTTCAGTTGAAAAAGTGTTTTTGTTGTTATATAATAGAAAAATATGTACTTACGAACATGGCAAAATATTATGAATGGACATTATTTGAGTTCTCTATAATTACACTGATCCACAAAATTTTAACCTTCTTTGTTATCTGCTACTGGGAGCCGCAGACATATTCTCGATTTATCGTTGTTGATACCCAATTAGGATATCGAGATGAAATTTGATACAAGCATTCTTCGTGCATGTTACTTTTTTTCTCGTGTATTTTTCGTACCAAAATGATATGGGGGTATATTAGTTTTGATGAAATGTTTGTAACACGTATAAAGAGGCGTGCCGCACTTTACTTTATCCTAATTTAGAATCTGATTATCAGATATTTTTTATTATATATTTATTTATTTATTTATCCATTAGTTATAATATTAATTTATTACAAAACAAAACTGATCTTATGTGTTTAATAGGCTTATGTGCTAAGTTTATTACATGAGTTAAATAAATATTATAATAAAAAAAAGAAAAAAAAATAGCAACAACAACAAAAAGGAAACAAAAACGAAAAAACTAATAAAAAATAAATGGGTATTAAGTTCAAAACTAAAAATTAATGATAAAAATATAAAGAAAATTAAAAAAAGGTACAATAACAACAACAACAAAACAAATCTAAAGAAACAATTAATTGTTTTGCAAACTAAGCAAAAAATAAAAGAATTACAACCATGACGAGTAAAATATTAATTAAAAAGGTGAAGGGGAAAACCAGAGCACGTTTTCGCATATAAAATGAACTTATGAAAATAGCTCAAATGAACATGTCTATCCACGATGTATTTATTGGGAATTTTATGAGTGAAAAATACAAACTTTCTCATAGTGATTGGATAAGAATTCTCTATTTTAGAAAAAAATGATTTATAGTGTAAGCATATTTATTTTACTCTGCACTACATTGTGGAAACGGGTATATAAAGTTTGTGCGGATGTTTGTAACTCCTAAAGGGCAAATGCCGCAACCACCTTCAATTATACCGATCGATTCAGAATCAAAATCTGAATCGATTTAACCATGTCCATCTGTCCGTCTGTCCATGTGAATTTGTGCGCAAGCTACAGGTCGCATTTTTTGAGATATTTTGATGATATTGGGTTCAAGAAGTTAAGAAATGAATATATCAAGTGGTGTAGGGTATTTGATGGTCGGGCTTGACGGACTATAACAGTCTCTCTTGTTCAAATAGATTTAAGTTTTTTTCCGGTTTTTGTATAAGTAAGGTAGTGGTAGATTGGAAAAGGGTAAAGATGGTGGGTACCCTACATTTGGCTCATTTTACATTTTGTTTTTGTTGTTTTTGTTTGGATATACAGGCGTTCTTAATGCGATCTACATCTAATTAAATTTCTTTCGACAATGACAAACACATTTATACTCAACATGCGCGGCAATAAGGGTTAGCATGAAACCGAAATTAAAATTTCATAATAATAAATTCTGATTTTTATCAACTTATACAACATTGTTATTGTTATTTTTCACCCAAAAGCACAAACAAACAAAATATGTTGTCAATAGAGACACAAATTTTAAACGATTTTCCATAAAATTGCCATTAAGAGTAAAGCTTGTGAGGAGAATGCATTAATAAAAAAACACTTTAGCCTCTAGCCTCGAACAAGCCTCAGCACATAATGTTAAAACTATTAGTCAGAGATACAACACAATACATACTAAAAGAAACAGAAAACGAAACACCACAGGAAAAATAAAACTATAACACTCTGCATGGTAAACCATTTTCATTGATATTCATTTACACTCAACAGATAAAAAGCAAGTAACGACGAAAAGGAAACGCTGGCACAAATAAAAAAGCAACAAATGATCTGAACTGTTGGCGGCTTACTTAAGAGAGTTATAGAAAAAGAAACAACGTGCACACTAACTGTGATACTCATAAACAATATACACGCATAAACATACGGGTGTTGTGTACTGTGTACGGTACGAATGTTTATGCACTTGCAAGTGTTGTTTAAAAGCCGCAACAATGCTGAGTTGCTGTTGGAATTGGCGCTGTTGTTATTGCTGTTATTGTTTTGCACTTTATTAATAATTCATTTGCATTTCCATTTGTCTCTTGCTGAACATTCAGCTGTGTGTAACCCTGCACTAATTGTTGTAAGGAACAAATAAATATAATATAAATATAAAAATAAATAACTGCAACAAATGCCAAATATAACAAGAGAAAAGCTATATTCGGCTTAGGCCAAATCTTGAGTACCCACCAAATCACCAAAACTCTCTGAGGAGTACATGTGTCAATATGTCTTATATTCTTAATGAGTAATGCAGAAACATTTCTTAAAAAGTTGTTCCCTGCGCATCGCTTGTCCAATTTTGCTTAATTTCAATACCAACCTATGTACAAAAAACACCATCTGTAGCGACCAGGAGAATGATTTCCGCAAACACACTCTAACTCGGACGGAGAGACATCGCTTATATGCGATAATTATTCACAATATTTATATATACTTTGTTCGAACTGCAACGCCTCTTTCTGGGCGTTTGATCCGCATATATAGTACGATGGTCGATATAAAAACGCCTCTTTAAAAATTAAATTATTGCGAAAGTACATCAAAGTGAAAAAAGTTATGCAAATCGTTCTTGTTGTTAGTGTTGTAGCTACGTAAGTGTTATTTTGATTTATAGCCTTTGTGTAAAAACGACTGATGTGCTTCATTCTAAAGTCATACTCTTAGGTTTTTTTAGATTGATCTCAACATTCTCTGCACATAACTTAGTCAGCAGGAGACTTTATAACCTAATAACCTATATTCGTAATAATATAATAAATAAGTAATAAACGTAATAATAAAGGATTGCGTAGGATTGATTTGTATTTATTGCGATTGAAACTTTGCCCCGTATATAGAAAATACTTCCCTCATCAACCCATACGCACGGTTGACTCTTGTAAATATAGCACCCGTGACCCTCCGCAAGTGCTCTGCCTACTTCTTACCTATTTACAACTATGACGAGATTCCGTTTCACACCTCATAGGAAATTTGTACTAACTTCCACAAGTAAGTTAGAAAGTTGCAAGTTAGAACCGTTTCCGATATAACATAAAATTCGTCATGAGAGAGAAGGCTGTAAAAGAATTTAAAAAAATACAAAATCAATTACCAGACAAAACCTACAATTCGCGACAATTGGTAGCTGCGATTAGTTTCGTGAATTAGAGACAATTGAGTCACGTTTGGCAAAGCTCCTTAAATTCCACTTAAAGGGGAGTCAAATTGTGTCGTTTTTCTCGTGATTTAAAAACTTTTAACCAGATCTTGTTTCAGAGTACATCTTTAATTTAAAAAGGGCACGATTTTAAGCAATAACGGTTCTTAACAAAATGGTACGGCAGCTGTAACAGTGTTCATAAACACAAATGAAATGTTTACCATTGGTTTAGTGACTAATAAATAAATAGATTTAATGCGTGGTTTTAAGCCGTAATTTTACTTTACAAACAAACAACAAACAATTACAAAAACGCCTACAACAAGCACTTCATTGCATACAAAAACTACGGCATAATTCTAGTGTAGTATACTTATGGCCATGCGGTATATTACTTATCCAATAAAATATAAAAAAAATTACCTCTTGGGGTGTGAGTAAGTGGTCTAAGGTAGATATTCAAGTAGAAGTTAAAAGCACAAACTCACCTGTAAAGGAATAAATAATAAAATTTAAAACAATTTGTTGCGTTGCATACATATTTATACAAGTGAGAATTTAATTTTGAAATCAGAGAGATTGGAGATTAAAAACTGACCAAGAAGGAGAAAAATTCACTTAAAATTTCTGCATAAACGAACAATAGATTCCCTAGTTTTTTGGTATTTTCAGTTCGCTGCTTGGCTTATACAAACATATGACGATAAGAAACACACATGAAACGGTTTTGTGTGTATATGTTTGATTAAAAAAATTGCAAAGTACGTAGCTGACTCCCAATACAGTTCGCATACTTTATGCTCTAATTTAATCTTAAAAACATTATTTTTCAGTTTAGTGTGATGTGGGTTTTCGTGCTATACCTCTTTCTGCCCAATATTGTGTGCTCGACAGCAAACTGCTTAAAGAAAAATGAACAACAGATTAATGCTGCTTAGATATGCACGATACAAGCGTAGCATATCTGCTACTATACAAACATATAGTACGTATGCATTTGTGTCTGTATACGAGTATATGAAGAGGTCAAGCTTGTCCGCTTAATGCTTTTCTATCAGCAGTAGAGTCAGTTGGAATTTTATATTAAACAAACAACACGACGACAACAAAAGTGGAAGATTTCATTTCATTTATCAATCGTGAATGTAAAATATGAACATGTAAAATATGAGGTGGTGTAGGTCTATTTATACCCTACGTAGTGTAGGGTAAACTTTGTGCAGATGTTTGTATCTCCTAAAGGGCCAATGCAATATCCGATCGATGCAGAATTAAAATGTGAATCGATTTAACTCACACGTTTAATTATTTTAATTGTTTTATTATTCATTTTGGACATAAGTTATCGATAGTATTATAAATAACTTGTTATTTCCACCTATTTACGCATTTATTGCCAAATTATTTAGTAATTAATTAGGAACAATATTTCGCCATTGAAAATCATAATCAATAAAATAATTTAATTCGCAGGAACTTTGTGTTTTTAACGTAACGGAAACTGACGAATTTTTGCTAAGCTCAAGCTCAAAAGTAAAACATACAGAAAAATAATTTTGGTTAATTGTATATTCAGAAATTGATTCCTAATATAATGCGTAAGTTACCATGCCCATTTGAGCACATTTTATATATAATACATTTCTTATGATCTGATTTTTTACTTTCCCGTAATAAACAACTGATGCGTATCGTTGTAGGTCTCATAGGGGTGCCGAACTCTTGGTTTTCGAAAATCCTCGTACAAGAATTTTTCTGAGTTTTATATACCGTATTGATGACACTTACTGATAATAATAATAATAATAATAAAACAACAAAAATAAAAACTAAAAACATCTCTAAACCTTACCAGACACTCTTTCATTTAATTTAACTGTTGGCTATGGACTGGGTAGGAACAAAATTGACAATCATCGATCTTTTGCGTGTACGTACGTGTGGTGGTAGATGTTTGGCATGTTATGAAAGCCAACCTAAAGACTACATCACTCGAAATTACTTAGTTCAGTGGTTTGTAAAATTATAAACTTAAATCTTATTAAAAATGTGTGCTAATCTATGCGTATATGTTATGTGTGAGTGCTCAGATCAGCACACACCCACTGCTGCTGACTGCCAACGCCTATTTTTAGTCTTTAGTCTTTCCTTTTGATAGTCACTGTATAATAAAGCACTCGCGCACATTAATTTTAATGCGTTCCGTCTGCTAAACCGAACGGTGTTCTATTGAAAGCTTTGCTCTGCGGCACATAAACTTATCTTTTGTGGTAGCGTTTGTGTGTGTGTGTGTGTGTATGTGTTTGTTGAGTAATCTAATGCACAATTTCCACTAGATCGATATTTGTAGTTAAAATCCAATCACTGGCGGTTTAGTGCGTATGTACGTCCTTACTATGTCTCACTTTCTTCTCCATCTTCGTCGTACAGAGTGTTGAAAAATTCTTTCATTCGTTATCTCTAACTAAAAAAAAAATACATTTCCGCATACCAATATCGGGACACAGACAATATAAATGAGCCTTCTGTATATGACAACATTAAACATGAAGAATTTTTTTTTGTTTTTTGGTAAAGCGGTCTATTTAAGAGGAGTCTTATATAAGAAAAATTGCCATGTGGCTGCTCTACATTAATAACGCATCCACCCTCTAATTGCAATTTGGCTATAAGTAATTTATAGTTTTTTATTTAACTGCTCAACCACTACAATAACGGCGATAATGTGGAGCACATTGTAGCTGTAATAGTAAAAGTCGGTTTTCCAGTAATCTTTTGTATAAGTGTAAGCTGAAGCTGTTTTTCGTTTACTCATGATTTCAATATTGATTAAAGTCAAGAAAAGTGTTTATAACTTAAAAATTTGATCCGATTTAATTTGTTTCTTTAAATCACCTTTTCTGCGTAGTATGCACAGAGAACACATTTTCTCGACAAGATATTTACTTTGTCAAAAAGTTTGCCTGACTCGATTTAGGCCTGTCTGTGGTAAACACTCTTCAAGGCGCAAAATTTGAGATATGAGCAGAACAATAGTTCTTGCCCGCGTTGCCCCGTTCGTATTGAAAATAGGCAAAATTGGTTAAAGGAACTGCCAACAATTAAGCAAAAACCAGGGATTTTAAGGGGTTATTTTAATATCACTTAACAACTCTAGAAGATAAAAGGCTGAAAATTGGCATGCGTTCATTTAAGGATTTTACTTCGCCGCTACCGTTGAGTACAATGTTTCACATAATAATGCTTTAAGACTACGCCCATTATTTATAAGCATCATTTTATTCTAATTATCTGAGGTGGTGTGTATTCACGACTTGCTCTAAGCCAAATTCAACTCCATACTTGTTTAAAAGCCGTAAATGGAATATTACTTGGTGAAACACTTTCTTCATTAGCTGGTTGTGTGATTGATTTTTTACCATTACTGTCTTTGATTGTTTTTATAAACTGTCGAGGTATAGTTTCGTAGCGTTGTGCTTTTGTTCATAATAATAATTTAATTAAGAAGTGCGCAAAAGACTTTTTAATCTAGATGTTATCGTTTTCTTTAAAGAATATTTTACCTGTTTTTTGATATAAAAATATTGTAACGTATTTTAACATTATTAAAATAAACAATTGCTCTTACAACTGGCAGTACTTATAGTTCGGGGTATATTAAATTTGGCAGATGTTTGGAGCTCCTAAAAGACCACGATTTCTCTCGATAAGATCAGAGTCCAATGCCTTTCCATGTAACTATTTATAACACAACTATTTATAACACTTGTAAAGCTAAGTATATAATGATTGGTCGAACTTCACCAACTGTATTTGTTTTTAATACAAAGAGTAAAAGGATTTTTCATATATATTCATATTATTGGATGTTAACAAGTAAAATAGTTATATATGTCTTAAGCCACATTTTGGAAGCACCCCTTGTTTATTCGCAGGCAGTGGGCGTGGCATGTATAGTTTCGTACTTTCATTGCGCGATAGTAGTGGAAGGAAATGGTCACTTAAGTGAAATTTGGCATCTTGGAAAGGATTTTACATCGAATGTACGTAGATTTCTAAAAAATTCAAATGCTAGGAAAGCTTCTTTACCCCGATTGTTATGTTTTAATTGAATATCATTGGGAATGCAATGTGAAGGTAAAAACAGACTACAAACGACAAAAAAACAACTTCTAAGAAGCGAACGTTCAGGAATTGAACTGTAATAAATCCAACTGTCTGTATGATTGACATAAAAAACGTTAATCATATGTAAGGCAGATGTTGATTACTATTAGAGAGCATGTGTTTGGTGTGGCTGTTGAAGATTTGTAGTAGGAAAAATCATCAACATTTCTTTCAACTTTTTATTTGTGGCAGATAAAACATTTAAATGCACGCAATCCGCTCCAAGTCTCTGTTAACCGCAATAAAATGTTGCTCTCATAAAACACAATGCATTCAAACAATAACTGAAGAGGAAAAATACGAATTCCAACGAATAAGAAATCCATGCCTTAGGCTACGCACCCAGAATTATATGCAATACATAAAAAAATTATGCTTTTGTAATGACAGCTAATAAAAGCGGTAAGCGGTAACTGGCAACAGGTTGTAAATGAAAAGTAAACGCTTAAACTAGTGATGCAGAAAGGCAGAGAGCTGCTCTTTCAGACAATTGCCGTAGCACACGTCGCCGTTGGAATGTATACCATAGGTATATTACGTACCGTAATCACAAGAACTACAATAAACTTAAATAACTTTACAGTTGAATTTTTGTGGCAGGTAAATATTTTTGTCGTTTGACTTATTGTTGTCGCATGACTCTTGCCCGATTTTAGCAATTTTAATAGCGATCTGTATGCAAAAATTTTAAGTTTTTATATTTAAGCACTCAATCTTAAAATTTTAATTTTTGGAGCTGCTCTGTGTGGTGTCCGACAAACTCATTATACTTCTCACCCTAAGTAGAGGGTATAAAAACAACAAGCAGCAGCCTAATTACCGCTTTATTGTAAATTGTGAAAGTCAGTAACCACTGCCCAATAATTTGCAAAAGAGCCTTAATCGAAATAGATGTTTTAAAATGTCTGAGTTCATTGGTCTCTGCAAAGGTTTGAAAGAGAGTCTTTTACAATATGTGTGTCGTGATTTATACTTTACAGAATTACAAATAGTTTTAAGATTTAGTTTTATTTATGGTATACAGGGGATAAGTCAGTCTAAGGTTAAGATTGCTTTATATCATAAATGAAGTATTCAAGCATCGCTGTCCCTTACAGGTAGCTATTATTTATTTAAATGGGGTTTTAAATGACGCTGCACAACAACGTTTCTTTTGTGGACAAAAAATAGAAAGTCTATTGCAACGGTTACCGTTAAAGGTTAGGAACAGCAGCAACATACGCGTAGGTTGTATTATTAGGGCGCATGACGGGGTCAGTTATTGATGCTATATTTCCAACTTCCAGGCTGTAAACTCTAAATATTCATCATAGGGTTTTTGCATTACGTAGTTTTTTTGGATAAAAAATAAAATAATTATTATAGTTTATTGTAAGTGAAAGGATAAGGATAACAATTATGTACAATATTTTAACTATGCAATAACTATGCACTAGCGGGCAATTGAATTTTATGGACCTTTCATGATCAGTATCAGAATCGATTTAGCCCTGTGTCTGTTGCACTGTACTGGTTATCAATATATATTTAAATAAAATTTCTCTTTGGCTTATAGAACCAACCTCGATTTTCATGGTAGGATAGTTAAGTGTCGGTAAGTTACAATTCGAATGCGTCAAGCCGATTCATATTTGAACCCACAATCCATAACGTGCAGAGCTTGCTAAGATAACGCCTTCATTTAAAAAGGGCAAACTTGCCTAAAATAGAGCACATTGATGAAAGATAAAAAAGAAAACAAATCAAAGATTCATTCAAGTTTGGGCCTGGCTATACTGTAGGACGCTCAGGTGTGTTAGAGTGCAGGCACACTTGTCTTGGACCGTGTGTTGGCAATTGCGCTAAACACAAAACGCTGCTCTGTATGAAACTATTGATTTCCTAAGTTCAAGGCCTAAAGGTAGGTACGCTCACACCCACTTAATTTTCCCAACAAGCTTACACAAAAAAATGCGTAAAGGTAGTAATTATGAGGTCATTAAAATTAGTTTTATGTTCAAATTAATGACATAATTATTGTTCGTCATTTATTTTAGTCTTCCGTTGTAGTAATGCTACTAATGATAATAATTACGATTACAATAATGTTGATGATGTATATGTACTGAATTGAGCACTCCTACTTTACAAACACAAATGCAAATATTATGTATTGCATAGACGCACATGTGTTTAACGCTTTATGAATATTTATTAACACTCGCCCTAAGAAAAGTCACATCTTTTTGTTAAGGAGCACATGACAAACATTAAACAACAACACAACAACACATTCGTCCCCACATGCGCAGTAACAAATTACAAAAAAATTTAAAAATCAAAATAAGGTGAAATTTGTATTATGCGGATTTTGTAAAATGCGGAAAAAGTTATTGGTTGGACGAGGATGATGAGGTGAAGCTTTTAGCCAAAGGCTTTCATTTCTCTCTTAACTTAGCTATTGATGTTTCTGCTATTGTGTGATGTTGTCCCGTTCATATGATCGATGTGAAACAAACACCACCACGATCGTAGAGTTGTTCCACTTTACGAAGGCTTGATATTAGCATAAGGAATAGAAAATGTTTAGTGTGCTGGAGAGAATGAAGGTTGCCTGTTTATATATGTACGTTTGTTTGTGTGTAAATAAATGCATGTGTAAGTGTGCCCTAAGCGCATAATCTGAGATTTTTAATCTTGTACGCATTATTATCATCATTATTATTACGTGAACGCAATGTGTTTTCCTTTAACACATGAAAGTCTTTTGGTGCACACCAACAAACACACACAATGTGTACGTTGCTTGTGCTCTTAGCCATGATTTCGTATTTAAATCAATGTACCGAGATCTACATTGCGCTACATAGAAAACAATGCTGTTTAAGTGTAGATATGAAACTAGTCTGCCACATAATGTATGTGTCTTGCATTTCACTTCAAAAGTATTGTAGGCTGGAAGCCACAACCTCTTGTGATTTGTGTTCTGGTATCAAATATTTTTAATCTAACCTCCAGCTTATTTGCCATTCGTTACACTTTAATGTTAAGCACAGATGTACTACACAACTGCAACAGCAACAACAAGAATAACAATACGATCCACAGCCATTACCACTACTCTCATAGAGTAATCGTCATATTAATCAGATGTTGCAATGTAGACTGCAGCAAAGCAGCAGCAGCAGCAACAAATATGTTGTCCAAATAACTACTAAACGTATCCAAAAGCACTGCTCCTACCAGGCGCTGTACCCTAGTATTCCAGATAAAGTTCTATGAACAACCGAGAGTTATACGAAGTTGAATGCTACAGGTTACATGTTTTCTGTCTAGTACTTCTGATATTGTGCTTTTGTGTGTAAAGCGACAATTCTATGGAGTGATAAGCGTTTGACGTCACTAATAGTATAAATATATGTGATATTGATCTATAAGCAAGTGACCAGATTAAGTGTAGAAAAACGGACAGGCGGACAGGCGGACAGACAGACATGAATTAAAACTTAGTTGAAATGAACACATCGGTAAAAAGTAGTTGTGGTGTAGCTGCATCTCCCACCCGTTTGCTTAGCTAAGAATCAAACCGAATCCGAAACTTACCCAAGTAAGTAAAGAGTTTAGCATGCCAAACATTGTCCTCTCGTAGGGTACTTTCGAACCATTTATAATCACTGCTGATAATGTTTCATTAATATTGTGTAACAATAACGAAGACTCCAATATTTCCCCGCTTTATATTTTTGTTGTCGCTTGTGTTTAGGTTTCATACTTGATTTTTTCTAACGAATAGTTACGCATATCAACACAACAAGATTTATTTTGAACAATTTCCTTTGAAGAATCTTCAAGCTACCGTCCGCTCTCTGATCTTGGAGATACATCAGATGCCACAGATGCAACATTTTATTATAATTAGCAACAATAATAACAAACATACAATCAACTGTAAAAACAACCTTAAAAGCACCAATCACATCATTTAACAGAACAAGTGCTTGCCAACTTACGCAATTGCAATTGTAATTAGGCGTCCAACATATGCAAATGTAGAACGCAATCGTGTTTACATACGGACACAGCAATTTGTTTCGTACGATTTGAAGCATCCGTTAAGGTAAACAAGATCAGCTTCAGCTGGTAAAAGTCGAAGAGGTAAACAATAAATAAATATTGTACAAGATAAAATATTACACAACGTGAAGTGTCGTTTGATGGACTCACTGCCACCGCCAGCAGTATGTACGTAAATGTACAAATGTTGTAAGTTGATGCTCTGCGTCCCAACCAACTGCCCAGCTGACCAGCTCAAAGACGGACAGCAGGCTTTGTGATTCTTTAATTTTGTTTGCGCTAGCACATACACACACACTCGATTCAAGGCGCTCTCTACACAAACTTTCCTACTTAGTATAGCATGATATATTGTACATTGAAGCAGCTGTGGTGTTTAAGCGGAACCAAATCAGAGGCAGAGTGTTTTAAAATGATCTTAGATTTATGGAGAATTATTATACACAACAAATAATGTATGAATGCAGCACATGTGCAAATGCTTTGGGTCACCGAATCTGCTAAAAACATGCGAAAATATTTCAAAAACAAAACGCAGTAATTGTCTTCGTCTTGTCCTAAGCCCCATCAATTACGGCAATTTTTTGTAAAGATTTTATGCAGAGAGAATAAATTTAACAAGTGGAAATTCTATATTTTGTTGTTGGGAAATATTTGACTTGTGGGTGTGGTACTCGACCGCGATGAGTACAACAAATGAAGATGTGTGTAGTAAATTTCAGACGGTCGACAAAAGTGAGTCAGATATTGAAGAAGCTTACTTCTTGAAGGTACAAACTTAGCTTTTTATTGGAATATATGCACAGATTGAATTTCATTAATTCTGAACCGCCACCATAGCTGAGTAAGTGTTGTTTAAAAGTTATGATATCTTTAAAAAACCTTAAGTTTACCGAGCGTTCTGCATAAACCTTCACAAATATTGTGTTAGATTAGTTCTATGCTCGCATTAAAGATTAGGTGACGTTTAACTAAGTATTTGTAGCATGCTTTGCTTTGCATGACGTAAGTTGTTGCTGTTGTTCTTTTGAGTTTCAACCTGTATGCCCGAGTACTTGTCGGAGCCGTTTTGTTTGTGGCTTTAAACTTGTGCCATCTACTAGCTTCTGGCTGTTATGTACGCGCTGCGAAAGGCGCAAATGCATATATCAACGAAATTGTGCATAAATAACGCCACCACAACTAATGCCCAAACAAAATTTAAGGCTGTAAAAATATTTATAACACAACGCACACTCCCGCTCGTACGTATGTGAAAGCATTGACTTTTTAACACAAATGAATTTATGTTTAGTTGTTAGTGTTAGTGTTACAAGTTAAAACACACATGTTCACATACTCTACAAACGATTTATGTGCAAATTTGAGAACGCGTGTTTTGAATACCTAAAAATAAAGGCTTATGTGCGTCGTATTCTAAAATATGTGTGTAACACATATATCACACATCAGCGGTCAGTTGTGCTAAGAAGGAGATATTTTTATACTATTCACCACTTTTGGCAAAAAGTACACTGAGTTTGGAGCTCCTATTTGACAAATGCCACACCCACTTTTAATTATTTGGGATAGTTGGTTGGCTCATTAACTGAGACTGAGCAAAATTTGGTCTTGGAGTGACAGTGCCTTGCGTGGAACTTATTTAAGGTGAAAGATCGTTAGATCGTTTGTTGATGAATTGTCCCTTTTCATTAAAAGCATTATGCATTTTTTATTTAGTTTAACGCTTTTGTTATGATGACATGTACACAGCAACAAAAAACGCAAGTCGGTATTCATGTTAGATATAAAACCTTAGAAAACTTCCCCTACCTTACACAAATAACAACGTCGTCATCAATGTACAATAATAAATGTTGAAGTCTGCCTCTCATGATAATGATCGAGGTCTGGGGAGAAAAGACATCCAGCCAAGAAGAATAAGTTGTTGGCAACGTCCTTATGACTTTGGACAAGCAGTTACCTACAAGTGCAGACCTGAAAGATCCACACTGGGCGGTGGTGTTTTGCATAACGCGGTAGCGTCTTTGAAAATTAAAAAAACTTGTCCCTATAATTAGTTAATAGCATATATGTGCATATGCAACATTATGCCAAAGAGTGTTTGCTTAAATGCATCGGCAAAATAGCACAAAATGACAAACAACAGCCTTGCAACAACAACAGAAAGTGTATTATAAGAACCTCATCTGCTTTGGAGTGACCATCACCGGAATAGTTGTTTAACATTTTTGATTGATGGTTTTTTGATGGTTTCACAGCCAATGGCGTAACGTCTGCGCAAAGTCACGTCAACACTTGCGCTTGCCACCAAAACATAAAAGCCTAAGTAAAACGTTCTCAACTCTTTAGGCTCAAAGTTATGTTGTACTAAAGGCTTCAACGTTTGTTTTTCTTTTTGCTTTTTTCTTCTTTTTAATTCAATTGCCATATTTTTTTGTTACTTAGCACGTGATAAATTTTAATATTGTCTTCAGTCTAATCCTAGAGAGGTAGAGTGAGGGAGAGAGGCAAATGGAGACTTAGCAATCAGGTATATTTAGTGTCACACTAATTGTTGTTAGCTGTTGGTTATAAAGAAGAAGAAGCAAGTGTTTACTGTAAACGCCGAACCGAACGCATCGTTTGTATTAATTCGTCTAGTTTGCATGCCTAGTGACAGCAATATGATGTTAATTAAAGAAAATATTTATGAGGAATTGTAGGAACAGATTATGGCTTGAAATATAAATATTGAGACGATAGCGATAGAAGTTATCGCGTTAAGAGCTTAACTTGTGCCCAGCGAAATATAATATCTGTGATCTTCTGTAGTTACACCCTTGTATGCTTCTTTGTTTAATTAAATAGAACTTAACTATTATCTAATAAGGAACCATTCGTGGCTTTAGCCAAATCTTGGATACCCTCGGTATGTATAATTAAACAGCGACTTTTAAATATTTGTTACACCAAGGAGGACTCTTTGTACTGAACTGTTCGTTGTCTATTTTCTATCAAGTAAAAAAGCTAAATTTGACTTCGGCCAAATTTAAATGTCCTCTGTGTGTACGGCGAGGCAGGAACATGAATCCGCTCTCTAATAGTGTGTATAACACGTATTAACTTGCATCAAGTTTAGTTTTACGCTATATAAGGTTTTTTGTAAATCGTGGGCGCGTTTGCAATGCTACCACGCTTATTTTTGGTGCCTCGGTGGATGGTGTGAATATAAATATGTATATCAATAACCTATGAGATGATTTTTGTGGAATTTTTGTTAAAAATTTGTGGAAAATAAATATCCATTGTGGGCGTGGATACTGCCCAATTTCCATCAATTAGGTCCAAGCTGGAACAAACAACAGACATACACACACAACGGATTGTCTAGATCTACTTAGATTTTGATGCTGACCAAGAATGTGTATACTTTGTATTGAAGCCGCCCTCTGGGTATTTCAAGCGCTATCCTATGTGGTGGATTTAAAAACTTGCTTTATGACAATAAAATGCTTTTTGAAGTGGTAAAGAAAACACTCTTGCTTCTTGTAATAGAAAATTATCCATCAGGAATCCATGCAGTGCCGTCAAGCTGCATCAAGCAGCATTTGGTTGTTTCATTTATAACGACGTTTTATTGTAACCTGTGTGTATTATAATAGAAGACAAAGAATTGCAATGCCCTACATTAACAAAGGGTGTCTTTAATGTGATTCACGCCAAACCAAATTCGTTAGTTTTACGACTCTGAGCGAAGCCTTTCCCAGTTTTTGATTCGTTCTGGTCTACTTCATGTATTCTAATTATTGTGGTCTCAATATATTATACAGTGGATATAAAAACTCCCGTTAATTATATGTACATGCTCCGTATTAACCATATTCGCTTGATATAATATAATTTAACCCCTTTCACTTATAATAACATTTTAAATAAGTCATTTGTTATTAAGCGAATGATTTTTGCTGCATTGTTTTGTTCGTGTATCAGCTTTAATACTATAAATGTTTAGTAAACAAATTTAACATTTTATATAACGGGATTTGTCGCATTTAATGAATATCTGGGTGGGAAGGCTGTTCAACACTAAAAAGTTTGCAAGAAAAACCCGTAAGCAATAATTGCAAGAAATTCATTTGTCTTGTCCATCCCTTTTAACCCTTTCATTCCTTCGCTTTTGTATCCATGCTTTTGGTTCGGGTGTTATAGTGCTACCGTACAACATACATGCAAATAGTGTTATTATCAAGTGTTGTTGTTCTGTTCGTAGAATGTTTGGCCACCTTAACGCATAACACCGTTCGGTCACTTATTGAATTGCTGGTTAACTAGCATTAGTTCACCTGCGTGTATATATATGTGTTTTTTATATATGGCACGCATCTCTGTTGCATAGCCATCGCTACATGTTGGGGTCGCTTGTTTGCGCGCTTGCCTTGATTAAACTGACTGCTTTAAGTATTGTCAACGTCGCGCTACCAAAACCCATAAACGCAGCATGTACGTTCCTCACGAATTACTGAAAATACAATTTTCTTTCTTGCCTATAATCACAACCTAATACAAAATTATATTAACGCGCTAAAAAGCAATAGCAGCAACAATGGTGTGGCCTGGTTATAAAAATTCGGCCGAAAAGTAGAGGTTACTTGGCCTTTTATTTGTGTATGTTTGGCATTTGTGGAGCATTAGAGTAGATGCGAGGTACTCAGTTCCGTTTCGGGTTTTGCGTTCATCTCATTTTTAGTGTTGCACTAATGCCTTGTTGTATATCGACGTACACACAGTTGTTTGCCATTTATACGATATTTAAATATTTTTTTGTTGCGTTGTTTTTCGGTCAAATCGTTTTAACACATTTAACCGTTTTGGTTTGTTTTGCTTCTCTTTGGCGGCTGGGGGTCCGTTGTGACTGACTGATTTTCGCCTTTAAGGCTAACGAGCTGATAGATGACAGTAAAAAGACAGAAATTTTTCTCGTTTAACTTTTATAAATAAGGCGCATTGTTAATGATGTTTTTGTTGTTATAATAGAAATTGTTTTTGGTATTGTCTGTTGTTTGGTCAGCCGTTTGCCTATTTCAATATAATTGGTAAAATTCCTTTGTAATCATAATTTAGGAATAAATGTTGAGGGTGTTTATTTTGGGTGAATGCAAGGAAAGCTTTGCAAGCCATATTTAGTAAAATAGTGCGTAACTAATGAAACTGAAAATCTGTGACCTCATTGGGGAGTACCTAGGGATTACCAGTGATTCTGACTAACTAACTATTAAAATACAACCGTTATAGACCAAGCATGAGTATCTTATTTAGAACGGAACATATATAAAATGCACGAGCCACTTAATTAAACTTCTTTAAAATATAAATATGTACGTTCATGTGTCATCTGTCTACACTCATTTAGATGATTTGATTTTGAATCGATCGGTAAAGTTGAGTTACAAACATCCGCACAAATTTAATATGCTCTTTGCCTTAAGTGGTGCAGGGTATACATAAATAACACATGGAGAGCATTTGCTTCGCCTAAAATTTGTGCGAATTAGAAACTGTTCTCTTTAATGACGTTAGTCCTAGGTGATGACTCGCATTTACTAATGCCGTTACTAATACTACCTAAAGTGCAAAGGTGCGTTATTTTGATTTCTGGCTGTTCTGCTTTCCGACTGTTGAATGGGCTTTACTGACTTTTACATTTTCAATTATTTCAATGACAAACTGTTTTACTGACTATTTGCAGAATTATTTCAATTGATTTTAACTTTTAAATGCATTCTTTAACAAATCAAGGATTCAATTTTATAAACAAATTGTTATATGTTCTAGTTCAATGTTAGGCTTCTTCACAGTTTAGCCAACTTTATCTCTCTAATCACGTGCACTGGTACTCTATAGGTCAAGTAAAAACTAAAATCTTACGTTTGAAATTCTCTTTGAAGAAAAATTTTAAACAAAACAAAGGAAAAAGTTATATTTGGTTTAAGCGAAATCCGAGATACTCTACTGGAATCGGGACATGTTTACAGTTACTTTCTTTTTTATTGACAATTATAATAAGTAAAATATTCGCCTCTAAGGTTCATTAATGCACAAAATTCAGTTTTTCAGCAAATTCCGCTGGTGTGGTATTTATATGTTACTGTTATAAATGTCAAATTTGAATGTAAAAATCTAGTCAATTGTGGGTGTAACTGATAATAAATAACTGACTTTGCTCATTTAAGTAGCAACTCAACGACATTATTTACTAAATTATACTCAATGTCTTCAGTTTTCATCACATTGGAACAGACCCGCGGACTTTGTTAAATCGACTCAAATTTTCGTACACACCCATAATATATACATATATATTCTTTTCGAAGTTTCTAACGCCTCCTTCTGCGTGGGACAAACGGAATGGCAAACTCAGTATACGTCCATTTTTGTGGAGGGTATGAAAAATGAATAATCATTAAATTTAATTGTTACAGAATAAACAAAAAAAAAATGAAGCGAACTTAAATGTGTGGTTAATATTAAAACTTGATGCAGGTGCTGTGATAATGAACTTTATGTTTCAGTGAGGTGCGCTGTTAAATTGAAATACGGCGTATGTACGTATATGTACGCAGTGGATATTTGTACGAGAGAAAATTCGTAATTAAGCACAAGGTTTTCAATTAAATAACATTCATAGAGAATTGCAATAATGAATAACGAATTACATATGTTAAGTTACCGTTAGAAGTTAAATGAATATATTTTTTTTTATAGATTATACATTGTTCACCTCTAACTGATGCTAACAGTGGCTTTATACAAGTGGGCAATGGAAGGAAAAGGCGTTACTTTTCGATTTATCGTTCTTTTATCAAAACATTTCCTAACGATGTCTACTTGTTGTCAATATTGTAAATATAGGAGAGAGACAGCAAAGCCTTACGACATTTTTCAGTTGTCCAGTGTGGTTTTCTCTCCAGTAATGGAATAGAAAAAAATACTCTTCGTAAATCCACTTGAAATCATTAGTCAAATTCTTACGCTAAGCATTTGTCGTTATGAAGCATTCATTGCAACACGAGTGTACACCAAAGGGGCTAGCCCCTCGCCAAATGCGATATGTTGATTTGAATGTCAGTGAAGTGGGTAAAGAAGAAAAGCCAGGTTAAGCTGAGCCAATATATCATAACATTGTTGTGTTATTCCAGGTGATCAAATCAATTGTTGGTTGTGTCAAGGTAGGAAAAAAAGCCCAACTAGCAACGCAACGCAACGCAACGCAACACAATACAACGTAAAATTCCAAGATTGCCCGGTTATTATATATTGTACATACGAGTATGTACGTACATGGTTAACACATGCTGGGGTGTCATAGTTTGAATTTCTTTATTATACTCACCGTCATAGGAATCTGGGGGTATATAGCACTTTGTAAGAGCGTTTGCAACGCCCTGAAGCCGGCGTTGAGGGCCCCAAAAAGTCCATCTAGACTTGTCTGCTAGTCCGTCTGTACGTTCGTGTGTGGTAATCACTCTCTCCTGATGTTAATTTTAAATTGAATTAGAAAAAAACGGTCAAGAGACACGCCTACAATGCAACATAAATATAAACTGGAAGTAAGTTTTCCGTATCGTGGTTTTTTTACTTATTTTGTGTTATTTTTATTTAAAAGCGATTTTTCTTCTTTCCTCTTATGCTTATGGATTTGGTTGGTTTGGATTTGCGTTGCATTCGTATTTAAGGCGAACGATTTATGCTTTGTTACGGTATCAAATGTATTTTTAAGCATTTGTTAGTTAAGTGTAACTGTCCACATATGCACTACAAATACACAAAACATGATTAGAGTATGCAAACTATTTCGAACCATTTTGAGTTTGTGTGTTCAGTTGACGCTTTACGGCTACTGCTGCATGCATGGCTTTAGCATTTGTTGCATGGATATATTGCTGTACTATACTCTACACACACACACACTCACAGTAAACATCATCGTCATTTAAGCGAATGAATGTACGCTAAACTAGAACGCCTAGTTAAGTGCTTGCGTTTATGTGTCTGCCTGATATTTATTTGTTAAACTAAGCTTAGCAAACACCTACACTCTAGCCAAAATGCACACAATTTCACCGTTAAGTACAACACTACGACTCTTAACGCATTAAGTTAGGAAAAACAGAAAAAAATTCTCCGCTCTTGTCATATGTTTGTTAGTTTAACCAGATTGTTTGTAATGTGTATTATTTTTATATTTTTGTGTTTTTTTCGCAGTTGGAGGATTTTCTCAGATTCTGTAAAATATACAAGCCGATCAATGTCCTCTTAAAATTTTTAGTCAATTATGTGTAAAGTCGTTTCTGTTTCTCTCTTTTTGTGCCATAATATGCATTTTTCAAGTTATCGTTGAACACAATAATAATCACGTAGTGAGGTGAGGATTACTTCTTGAGAGTTCAAATTTCAAATAGTTAAAACGAATGGTCAGTGTCAGGTGTTTACCCAAATTAGAGGAAAAGTTGTGTGAAAATTGTCAATACTCGAATTTTTACTTGTAAAGATTTTCACTTTATTTAAAAATTAAACAGGAATTTGGTGACATTTTTATTTCTAAAAATCGAGTTAAGATGGTAGTAATCCAGTCTCGATTGGAGGTGTTTTCCAAAAATGTAGGTGTTTAGGTGGTTTAAGTACTTGCACTATTATTATTTTATATCTTCCCTTTTAATACTTTAGAGGGTGTTTCTGCCATGGATATATTTTTCTAATATTGATTAATTTGTGGAAAGTTTCTCACGAATAATTATTTATCGATTTATTTTAATAAAGTTTGCAGCGCAACTCTATTGCATTCAATGCGGAACAGAAAAAGTACAATCACTTATTATATATGTATGTATAAATACAATTAATGAAATAAAAACAATAAATCTTGATTACCTACATCACGCCATTCACGTTTATTAGCGTACATTAGCATCTTAATGTCAAGGTTCATTTTATTTGTACCCAAAACAATCAGATCAACTCTAAGAACAACATTAACACCAACAACAACAACAATAATGAATACAAAATAATAATAATAATAACGACCTTGCTCTGCTCGGACATGCACCACACTTTGTATATATCACAAAAATCATCGAAAGGGTATCCCAGTGAAAAACAGCACGCGCATTTTTTTTTTGTTTTACTACACAAATGTGTATATGTATATTGAGGGGCCAGAGTAGAGGAACTCGACAACAGCAGCAGCAGCAGCCAATTGAGAAACAACACTATATTTTGCAGAGAGGACAGTGCCAGCAAATATTAAAAAGCATGCATTTGTATAAAAAGTCCGAAGAACAACACAACAGCCACGTTCAGAATGAATACAAATCATCTTGTTAAAATCAATTTAAAATGATCATGATGTAATCGCTGCATACACAAATACTAGCGCACGTGTATGGGAAGGAAAACAAAAAAACAATTGAAGATGGAAGGGAGAGAAGACATAAGTACAACTGCCTTGTGGAGTAAATGTGTGCCACTGGGTTAAAGTTGATCTCAAGTAAACAAACACAGTAAAGTATGGAAACAGAAGATGAAGATAAAAATCAAAACGGTACAAGGCAAAGTATCTTAAACCTATATTCAAAAGCACGGTAGTTTTCTCGATCAGACTTTTTCTAAGTGGTGAACTGATGGAATTGATTATTGTCTCTTTATTTTGAAAATGCACTTTTGATTTCATTGAATATGTAAAGAGGAAATCTTCTGGACGCGTACAATAAAATCGCTCCAAAATAATAATTAAACTTTTCAAATTTCAGCTTTTTGTGACCTCTACGTACTCCTCTTACAGCAAATAATAAAAGAAATCCTTTAGCGTATATATCCAAACAATGTAACCCAGTGACACATAAATGAAAGCGTACGCAAAGAAAGCTATTAAAGCATGAACAACAACAATACAACACAACCACAACAAAAAATGACAGCAACAACAATGATTTTAGGAAAGCGATTTAGTACAACCGCACAGTCTGTGGAATACAATTTATGGGAAATACCGAACACCACCAAGCACCAGAATCAGAGAAAAACAGTAAATGAAAAAAATGAAACCATCATCCATATGTCTCTTAGTCGGGCGGCTGCAGGAATTCAGCAAAATAACAACAACAACAACAACAACATTAAAGAGGAAGACTAAGAGAAACGAGATACGAGTTGATTGCAACCGCAGTAGTTGGCGGTGCTCATTCGTGGGCAACACTGCATTGCTACTAAGCCATTGTTCTTGTTGCTTCAATATACCATATGTACACAACACAATATATATACAAAAATATATGCACAGGCCACACCGCAAGCAGTTCAGTCACATATGCAAACATATAAACAAGCAAACAAGCAAGCAAGCAAACCTGCAGACAGACAACTCAACACTTAACAATTCTGCGGTAGTTTAACGAAGCTCATAACAGGAAAAAATCAACCAAATCCCTTTGTGAACGAAACAATAAACTAAGCAGGAGTAGAGTGCCACACACGGTAGGGAGATTGAACGACTTGTAACCAATTGAAACATATTGAGCTTCTTGCTGATTTTGAAACATGACTTGCACACATGCTTACCTTTGTACAGAACATGTGTACATATAACACGAGGATGTGTATTAATGGGCTAACCAAACTAAAATACTGTTGCTTTCAATTCAGGCCTTTAGTGGACTATTAACTTAGTATCTGTAGTAACAGAGTTGGTGGTGGTGTAGGTGCAGATGGTAGTGGAGTTGCTAACCTTTTTTTCTAAACTCCCTTTCCTTTCGTTCCTTTCTTTAGTGTTGCTTGTGCTTCAGCAAACATATATTTTTCATTGTGTTTTATGCAATTCCCCTCAATTTCTTTCTTTTTAAATCCATACACTCTGTTATTCTACAGACATAGCGATTTTAGTATTGGGGTATGGTAAGCATGACAGGGTGATGGTGTTGGTGCACTAAATAAAAAACACTAAAATTTTTCATGCAGTGCCTGCATGTAACGCGAGTGGTACTAACACGAGGGCGAATTTGGGCACCTTAACATTTTCACTCCATCCAATCCAATTCAGTTCAGTGATAGCATAACAATTAATTTTTTGTTGATATTGTTGAAAGTTCGTTGATAGCCTTGCATTGACTTCTCACTACAACCAACAAAAACATGAAATGTCTTTAGTCCAGTTATTTTCATTTTTTAGCACTTGTTCGTTTGTTTCTTTTTTCAGCTTCTCTTGGAATTTGTTGTGCGTCTGGTTTGTTAGTTTGTATCACACAACCGTCCATTGCACATTGATTTCAATTCCTCAGTTTTATTGATAGCCTGAGGGGTGTGCATGTGCATGTGTGAGTGTGACTACTGTTATTTTGTAGGATGTTTTCATTATCAGCACTTTACTCTTTACAACCTGATTTTTTTCCGCTAGTTTGGTGTTTAGTGTAACGTTTGTTCTGGCTACATAGACATCTTTTGTGATAGTTTGTGGTCACTTCTCTAGAGGCAAGGAAATAGTGCACAAACAAGAGAATGAATATGAAAATCAATTTGTAACGATTAGATTTCAATTATGAGTGACAGCTTTTCGTTACGATTTTGAATATGTGTGAGGGAAAAACATATTTACTAGGAAAAAAATTTGTATCTTGTGTACCTCTCACATTTACACGTAAACTAAGGGCGTGGTACTCATTGTTTCCGTTATTTTATACCGCCCATTTTAAGGACATGGAACCAGCAATCTAGGTATAAATACTGTAAAAATTTTGTTAACTGCGACCGATTTTGTCGATTTTAAGCAGAAACTATTTATTTTTTATTTGTACTCTGAAATTTTGCACTCAGATTTACGTCCTTGTGTTCTGCCCTTCAGCACTATTATTTAGGACACCCCGTTGACCATCCGACTGTATCCTCTATTGAATGGATGTTAAATTCAAGAGAACCACACGCATACATATTGTATTATATATTGCATAATATAAAAAGATCACTTTTTCAATTTCTCTTTTAAAACTTCGATGGATTTTTATTTTGCTTTATTTTACAAAATTATTATTTAAGTACTTAGTAAAAGAGGTTAATAAGGGAGAAAGAGAGAGAGAGAGAGAGAGAGAGAGACGTAAATTAGTCTTAAAGTGTACAAAGTGTTCTTCACTGATGGTCGCCCCTCTTGTGTTTTGTGATTGCAATTCAATTTTTTTCCCTTTTTGTTGTTGCTGTAAGTTTCTAATTATTTTTTGGCAAATGAATTATTAAGAAGGAAGTTTCGTAAGTACAAACCTGTGTGTGTTCTGCAACGAATTCAACGCATTTTTCAATTTGAACAAACGCACATTAAAACTTCACATTAGAGTCGGAACATTTTGAAAAACAACAAAAACAACAAAGCGTTTTGAGTACAACAAGATGTAAAAGAATAAAATGCAATATGTATGATAAATGTGGCAACGCCTAGATAGATAAACAGATAGATAAAAAAGAAATCAGTTTAAACGGGACAATACATCATGGAACAAGCGGAGAAGGAGGAGGAGTAAAAAGTGCATAAGTTAGAAAATAAATGGGAAAAGAGCCTTTCAAAGCGCACATTGTTGTAACATGGGATCTACGCACTTTTCTTATGGTGAGCGAAAAATAGTGAACAATATTTAGCTTTCAACGCTATAATTAAAAGAAGCATTGCTGGGAAACTGTTGGCGGTATTCTAAACACACACAGCCGCACACATGATCAGGAATAATATACAAAAGAAACGTTTGCGTGCATATTGTCTCTGTGGAGAGTATTAGTGCAGGACAAATTATGTGTCATTAAACTAGATAACACCCATTTTGGAGTGGCACAAATGTTGGTAAACAGGAATTCAAAAACATATGTGTAAAGACAGCAACCACATCTAACGGCCAATTGTGCATGCATGTGTGGCGGTGTTATGTTTATGTTGTACGTTTCGTACATTCTAGCAATTGTGAATTTTTTATGTTTGAGTTTGACTTCTAAGCGCATACAAATTAATGATTGATTGATGCTTTTTACGCAAAACAATTCCCCTCGACTTCCAACAACAACCACTGCAACAATCACTGGCTCTGGTTAAACAAAACTGAATTGAGTGGAAGCGAAAGGAAATAAATTGAAGTGAAGTAGGTATGCGTGCATATTAGATATATGTACCCTCGCCTATACACCTGGAATGCTAAAGAATGAGTGATACATCACACATATACGCGAACATATATCTATAAATAGTTGGAGATGGCAATTGTCATAATATAAACCGAGATGTGATTTTTGGAACGATTTGAAATATAAGCAGATTTGGTTGAACATGACTCCACTGCAACCAACGCCTTTTTTAATAAATAAATAAATTGTTACTGCGTCGGTTTGCTACACACCTCGTACATAATGATGAGTTTTGATTCGATTGATTTTGATAACGCAACGACAAGTGAGACTTTACCATAAAAATAGGTCAAGGCGCTATCAAAGCTAATAATAATAATAAGATGATGATGATGATAATAATAAAAAGCAAGAAAAAATTATATTTGGCGTAGGTCAAATTCTAAGTATCCCATATCTACAAACAAATAGTGGACGTGACAGTTATATATGAGGACCCCCTTTAATATTATTTGCACTGTGTGCTAACTTGAAAGTCGACTTTTAGGCTGAATACGGTTTTTTGTTAATTGTGGGCGTGTTTTTTGCTCTACACACCCATTTTTGGCACATGGATGGAAGGACTAATTATAAAATTGTGCATCAAATGTCAAGTCATGGCTCAATTTTTGTAGTAGAAAAACAGATTTTTGTTGAATGTGGGCGTGGATCTTGTTCGATATTGCGTAATAGCGATCTGCGCACTTAAAATAAAAGTGTCTGTCCGAAATTTCAGCTGAATATCTTAAAATTTACGACTGTGAGAATGCCAACAACAGGCAGACGCACGGACACACAAACATTCATGTCTAAATCGATTCAGTTTTTGGCGCTGATGAAGAATACACATATTTTTCATTTGACACCTACATCTACGTGTGCAAAAGGTATGACAAACTCAGTGTGTACCCCATATTATGTGGAGGGTAAAAAAAATCTAAAATATTTACACCAGACAACATGTTGAACTTTACACACTCTAAACATTAGAAATTGTCCATGACGGGACATTATAATTTACACAATTCATCGATAACATATGTACCTAAAAAATAAGTAAAAGTAATTTGCATTACCTGCAAATTAATGCATATATGCAGAATGCGACAGGGCCTGCTTTAGTTAAATGTCATGCTGCGTACGCATTTTTAAACGTATGGTATGGGGGGCGGCCACACAGATAAATTAAACCAATTAGCTGTAACAATCATTTTATGGCATTAACCACATTACATGTGTACGTGTGAGATGTATGAAACATATGTTATGGAAAATATAAATTTCCTTATTTGTCTTAAAAAAGGTTACACAAGCATAAAAGCCCCATGCATGTGTGTGTGAGTAAGTGTGGCACTTTGAAACGGTAAGCGTTATCAACTGTTTTCATGTTTTTTTATTTTTTTTGCATTATAGTGCATTCACATAATTCACATAATTTTTGGTATTAGTCGTGTGTCATGTCAACTCATAAACTAACAAACATTTACATGTGCTGGGCACTTATTTCAAATTGTTTATGTGTTTGGTGTTGTTATTGTTGTTGCTGTTACTATTATTATTATAGGAGTCATATAAAGCTGCCGTTAACCAAATTTTTTTATTTATTAGCATTTTCAAAACTAATTGACCATTTTACAATTACAGTTGATTTGTTTTTGTTGTTGTTTGCTTGAAGTCTTTCTAACTATATATGTAAACGACCGCATGATAAGGCAACACTGTATTTGGTTATATTGTCATATTTAGATGAAAGAAACATTCAATTATTTATCATAATATGTGCCGAACCGAAGCACTGATCACGTTACACGACTGGTACCGTATGTGTATAGGGCGAAAGCAGAAACTTCGGTACGTTAGTTAAAGTCCTTAAAAGCTAGATAAATTTGTCATCAAGTATTATCAAACATTTAAATTATTCAATTTAAAAACAACTCTACTTGCACATTTTGAAAAAGAAAATAAGTTTCTTAGCGTCACCCTGCGAAAAACATGTCTAAGCAACCTTTTAGTTGTCCCTGCGGCAAAAGTAATCAATAAGTACATGATGGTTCAAAGGCAAGCGTAGACAGTTCTCCGAGTATCTCTGCGAACTGCTTTTTTGTGCAAACCTGTCGCACAATAAATAAATTGGCTGCCAATATAAATTTTTTCTATATTATGCTAGTCCTGGCTGAAAGCCAACTTGGTCCTTCAGTTGTACAGTTTTTGGCATGTGTCTCTAAAAAATAAATTGAATGATCGATAAATGAGAGGCAAAAAGAATACGAAGTGGTGGCAGCAAGACAAAATAACAGCAAGAAGACATCTGCTCCTTCGCTTCCATAACAATAACGCAACAGTGGAATTTTGTATTATGTCGTGGTCGTCGATGACTGTGCATTATGTGTGTGTGTGTTAACCGTTGACCTAATTTCATTGTTTTTAAGGATTCTTTCTTTTTTATGCCTTCCACAATGTATACTAAATTTATACTTTCGTTTGCAGCTCCCAAAAGGACGTTTCAGAAATTGACATATTGAGCTGAAATTTCGTGTCTTCAAAAACTGGTTGACAGACGCTCATAATTGACGCAAATCTGCAAAGTCTATAGAGTTATCGATTGCTGCATACTTAATTCATCGATTTTGCAATATGGGCGCATCCGAATAACATATACACGCCCATAAGTTAATGTAGAAAAAAAACAACTTTGTTGCAGAAGTCAATGCCGCATTATCTGTGAATGTAAAGGGTGCTTTACACTTGGCATCAGAAACCCTACAAATTATATACATTCTTGATCAAAAAACTGAGTCGATCTGGTCAGATGCATACGCGTGTCCGTCCATTATTAGCATTCGTTAGTACGCTCGCTATTTAAATTAGGAATAATCGATCGATAGGCACGCCCACAATTTACAAAAATATATTTACCCTATACAATAAGGAGCTATTAAATTAAAATCTGGTACTCACGTTTCTAATTATTAATTATCCCATTATTTTCAAAAAAAATTATTGTAAACGCAAAATAGAGAGACCACCCTGTGGAAGCGGTGGTGGAGGGTATTTAAGATTTGGCCAAAGCTAAATTTTGTTTTCTATTTTGTTTTTTAATAAAAAGAGTCACATCGACGCATCATCCTGTGTCCGTGTTTTCTTTTTTAAGTCAAAATTTTATGGACATTAAATGTTTAAGCACAAGCAGTAACAACAGCAGCTGTTTAGTTTGATACCAACAAAAAATAAGAAATTGCACTAAAAAGCAAGTGTTAAATGTAGTTAACAATAATAAAAAGGGCTAACCAGCCAGTACTCCTCAACTCCCCTTGAAGCTTTATCTGTGTTTGGTTTTTGGTTTTTTTTTTTTTGGCAATTTGCGTGCATCAGCTGCTTTCTGCCTAAATGATCTGTTTTATTTCAGTTATTATTGTTGTTGTTTTTAAAGAAATTATTTGTCATGTGTATAGTAAGTATGTATGTCGGGCACCAGCTATCGACTCGACAGATCTTATGCAAGTAGTATTAGTAATACTTATAGTGGGAATACTGGTGGTGGTGGTAGCAGTGGCGATGGCCTTTTTACCTCTTAACAAAATTAATTGGATTTGAACGGTTAACTTCCGCTGACACGCTCAATATTTCACATTTACAGTTATAGGTTTTATACTTTTAACATACAAATGCAAGACTTTAAGAAAAAGCCCTTGCACAGCAAGGAGAGGGACTTGTGTTAATTAGCCAAAATTCAACTACGGTGGTAACTGTTAAGGTGTATATTTTTTGAAATATAACGGTGATTAATATATAGATACAGACGGATAAATTATGATAAATTAGATGACTCGCACGAACAATGCACTGAAGAAATGTTTTGAGGGCAAACCAAACAAAAACTTGCCGTTTCGAATTCTTATTAGTAAACAGAAAGTGTTCGTTACACCCCCAAATCAATCAAAACTTAAAATTTCTACAATATTTTGGAAAACAACAACAATATATATATAAAACGTAATACGTCTTAGTGTGTACCTATAGGCGAATTGTGAGGTTCTAAAAACGTAGTGTTGACGAGTCTTATATAGTTTCTTATAAAAGTAAGATTCACTCATCAAAACATATGTCAATTTGGAAGGTGTGTTTTTAAGGTACATTCTCTTACACTCATTTTTCATAATGGTTTCCAAGAAATGTCAAAAGCATTATTGTACAAATAAACATTACAGTACAAATGCGGCATCAGCCAGCACCGCCATATTACATTGAACATCAAATATTGAAAATTGATCGACAAATGCGGCAAAATACTCTAAAATTTAACAGAATTCTATTCTTTTTGAATAGAAATCCATACTCAGTGTGCTAATGTTAGGATGATGGGTCGTTTTTAATATAATTTTATTGACGGTAATTTGTTCTGTGTGAGGGCATGTATTTATAGGAGATATCGGAGAAAGGATTAATAAAATCCTCAATTTATAATGAATCTAATATTACAGTATTTCAATATTGGCAATATTTCAATTTTTCTATTCCTCTGATGCCTCCTTCACGTGTTGCAAATGGAATTACAAAATTATATCTTTGAGAAGGCTCTCACACAAAAATAGAGCTTTAAATTGATATTACACA
Source organism: Crataerina pallida (assembly GCA_949710015.1). Classification (NCBI taxonomy): domain Eukaryota; kingdom Metazoa; phylum Arthropoda; class Insecta; order Diptera; family Hippoboscidae; genus Crataerina; species Crataerina pallida. The sequence goes on from OX453291.1 coordinate 10,913,452, forward strand.
TACTATAAGAAGCCTGACTGTCGATGATTTAAAAATGGGTATCGTGAGTTTGGTGTAAACCTTTTTGCTTTCTGTACTTGTACTTCTTTCCATATAAAGGAAAAGAAAATTTTGACGTATAAAAAATTCTATCATAATAGGACCTTATATATGAGGGATTCTAAAAATGGTCCGATTCGGTCTATTTTCAATTAGTCCTTGTAATATATTAAAATATCTTAAAAAATGCGATCTGTGGCATTTGCCGTTTAGGAGTTACAAACATACGATTTGCCACAAGTGGTGCAGATTATAAAAAATGAGTCTCCCACACAAGACCTTTGTAACAAAAAAAAAAATGTACAACAGCGCCATTGGAGCAAAGTTATTAGTATAGGTCGGTTGTGAGACGGTAAGGGTTAGCCGCGAAAAACTCATAAACTTTACAGAATGCGTTATAACCGTAGTTGGTTGTTGATGTTGTTGGTTGGCATTAAACAATGAGTTAACCACTGAAGGTAATGGTGTCTTTAACTGCCTCAAGTGACATACGAGTATACATATACATATATATATGCATATTGAGCAGAAGTAGATGTATTGGAAAAGGTGCGTACTTACCTTGGATGCTAATGAAATCCCTGAAGGTATCAGGAGAAATTTCATGATTTAATGTATAATATAGAGACAATGAAAGACAGCATCCGAGAGAGGCGAGCTTATTCGATATTTAGAACAATTTTTCACTAAAATTTCTCTATTGTGCATATCTTCTGATGCTGTTGGTATCGTGGGAAATTATTCCACAAACACACATACACACACGCGACATTGCATACACATCTTGTTGTTTAGCGATCTCATGATGTGATCTACAGTTTTGCTGCTAGTTTATGGACTACATATATAACAATAACATTAAACTCTAATATTAAATTTATTATATGAAATATACAAACTAGGTGTGGGCTGCCTGTGTGTGATCAGAATTTAAGCGAAAACTACAACAACAATAACAATACGTCCATAAAGAATAACCGCAATCAAAATGTTGAGACGAAAAGCAAAAACATCACACACCGCACTAATGGAAGTATGAAAGTCTGTGTTTAGGTGTTTGCACAAATTTTACTCATGAACATATGTGTGTGTGTTACTAGTGTAACAAATGCAAATTTGCTGTGATGCGATACGCTGCATTAAACATTTGCGTTGCTTTTGATATTGTGCTGCCTATTACATTGCCATTGCAGCTACGAATATTATTTTAATGTGTTGTTGTTGTTGTTGTTGTTATTATTATTATTATTATTATGGTTGTTTGTGATTACGCGGATTTCTGAAAGACATTTAGAGGAAGCCCCGCACACACCTAAAATGCAAAATCATATAAAAAAATATCTCTCATAAGAAACGAATTATACACCTTGACTCCCCTGACAAATATACACACACACGCACACGCGTTAAAGCTATGTAACTCTTACTCTGATTTGATGTCATAATAAAGTACAGCAGTAAAGTTTGCAATTGTACTGTATATACCTGCTGTCGTAATATATTTACGTGAATACGGAATACGCATGCGCATGTGTGTCTGTACAGCATTGTTGTTTTAGTTAACGCGGAGAATGTTGTCTAAAGTGAATTGTAAATTAACAACTTACACATATGTATAATAACAGCAGCAGCAAAGAAAAAGCTGTTTGAATGACTGCAACAACACTACAACAAAAGCGATAATTACAGCATCAGCAACAACTAAGTGCCGCTTTTATTACTACACATTCGCGCAATACATGCATACATAACGGCCACACAAGTGATTGTCTTTCCTGTTTGTTGAGATCACTAACACACACACTCACACACTTACACACAATTCCCGTCAATTTTTCATAATTTCAATTAACAATTCTAGATTTTCGTAAGATAAGAAGATAAAAATAAAAAAATTCATTGAAAATGCAAAAACCGTCACGTTTCCCATGCAATCACAAAAACAATAAATACTTTTAACTTTTCAAATGATTTTATAAAAAACCAACAAATATCTAGTGTTTAAACGAAAAATAAGAGAGTAGGAAGCAAAATATCGCGTAATGTAACGTTAAATAAAACACCTGCATAGAGAATCATTCAAAACAACAATAACAATAACGACAACAAAGATATAGAACAAAAATAGCTTAAGTATGTGAGTTGTAGTCTACCTGTCTACATATACTTATAAAAATATAGCTGGGTTGGCTAAAGCAAAACAAAAACAAAACAACAACAAACAAAAAAACGAAACAAATTATTTTTATGAATTAGCCTCATTATGATAGCACAGACCGACTGACAATCGCATTATGCTGAATAATAACACTCCCACATCATAGGCTAAATCTTACGACGCTGAGTATCAATTGTCACAGAAACTTCAAGTTGCTGAAAGTTGTCAAATTGTGCTGAGAATCCATATTAAAGTAAGGCATTAACAATATGGCATATATGCTTATAAATAATGCCGTAATTCATTTCATTTTTGAAATACTTTTATAGTAGCAGTGGCTACGTAGGACACATGAGTATTTAAAAGCCTCTACAGCTTATAAAATTTACAGTCAAGAGCAAATGTAGTGCAGCCCCTCTTATTATACCAATCGATTTTAGTATATCCATCCATTCAGATAAATTTATATTCAACCCGCAGGTATGTATATTCTTAATTCTTATATTAATTAATTCTGAACAATCTTATTAAAATTGCTATAAGCTGTTCGGACGAATTTTGGAAATCCTTTTCTTATTATGGCTTTTTAAGGATTGTGTGGACAGCAAACTAAATCCATGGCAACGATGCAAATGGTCAGACAAATCGACGCACCAACTCAATCTTAAATCTCTCAAATTTACGCCACTGTTGTGTAGGTTCTTAAATTGATTGCGCTTCTCTTAAATTTGGTTCAAATTAAGCACATTATCGATTTTATTATGTGCAGGCTGTAAGTGGTTGTGTAATATAAATATGTACTGTATTTGGTACACTAGTAAATCAGTATTGTGGGGTATTAAATACGGGACTTGATGGCCAATAACAATTTTTCTTATCACGTAACCACCACATCCTATAGAATATGGAGTTGTACAACCCCTTCAAGGAACGAACCGCCGCTGTTAGGCGTTAAAATTTGTTTGGCATAATATGGCAACATTTCCGAACTATGCGTTCATTTGTTTTCTGTATTTTTCGCACTGATAACGCATAGGTAGGTACTACTTAAATATCATTTATAAAAACACAAACATACGATGATACGGGCGTACTATTACCACACACCGTATCGCAAGAGTGCGCTGAGGTAATAGCTGAGCTGATAATGAACTTCACCATGAAAACATTATACATAAAAGTATTGTGACATTACTCTAACGCCCAACAATCACAGCAAACAATTATCTACAAAAGAAATTCTAAATAAGACAAGTGAAAAGTTTGTGGTCAGTAGCACTCGCTTCTTGAACACCATACACCCCTTGGATGCACAATATATGCTTTAATCAGTTCAGTTGTATGAGTGGACGTGAGTATTTGTTATATAAAAATCACTTTTTGAAAAATGATTCGATCGAATCCAGTTATTGTAATTAGTAATCGTTCCGAGTCACGAATTATATTACGATCTGTGAGAAGTTTGCACGTAGGCCAAGTATTACACAACTCGTGGTGTGGGACAGATACAAAGAGAACCCGAACGAGTCGAGTATTGTGGTGCACCTTAACTTTGAACATTTTTGGAGCAATTAATTAGCTTACACATAGTGTATGCGGAATTCAAAAATGGCACCAATTCCAAGAAAGAGATCTCAAAGGAAGTAATTCATATTTTATGCTAGGAGGTGAAGGCGGTTTAGCACAGACATACAGTCTACAAAAATTCTGTATATATTGTCCGATGCCAACGAAAATAACATACGTTTACGTATGCGTAAATATTTACAGTATATATTGTTGGACACTTAAGTCGTTTTTATATGCTTAGCACTTATATAAGGTATGCGAACAAGTCTGAAAATAACACAAATACATGTTGAACGAACATATGTGGAAGTAAAATTAATTAATTATAAAAGACTTACCCTTCTTTGCCAAAGCAAATCGGGCAAAAGCTTTATATAATAATGCGGAGGTATGCAACTAAGAAGTTCTTCGCGCTGAAATGCTTTTCGTATAAGCGCTTTTCTTAGACTCTTGGTTCCACAAACACAAACTTCGTAGGAGCAAATTACGATAGTTCGGATACCGTGATGAAATTCGGAAAGTTGGATTTTATACAGATATGGCACATTTGCACAACCACCTCTCAAGGTACACAGAATTAATATAGAGTTTACAGTTAACAGTTCGCTTTAAAACACGAGAAAGTGAATGTTTACGTTTTTATATCGCGAAAAGGCTGCAACTTGCACAAGGACCACAACGCAAAGTACCAAAGCGAAAATTAAACTGAATGTATTTCTTTGAATGTACAAGATCACTTTCCAACGGCCTTGTAGTGCAAAACTGTGCTTTTTTGCTACTGAATTTAGCAATTTTACAAATTTCCACTGAAGCAATCAGCAGTGTAATATGTACAGCGGACCGCACGTCACACGTAAACAACGTTTTGAAAATGGAGACTGACTTGACGGACTCGCAGAAAACTAATAACTAAGGCCGTTTTCGCAGTTTCGCGAAGAGTAGGCGATTGCAGTCAGAACAACAGGCAATAACAACAATAACGACGTACTATGTATTAGCCGACCACAGCAACACAAGTGCAGTGTGGTGTAGTGTAGATCACTATTAAAAGTTCACTTTTAGATTCCCCTTGACACTGCTGCCTGCACTGCTTGCATTGCCTGCTGTAGTCTTCCGGCACTATATTAGTACAGAGGCCCCAACAACAACCCCCTCCACCCAATCTATTCGTTCACATGAAAGAGAATGTAACCGCATAACGAATTACATTTAATACTAGAATCGCTTGGTTTGGCTGGCTGGTTGTTTATTATGCACGTACATTGCCTATACGTGTGTATGTATGTATGTACGTACGTAAGTACGTGTATATTCATCAAACCTTTTCAATTTTTATTCGCACCCTATCACACATACACGCACGCAATAAATACTCACTCTTACTCTTACTCTTACTCTCCTATATAATAACTGCTCTCAGTACGTATGTTTGATAAGCTGTCCGATCGTTAATATAATCGCTTGCATTGCGTTGTTTTGTTGCTCTGGGTGTTTATTTGATTTTCAAACGCGAACACATTCGTATGCTTTGAAACACACATGTTTATGTATGCATGTTGTTGCTTGAACATGCAATCGTGTCAGCGTTTGCACACGTTTGAAAAACGCGTGCCCTTGAAATTCTGCTCTGCTTTCAGTTTTCTTCTTTTTTGCTTTTGTTTTTGTTTTTGTAGATTAGTTCCGTTTTCTTGTTTCACTTGCAACCCCTTTTTACTTATATGTGTATGAATAAGTACATATTTCTATCATGGCATGATATTGAGTTTGCACCCTATTTTCACACAGTGTTTTAGTGTTTTTTTGCACCGAACGTTAAATTAGAAGAACACAGCTTTGACTAAAAACCAAGGGTTTGAGATACAATTCTTGCTAATGCCAAAATGGAGGTGCGATCACAAAGACAAATAATTTTTTAAAAAATTCTCTAACAGCTCGAACAGTTTTTATGAGCTCACATTTTTTCGATTTACACAATCGTCATCTTCACCATTGCATTTACAATCCATTGGTAACTCTTTTGCCTCTTGGGTCAATTATTGCTTCAATTTGCTGCCACCATGAGTACCGTGAGAGTTCACTTTCCCAAGTTCTTAGCTGTGGAAAACTCTTGTTGCATTATTTGAGAGTAGGGCAGCTGACACGTGGAAGCACAATATTTGGCTTGTACCTGAGATTCCCTCCGCATGTACGCACAACCAGTGAGCTTATATTTGTTGCATGCATACGATTGCGACCTCTTTTAACATACATATCAATTACTATCGTTTTGTTACATGCAATCTCGAAGATCGATCACTGCACTAAAGAGACGCCTTTGTAAGTTGTGGGTGCGTATGTTGTCCCACCTCACTCACCTTTAGCACATAGATGGATGGACTAATTATTAATATGAGTATAAAACTACCACTCTGCATCTTAATTTATGTGCCTGTGAAAAGTTTTTGTTAACTAATGTCTATAAAAAAATTTCACGTCAGTGGCAAGTTTTGCTTTTTGGTGCTAATCAAGGTTACATTTGATACAATGCCCGACGCCTTCGTCTTTGGTGTTGAAAACGATTGAGTATAATTCAGAATAATCGTGAACTCATGTGGAGGGTAAAACTTGCATCTAATCAATACGCTCAGTTAACTATTAACGTTGCCCTAATTAAAAAATGTATTTGATTACAAACATAACTACGCACCAAACATACTTTACTTTTTGTTAGTAAACAACTGATAAAGAACAAACACGAATTTTACTAATAAAATCCATACGAAATTACGCGAAACAATTTGCCAACAGCAACAACAATAATAATAAACAAATATAATAATAATAATAATAATAATAATAATAACAGTAACAATAACAGCACTTACATGATTTTCATTGTCAAGGTCGAACATTGTACAAAAAGTGAACGCGTACTCAGCTCTCTCACATATTGAGTCAATAGCTACGAAAACTTTTCAGCCTTGCCATCACATCTTCTTTTTTGTTTTTAGTTTTACATTAATTTTATATACATATTGTGTTGTTATGATTTTAAAACGCAGATCGTGAAATGCCCTCGTTTATCTGCTCCATATGCATTAAATAGTGCACGAATGAAACAGAGCTTCCCGATCGATGTACAGAGAGAGGTGCTGAAGCAAATATCGTATGCGTGCGTAAAGCAAAGCTAATAAAGATTATATTTGTTTTTGTAATGTGCGTCGCGCGTGTGATTCGAAAGTAGAACACATTAGGCGACAACGATTGCTCTGCTATCAAGTGCACACAGCGCTCACTAATACTAATAATCTTTGTTCGAGTAAAAGCCAACAACGATCATGCTTTCGAGAACCTCTGCTGTGTTCTGCGCTACTCTACTAAGCCGCCCCGACCCTTTGGACAGTTTAAAAAAGCTCTTACATTTATAAGCAATGAATTAAACGAATGAACAAAGTGTTGTAAGTATACGAGTACATGAGCAAGTTTATTTACTTTGTAACAGCCTTTGTCGTTGAATAGTCCGCACACACAATTTATATTTCTCTGATGTTCAAGTTCTCGGCCAGTTGAGTGCAGCCGCCTGAACTCGCATTGTTGGTTTATATTTTTCTTTATATTATATGTGGAGGTGTAGGCGTGCGTCATTTAGAGCTAGATTTTATATAGTTCAACGCAATAAAATTTATCGCAGTTAGAATTTCCAATTTTACTAAACTGCAAAAGCAAACTTTTGATTGCAAAATAACCAACACTGACAACGAGAAGAAAATTGGACGGGAAAGTATTTTCTGATAAAGTATCAATAAATGATTATGCCCAACCTAATGGGTACAGCTTTACCGTTCGAAGTACACATACAATATGTATAAATGTACACACAACGTGCATTACATGCATTATAAGTAAAGAATTAAATTTCAAATATTTTGGCTTCAGTGACAAGTAGAAGATTGTTCCACACACCATACCGACAACCACGGACTACAATAAGATGCCGAAAGTTATATTGTGCCGTCGACTTAATACACACTGAACTAACTCATTGTCAAGCTGCTACCGAAGTCAAGCATGAATATGTGTACATGCTTTGTTGGAGGCTGCCATAACATATTACCAGTAACATATGGTACCGTACAATATAATGACAAACGACAACGGATAAGAAAGGATGATCAATGTCTTGGTTTAAACAACAACAACAGCAACTGACATAACACAATGTTATAATAGACCATATTGTACTTAGTGCAAGCCTCTGTTAAACTTTCACATGCACACATATAACATAACACTTAGTGGTATCCTAGTAGAGGCAGTCAGTCCGGCAGTTAAACGAGCACTTGACAAAGTAGAAAACCAACACATAGTAAACATCGCATCACTGGGGGGCTCTTTACTTGTTTTTTATACTTACGTATGCAATTATTATACGGTGCACCATTTGTGGGAAAGGATACATTAAGTTTGTACAAATGTTTGTAACCCCTAAACGGCAATTAAACGGATCATATATCCATCTTCGGTTATACCGATCGAGAGTAACTGAATCTGAATCGACTTGAGCATGTCCGTCTCTTAAAACATGTAAATTGTTGTTGTTGTTGTTGTTGTTAATTCGATGAAAATTGGTAAAAGGACATGTATTGTCAAAGAGAGGAACCCTAAAAGAAGTGCTCATTTGGCGAATATTCGCCATTCTTAATATTTGTTGACAAAATTTGGTTCAAATAGTTTAAACATTTCACTTCTATTATATATGCGTGTCTGTGTGTGTATGCCATAAATAGGTTGGCCACACTCATGCGCATCCATATAAGCAATAAGCCACGTTAAAAATGAAATTATAATGATATGGGTGGTAATAGCGGGAGGGTGCTGACGTTGGGGACAGACTATCGGCTCGACCGCAAACTGTGTTTGTCACAGCTTTTCATGTGTGCCTATGTGTGTGCATGTGGTTATGTAGCTCTTCATTCATATTGCGTTGACCATAAATAATTATACTTTCCTTTACCCAAAAACAAATGAACTAATGCAACCATTGCGACTAAGAATGTGTAATGACATGCTTATAGGTTGTTTATATAAGTTATTTTCCCTGATAAGCTTACTTGCATTATATTTTGCACTTTTTTAAATTACATTTCATAATTACGCATGTGTGAGTAAGCGTGATCAACGCCAACAACAACCTCCCACAATCCCCCACATGAGTTATAAATTTGGCATTCAATTTGCATCACCCAGAAGAAAGCCTCAAAGATCGAATTAATATATATATTCTTTGATGATCAGCATCAAAACCCGAGCCGATTTAGACATGTCTGTCCGTGTGTCCGTGATTTCAGACTTCGCAGTTACAAATTTTGGAAGACACTTCTAGTTTTTACTTTTATTATTTATTATTATATATATCTGGTCACACTTCCCGATGGTCGTCCCGCTGAGTTGTTTAAGGCTGGTAGTGATAAGTTCTTGCAACGCATGCATCAACTCATCAGCAATATTGGGTCGAGGGAGAGCATGCCCAGTGATTGGAACCTCAGCGCACTCTGTCCGACTTATAAGAAAGGAGACCCAACCGTATGCCCCAACTACTGGGGTATAAGTCTACTCTTTTTACTACCTAGATACAGCCGTAAATATCTCCTATATAATATAAATGAGGTTGAAGATAAAAAGGACAATTATGACTGCTAACAGGTGCTACTATGGGCTAAGTGAGCAGTTCAACAGCAAAGCCCCCTCTCGTGCGATAAAACTTACACTCTATAAGGCCCTCATCGCCCCCGTGCTTCTGTTGAAGCATGAACGCTAATAAAAGAATTCTCTGAAAGGTCATTGGTCCTTCACGCGTTGTCGATCAGTTTTGAATGAAAATGAATCCTGAGCTGTATGAGCTTTATGCTGACATTGAAATAGTTCGTCTCATAAAGATTCAACGTCTGCGATGGTTCCAGCTAGAATAGAGTTCCAAAGGGAACCAAAAGGACGTCGCGTAAGAGGCAAGCCGAAAGGCCAAAGACCTACATAGGTTATAATCGACCAGTCATGATAATCATGATTCTATTGGGCAAAATCGATTCAGAAGCACGACCATAATAGTTAAAAATATATTTATTATAAATCACAATACGTGAGCTGTGAAGTGGAATTTGGTAAACGTGTTTATAATTATCCCATAGATTGACGCACTAAAAGTGGGCGTGGTCAGTTAACACACAAGACTAAAATTTGCTAAAAACCGTAAAAGCTGAATTTGCAAGCTGATATGTAATACGTGCACTATTAGAAGGCGCAATCGTGTGCTTGCCACGCCCACCCTTTTTATATACATGTGGAGGTTATTTAAAAAAGGCATTTAATTGTTACGTTATGTGTGAGTCAAAATTACTTTTTCCCTTGTTTATAATCTATTTTGGCTAAAAATGACACTTTCAGAGAGAACATGTATTTGTATTGTATTTTCTCGTCTGTACAATAGTTTTTCTTTAACAATCGGCTGCATCTCCTGCTATTGCTGTGATGCAATGTTTTCGCTAAAAAAATTTTAGACTTGCGGGCGTCTCAAGCGACATTTTCAATGATTTATAAATTTGTTTTGCTGAAAATTTCATTACAAAAATACTACCTTCGCAATTTTCATAACTTTGCCATATTTTTGTTCAAAAAAAAAACGAAAATACTAAATTTTTAATGTGTTTTCATTGAAAAATATACGCTGACGCCAGGACAGAATCAATTGATTTTAAAGAACAAGTATAATGTAATCGTTGATATAGAATAAATTAGAATTAAATTATTGGTAATGGGAAACAACACGAAATGCAAATACAACAAAACTCTCTAATATAGGATGGAATAGGGTGTAGGATATTCTTTACGTAATAATGCAATGGTTGTCTATGTTCTCTAGTTGTTCTTTATGTTCATACATGTGTAAAATAAAAAGCAACCAAAACTTAAAAATAATAACAAGTAGAATAAGTGAAAATATTGTATTCGGTTACGCCACTAAAATTAGTTTAGTTATTTGAACTTCATAAGTTTGTGGCAGATAAACGCATTTTTCTCGATTGTGGGCATGGCTCTACACTTCTAACTAAAAGGGTGTGTACAAAATTACAGCTCAACCTTTTTCAAATTACGACGGTGAGAATACTAACAACAGACCGGCACATGAACATACATATCTAGAGCGTATAAAATATTGATTTTTTAATACCATAAAAATACAAAAATAAAAAATTTTATTAAAAAATTTTATTTAAATGACTAATATTAAAAAATTGGAATATATTTGAAATCCTTAACATGAAATAACTATAACTTAAAATGCAATGGTAAAGTTCAACACAAGTACTCATCACTGTTTATTATAACCTAGCCGGCCAAATTTACCATAGGGCACAAAAGAGTAGCAATAACAGCAAAAGTGTTAATATAAACACACAACAACGACATACACACCCTATTCCTAAGTTACGAAGCAACGGAATGTCTAGTCGGTCAATCGTATCTGCAAAGGGAAGATGTAAAAACAACAAACTTTGATAAAACACTTAAAAGGATATAAACCAAACCATTCAAATTTTTGATTGGCTCTGTAAATAAGAGAAAAAGAAAGCTTTATATCGTACCAAGGGTTTATCGGGGCGTTCTTGTCGCTGTGATAGGCTTTCGTCAATTGTGGGCGTGGCCCCTGACCAATATGGTCAATTTTACACACAATTCAGATGCCAGATGCCAGTGGCAAACATTTTTTTTTCAACATATTAATTTTTGTGCCTGCAATCCTTAGTCCAACCATTCATAGTTGACACAACCGATATATAAAAATTCTAAATTTATGCTTCAAGACTTTTTGTTAAAATTTTTATCAATCGTTAAAGAAACTGTATGGCATTATTTAATTTTGTGTCTTTTCTTCAATTCATCTTCCTTAAAGTGTGGGCTCCACTAAGAAGAGATTTCTTATTACGTATTTTCTCATGATACGAAATGAAATGAAAATTATTTTTTTGAACATAATCGTTGTCTTTTGTGGCGATAAAAATCTACCGCAGCATGTTGTAATCTACAGGAAACCGCCTTATACAACCAACACCAACATCACCACAACATCGAAATTTTCATTTATTTATTTATTTATATATATTTTTTTATTGAAATCACAAAAGAGTGGAATGAGTGCGTACGTACGTACCTTGCATTCTTACGAGTGGTATAATGTTATGACACGAAACCAAGAAACAAAACAAAACGTAATCATTCCCAAACACTATGACAATATTTGTTGTCATTGCTGTAGCGGTTATTGTTACCAATACCATTGTTGCCAACTTTATACACTGGCACCATGTTTAGGAAACAATCAACAAGAATGTCAGTTATATTGCGTTCAATTACAACTCAATGTTTAAGCTGCAAATGTTGTTCTTTTACGGTTTATTTTTATATTTTCAATTTTTATATGTGGTGTTGTTTGTCAAAAGTTATGACACATAAATAGACATGAGCAATCTACACTCACTTTGGCACGATTATATATGAGGCCACCCGCCCACATCATTACAGTCATAAGAGAGATTAAGATTTCACATTTTATGTCATGCTGGGCATATTAATTTTGGGAATTACTTGAGTGTGGCTGTTCTTTATATGGACGTTGTTGTTGTCATTTTGTTATGGGTGTTGTTACTGTTGCACATTGCATTTGTTCTAATGCTTGACGTTTATATGTTTTAAATGGATGGCAATCAATCAAACGGTCAGCCCGTCAGTATATGTGTGTTTGTTGAATAACAAAAGAACTCTCAGTTAAAATTCACGGAATTTTTGCGAAGTTTTTTCTTAAGAGGAAAACTCATTTGAACTTAACATAAGCATGTTTGCATGTTCCCTAAATAAGTGATCGCAGAAGTTCAGAATAATTTAAAATGTGCCTGATAGATATTGACCAGACACAATAACAAGGAGTCCTTATGTTCTACACAAACGTTTTTACTCCCGTATCTCTAAACTAAACGCATTTATAGCGAATACCCCAAGACTAAATTAACACGATTTTGCACAAGGCTTGTTTGTAAATGGTGACATATTTCAATTTGGGAATTTGAGAATCTTTTTTCTAGGTAGTGGATAGTTTGGCATAGTGTACTATATGGTTTATGTATTGGTATATATATAAAATACCGTTGAAAGGAAGGAGACGTCACACAAGAAGTATGACCAAGAGCCGTCTTGTGACTATTTCATAAAATATTGCCACAATTTAAGCAAACGCACGTGAAGCAATACCCAATACAGCACTAGTTACTGGAGGAACATATACACGCAGCCGCATTATTGTCATGGAGAGGATAATGATCATCACAATGATTGTTATGTTGTGTTAGCTTGTACAAACTATGTTGTTGTTGTTATTATTATTTCTGATAATCAGTTAACATTTAGGCTAAAGAAAAGTTTGCAAATTGCCACAGCAACAAAACAAAAACATTTGTGGTTACATACGGACATAAATTTATATAGACCCACACATATAAATTCATGGCACCGATACTTAAAAAGTGCACACACGTATACATTTATTTGTAGTGAGGAGAACGAAACAAGAAGTAAACTAAATATTATTAGAAAATTTATGTAGTTTATGACTTAGCTGAGATATCTTCCGATGGGAAAACCACTGCCAACATACTAGCCACCAAGCAAACAACACCAACACCACCAGCATAATCACTACCAGCGCTAACATAAACGTGAGGCAAATTTTTCCGTCTACGATTAACGATTTCTAACAACTGCAGTAATGGTTAATGCGTGTTTTTCGTATTTTTTGTTTTCCTTATTTTATACCCACCACCCCAAAGTAGGGGATATTTATTACTTTGTCAAATTGTTCACAACACCCAGAAAGAGGCGTCGGAGTTGGGACTTCGGACTATTGAGTCGATACAGCCAAGACTGCCGGTCCGTCCCTGTTTCCGTGCCGCCTAGTCGCAAAAATGATCGAATCCAAACTTGACAGAAGGCTGGCATGTACATGAGGTAAAATCGATCAAACGACACCCTACATTGCAAGAAGTTTTTCAGTTTTTCCCATAAATTGGAGGAGGTAGAGGGTGAACATTGAAACATGTATGCCTTAAATAATGACTTTCGGGTACTTGTGGTTGGTATTCGGGATTTGGCCTAAATTAATTTAGTTTTTTTACTTTTTTTTCTACTTTCAGATATAAAGCTGCGTAAATTTAACAAATGCTGAACTTATTGTTTTTGTAGTTTTTACGTTGTATTATTCAGCTGTACAATAATTCGCAATAATCGTTTTAAACACTATGTTAAATATATTCAAACAGTACTGCTGTTGTAGTTGTAGTAGTAGTAGATGTTGTTGTTAATGTATTGCGTCTCTCCAAGCGGGTGTTGTTGTGGTTAACAGAGAGATTACAAAAAAATAAAAAATTGCGACAATTTGTAGCACCATTTTTATATGGTACCATCTAATGCACCGTACGATGGCGGTCAATGGTGACCATCCCCATAATATTCAGGTTGACGATGTTGCTAATGGTAATGGTAATAAGAATGATGCGCTGAGGCTTTTCTAAGACTCACTAACAAACAATGACTGTTGGGTTTGCGTCCAATCCAGCCATCTTACTCTTACTTGTACTCTAATAGTGACTGGTGATGTTATTAACTGTTGTTGGTGGTGGTGGCTTTTGTTGTTTCAAACGGCGGCCGTTCTTTGTTGAATTAGTTGATGTGTTTTTCGTACTCTCAGGCTGTCGTGTTGTCCGCTGTAACACTATATATCAAGGCACCATTTTCTTTCATTTTTTGTTTTTTTTTTTGTTTCCTTTCCAAATTATTCTCTTCTGCTGTTGTTTTAGTGCCTTCTTACAAAGCTTTCCTTGCCCTCATTGTGTTGTACATTACTAATCCTCCGACTTGATGTTGTACGTAAATTTTCTTTTAAGAACATTTAACGTCTTTATATGCATACATCTCATTTTGGTTATTTTTCTTTTCGTTGTAGCTGTTTTTTTTTTTGTCTTCTTCGCTTTTTAGTTAAGATCACCTATAATAGGCAAAGAGTTCATTCGCATGTTCGTTAACGATCATTAATGAAAATTGTTACAAAATTATGGTCCAATTTGTTTCCACTTCTATTTTACAACACTTTTCTTTCCCATTATCTGAAATTGATTGTGGAATACATATGCGTTGTGAACAGTATTCCATGTTTCGTCCAATTTTAATACCCAAAGAAAAGTTACGAATAAGGATTTATGTAAAAGTACTTATGACAGAAATTTTGAAAGAGAAAAACTATACCAAGGCTACTTATTGCACACCCTTCTCCTCAACTAAACATGGTTTTTCTAAGTTCTTGGGCGTCATGTTTTAAAATTTATTCAAAACATAAATAGATGTTGCAAATAGAATAACGAACTTTCACTCCACTTTGGCGTAAACGACCACCGGTATGAATACTAATGTTTCATAAGACAAATGTACCACTTTATTGGTACCCGCAGCTAAGAAATTCTTCTAATATCTTAAATATTTTATCTTATGTTGATTGAAAATTTTTTGAGTGTATAATCTTATAGGTTGGTTCGAAGAGGTGTTAAAATATGGAAAATTTTCAACCTAAACGACATAAGAATATGAAATTGAATTTGTTAATAAATTTTGATGTTTTTGCTTCTCTTATAAAATCCACTCATACAGTTCTTACGAAAGAGATTCAAAACAACATATGTTATGCCAAGTTTTATTTAATGCAATTATTGTGTTAAACTTGATTCTCATACGTTTTCTTATTGTATATTTAATTACTTTTTAAGCCTCTACATGAGGTGGGAAGTTTGTTATACCATTTGAAAGTAAGAGTATCCATAGAGGACCCTATAAAAAGTATCAAAACCTGAGTTGATTTAGTAATATGCGTATGTGTGCATGACTGTGCGTCCGTTCCTGAAACGGTATTGGTAAACTGCCAAAGTTTGCCACGCCCAAGTATTTTAATATTTTTTACCATCCATATAAGATGAAGGGTATACTAAGTTTTCTATTCCGTTTTCAACACCCAGAAAATTCGCCGGAGACCCTACAAAGAATACATATTTTTAATCAGTAATAAGCTATGTGTCGCTCTAAACATATCCGTCCATAAGATGTTAAGGTAAAATTTTGCATTTTGCCCTAACTATAAATAAGGATACAAAATTTAGACTTCACAGGTATATTTTTGTGATTGTTCACGTGGTACTTTGCCAATATTTAATAGGAACCTACATGGAGATATTAGAAGTATTGGAACAAAATTCCATCTCGATATATCCAACTTTACGACTTGGGTTTTCATGTTGATCAATAATATTTGTATATATTTCGTAGGGGGTCTGGTGCCTCCTTTTCGATTTTGCAAATGGAATACATTCATCACTAAAGTGGAAGGCACAAAAACAAATCGTAATAACTTCATTTATTCGGTTGTTCAGGAAAGTTCTGTTTGACTTTTCTAGTAATATGAATAAAAAAAAACGTCGAGTGAAAGGGGCCAATATTTAGGTTCTTCAGCGATGTATCAAAAGTAAGCGCGACACGCTCACAAGTTATAAAATAACTATACTTGGACCAAATTCTACTTGTATGTTAAAGAAAAATATACAAACCAGTGATCCTACAATATATTCACGATCAGCATCAAATTCTGAGTGTCTGCAGTGAAATTCTTACGGCCACAAAAATTGTGGTATTAAGCCGAAATTTCATATGCACATTCTCAGTTCGAGAAACCAAATTATATTAAATATTATTTAGTTCAGCATTTGACCTTTAAGGTAAACTTTAGCATTAAAAGAGTTTACGTACATATGCAGAGGGTATCTAAGCATTGGCCTTAGCCAATTCCTTTTTGAAAATAAGTCGTAAGCACAAGCACGAAAAAGTAGCAAAAGTAAATAGTTAATATTTGAGAATTCAATTTTCTTGTCAATATTCCCTAGAGTTACTTCAGACAGCAAGCAGCAAAAGGAAACGAAATGAATTAAAGAATGAACTCTGAGAGAAAAAATTACCGAAACTAATTTAACCACCACCGCCGTCGCTCGCTACCACTGGATGTGCATAAAAATGGTCAAACGACCAGCTAACGATCTTGTGTTAGCATTTCAATTGCCTATAAATTTTAGTTAACAATTTCATTTAACCATAAAAATACGCTACACACACACACGCTAAAGAGTGAATACAACGTGTGCACATACTTCAGCCCAGCTCTATACCTAACAGGCCACTGATCATACAAAATACTCCTATAATATGCATTTGCTATTATACACGCACACATGTACAAATGCACTCTTACCCTGAAGTTGATACATGCCCATTTGTAAAGCGCGTTGGATGGAATATTTGGCGTACATTGTCGTTTAGTGGCATATAAGGGAGAGAGAGACACAAGCTCTGTAGAAATTCCCCAAATAGTAGATTATCTTAATTTAAAACCATACCACCACATATACGCACTTACACATGGGCAAGCAGTCACATATGCATACAATCTTTTAGTCAACATGACCATTATAATTTTTTTGCAGTTTCATCGTAAAACCTTTGGGGTTTAGCTGCAATAAATGGAAGATAGATTCGGTTCATTGCACAATGTGGAACTTGAGCATGAAAATACTCTAAATATCTGCAATCGAAGTGTACTACGTGATTAGGAAATAAAATATTATAAAGTAAACTCTTGCAACGTCCTTACGTTTATTTTTACTAATTGTAAAATATAATTTTAGTAGTTTTGGAAAACCAGAATAATAGTGAAAAGGTGAAACCCAAGGCCAGTTTCCTCTAATTCCTTGTCTATGTACTTTTAATGAAATGCATGTAAGAGGCCAATAAAGTGTGCCAGACTTTGGTATCTATCCCTACATCATCAACAATTTCAATTATGATACAAAGGCGAATAGATATGTGTGAAACCCTGTACATAGTTGTACGAATTTTTGTTATTGTCGTGATGGCTCTATGTTGTTTTAGATTTTCATGTAAGTGCATCTCTTTCTTTCTCTCTTTACGTCCATACAGCAGCCCACAACATAAATAATTCACATTTGATTATAGTTGTGAATAAATTTCGATCTAATTCGAGAAAATCACGACATTGCTTAACTAAATAGAAGAGCAAAAAATTGGACAAAAATATTACAACAAAGTTTATTATTTTTCTTTCGCCCGATTTTTACAGGCGGTACAGCACGACAATTTATAACTCAAGCGTAATAAAGCCAAACCACTACACCTAGCCATAGTAACAGCAACAGGTAACAAAACTACATTTGGCTTAAACCAAATCTTGGGTACCCTTTACCCATTTATGCGTGAATTGTGGAAGTGGAATACTTACGTATACAGCGCCCTCTCTTTAAGACAATTGTACTACGTATCACTCACTTATTACCAAAAAAACTGACAACTGCACAAAATTAGCTTTTTAAAAATTGTGGGCGTGATAATATAATGCTTTCTCTTGTGCCTGCGCCCATCGATTTTATTTACATTAACATACAACAACTTCATGACATAAAATAAAAGTATCTGCGCCTAAGCGTTTTAACGTAAACAATCGGTGGTTTGCAAATGCAACGACAAACTTAGTGTACGTCCTCTCCTTTGCGTAGGGTACAAAAACCGCAAGAAGAGTAACGACAGCAACAACAATAATAATAATAATAAGAATGGAACTGATGATATGATGATGACTAAAATTGTGCCTACATTGTGGGTACGCGTGTGTGACTATGTGTAACTAACTACGCACGACGATCACGTTTTCTGACCTCAAGGCTTATGGGTGGAAAATATTTTATACGAAAAATCTGATCAACGATACTCTGCCATACTTTTTTGTGCAAAAACAGAGGTACTTCGTATCAACTTGCACATCAGCTTCTCTATAAAGAAAGGCTTTTGTAAATTGTGTGTGTCTGTTATCCAACACCTCCCATACATGGGTACATCCATGGATAAAATCTTTACGAAATTTCCGCTCAATATCTCAAAACTTACGACCCTTATGGCTAAATCGATTCAAAATTTGGTGCGGATCTGAATGTATATATAATGAATTTCTAGAATTTCCATTGGATCTCATAGAAGCTCCCTTCTAAGTGTTACAAATATAATGACAAACGGGAGTGAAGGACATTTCAGGAAACATTGCGCGGAGAGCATTTCATCGAAAAGCTGTTATATAGGAATTATCTTCTTTTAAACTTATTGTATTCCAGTTCATCTATTTCGCTGAATAATCTTTCTAGTGCCTTCTTCTTCTTCTTTTATATGATCATTTGCAATTTCCTCTGCATTTAATTTTTCTCCTAATGAAAAAAATGCGAATTTATGTGTAGGAAACGCCCTCGCGTAGCTAATGCATTTTCTATACAATATGTTTCAATTTTACCTCATCTTCATTTGCTTCTTCTTCTTCATCTTGTACTACTATACTTCGTTCGCTAAAACGGCGACGTGACTATTTTATGAACTTACACACAATATAACTTGATTATTAAAGAGTTTTGAAAAAGCTACAATAGCTAAAAAGTAAACAATACCAACAACAAGTATAACGCACAAGTGTAAAGCTGAAAGCGTCTTGGTATATTTTTAAAATTTTTCTGTTAAAATATTCGATATGTAGCCAGCCAGTCGGGCAGGCGAACAACCTCTATATGATGCTCACGTTTCGAGGGCAATTGCGTGGTATTCACGGAAACATTGAGAAAAAACCCAAAAGCAAAAAAGTGTAGCAATAAAATAACAACAACAATAACAACAACGGTTATACGTTTAACTTAAAAGGTGCGCTGCAACAACTTCTCAGCACCTACACACTCCTGCTTGCGCACATGCACACGAACCTTGGTTGGCGGATGCTGCCTAGTCTGGTGATTATGTTACAGTACGCAAAAACTTGTTGTTATAGTTGTTGCTTATCTTCTTATTCGCGTATATCGTTCGATTGCCACGTTCCCAGAATGTAAAGGCATGCACGCAGAGCACGCATTTTCAGCGTGAAATGTAATTTTTCCCGCTAGAGGAAGTTTCTAAGCCTTCGGAACAAAATCAAATGATGAAAACCAAGCAAGAAAACAATTTTCTTATTTCCCAGCTGAGAGTCTCATTTCGCTTTTGTACATAATTTGATCATGGGTTCTATTTCGTACGTGTCAGAGAGTTGCCATTGGCTATAGTCGCTGCTATATGATTACTACGCATGTGTATGTGTGTGTAGATGGGTTCATATAATACTCACGCAAATAACGCACTCATTTATAAACACGTTTCCCTCTCATATATACATATGTGTGCGTGTGTGCAATTTTCCCTAGATGGCAATTTTGCAAAGTTCAAAGTTGATCTGTGATTTGCCAAAATACAGCATTAATGGTAATTTACTTACATTCTTAAAAATTCGGCATAGTTTACATATGAAATGTACTCACCTGTAAGGAGAATAAGAAGACGACATATTGTTAAAATTAGTTAATTAAAGTTCATATTTAAAAGAATTTATTTCTTGCACATAACATAAGGATATAAAAGGAAACTCTAAAAGTTAAAGTGAGGAAATATTGTTTCAAAATACCATTTGAAAAACGAGGAGTATCATTTGAAAGAAATGAATAAATGAAAAAATAATTTTTTAAATTTAGAAGAGGAAACGTACCATTTGAAAGTACAAGAATGCCATAACTTTCGAATCCCTCCTTTTACATTCAGACGGCGCTTCTTTCCACTTTCAAATGATTGCAACAACAATAAACTCCACCTTTCTGTTCCAAGTCGGTATTTTTCAATTTTAAGTAAAATTGGGTTATCACATGATATTTTCCCACTCTCTATTCCCAAAACGTCTTTGAATGTTTTTCAGTTCATTTTTTCTCAAATTAAGTGAAATATTGTACGCGGCTAAACCGACTCAGATTTCAACACTAATCTAAGTATTCATATAATGTATTTTATGAAGTCTGCTGAGGCCTATGTGGAATGACATACTATTCTTTTGCGTTAAAGTAAATTTCATTTCATCCCTTGTACTTCATCTATAACCGTCCTTCTATTCAACTCAGTCATTCTTCTATCAAATACTTGTACAACAGTTGATTGGTACATCAATTCTGCACAGCGTTTCCCAGTTATTAGGGAAAGTTCGGTTTTTATCCAATCACGTACTTCGGCCCTTCATCTCTATAAAAAATGAATATTTCAAATCGATCCTATTTAACTTAATAAAACCGAACTTAATAAAACCGAAAGGGATGATAAAAGATCATCTTGCAGGAAAGTAAACATTCTTGAATCAGTTTTTAAAAGATCAGATGATGGAAGAAGAAGGAAAAGATTCAAGTATGAGCTTAGATATGACTTTAGGTACATCGGGGCTACCAGTTGATTTATAGATATATAGATATATAAATTGTTAGATTGAGACTCTTTTCACGGCTAATAAATTACGTAAAGTTCGAATATTTCGGCTCTTCTCTATTTCTCTCTTTTGTGAATGTATTTTGTTTTGTGGAGAGAAATTTTCGGGCGCGGCTTTCAAATCTTTTTAAATAGGAAATTGCGCACACGAGTAAATAAATTTTAGCACAGTTTTACCGTATATCCCCATGTACTCTGGTGGTGGGTATAAAATTCGAACATGGAATGATTCTAATGAAAAGTAGAAATTTTGAAATTCTTGAGTATAAACTTTATTTCGGAGCACATAAACAGTAAACTTTTACCGCATTAACAATCAAGACAAACCGGATGAATGCTTCAATTATAAAATTAATGATATAAATAATTTAGCAATAATTTTCATAAGAAAAAACGCTTCATCAGGAAATTAAGTCATTTCCTCTGTACCGCCTATAGAATGTGTATTAAGCGCCTAACAGTTTTAAGCAAACAAACCCCAAGAAACAAAAATGCAAAAGACTACCGTTCAATAAAGGAATACGTTAGAAAGAGAAACGTTCTGCTGCCATGGAAATGGCTTTTCCACTAAAATACTATACTTACAATAGGGGCGCATAAGCACTCAAACACGCATTCCTTTAAGTAAATATGTACCCACTCCCCTACGCACACGATTTTATTTTTGCATACGTGCATATGAAAAAATAAAAATAAAAAAAAATGGCGTCTTCAGCAACAAACATTATGGCAGCTATTTTTATGCAATTTTCGAAACGCACACATGCATTTATATTTACATTTGTATATATATGTGTGCGTGCATTTACTTCATAAAGAAAGAACTACTACTACTATATAAACAACAACAACTTAACAAAACTATTGGAAAAATATTGTTGTGCCACCCCTAACAACGCACATAATCCCGTGCATATCGTACGTACATATATTAAAAGTCTATGTCATTTCAGTTGAGCAGAGAAATGGTGGAATGCGGCAACTATAATATGCGAGTTAAATGTGTAAGTAAATACCACCATCGTTACTAGCATTACTCTGCCATTACCACTCTCTCTCACTCTCTTTTTAAATACGTCACACACAATTAACCCCTCATACGGTATGCTTCTTATTGAGGGCACGCGGTGGAAGGGTGGTTCCAAAAAATACTGCTTAATAGTAACTCTAGGCGTTCGAAATACCTTCAACTCAGCCAGATGGGAACACATCATGGAGTCCCTTGACCAACGCAGGGTCTGCAACTACCTTAAGAATATAATAGCGAACTACTTCAAAGACAGAACCCTCTCATACACCGAAGATGGCGAATTAGCTCAAAACATCAGCGGGGGCGTTCCACAAGGTTCGGTTTTGGGACCAATTCTTTGGAACTATATGTACGATGACGTTTTGCGCTTGCGAATCTGCAACAAAGCCAAAATCATTGGTTTCGCGGACGACATAGCTGTGGTGGCCGTTGCCAAACAACTGTGCGACATTGTTGACATTGCGGAGCATACCATAACCATTATTCGCGAATGGCTACTATCCAAGGGCCTCGTTCTGGCAGAAGAAAAAACAGAGGCGGTACTTATAAGCAGCCGAAAAAAAAGAGAAAGCGCGACCATCAAGGTAGGCCATTGCAACATCACTACCAAAGAAGCGGTCAAATACATGGGTATCATGATCGACACGAGGCTATCCTTCAAAGCCCACCTCGAGCAGGTTTGTACAAAAGCCGCCCTCATCAGCACGGCCCTCAGTAGACTGATGGCTAACACACGAGGTCCTAGAGAAAATCGCAAACGCCTCATAGTCGAGGTAGTAAAGTCGGTAATGCTTTACGGAAGCCAAATATGGTACCACGCCATGGAGGTCAAAGCGTACGCTAGGGGTATCAAATCAACTTATCGCCTGTGCGCGATAAGGATTTGCAGTGCCTTCCGCACAATTTCGGAGGATGCCGCTCTGGTAATTAGCAGACTGATACCCATTGACCTCGTGGCCAAGGAGAGATACCTCTTATCCCAAGGCGTCGGCAAACGACTCGCTCGTAGTAGTATAGTGGAGGAGTGGTAGCGTAGATGGAGTTCCTCCGAAAAGGGCAGGTTGACGTATCGCTTAATACCTAATATCAGTGATTGGTTATTGCGCGGGCATGGCCAGGTCGACTTCTGCCTAACGCAATTACTATCGGGTCGTGAGTGCTTTAGATCATAGTTGCATCGTTTTATGCACGACGACAACCCTTGCTGCACCATTTGTGGAGTAGAAGAGGACGTAGGTCACGTGTTTTTCTACTGCCCTCGCTTTGAGCAACAGAGAAGCAGGTTGGCCGTACTAATTGGAGAAACTCCTACCCCCGAAAACATAGGATGGCACATGCTCATTTCCAGCCGATGGCAAGCAGTGCAAGAACTGGCGGCAGCGGTAATGAAGAAGCTCCGAGTCCTGGAAAGGAGTCGAGCAAACGCAGATCTCTCCGGCATCATTGGGTAGAGGTTTGTTTGTCCAGATAGGTTGTTGACATAGGTGTTGTCAAAGGTGTTGTCATAATAGTCGTAGTCCAGTTAGCGGCCTTGCCCCTGTAAAGGAATACCTAACGGTGGTGCCACAGAGACCCGGGAATTGACGCAGAGGTGGTTTTAGTGGGTTAAAGTCTCGCATCTCAGGCTTTCGAAACTACCTATCGCAAAAAAAAAAAAAAAAAAAAAAAAAAAACGGTATGCTTCTTAAATAAAAGTCCGTTGATTTAATAAAAATATTCGAAAAATCCTGAGCGGGATCTTAATTCATTTTTTGAATGATAAAACGCTTTAACGCCAGAAGTAGGCCACAGGGACCCTACAAAGTCGATCTAGACGTGTATTTTTTAACGAGGGGTACAATTTACAGACCAGTCAGTGTGGATAATGGTGACCAATGGTTACAATAGATAATACGAGCACGTGGGAATAAAATAGGATAGGCAAACAAACAGACATTTGATCAACTCGGATTCAGAAATCTACGCTTGGGTTCTGCGAATGTCTTGGCAAAGTGATGTACATATTGTGTTATTATATCAAATATATATTTTTGGTTTCATTATATTTCGGAAAAACTTAATATGGGAGCTCCCTACCTCTACTGGAACATTAAGATGTTTCGGCCTGAACTAGGAATCTAAAACCCTATAAAAAAACCTATAATATACTCGTATATTCACACCTAAGCTCTCATGCCAGATGTTAATTTAAAGTAATTTTGCTACAATATTAATGCTTCGTGGCTATGAACATGGAAGGCTCCATAGGGTCCTTCTTTAATGGTATAGCTTAAATAGTTAAATATTATTGCGACAACAACAAAAACAAATAATATTGTAATAATAATTATAATAACAACACGGCCTTATTGTTCAAGTGGCTGCTTAGGTTAGCGCTGCTGCATAGGGCAAATGTGGATCGTCGTTGTTGTTGCTGTTTATTATTCTTTTTGCATAGTATTTGCTTTACCATGTACGTTGCCCATGCGTTCCTTTGGTAATCAACATAGAATCTAGCCGCATACAATCTCTTTTAATTTTTCCGTCGCATACTAAATTATTATAAATATATGTAATATGTATTTACTATAAGTGACCTTTGCTTCTCTCTATGTATTATTGTACAGGTATTTGTGTTGTAGGGGTTGCTCAGATTACACTAAAGTGCTACCTAAACATTTACCAAATGGGGTTTCGTTTCATACATATGCACGCGTAATATGCGCATATCTGTGTACGTAATAAATAAATTGTACCAATCCCAAATCGCCAGGTAAGTATGTGCTTTTGAGGTGGGGTTGCCACTAATTTCGCGTGCATGCATGCTCGGCCAGCGTTTGCTATTTCCCCGGTGCCGGTGTTAATGTGTTTTAATATTGTAAAATTTAGTGCTTTTTGGTTATTATGGAAAGATAATGATTTTTGTATTGTTTAACTTTTGAGCATTGATTGACTTTTCATTTCGCACCTAAGTGTAGACTAAAAATGTACACTCTGTATACATATGAGCGATTTCCCTACTGTAAACAATAACAACAATAACAATAATCGAATCTTTGCATATATGATTAAGTAAATACGGCTTCGCGTTTTTTCCCTCAATTTTTTGCCTAATGTAAATCAACATATTTCAGTGTGGAGCATTAAGATAAAAATAAAGAAAAAACTATCGAAATGAGTTAATAGGATTGGTATATACTCACTACACTATGCAGTGTACACAACTTAAAACAATCACGCTAATGGCTATAAAATGGCGGCCACCACAGCCATTAACATTTGCTTTAACTTTGACAGTTGCTATTAATGATTGGACATTTGCTGGTTGCATATTGTTTTAGAATTTTTCAAGTTAATTTTTTTGAATACCAAAAAGAACGCAAATAGCAATTCATTAAGTAATGCATGCTTAAGGAGAGGTTAAGTATACAAAACCAAAAAAATAAAATTTTAATGCACTTCACACTAGTGATTTATTTAAAGACAATATTTATCATTTTTTCTATCCTAAGCACTTTACGAATGATCGAAAAAGCAAACACTATTAAAACTTTGACCCTGAAAACGCTCAAGAGTCGTAAACATAAAATGTTAATGTTCATGCATAATTATAAGGAAACAATAAAATTAAGCGCAAAACCGTCTAATGTTTACTTTTATGCTATTGTTGGAGTGGTTTTGGTTGTATTAGCACTTATTGTATAATTTTGATTTATTTATTTCCTAATTACTCAAGCATTTGAGTAAATTGTACAGAAAAAGGTTAATAATAAATGTATGAAAAAACACTACATAGTGACTACGTGCGTCATTATTACCACCATTGATTGCCGGTACATTTTGATTTGGAATTATTTAACAAAAGTAATTAATTCATAAACACTTTTGACTGCTTTCAATATTTCTTTTGATTTAGATTTAGTTGATTTAGACATGTAGGTCCGTGTGCCCGTCTGTTGTTGGCATTCTCATGGGCGTAAATTTTGAGACATTGAGCTGAAATTTTGTAGAGATACTTTTAGTTTTTGCACCCACGCCACGCCCACAATCGACAAAAATCTACTTATGTGCCACAAAAATTTACCCAATAACTTGAAATTTGGTGATCTATAAATATTATCTTCACCGATGTTCCAAAAATGGTCGTGGTAGGATAACAGACACGCCCACAATTTACAATTTACAAAAAA
This sequence comes from Crataerina pallida, assembly GCA_949710015.1. Taxonomy (NCBI): domain Eukaryota; kingdom Metazoa; phylum Arthropoda; class Insecta; order Diptera; family Hippoboscidae; genus Crataerina; species Crataerina pallida. Next base: position 10,939,907 of record OX453291.1, read on the forward strand.
CCATACTCAACGTAAAAGTAGTTGCAAGCTGATACGTAAGACATATTAGAGGGCGCAATATATATATATTTGCCACGCCCGCCGTTGTGGATGTGGAGGGTATTTAGGATTTGACCTAAGCCAAATTTAGTCTTCTTACTTGTTTTTGAATACGTTTAAGTGGTACATAACAACAACTTTTGGAAAATACATATACATACATATCAGGTAAAATAATTGCTATATAACAGCGCATGGACCGGGCACCCCTTGAACATATATACATAGATAAACGACGTAGAACTGCGCGAAGAATTCTAAATTAGGACGTACTTAAGAGGGTGTCTAAGATTGGGCCTGAGTCAACTAAAAGTTTAATTTATGTGTTAGTCACACATAGTTACACACATTCATGTCCGCGAAATTTCATTAGTTTTAAGCCAGTTAAATTCATATATCGATGATTTAGCATTTGACCTAATTTCTATTCTAATGTGTTTTTTCTTTTATACTTTATAAATTGACGTTGTTGCTGTTGTAGGATATACATATACCTCTATGTAAAAATTTTAGTTGCTTTTATCACTGAGACAACATACTGCGCGAACACTTAGATTAACATGGAAATCAAAAGGCAGGCGAGGAAATAGCACCAAATTAAAAAGCCACGCATATTTTTTTTTTAAGACAAACCAATAAAGCATTTCACCAAATTAACACAGGAAGCAATATATACATAACTTCCACATATGGGTGGAGATATACTAAGTTGGTTGGTCCCTATGGAATTCTCAGAACGTGGTACCAGAGATTCCCTAAAGCATCAAATAATTTGTTTCCGTGCGTTTAATAATTATTTAATTAATTGCTTCCAACTTCATTTAAAACAATAAATATGTATCTACGGAAAGCAAGAGTTGTGCGAATCGTAACTTTATTAGAATTTGGAATGGGTCAGCTAAGTGTCGCTCGTACATGTGTAGTTTTTCGAGCAATTGTTCATTTGGTTTACGAAAGGTATTTTGAGATCGGTGGCTTCATCAAAGGATCTGCTCAGAGAATAAGGAGGCATGCCATACCCTAGAGAGTATACATTTGGGTATATTGAAAGGGTTTGTACTAAAGAACACTCTCACGGTCATAAAAATTGAGAAATTGTTTTAAAATATAATAAAAATATTTGTATACCCTCCATATTAAACACTTTGTTCCTCCGTCAGAGACCTCACAAAGTATATATAATCTTGATCAGCGTCGAAAACTGAGTCGATCTAGACATGTATGTCCGTGTGTCTGTCTGTTGTTGGCATTCTTGCGGTCGTAAATTTTGAGATATTGAGCTATAATTTTTATATGTATACTTCTAGCTTTTGCACGCAGATCACTACTTAAAATGGGCAAAATCGGTTAAAAACCACGCCCACAGTCGACAAACATCTATTTATCTGCCACAACAATTTACCTATGAACTTGAAATTTGGTGTGTGTGTCTATAACTATTTCATTCACCGATGTGATCGGATCACGGACGCGCTCACAATCAACAAAAACCATACTCATCGTAAAGTAGACTTGCAAGGAGATAATTATTTAGAAAATTTACTTTAATAACGTCCACTTTTACCGACCAACCAGGGTTTATTTAGGTGTGATTATAAAATCCATAATACCAGACAACAAAAACTCAAAGCACGGCAGCCAAGCCAGATGATGTAGGAATTTACAATGACTTAAGAAGAGAAGAAGATATGTAGGAACGAGAAACGGAATCAAATGAACGCACATGTTTATAATTACCCAGCCTAACAATATAAAATAACAACAATTTGTATTGTACTGCAGTCGACATTATCGCGGACGGAACTGCTTCTAATGAATTAAACACGATTGTTAGATAACAGAATAGCAGCAACAAGCAAGCGAGCACATCTTTCGATACATTGTGATATCATGAGATTCATACCACTGCACCACTCTACACACACCACACAGCATTTATATTATTTATATGCGACAATGAATTAATGAATTTGTAGGATAACAAAGAAAAGAACACTAATAAAAATGCAAAAACTTGCGCTAATAAATTTCAACAGTTCACGTTTTAAGGAACATAAATTAAAGTAAATTGAGGCACGATGTAAAAAAACACCTTATTAAAATTTATAATACAGTAAAAACACTCTAATCAACAACAAAAACGTATGCCTACACTAAACAATATAAACATGTTACACGCGGCCGATAAATTACGAACACTAAAAATTAACAAGAAATTATTCCGCTTTGCAATTAATGCAAGTTTAAACAATATTGTTGCAATAAAAACGAATGCGCGCCTCTCTCCAGTCGGGAATCAGATTTAGTCTTATTTAAGATTTGTATAGAAATCGGTTGTAGCTTTACTTTTGTGACTGTGAGAGATATTTATTACTTGTGGGCGTGGTGGGTGGGCGTGTAGGAGCTTTCATGCATAAACTAAGAGTGCTTGACCAAAGATAAACAATTATGAATATCTCCACTTATGCGACCACCATCCTTTCAAAGAAGGCACATGAAAGGCAGAACTATAGCAAATTGCCTTCATACCTCAGGTTAAAAAGTAAAACGTAAGCCTTCATATAGATCACATAGATCACATTGCATGCATGAAAACATGGCTTTTTAACAATAACATATCTCTCGGCCACATCAACTACCTTTAAGTCTATAAAACGAAATACAGAAACATAAATGAGAAAAATGAAAACGTCATCGCGACGCACGAGCAACGTATTTCGCTCATTCCCCTTTACTTCGTTATGTAAGACATTATATTTTTCACCGAGTGCATTCGTGTGCGTTGATTAGTTTTGTTTAGGTATAATTTTTTCACATTTCAATGACTAGAAAGTGAAAAAAGCTGAATAATTGCCTTTCCCAATAATCATCATTCTAGCCATTTGCCACTTGCAATATTTTGCCTTAATATTTGGATGCGCTGTGTCGACTTTTGTCATCATTTACTTTCCTCAAATTTATTGACCTAATACTTTAGTACGTAACAAACAGAGACTCTATAATAAAATATTTGGTTGCGCTTGGTTCGTTGCGTTCAATTTTTGGTGTACGAAAAATAAATAATGGCGCGAAAACCGTACAAAATAAAAATAGAAATTTCAGTTATATTGGATTAAAAATTATGTGGAAACTTTCTCATTGTACGAAAACCAATTTTTCACTTAACATAATAATAAACTAAGATATTTCAGTAAACAAGGAAAAAAACAAAATTAGGCTTGAACCATATCTTAAATACCCTCCACATGCGTACACTTTTAGAGGTCGTAGTTATAAATATTTATACAAAATTTGAACTGTATAGTTTAATATTGGTGGGAGATGAAAAGACTTTTGTCGATTAAATAGCGATCAGCGTGTAGGAATTAGAAATGTCTCTACAAAAATTTCAGCTTAATATCGTAAAATTTACGACCGTGAGAGTGTCAACAAGTGGCCGACACACGGATACGCAACATACATGTCGACTCAGTTTTTCAAGCCAAACAAGAATATTTATAATTTGTATTAGAGTATACGCCATCTTATGTATGGATGTAATATAATAATAATAGTGGATAATAGAGTAATTGATAAGTGTGAGGAAAAAAAGGAAACTGTCGAGTAATGTCATAGGATGAAATTATTGGTCAGAAAATTTGTTAAAAAGGGAGGGTTTTGAAATGTTTTTTCCAAAGATTCGAAAAATTGTTAAAAGTGAAATGCGGTTACTCTTCGCAATCGGAGAATTCAATGTTATTAACCTTAAAAAATCTCTAAAACTTTCTTTTGATAAATGGAGAAAGGACCTTTAGTTATTCAAATACAAAATTTGTAACAGCCAATATAACAGTAATAGTGAAAAGGAATCAATCGATGCAAAAGGTTTTCGTTTCTGAACGAATAAGTTACAGACAGTCGGCAGCCTGTTTCTTTGCTTTTTGTAGTATTTCGCCTCTTTATCATGTACATATGTTTACAACACAACACTAGGCTTATATTCTCAACTGCATTTACTTTGTATTCCTTATCACTTAATTGAAGGTAAACTTTTATACGTTCTTCTTATGGAATCATTTGACGACGTAGTTTAGAAAAGTCAACTCAACGTAAGTGACCGGTCACGGAAAGGGCTATTTAATATAGTTTTCCTGTGAAAAGACTTATTTCGAAAACTCCAGTTATATACTAATACATATATACAATAAATTCATTAGATGAGTCCATAATATAAGCACAATTCGTTGCGACAGTTAAAGGGTGGCTTAAAGCCTCTGCAAATATAGATCAGCATCAATATCTTGTGCACAGTTGGAGACCCTATTACTGAATCTTCTTAGTGTACTCTCACTTAATGTGAAGGGCAAAAAAAGTATTTCAAACTCACAATTAAGTCACTTAAATATTTTTTTAAGTAAGTCCTTTATCAGAAAGTTCTAAGTGTCCCAAACGCAATTTGCTACATTCCTAATTGCTTGGGTTTGAAATTTTCGCAACAATCACTAAGCGAATCTTATTTTCAGGTCAATTTCTAACCTTTTCACTTTCTCCCTCTCTGCACGCGCTTAATTTAGTGTTTTTTCTTTTCTTTTCTATCGATAGTTACACTTTAATTTATATATGTGTATGCGGCACTAAACGCACAAAAATTTTTTTGCTAATAAACGCGCGATCGTCAACGTTAAATGGCGAATTAGCTACTAAAATACAAAATCCAAGAATATCAAAAATCGCTCAAGTGGTAAAAACTATTAAGGAAGCAAAAACTCAAACAACAACAACAGAGGTAGTGCGCGAAAAAAACAAATATGGGGAAGAAGAAGGGGAAGAAAAAAGTTTGCGACCGCTCTTATGTACGGCCAGCAAAAAAGTATCAAATCAAAATTAAGTGAATGAAAACAGCAAACGAGCCTCTTATCTGACACAAAATGGCATGAGAAACAACGTCCGTAGAGCACGCACGCACACACGTCTACACACGAGAGAAAAAATATTGGGTTGGCAAGACATCAATTTCAGTTACACAAGAAGAAACTTTAATCCATGCTGCGTTTTACATTTTGTTTAAAGATTTTTTTGACATCTCTCTGGCAACTTTCTTATTCCCAGCTCATAGAACTTTTGGTTCTTATCAGTGAAAAACAGAACGAAGTGCGATTTCGGTCATTGTCAGTAAATATCTGAATTGAACCTTTGGTTCCTTGGAAGCAACTCAAGCAACCTGCGCTTAAACCGAGATCATTTTCAAATGGTGGTTTGGTTGTAAAAGACCTATTGTTTAGACCTATTATCGTCATTTTAAAAAGAGGTCGACTTTGTTTCGTTTCAGCTGAATATTGGATATGTTGATTCGTCAGTGAATCTCTCTCAACTCATGGAGAACCCATATACAGAGCTTCTTGGTTCCAAAAATTTTTAACGGTTTAAGTAGTTGTGTTCGGAACATTGCACCGCTTCGCAATCCCACCAACGGTTATATAACAATCCCCTTGATTGTGTGAATTTTGTCCGTCTTTATATAAAAAAAAATATTTTTGTTGATTGTGGCGAGTGCGCTCTGTTAAGCAATCTATATATAAACTTCACATCAGCTCTCAAAAAAAAGATAATCGCAAAAAGGAAAGGAGGTTTTTTTTAAACTATCGCACTGCTATCGATGCACGAAAACCGAAATTGCTTTCTTGCCAACCTATTACTTTAATAATGTGTATTAAAAAAAACAAAAACACTTGATATATGAAATAAAAGCAAACACAAAAACAAAAACAGACACAAATTTATAAAAGTTCTCACACACCAACACAATCGCAGAGATTATCGCCAATGCGATACTAGTCAGTGTGTGATGTCTACCCACCAAAAGGCTTGTTCTTCAACTTGACTTTGAATTAATTATCAGTTTACTATTTTGTACTCAAAGAATATTCTCTCGACAGCACATCCCCCTTACTCGACCACCCTAAACGAAAAGCTTTTCGCACAATTATTTATAGATGCACTGCATGTGTAGGCGTTCGTTCAAGCTAACATACGAGAGGTCTCGTGAATATTTGGTTGGCCCTGATACTTCAACATGTGCGTGTTGTGTTTCTTTTCCTATTCAGCTCTTGTTTGCGTATTTTCTTTCTGCCACACATCTATACAGTTCTGCGTTTCATAAAATTATTATAAAATTTAATTAGTAGCAAGAAATTCATGACATCATTATCTACGTGTACATGTTTTGAGCATGTATGCGATGACATACACAATGTACAATGGAATAGAACACTAAGTGTGATTTACGTTTATACCTAATGCGTAAGAGTGTGTTTATGTTACGTTGGTTGACTGGATGCCCACATTGCTTTTTGTTGTTGTTCTTTCTTTATATCTCTTTCTTTATTTTTGGTAAACAGTTATAATTTGTTGCTGGATGAGTTTTGTTGATTTCTAACAACAAAATTTAGGTTTCGCTTAATATGTGGTTTGCTGTGTTTGACTTCGTTCCGTGCGTACATCAGCTTCTGTGCCGTTGCTTATATAAATACGAATGACACATAGGAGCCTTTGTTTCTTTTTTATACTTTTTCCAATAAAAAATTTAATTCGCAAAGTTCACCGAACTCGTTCGCATTTTGTAAAAGTATCTTCTGAATAAAAGCTTCGGGGACTTTATATACAAAGTGTTTAGTTTTTTTTTATGTTTGTATTCTATTAAATCTTCGATTTCTGGTCTTTCATGTCGAGTTCATTGTACTTCATGAAAGGTATCGGTTTCGTCATGTAATAAATTAAGATGTGTATGTTTTTGGTTTAGGGTTCACTTACATTTTTGGCAATTTTTTCAGTGTTAGTGTAGTTATTGGACACGTACACATAGAAAACGTCTACGGCTTGTGTTTGCTCTTTTGTAGATCCGCACATACATATGTACGTACACATATGCTTTCAGCCGGTTATAAATGAATTTGTTACCGGGTATTGGCAAAAAAGTGTAGCAATGCTGCCTTATTTGGTGTGAGGCAAAACTTGGATGAATTCTGAGCAGTGCTTAAGACTCGCAAAATTTAATATTTTTCATTTTTGATGAACTGTTGGCGCGCCTTTCAACCGATTTCACCCAATTTCGTTATAAGTCTTTTTGAAAGAAGTACTTGTAGTTCATTAAGGTTTGAAATCAATATCTCCTTTGGGAGAATGTCTACCACAGACAATAAGAAATATATGAATTATTTTGAGCGATTTATGATGTTTCCTTCTGCGTGTTGCAAACACTTTGACTTACAACAATAGAAACTATGACCTTGATATCAATTCCTTTTCAAATTAACATTTATAAACTGTGAATGAATGTGAATTTCGAATTTCATAAAAAGCGGTTTTAATGAAATCAGAACTCTTCTGTTATTTTGTACATTATCGCAGTTTTGGGACATGGTAAATAAAGTAGACATTTTGCCGGCAAATGGACATTAAAATGATCACCTCAAAATGTAATTTCCATACACAACATAAACAGTTGTAAATACCTTTTTAAGTAGTTGTGAACGGAACGAACATACCAGGCAACAATAAGATATTCAGTAATTTTGAACTCAGTGGTCTATGATGTACGAAAATGATTTATATACATATAGAGAAGAAGAAAATTATTATTATTATTTCGATTAATCACGGTGTTTCACCGGGCTTCGTCTACCCCGGGTACTTAGTACCAAGGGGTAAGATCAGCATCTATTGATTTTATAATTGTTTATTATTCGTTATGGGTGTGTAGAAAGAATCGTCTCACTATGTTTGTTGTTGCCAGTATAACCCCCTTTTGAATTTTTTCGGTGCAGTCAGCGATTCCCAGCTTATCTAGACTTGCAAGGAATGATTTTGGTATTGCCCCGGTATACGATATGACAATGGGTATTATATCCGCACGATCGATCCGATACAGCTCTTTCATTTCGGCAGCTAGTTTTGTGTATTTATTTATTTTGTTGGTAAAAGCTGTAAGGGTGTTCTGTGTCAGCGGGACTGTAATGTCAATTATATAAATTTCTCTCTTGTGCCAATTCAATATAGTTATATCGGGTTTATTTGCACCTATACACCGTAACTTCATCGTTTTCAACTACAGGCTGAGGTTGGTACTTATAATATGGTGTGTTATTGCAGCCTATTTTATATTTTTTTTGATGAATTATTTTGCACACCTGGTTGTGCCTACTAAGGTAATCTGTATTTGCTAGCGCAGTACACTCTGCAGTTATATGTTCTATAGTCTCACCAGGGTTGCAACATTTCCGACATACATCCGCGACAGTTTCTTGTCGTAACACATATTGTCTGTAATTTTTTGTTGCAACAACTCTGTCCTCTATGGCGATCATAAAGCCCTCCGTTTCAAAGAACAAATATCCTTTAACCAGCCACATGTTGGACATTTTTTCATCAATACAATCTTTCATTAACTCGTTGATATGCGTTCCGCGCAGTTGTTTCTCCTTCCATTGGCTTAGCAGTTGCTCATGTGTGCTTGTGTTGATGTTGAATGTTTCATTGCTAAGGTCGAGAGGCGTGCAATTTTTGTCTGCGCTTACGATTATTTTGATGAGATCGCAGTCATTTTGACTTTTTAAATGATCTCTGAGGTTTAATAACTGCGCATCGTGCATGTTGGTCATTTTTGTGGGGTGACCGTGTGCATCATTTTACAAATATCACCATCACAAGGATGCGATGCAAAGGAGACAGATACCGCTAAATTGACTAAAATGTTGATGCTGGTCAAGAATATATATATTTTGTGGGGTCCCCGAGACCTGAGTTTTGTAAAATATTTCACACATACATCATCGTAATGTTTTATAATTGAAACATTAATAACGAAACAACATAAGCGTATACGCGGGCCTGCTGGAAATCAATTAGAAAAACTAAAAGCATGCGTGATTTGAATATAAAATGAAATAATTGGAAAAAATGGAAAATCTAAAGGCAGCCATCGGAAAATCTAACCGGGTGAACAGAATAAAATCAATTATTTTACAGCACTCTGCAATAACACCAACACATTCATTCAACGCGAACACACTCATGCATACCATATCTGGGCCGGCTGCATGTGCGTTTCACAATAGCTGGCTGGTGTGCGTTTGTACTTGGTAGGTTTGCATTATAGTTAATTACCGTAATTTGTTGCATTAACTTGCCGTTCATGTGTACGTTTCTGCACACAGTGTAAGCCCGAAAGCTTATTATTAATAACTATTTGCGTTGCTGTTGCTGTTTTTATTATTTTAACTTAACATTTGACGTGATTTTATCTTCGCACCCTTTTATAGTTTTTGCGTGTTATTTTGTTGTTGTTATTCAGTTATTTTTTGTAATTTTCTAGTAGTTTTGTTATTGCAACACTATACACTTAATAACATGGTAGATGTTGGCAGAGTTTCATTAAGAGCGACACGCACATAGCCCATGTGCATTTATGTGTATTTGCATGTGTAATATATATAATCCTTGGCTTTCTATGTACAGGCATATAGCGAACCAACACAATAGTTTGGTGACACATTTATATGAGGCCAGCAAACATGTGTGTACGTGGCCATTTCTCTGTTATACTGTTATACCCTCATCCCTCTTAAGAAACGCCTATTACGCTCTTCCTATATAACCTTTGCATAGCAATTGCAAACACATGACAAACACAAAATGGAGCCTTCTTAAATGTTGCATAAACCAAATGTGTATAAACGCCCACGATTCTTTTTTGCCCGGATTGTCATACATTCAGAAGTGCAATGATTCATTACAGAGTTTGCGGCCTCTAATCGACTTTTATAAGCGCGTGTCTCTACTCAATTAAAACAAAGCTCTCATTTAATAATATTTCAAGGTTTCTCATCATGCGTTTCGGTTCTAGTTACTAAAGTTTTTTATAATTTTTCATATCGCAATTCTTTCCTATCTGTCGATTTTAATTACCATTGAAGGATTTTGTAGACCTCGCCAACAATTTGAGCATGTGTGCGCATTTATTGCTTTTGTGAACATTTCCGTTTCAATATTTATTTATTGCATGCGAAAATTACAACAAGGTTAATTTATCTAAACTTTTAATTGCTAACGTTTTATTATTATATTGTTGTGCTGGTTTTATAACAATTTTTTCAATTAAATTTAATCGGGAAAAATAATACATGCAAAAATACGCATCGTTCCCTGGCGATCTCCAGAGCCTATAAAAAGAGTTTTAATGCGTAAAAATTAACAGTTCTGTGCCTTCACACCTTTGTAGAATTTGAAGTTTTGAAGTTTTAAAGTTAGAGTTTACAATGAAAAATCCTATTGAGAAATAAAGCGCAGTAAAGTGCATCTGCTGAAATATATTTTTCTGTAAATTGAACATTAAGTGGTCGCTTTGCTTTATCTCTCGAATATTTCTCACTTCACTACAGATTACATACTTTACCTACACCAGTGCTTTGTACACTTTTTTCTCTTTTCTTTCTCAACGCATTTTTATTATGGTAGACAAAAAAATCTTATTAATTAAGAATTCTAAATGATCGTGTTGTTAATGGTTTTACGATCATCTAACAACTCCCTTTAGGTAAAATTTTCGCTAATTACGATTTTAGCCACATAAAAAAAACATCAAACAGAGATAAACGATCAAAAGCGAACGCTGCTGAGAATACTTTTTCTTATAAAAAAAAATCAGGTCACACGATATGGGCACCAAATTTTTATGGCTAACGAAAAAAAAACATGGCAAACGAAGCAAAGTCTTTGTCATAAATTGAACCTGAAACACACTTGTTTGACAGTTGCACGCAGCCAACAATTTAATTAAACGAAGTGCTCAAGTGAACTTTTCATAAAACGATTTCAGTTTTTGCACATTTCTTGGACAAAGTGTTAAAATCAATTATGAGTTTATATAAGAAAGACATCCACCTTAATGTTTGGCACCATGGATCTATGTAAAAACAACGGTGAGTGTGGCAAATATACATACATTGCGCTCTCTAATAGTGTACGTCTTACATTTCAGCTTGCAAGTCTAGTTTTATGGTGAATATGGTTTTTTATAAATTGTAGGCGTCTCTGTTATCCGATCACCCCTATTTTTGGCACATCGATGGATAGGATAACCATATATATATCGGTTGTATGCGTGGCTATTGACCGATTTTACCCATTTTATATAAAGATCTACATGCAAAAACAAAAAGTATTGTATTTGTACAAAAATTCAGCTCAATATTCATGTCTAAGTCGACTCAATTTCTGATGCTGATCAAGAATATTTATACTTTGTAGGGTCTCAGGCACCTCCTTCTGGGTGTTGCAAACGGAAGAACAAACTTAGTGTGCCCTCATCACTTAAGTGGAGGCTATAAAAAGCATTTCTTATGCTGAAAGTTAGAAAGCATAGTTCAAGCATACAGTTATCAATCACATGATAAAAAAACTTTAATCATATTCTTGTTCATATATTTTACATTACATGGAAACACGCATGCATGACGTAGTATGCATATAGATACATGTTCTTCGTAATAAGAGTATTTGTTCTCTCTGGGTTACCAGACGCGATTAATATCCAGGCATAAATGTGTTTTGGTGTTGAAAATGTTGAGGATAAAAAAAAATAATAATTATTCGCCCTGCTATTGTTATTATTATATTAATATTATATCCCACTTATTTATTTATAATTATACGATCAGACAAGAAACTAGTTGTAAATCGAATTAATTAGACTTGCTCCAAGCAAGTACCATAACATGCTTAATTGAAATTATGTGTACTTGTAAGATGGGCCAAATATTTGTATAAGTGCGTTAACTTCGTTTAATATCCTAATAACCGATGAGAGAGATATGTCGGCTGCTTCAAAGAAAAATTAGCAAGCTCGCGTTTGCCACCAAATGTAATTGTTCATATTCATGCGTAAATGGAGTATAAATATATTAATATTCACGTATGTACCATCACCACCAAAGCCGACACCATGAGAACACTTTACTTGAAAATGTGTATATTAATGTAATGAACTGAGCATACTGGGTTCCTATCTCTTATCCGACAAACTATTTATTTGCACAAAGTAGCTATAGCAATGACTTAATTTTTTTCCCTATTTATGACGTTAACAGTTACATTACATATAGTGTCCGGTCCTGTGTAGTATGTTATGTGTCTCATATTTGTAATAGGAAAAATGTATATAAATTACTACAGCATAACTAAAAAATTGGAGACAAACATGTACTCTTGATTCTAACACACTCCATTAAGTGATCTCAGAATCGAATTTTAAACGGATTAAGTTCTTATCTCTGTCCGCGCGTCCGTTTGACCGGCCCTCTCGTAGTCGCGAAAATTTACATAGTAAGCTGAAATTTGCTGCAAACATTTTTTGTATGAACACGAATTTAATGTATTTTAAATGCGTAAAATAGATCCATTGACACACCTACAACCATAACAAAGTTAAAATATTCTGCTTCTCACGCCAATCCGTTGCTTGTTAGCAAGAGTTGAGATAGTCATCTGAAATTTGCTACAAATAAATTAAATGCAGTACAAAGTGATACAAGGATACATTTTTGTATTTAGAAAAGCTCTCTATATATGGGTGTTGCAAACGGAAAAACAAACTTAGTATACCCCCATCTTATGTGGAGGGTGTAATAAAAGAAAATTTCAAAACTTCATTTACTTGTATGGGCACCCATACGTACAAGCGGTTGAATGCAAAAATGCTTTAAATACCTCCCAGACTATTTTGATTTTGAAGGATTTGTTATTTATTAGTTATGTAAAGAAAAATCATACATTTCCCACGCCCTTCATGGACGCATTTTGTAAATAAACTTTCCATTGGTGATAAAAGCTTGTGACTTGGACAATGTTTTCAATCGATTAATTCAACTATTACTCATTAGTATAACTTGAAGTATTAAAATCTTATAAATCATCGAATCCATAGCCTGATCTGCCACTAACATTTCTAAGCTTGGAATTGCAAAGACAGTGTCAGTGTTATCCTGAAAGTCCTTACCAACAAACTCAAGGATAATTAACCGCTCATCACGTATATTATTATATCTATGTATTAATAATTTGTTTCCATCGTGCCAGCGTGACGTTTGCCCATAAAATAGGTACAAACCATATAATTATACCTGATTGTGTTTTGTAATTTCTTTTGCTTATCTCCGCGCCAGCCTTCAATCTTACATGGAATGCATCTAGCAACCAACAAAGCAAAAAAGCAAACACCCATAAGCACTAATGACTTTTTAAATGTCAAATGCAAGAATAGAAAAACATAGTTGACGCATATGCGGAAAATATAGTGACAACACTTGTGTAATATTGAAATTTATGCATACGGCATGACAAATCAATTTCTAGTTATTGAAAATGTTGTTTTTTCCCTTTTTCACTTAATTTATTTTATTATTTTGTTTTTTGCATTTTAATAAACAATTGTTTATACCCATGGGACTGAACGCACTCGTAACATCAACACAACAAGAAACCATATCAACATACAATGAATGAGTGGAGAATATAACGAACGGGTACAAAAGGTATATGCAGAATAACAGAATACACATAACCCGGCAAAAAACCGTTAGATTGAAACTGAAACTAGGTAAAAGGATGTAAGCAACAGATGCAAAAGCATAAACAGTCCAGTGTAAACAACACGGCTTTTTGCCAGCCTTAATGCATACATGCATACACCACTCCTTATGCTATTCGGCGTTTAATCAGTCAGTAAGGCGGTCGGTCAGCCAGTTGATTGGACAAACAGACATTATTTTCTAACATCAGATATTGCATTTGTACAATGTGTGTGACATTTAAACAAAATACAACAGCAACAAAAACGACGCACTACAATTGCAATTGCTACGTATGCAAAACAAACGTTTATGAATAAGTATGATTATGCATGTAATTTGTACAAAAAACATAAAATAACTTAATGTAAATAAATTTCTCACACTCTTAAGTGAATCAAAGCGAAGTAGAAAAGTTGCAACAAATACAAACAAACAAAGAAAAAACGATTCACAGTGTTGTTCGCTACTACCGCATTATTACTATCATTACATTACTATCGCATATATAGCAAAAACTGTCAAACACATAAACAAACAAACAGTTACGCACATAATTAAAACATTTCATTAAATTGAGCAGCCAGAGCATACTTTGAGTTGAGCTGGTCTCTTAACAAAAAAACCTAACGTTACTAACAAGTTGTTGGTGTTGTTGCCCCCCTCACATGATGTTATTCAGTAGTCTATCCATGTCTGTCTGTGGGCTTGCGTGTTGTTGGAACTTTCGCGGGTGCAAATACTGCCTTTAATCAGCAGAATATTTCTAGCTTATGCACAAATAATAAATAAGATTCTTCATATGAAAATCGAGCTGTGGACTGCGCGCTCAAAATCCGCTTCTAATAAGAGAAGTGTCGATTTACAATAATTGAAAATTGTTCTTGGGCTTGTCCGAAAGCGCATTTGAGAAAATTTCACCTAAGAATTTTGTAAAATTTATGAATTTTTATGCTATACGTCCACATAGAACATTTAATGTTGTTTCAACGAAATTATTTTTATTTTATTTTTATAAGAAACAAGTAAAAATATCACATGTCACTTAGACCAGAAATTCAATATGCAGCAGTCTTGGCATTAAAATAAAATTAATATTTTTAATTATAGGTCTTAAATGTCATTTTCTTCTTTAAAAAAATATATATATATGTATATATGAAATGATGCCGTTTTTGTTAAACATTTCTTAATTTTTGTCCGCTAACTTGCAGCTTTTTAAGGTAGTTTTTCTATTAAGATTATTCCATGCAATACCAAAACCATGTTAACATTAGGCTTAATGCTTTGCATCGGGAGCCATCATTGAATTGAAGGAATTTTCTCTATTAACTATTTTAATACATGTTATTTAATTAATAGCTCTTAGGGAGATCTATATACAGTAACGTTTATAAATTAAATAAAACATTTTGAGTAGATTGAGCAAATTACGCTTTTAAGCCAACAAGAGTAAAGATTAACAAGTAATAAGAAGGAAAACTAAACTTGCCTTAAGACAAATCTTATATACCCTACAAATGATAGGAGTGGTAGGTACATGACTATGACCTCTAATAGCGTATATTACGTATCAGCTTGCGAACCGAATTTTGAGGATGGCTTTTTGTAAATTGTGGGCGTGTCTTTTATGGTACTTCTGGCACACTCATGGGTGGGATCATTATAGATTGGCGTACCAAATGTCACATTCATAGATAAATTTTTGTGGCAGATATATAGATTTCTACCAATCATATGTGTTTCTGCTACGCCCATTATTGTTGCATCGATGTGTACCACATTTCAATAACGATCTAGGTGCAGAAACTAAAAGTATTTGTACAAACTTTCAGCTCATTATCCCCAAATTTACGCTCGTGATAATGCCAATAACAGATGGACAAACACATATACATGTCTAGGTGGACTCAGTTTTTGATGCTGATCAAGAATATATATACTTTGTAGGATCTTCTGCTGGGTGTTGCAAATGAAATGACTAGCTTAGGATGAACACGGAGAGGCAGAGAGAGAAGATTGACAAATACCTTTCAAGTTTGAAATTTAATATTCAACCAAATATAGGAACACACACATATGAACAGTATTCCCCGCCCTTCTATGTAGATAAAATAGGTAGAAAGCAACACAAAAAAAGGTTCTTGAGTTTTTTATTTGTATAATTTTTTGGTGCAAATAAAAATTGTGCGCATTTAATTCAAGGCCAAGGCCAATATGTTCAGAACAAAGCGATTGTAGTGTTAACGCTAAACAGCAACAACGCTAACAATAACAACAGTGGCAACATTCAATGAAACCTACATCACTACATCACTATCACAGAAAAACAAAAAACAAAGTTTAATGTGGATGTAAAACAACGGAACGACACAGGCAGTCAGACAGTCAGTGATTTAATGATTGTTGTTGTTTATTAAAAATTCGTACCCATACATACACTTGTATACAGCACATCCATTCAAATATATTTACAGTCATGCATAAAATTACCACTGTATATATGTATGTATGTATGTATTTCAATGAATGTAGTTTAACATATAAAGCGGTCTCATATTCATTCACACAGCTCAGTTAGAACCAGCCAACCATCCAATCAGCCACCTAACCAAACAAGCAACGCACTACTCATGATTTCATGCATTGAGTCGTATACGGATGCAATACTTTCAGTTATAAACTTATAGTTTTTATACTCTCCACGTAAAATGGAAGGTATACCAAGTTTGCCATTGCATTTGGAACAATCAGGCGAACACTTCAGGACCCTAGTATGTCCGTATGTCTCTTTCTAAAATACTCACGTTCCAACATTCATAGTCTGTGCAGTTATTTTCCGACGTGACTCATACTTCGGTAGTCGTTAACACAGAGGCCAATTGTATACATACCACGCCCACAAGACGCGTATAATTGTGGAGGGTATTTCATGTGTAGTTTGCTTAGGCAAAATATGGTTTTGTACTAGTTGTTATTATTGCTACTGCTGTTGTCATTTGGTTCATTAGAAAATAAAATAGTAAATGCACATATATATATACATATATTGTGTGTGTGTGAGTGCATTTATAAACTTATCCCCGAAGTGATGCGGATGTGAATGTGAAATGCGTTTAGTTTAGCGATTGAACGTTGTATTTATATGCAAACTCATATTTTTTATGCACCTATACACG
This sequence comes from Crataerina pallida, assembly GCA_949710015.1. Taxonomy (NCBI): domain Eukaryota; kingdom Metazoa; phylum Arthropoda; class Insecta; order Diptera; family Hippoboscidae; genus Crataerina; species Crataerina pallida. The sequence goes on from OX453291.1 coordinate 10,956,726, forward strand.
CATACTCATACGTATGTGCATTATATACTTAAATATCATTGGCTGCTTAAATGATTATTACCTTTCCCATAATGATGATCTTTCCTAATATATAATTGAGACTAGGTTTTGAATTTCTCATAAGCTTAGCGGAAGCAGAAGTTTGTTACCGAGGTTGTGAGAACACGAATTCCCAGGAAGCGACAACAATTATTGGATGATCAACGTTGGAGAATTCCAACCTATGTAAAAATTATGTTTTAAAATAATTCAATCAAGCGAATTTAGGATTTTGGAATAATGATTTTATTGGAAACAAAGAATTCAAAGAATCCATAGTATTTAATGAATGTATTTGGTATAGGGCTCTCAAACTTGGGGCGAAAGGTGTTCTTTGTTAAATTTTATTAAGAGGATACTTTGGTATTTCTTCGAGAGGTGTTCCTTACATCTTTACATTTTTGTGTGCATTTACCCTAAATCTTAATATGACCTTTGTTTTATCGCATCACGTCAGGTTTTTGAACTATAGACGTTTGAAATTGGTGTTTTGGGCTAAAATACCACTTTTCGAGGAAGACATTTTAAAGACGACACTAAGAAAACTAAATTTAGCTTAGGCCAAAAATTAAATCTACACCACATCGATAATAGTGGACGTATCAAATATATATTTGACTACGCCCATTTTTGGCACAAAAGTGGAGATAAATAGATTTTTGTTGATTTTAAGCGTGACTTTTGACTAACTTTTCCCATTTTAAATAGTGATCTGCGCAAAACTAAAAGTGTCTGTACAAAATTTTTGTTCAATATCGCAAAATTTACGTCTGTGAGACCGCCAAAACAGACTGACGCACGGACATACATCTCTAGATCGACTCAGTTTTCGACGCTGATCAAGAATATATATACTTTGTAGGGCTTTTGACGCCTCCTTATGGGTGCTGCAAACGAAAGAACAAACTTAGTATACCCTCATCACTAAGAAGGAGGGTATGTCTGTCACTTATAAACGTTTAAATAAAATATATCAATGTAGTAGTATTATGAGGGTAGAGGAATTCAATTTCAACCTACATTAGCATGGAATACTCAATGAAAGTCCGTCTGCCCGACTGTGCACATAATACTCAAAAAGCATAAGACTGATTTAAAAAGTTTAACTCTCATTTTGGGGTTTGATAAAAATGTATTGACTTACCTTAAACTAAAACACTCGCCAGTCGGGCGTTACCCGTCCAGCAATCCATAAGATATTACTATATTATGGCCGTTTATTCCCGCCCTTTCTACTTTCGCTGCTGCTTTGCTAAACCGCTTTTGATACTATGTCCTTTCTTCTATATCAATCAATCACTTTAATACTTAAATTTTAAGTTAAATATAAGCTCGCGCGAAATCAGTATCGAATAAATTTTCATTTAAATTTTTATTTAAGGTATCTCTGCAATGGTTTGTAAATATGTAGTCCAAAGTTATATTTTACCAACGATGTTTTCCGTAAAAGTGTTGTAGCTCCATTCTCATGTGTGCAGAATCAATTTGGAATTTTTAGAGCTGTCCCTTCTCTTTTTAAAGTACTGCAATGAAAATTAACAACACGTGGGAAAATGAATAAAATATCTACAAAGATTTAGGTGTGATTATAATTTTGTTTTAAATTTTGAAGAAATACATTTCCCTGTTTGGTTGTTAAATTCGCCATTGTTTGCTTATTTGTTTTTCATTTTATACTACAATGCGTTTTTTAGATAAATTTTAATAATATTAGAAAAAAATTAAATTTGGTTTTAAAAATATCAATTTAAAGTGTAATTATACTCCATATCATTATGGTTCTTAACATCCAACAGATAAAGACCTAAGTTTAGCTTACACTTCAATTTCAAGAGCGACATATAGAAACGAACTAATCCGAATACCAGAATTAAAAAATGAAAATGAAACGAGAAGCGCTGTCGCTCAAAAAGCATTTGCGGTCAACAACTTACAAATTATAGGATTGCGAATAAAATTACAGCATTGAATGAACTTTCGCATAGGTGGGATTAAGATTGGGCTTCATAAAAGCTACATAAAAGTACCACTCCTAGACACACAATTCCTTGTCCTTTCTATTTAGACTCTAAGTCAGTTGACATCTGAAATCAGTGTTTTAGCAAGTAATTCCAGATCTTTAGAACATCTGACTCCAAGAATCTCAAGCCGTTTCTCCTAAAGTAAACAACATTCACAAAGGATCACCAATTTTACTTGTTCTTTATTTCTGCAGCTTCCGCAGAAATCGTTATACGGTACACAATACCTGAATGCTTTGTGGCCTATAGGGTATTATGAGGAATCTTATTCCGATATAGTCCACGCAATCAATAAACCTTTTTAAATAGATAGATGACTTTATGTTTTACACATCACACCTGCATACAATAAAACAAAAAGACTTCAAGAAGAACTTAGTATAATATTGAGTGTAGCTGGCTTCACTGCGTAAATGGCCTTCTGATTGTTATACGGGACACAATACCACCTTAAATTTAGATCTAAAGAAAGACGTTAATAACAACAGACACTTTGGCTTCAGTTCCATATCTGGATCTGGAGGATCTGTATAATTAATATGTACGCTTCGGCTTAAATTGTATATTATACCTAAGCTTAGTATTCCAAGATTTTTGAACTTTGTTGATGATGAAAATATTCAATTGAATCTTCAACGGCACAAATCTAACGGAAAAATCTCCGATTCCACAATAGTTTAAACTGCTGATACACTATCCCGAATATTTAGAAAAATATTATATCGTTAAAACGTTAAAAAAATGTGTACATATGAACGACAGATATGTATATAACTTACATATCATTTTATTGTACTTTCATCATCATCATCATGGTTAGCCGATTACAACCTATGTAGGTGTTTTGCCTGTTGTAGGAGGGAACGCTTGGATCGTTGGCGCGCCTTCTCCAGTGTTGTACACCAAGTGTTGTTGCAGGGCATCACTTGGTTCCTCCACGGGAGTTTCGGCCTGCCTCTTGCGCGACGTCCCTTTTGAAGTTTTATCCCACGAGAGGGGGCTGCACTATCGAGAATATTGCACAGGCACAAGAATAAAGCTATATAATTTTGAAATTTTGTATGCTTTATTGCACTGAAATGCGGTTAGAGGGTCACGCCTACAATTTAGAAAAAACTTTCTTGGTGCAGAATCCTACGTTTAACGTAAGACACGAAACACATTGTTAGTATTTAAACGAGAAGAAAATTGTATGCATGCCGCGCCCACCACATATAAATATTATACATAAAGTGAAGGGATTCATTATTTGGCCTAAGTCGAGTAAACCTTTTTTACTCGTTATGTTTTGATTTAGGCGGATGCAGGTGGTGCAGCTGGTTATGACACATATGGCTATAGTAAAGAAAACTACTAAAATCAACATTTGTAAGTTTCAAAAGAAATAAAACTCATAACAACTGACACGCAAAGACAATAACTTGTTTTGAGTACACAAATGTCATTAAAATATTGTTTGTTGATTATAATTTGGTAAAACAGCAACATGATGATTGTCTATATCAGCATGGGCGAGAGGTCTAAGTTGAAACCGTGAATACCTCATTCAACAGTAATCGTGTATTGCATATATATGCAACATAGTATGTCCGAATACAAATTCACATGAACGTTTATGATGTGTAGTTGATATTGAATTATTGTTAATAAAATTGCTATTGTGACCAAAACTCACTCTTTGCGAGATCATTTATCAAATGCAAGTATTGCTTGGGGGTGTAGCATGCATTAGATCTTGTTTGCTTTAATAGTTTTGGTTAAAAGGTTAAGTAAACTAAAATATTTATTAAAATTGTTTATTTAGGTACTATGTACGTGCATATGTACTTGGGAATTTTGTTTATTTATTTATTTCATTAGTTCCAATATTAAAGTATTTACTACAAACTAATCTAATTACGAGCTTATGTGCTATGTTTAATTTATTTTATATAATTAAAACAAGGCAAAATAATTAAACAAAATTTTAAATACCCTCCATATCTACAATAGTGAGCGCGGTAGTTATAAGATTACGCCCACTAATAGTTTATGTATTGCGTATGAGCAAAACCAATATACCCCCATAATAACTGTGATGGTGGATATAAAAATCGTTCCCCGTCTCTTAATGAAATAATGAATAAAGAAATGTTTGAAACTATTACAAGAGCACACAACTTAACCCATATTTTATCAAAATACACGAAAACGAGAAAACACTAATTTTCTCCTTGAGATTCGAAAACATTATGGAAACTTTTTCGAAACTTGCGAACAAAGTTTCACTTTCACTAGTCCTGTGACTTCTGTAGACACTTTCCCACTACGTGACTTTTACTGACTTGAGAGTAAAACAACAATCAAAGAACGAAAACTTTTCAACACTGGTATGTAAATTTCTAAAGAAAACAACAAAAGAACTTACTAACTTACACACTCACTAGTTCACATATATTTAAAATATTTGAGTTAATTAGTATTCAACATGTCTCTACATATGTACATACATAGGTAAAGAAAACATTCAACAACCAGCCAACAACCAACTAGTACAAGAAGGCACAAACTTTTTAAATGAAAGGAAGACGAGTTCAGTGAAGTTAAATTTTGTAATAGCTTTTATAAGTTTTGTATAAAAACAACAACAACAAACACAGACATTATTAGGTAGGTACCGTATAAAAGGGGAGGAGAGAGTACGCAGTACACAGTACACAGACAATCGCTAGACAAAATAGTCAGATAACAAAACGAAAATATATATTTGCAAGGGTGTGATGAAAAGTATTCGTGTTTAAGACAGATAGCGCGTAAAATACTGGCAGCCATTCACAAATAGCGATGCAGCGACGATAGTTTCATTGTATGCATCAACACACAAGAAGAAGATTGATCGTACACTTTAAGTTGAATTCGCCATATTGATTCGAGAAGAACACACTCACGCAAAAGCAAAGTTAATAATGATAAATATTTTTTGCCTTCACCCTTTTATATTTAGTATTACCCCACTTGCAATTATATGGCTTCTATAACTGGTTCACCTGTTGATAATTTGCCGTTCCTTCAACTTTCTTTTTTAACTGTCGTTGGCCAACCGTATGTACTGTATATTAGATTACCTTGGTTGTTTAAGTGGTTGGATAGTATGAATTAGAGTGGACGCCCTGCTCTGAGTTTTTACATTTTTATATCCTCACCTGAGGTACTCCTATATGCAAAGTTTACAACCCAGAAAAGGACATTAGGTATATTATGTAGTATATATATATATGAAAGATTATGACTGGCAATATTGATATATTAAGCTAAATTGTGGAAATTTGTGATCAAAGTAAGTCAAGATATGTTCAAAGACTTCCGACAAAAAAAGGATGGGGGTACACTAGGTTTGCTATTCCTTTGCACACACATAAAGTGTATAAGATCTGCACCAGTATCAAAATCTGAGCCAGTTTCGAAATTTAAATTGGACAAAATGGGTTGACAGCCATACTTGCAACTGATAAAAATGTGTATAACTGCCGTAACACTATGTAAGCTTTTGAATGTAAAAGTTGCAGTAAATGCAGGCCCTTATTATTATATTATACATATATTGACAAGGCGCACCGCAACCTAGGTGATCTATTGTGCCAGCCCAGTTCCCGAACCAAGCACCACTTTGGGTTCGGAGTTTGATATTTCGATTGGAGTTTAATATTTCGATTATAGCCAGCAAGGGTCCGCTACTCGGTCCCACAGGCTGGGACCATTCACAAAGAATGTATTGTGACGGCTCAGTCGCCCCACCGCAGAGCATGCATTAGCTAGGTCCAATAAGCGCAATGTCCCATGTAGAAGACCATCAATAATCTCAGGCTCCTTCTGCGTCTGGCTGGAGGATGTTATAAATGTTTTTTCCTGGCTCCGGATAGTGCAATTGTGCAAATACAACTTTTTTACTTGATTGTGAAGGAAAGAATTCATTTTTGTACAAATCTGAGCGCAAATTTGTTTTGTATTAGTTTGAGTCTATATTCATTACCTTTAATATAATTATGAATTCTAATATTTACATTAGGTTGCCGTCCTTATAAGATACTACGCACACACACCTAAATATTTACAACAACGTACCCCCATCCGAAAAAAAGGAAATTAAAACTATATAGTTTTACATAATCTTCTTCTAAATGGAACTTTACTGCATTCCGAATGAAGAATTCTTTCCCAAAATCTTTGACAAAGTTTCATAATTCTGCGTGGACAGGCACGCCCACATTATTATTATTTATTTATTTTGTTCAAAAAAAGATCTTAGAAATAAGTTACTACTACTACTACTGCTATTACTATTACTACTACACCAACAACAAAAACAACATTAGTTGCTTTTATACATTTTCATAATTTCATTTTATTCTTCAAAAAGTGTTTTATATGTAGTGAGAAAATATCTGACTTGTTATTATATAAACAAATACATGGAAACAGTTGTCCAAAGATTTATGACCAATCTCATAGCGATTCAAATTATGCATAATTGAAGTTTTTCACAAGTTTATTCCGGATATTCTAAATTTCCGATCTCTACATATATATCTTACATACGTCAATAATTCTAAATAAACCCCTATAAAGGAATCTAACATCTACAATACGTCCATTGTAGGTGGAAGTGATTCATTTGAATTTTTGAAAAATATAAAAAAATATATAATATATAATATTCTGGATTAACATTATTTTATTTATGCATCTTCAAATGCACAGGTTTTACGGATCAGTCGAATTTAAGGACTCAGAAAAGGTGTGGTTAATTCAAAGGCAATTTTAAATACAAAGGGGAAGCAAATAAAAATTTGTTTCACAAGAATTAAAATAAATATATTTAAGCGAATGATTACATGGTCGCAATACCGATTTTACCCATTTGCAATATCGAACTATAAACACTGATAGAGATTGTGTACCAAATTCCATCTTGACACCTCAATGTTTGCGACCGTGAGAGTAGGAAAAAGGCTACAGACATACGGAGTAACGGAAGGACTAAATCTACTCTGCTATTCATAATATGTGACTTTTGTGGCAAAACCAATACACGCCCATAACCAATAAGATAATGGTTATAAAAATTGTTTAATTGTAAGTCCGTCTGCTTGACGTTTTACTGTGTGTATTATGTAATAAAAGCAAAATAAAATTGGGAAGAACAAATCATCACAAAATTGGAATGGTATCAAATTAAATTCTGAATCAATTAAATCAGTTCTGTCTGCCCGTCTTAGTGACTAGCTGTGGTAAACGTCCACCCAATTTTAAACTTAATAGAAGTATTGTTGCTTCTTTCATGCGGGTTGGTATTGAAAATGAACAAAACGAGTTGAAGGGCATGCTCACAATTAACCAAAAGCCGAAGAAGAGTCAGTTTAAAACCCTGGAAATTTGTATACAAGTTCTTTAGAAGATTTAATGAGGAGTGTCGGAATTGCCTACGAAAAGAAAAACCTGATGATTTTTTGTTTTTTGCTAAAGAAGAAGAATATTGAATTCAATAGTTCATATTTAAAATGCTTTAAGACCACGCCATAATTTATAATCACCATTTTATTGTAATGACCAGTGTTTGCGGGTATTCAAGAATGGGCCTAAGCCCACAATCAACAAAAATCAATTTATTTGCCACAAAAAAAGGCCTATTAACTTGAAATTTGGTATATAAATTATTGGTTCATCTACGTGCCAAAAATGGGCGTAGTCTCAAAAAAAAACAACATTCACCATAAAACTTGACTTGAGAGCTAATACGTAACACACACACTATTAGAGAGTGTATTATATATATATATATTTGCCACGCCTACAGTTGTGCATATGGAGGGTATTTAAGATTTAGCTTAAGTCAAATTTAGTTTTCTTACTTGTTTTCACTATTTTTTCTTATATGTGAGCAGACAATTGTGTTCATAAACATAAGTCACCGTTAGATGGCGTAATTTACGTGATATTCCTTTACTTTCTTTCTTTTATTTTGGGTCCTTTTATTAAAATCTAAGTCGATCCAAATTAGTAAAATCGGTTGAAAGTCACGCCCACCCCAATTTCCAAAATAAATGCTATAAAACGTAAACCTCGACTTTCAAGCTGTTACGTAATGCATACACTATTAAGGGCACCACAACCACGTTATCTAATATATCTAATACAATCGTCTTCTCGGTAGGTGAACCAACTCTTCCTAGTTGCTCCTGGTATACTACACCACGTTACTATACTAATATATTCATACATACATACATTTTTGCCTAAGGTGTCTGGAAGTCTAGAATATAAAGTCACGTGTAATAAACATAAAATAATGTGAAAATAAAAGTTCCTCCAACACACACCTTTGTAGAAAATAAAACTGCCAAACACAAATATGTACTAAGAGAAACCAACACAACAACAACAATATATTTTATTATAGAGCAGGGGTGCGAAGAAGTTTGCCGTTACGGTTGTTGTTGTTATGATTTTTATTGCTTTTTCGTTTCATTCATATTATTCATATTCATATTATATATTCCACGCTTCAGCCAACGTAGTACAAAATGGTATAGTAATGATTTGTTGTTAGTTCATTTAGTCCTTAACGTTATTGAATTTTTACACCCTGGTCGAGTTTGTTCAAATGTTCGTAACTCCTGAACGGCCAAAGAGAAAGTCACATTCCTTTATCCATGCATTCAGAATTACTACTTTCTGTCCCTGTAACCAGCTCCAGGCCACATCATTTCATACATTTTGATGCAATTTAATACAAAGGCGAACCCTATTAAAAATAGGATTTAGAATCCCTGCCTTGTAACGCCCTATTTTAAAAGAAATCTGTATATAACAAAAAATTCCTATTTCATTAAATTTTCAAGCAGGAGTATTTAATTAGGTTAATAAATAATTGCGCCAAATTTGGACACAATGGGATCATTTTTAGAAGCCCTTTCGCTATAAAGCTTTCGTGCTGGTGACGCTTATGCGACAATGACTTGCATTTACTAATATAACTGAACTAATTATAGCATTTATAGTGGAACTAGCTCTGACTATAAAATTTTCACTTGTTTTTTTTCTTTTTTTGTTTCCACATTTCTTTTTCTATATCTTCTGCGTTCAGAGCGCTGCATTGTGTCTGTAGCACGAGCTAAATGTTGAAATTGTAGCAATTGGAAGCAAGGACACTCTGCACCGTTACCACTACATTGAAGTGAAATAATTTTTGCATTCATTTGATATGTGTGCATGTGTGTGTTTGTACAAGTGTTCAGCTGACGGTGGCAGTTCGGCTTTTAGGCATATGTTCAATATGTATGTAGTTCTTTTGATTTTGCTTCTGACTTTTCTTCTTCTTTATTTCGTTTTAAGCTTTATAATTATATGAGTATTACAAAATTATATTTGTTCATGCTTTCTATTTTCTATCTGCTTTCTGGTGCGAGGAGCTTTCTCTGTTGCTCCTTGCTCTGCGTGATGGTTATTGTTTAAGAGAATATGTATCATGGATTTTTTATACATCTGTGAGATTGTGTTTTCATTTCGTGGTTTCTTTCCCTCCCTTTTTACACATTTATATTATTTGTTATATGCAAGGCGGTAAGAATATCTCGTACGCTACATACGAGACTTATACTTCAATTTTTACAAAGTTATAAATTTTTTTTTTTGAGTGCCTAAGGAGTACTTCTCAATTTCAATACATTCATAACAAAGAATGTCTTTAATAGTTTTATGTGACATTAGAGGCATAACTAATTTTGTAAAAGTGGAATAAATTTGGAGCTTCAATTAATAGAGACTGGAATGGATCACAGTTGAGACTTATAGCAGCTGTATGATATTAATTTATATATTTTAAATATTGAGCAACATGTGAGCCAATCGAAGAACTTCTGCATTTTCAGTGGGCTTCGAATGTGAAGCCCCGACCTCAAAATAAGTATGCCTCCTAATATATACTAATCAACATTATGCTCAAGAACACTATTAGTCCTGCCAGGAGGACCCTATAGCAAAGATTAAATCTGTGTCACACATGCTAAACATGTCTATCCCAAATATGTACATTTACTTTCTTATGAAACTTCCCGGTTGTGCTAACCTATTGCGCTATCTGGAAGATGGAGTAAAAATGTGCCAAATTTTACTATATATGAAAAACAAGGAAAATTTCATTAAATATAATTTCATAAATTTTTTCATATCGTATTTTAACTAGAGAACGCGCCATGCTTTGCCATGACATGCTTTGAATTAATTTATTTTCACCATACTTTCATTGCGTTATTCTCATGGGTATAACTTGTTCAGATAAGCATTAGCGCTTTCTGTATAAATAAATTTTGGAGCAGCGCGTGCTTCACCACGCCCATGTTTTAGAAAATCGTTCACATTAAAATCTTCTGTTCATTTTAGTAAATAATCTCGTGTTAAAAAATATAGCACGATGCAAACATGTTGCGAGAGCGGAGTGATACTTTATAGATATTGTCAAGACCACCTCAGGGCATCAACATATACTTTTTGTGAACTTGAAATAAATCCTATCGCGTCTTTACGCCAAATAAACACCAATAAAACGCACATTTATTTCCTTGTATTGATAAATAGTTCAATTTCTACTCAAAATTTGTTACATTAAAGGACTTTTTCGGTGGATGATGAGTTATTGGGTTTTCTTAAGTGCACATATATACGTTATTGAATCCGATTTTTTTTTTTTTTTTGATAATATGCCAGTAAATCCATGTACAAAAAAGTATTAAAAGCACTTGAGCACGCACGTTTTCTTCATAGATAAGTAACATACGTATCCCACAAAAGGTATGAAATCAATAATGAAGAGAACATGCATAACGCGGAGAAAGTATATTGATTATAAAACAAAACAAATAATAACTTTAAACAGTTACTTAAGATGTTCGATTCCGCGAAATTTTAATTGTCACAATATATATTACCAAACTTGAACTTGGGTTTCAATTACAAAAGAAGATTGTGCTTTGCAAAATGTCGGCAGTGCAACTGCCGTACTCTGAGGGATGTCGTCAATTGTGTCGCAGTTTGATGTCGTTACCGATAAACTCATATAGAAGTTCTTTTCTAAAACACTTAAAATTTAAAGCCATTTCTACACTTCTTCGAGTCTTCTACAACTACTAATATAACAAAATTCGCCGACGTGGCTTTCAGGGATGATTCCGTTCATGTTGTAGATGCGTACTGATGAGGGATTTTTGAGAATCTCATTCATTCATTCAGAAGTAGAAGTGATTTCTTTCCGAACTCTCTCCGGTTAAAAAATTTTATATTAATTTCTTTCTAATTTGGTAAAAATGATGGCAGGTTCTTCGTTAATTTAGCCAAAGAAAACGCTTCACTTGAATCCAATTATCCATAAAGTAGTACGTTGTCCCGTTTAGCAGACGTTACAATATCAAAAGAACCTGAATAATAAATCAATCTATTTACAAGAAACTTTTGTTGAAGTGAAAGCGAATGCGAACATTAAATAATTCGTAAAATTTCGACTGCTTTTCCTCCTATAAGCTCAAGAAATCGGTAGAGTACTTGTTAATAAAAATTCTTTATACTCTAGCGGTGAGCTTTTGATGTTTTAACTCACGCATTTCTTGCACATCAACGCAGCATATAAAACGGATGTGTTTTGTTTCTGCTTAAGTAAATTAAAACGCGTACTTTACGCATACATTCACGTATAAAGTAATCTCAACACTTTCAAAGAGTCATAGAACAGAAATAAGAGAGAATCATAAAAATCGCCACATCAGGAGTGTTTGTGTAAAGCTGTTAAGATGCACTCATATGCATGCATACGTGTTGAGTACAGGGTGCGTACGGTATTTGAGGACACTCATATATTTGAATGTAATTTTTGGAGAACAATTTTGTTTGTTTTTTTTTCTTGTCAGATCATTAATGGAGAACTATGCATTATCATTACTATCATTATCTGCTTATCGTCGCCATTATCGCGAAATAGACCGATTTAGAAATCTCCAATTTTCTCAATTGCACCCGATAACATAAGATTCATCGTGGATTGACAGCATCAGCTGACGATATAGAAACTGTTGCAAAACGCAAAAAACGTGAGGAACGTACTAAAAATACACACTTTGTCTAACAATTGCAAGAGATCGTTGACGAAAGCCCCCCAAAGTCCGTGAGGACCATTTTGAAGGACTTAAATGTCTCTGAGAGCAATTGATTCGGGCATGCAATGTTTCCGAACTCGGATTGAATCCATTATTGCCGCTAATAAGGTTTTTATTGTATAATTGTTTAGTCTAGCAGTGTAAAAATTTCAGCAAATTAGTTTGATGTCAATTTTTTTTCAATTACCGTACGCACCCTGTATAGTGTTTAAACTGCATTATGCATTTTGTGTTTTGCATATTTCTATTACACTGCATTACAAAATAAGTTTTTTTCCTTGATTTTAAAATTCATTCCATTTGAATGATTTGTGGGCGCTATTCCGCCCATTCTTTTATTGTAATTACAAAAATTTTCGCCTTAGTAACCGTAAAAGTCGATAAATCTACTTCTTGGTGCTAAATACGGTAGGAAAAGGCACAAACAAAAAATACACATACAATAATTTGTGCGTTTTGTTAACACCTCTGGGCCGATTCCAAAACCTGGTTTATTTTTCTATCTTGTATAGTTTTTGATAAGCCCCACCTCGAAATTTGTAATCAACCTGCAAACACCATTCAAAGGAGGAAATTGTGTAATTTTAGAAAGCACTGTTATTATTAGTATTAATCGTCCTTTGATCTCCACGCTCACTAGAGTTGAGTTCATAAAAAGGAAAGAAATATTAAACACACTTTGTACACACTTTGTTTATTCTTCTGCGTAGGCTGCACTACTTAACTATACTTTTTATGTAAATTTTAAAAATTTACACAGTACCTGTACTCTGCATTAATTTTCGATTTTTGTACCCCCCACATAAAGGAGAGGATATGGTAGCTTTATTGTTCCGGTTGCAAAACCCAAAGTTTCTATGTGTTTCGTATAACGGACCCGTCCGCAAAGCACAAAAAACTTCTTAAAAGGCGGGGTTTACATATGAGCGTTGAAGGTATTTAAGGGTTGGCCTACGCCGGGTTTGTTTACTTCTTTTAGCTTCATATACCTTAAAGCCTCTGGTGTAAAAAACAATGTCCAGAAGCCTTAAGCATTAAGTAGTCATCATCATTATTAGTCTGAAGACATTTTCATACTTTTTGCACTTTGTTTTTTCTTTGCTTTTGAAATCTAAAATCTCATCTCATGACTGGTTGGAAAATGGTTATTGCACACTATGCACAATCCAACTAAAACAACAAAGACTTTAGACAAACATTAAGAGAAAAAAATATTATGCACATGAAAGAAAAGCCGCGTACTATGCCCTAAGATAAAATCAGACTAGGAATAAGAAGAAGAATGAGAATACGACTATGACCGAGATTGAGATTGAGAGGTAGAAAAGGTCGCAATTGTCGGAACACAAAAGCTGTCAGTTTACATCCCTCTCCTTTCTATCCATGTCTTAACACCCACCAGCCATAACTAATGAAGAAAAAGCGGCTGCACGAACAACAACAATGCAAAAATGCTTACAAATCATATGCAACATTTATTGACAAGATACGCAAGTAAACAAACCTAATCAACAACAATAAGTATGAAAACTGAAAATGATTTCAGATAGCGTGTAAACAAACTGCAAAGGCACTCTATGAAGCTTATGTGTATGTGGATCTTATATAAAACCATTGTAGGGCAATAAGAACAAATTAAATAAGTTAATAATACAACTGACTTGAATTTAGTCGAATTACATTCATTTTTCTTTGGATAAATTAATATAATAATAAAATGCATGTTACGGAGATTATACAATAGCTAGGTGACTTGGTTCCTGGCAGAACATGAGTGGGTTTTTGTGAATTAAGCAGTTAGGGCAGCAGAAGCAAACAAATATAAACGCTTGTAAAAAATGCGAAACTAAAGTGAAGGGACGAAAAAAAACTTTTCTTAGTCGTCCTTTTTAATCAAAATCATTAACATAAATACTCTGTATTTCTAGAGAGGGTACAATATAACGGCTTATTAAGCTAGATTTGATAAGAAAGTAAAAACTCGATAATTTTTATAAACTTTTAAAAATTATGTTTTCGAGATCTTTATAATTAATCCAATTATTCTATTTTAGAGCCATCTTCCTTTATTCATACCCCTGCTTCAATGATATTTATTTATATGATATATTTATTGTAAATAATATTGGCAAAGAAAACTAAACAAATAAACTTGTTTGACAAAATCTAGGAAAAAACAAGCAAGACAACTAAAGTGCTAACTAAAGCAAGACAAAAAGTGCCAATATCTTAAAATTGGCACCCGTAAGAATGCCAACAACAGACAGACACACTGATACACGGACATACATATCTAAATCGACTTAGTTTTTGCCGCTGATCAAGAATTTGTATTACTTTGTAGGGTCTCTGACGCCTCCTTCTGGGTGTTGCAAACGGAAGAACAAACTTAGTATACCCTCATCACTTAGGTGGAGGGTATAACAAATAATTGGCTTAAAAAAAACCTGTATCAAATTGGTAGATATTTCACGAGTGACTTATATGATAATGCTCGCGTTTACTGATACAACTTGACCAAATGATGAAAGGCATTAAGTGATGGGTTGTTTTGTATATAAACAAGTAAAAAATCTAAATCTGGCTTAGAACAAATTTTAAATACCCTCCATCTCTATATATAGTGGACGCGTACCTCTAATTCCTTTATAGTTATTCTGAATTAGTAAAAATTATGTATCAACCGGCGTGTTAATACTTACGTATCAATGTAATATGTTAAGTTCTGGTCAAATAAGCTTATATCTGACTGTGCCCGAGCGCGCTTATTTATGATACATCGATTTATGCACTAATTATTACAATTATTACAGCAGTGAGACTTTTATGTCGATGGTAGGCGTAACACTCAGCCAATTTAAATAGAAACAGATCGGACAGATCGACTCAGACGTTGATAATTTCCTTTTGAGTATTGCAAGCGAAATATTAAACTTAGTGCACACTCATCAAAGGTGAAGGGTAAAAAAAAATATTTTTGTTTCATTATCTGCTTCGGATGAAACTTCAATCAAACCCTATCTACAGAAACCCTAAGATAGTATATACATTAATACAATATATAACCATTTTGCAAAAATATATGAATATGAAAAATGATAACTTTGAAACCCTAAACTCAGTCAGTCGTATAAGTGTAGAAGCGATGTATTTGTCAATGCCACTACATTTGCAACTTCAGTATGAAAGTTTATAATATTTGCCAAGTGGCTTTCCTGGAATTCTGCCATTAAAAACCGCACAAGTTTAAAGAATACTTACACTGACACAATCGTACAGGCAAAAAAAAAACAAGCGAAACTACAAATTTGGCTATTTGAGCTGGGCCGACTTCATATACAACAACTTTTGTATAAGTACGTACTTGTAATGGATGTAGAAAAAGAAAGAGACAGCATCCAAATTTACACTTCCAATTGTTAAGTTAATTAACTATTCTGAATCAAGTTTTGTTCTTCCTTTATAATGGGGCGAAGTTCTCAAAATGATCTAATTCAATCCCTTTTCAATGGTAGCGCCCTTAACCCGAAAGCCAAATTCCACTTTAATATATTACTAACAACAACCAAAGGCAAACTATAGAGTAAACAATATAGCGATTAAACTTGCGCATCTATTCACACTTTCATGTAGATAATGAAGATACTTTAAATTATAATAAAACAAGTAAAAAAACGAAATTTGGTCTAGGTCAAACCTTAAATACCCTCCACATCTACAATAGTGGGTGTGGCAGGTATGTGATCGCGCCCTCTAATAGTATATGTATTATGTATCAGCTTGCAAGACAAGTTTTACGGTGAATATGGTTTTTTGTAAATTGCGCGCGTGTCTTTTCTAGACCATGCCCATTTTTCGCACATCGATTATTGGGACAACCAAAATATGTGCGCCGAGTTTAAAGTTCATAGGTCAATTTTTGTGGCAGATATAAAGGTTTTTGTCGATTGTGGCCGCATCTCCCAATCGACCACGCCCATTTTTGGCACAGCGGTGGAAGGATACCTATATGGAAAGCATATCAAATTTCAACATCAAACTGCATGCAAAATCTAAGATTGTCTGTACAAAGATTCAGCTCAATATCTCATAATTTATGCTCAAGAGCATGCCAACAACAGACGGACATACATGTCTAAATCGAGTCATTTTTTGATGCTGATCAAGGTTATATTGCAAACCGAATAATAAACTCAGTGGACCTGCATCACTAATACATGCTCTCTCCCTCTCTCTCTTTTTACAACAATTTGAGTAGTTGCATTGATTACAAAGATTACAAAGTCCTTTATTCTGCAAGCAGAGTTTAAACTGGATGAACATGCAAAATATATATCCGAGCATATTGTAAAATATTTGAACGATGGTAATGCACCCATTCATCATTGGAGATTGCTGTAGACATTTGTATAAATATACCACAATGTACATAAATTTGCTACTTACCCATATATAACTATTTGAATAAGGTTCTAGAATTTCATGAAATTCTTCTGAAAATATTAACACACTGTAAGCAAAAAGTTTGCTTTTTACTCATGATGGTGGTATTTGTTTATTTATATTGCTACACAAAGTTTGGCGCGTTTTTCCAAGAATTTACGTTAAGAAATATTCAAGGAATGATTCAAACCAACCAGCAATTATTGCAATTATTGTTTACATTCTAGTTTAACTCTAATGGGAATGAAAACGTAACAAAATGTACAAAAAGTATTAAATGAAACCTCAGGCTGCTTGTAAAGGGTGGTTAAGCTGAACTTATGTTTATACCCCTTACCCACCCATCTTAAATTACACCGACCGATACAGAATTAAAATACGAATCGATTTAGTAATGTACGTCTACCTATCTCTCTGTCCATGTTCATTTGCGTGCATGGTACTAGTCGCATATAATTTCAGATATCTTAATGAAATTTTGTACATGTACATGCCTTGGTTCAGTAAGAAATCCCCTTGGAAATGGACCAAATTGGAAGATTTTTTGAACCCCTCCTCTCTGACGCCACCATACAATTCAGTCTACAAAAGAATTCCATTTTCGCAGAAGCACTCGTAAATATTAATATGTCATGTGAATGCATACGCCTATATAAACTGATTCACACGTTTTTAGCGAGAGAAATGTGCAAGTGGGCTTACGTGAATGGTTTTTTTGTTTTGTTTTATGCATTTCATATCAGAGATCAATTGTGGCACTTCCGATGGCGCTTAATACTACGGAATGCAACACACTAGCACATCTGTGTATACATATGTGTAAAAGTAATGCACACACAAATAAAAATCTCAACACTGAACACTGAATAAATTAGTGACAAATAGTTTATGAAAAAGAGAAGCGATTATGAAATATTTTGAACAAAAACTAAAATGTACGGCAGAATATTTCATCTTGATACTCGATTTTATTCAATGGTATTGTTGCTGTTGTTATATACTCTGAAACTCAACATAACGAGTTGTGTTGACCAACCTTAAGCCTCTCCTGTTGCTTAGTAGCAATATATAGTTATTGTCAGTTACTCCGATCTGGTTTTGGATTGAATCTTTATTATCACTTATATCCAAATAAATTATCTGACGGAACTACATTTTAAACCTGAAGGGCTTGCATAATTTGTAAAAGGTCACATATGATAGTTTAACGTAAACGAACCTAATGCTTGAAGAGAACATTTATTAAAGTCCTCTGTAGCAAAAACTAGCTTCGCCACAAATCTAATAATTCTTCCTTTTCTTATTTAGTTGGTTCATATAATAAATGGTTTTAAAGAGCATTTCATGCATATGTTCATGCATACCCATCGCGTTGCAGCTTACACCTTGGCAGCAACGGCGGCAGCAGATATTGGGATGATTTTAATTTTTTCTTCTTTTCAGCTCCAAACATTTTTTATAAGCCAATATATCTACCTATATATACGTTTCAAGTTATCGAAAGGTCGACACGTCGAGCTGACGACTACATGGGAAGTTCTACCACAATTCACGTGAGAGAGAAACAGTTTTTCATTTTGTTTTTCTTAATTTCTGAATAAATGCTTATCGCAATACACATTCTTGTAGTTTTTATAAATAGAGTAAAGATGGACGAAGAGTACGCGGTGCAAAAGTTTTCACATTTTTTAACATATAGATCTCAATTTTATAGACATTTCGATGAATTTTGGTGAATGAAAATGTACTGAGCGTGGAATATATATGGAGCAGGTCGAACGCTTTAAAACTTGTAGAATTTTTTTGAAATCTATGCTTCTGTTGATGTGAAACTTCCCATATATATACATATACATATATTGCCGTTGGGTTGGTGGATTGCTTTTGCGAGTTTCGTGTGCGCTTAGTTTTAGTGGTGACTTTGTGCTATTTTATATTTTATTTTCATGTTTGAAAGGTTTGTTTTTGGGACGAAACCGAAATTTTGGCAGTTTTTTGTATGTAGTTTCCCCCTTCACCTGATAAAGTGGTTGTTATAGTTATTGTTATGGGTCATGTTCCCATACGATGAATACAAATTCAATGAAATGCTCTAGCGGCGACGTTCGACAGCAGCAGCAAAACTGGCTTGCTTGTCCTTGCTTGCCTGCTATCGAAATGAAGGGGTTAAATTTCCATTAACAAAATGATGCAATTGAGTAAACACAAGAGACTTCAATAGCAACAACAAAAACGACGTGAACTGTTTTTTTTTTCATGTAACAGAAACAGAGCATGATGACGTTTAATGCAGAGCTGAACACATTTTTTGGTAAAAATTTTTTTTATTATTTCAATTTCTTTTTCTCGAGAACATTGGTTTTGCGCAAATACAAAAAACAAGTTAAATGCATTCAATGTGCCTCTATATCTCTTTTTTCAAGTATCGACTCAAACGCTTGCATTGAGTAGCTGTAGCTGCTGTATGCAGGTTTTGTGTTATACGCATTTCCGTTCTGTGTTTCGTCAAACGCGTTTTGCTTTTCCTCTTAATGCACAAACACATGCGCAAACATATAATAATAACAACAACAAAAACAAACTGTTTTAGTTGTGACCTTTGTTTTGTACACATGCATTTATGTATACTGCAGTTTTATGCTTTATAATAATCGATTGTTCGGATGCACGTAACGAACGTTATGGTCTTGTTCGAGCTTCTACGGTGCGTATACACACTCTCCGACTTCCCCAACACACCTACTGGCCCCTGTTAGCTTATGCTCTTATGCCTCAATTAACATTGTTTGTTACCCATCGTACAGCAACACTGTGCTGCAATGGTTTGCCCTGCAATTCAACTGCAACCTTACAAGTGGCATTTAAAAAAGAAACGAAATTTACAAACGAAATAAAAAATTTACCAGACAATACAAAAAGGAGAATGAAAGCAACTACAACAATACAATACAAACGTGTATGTACATTTAAGTAGATATGTGTATCAAGATGAGTGAGTAATAGTTATACCCTACATCACATGTGGGAAGACGATATTTAATTTATGCGAATGTGTGTAACTCCCCTAAGCTGAATCGATTTTAACATGTCCGTCTGTCTGTCCATGTCAACTTGATCACACTTTTTGAGATATATTGATGAAATTTGATACCAGGACATGTATTGGCCCAAAAGGATCGAACGATTTTTAGAACCCTTTCCCATATGAGGTCATTTTATAATGGGAGTCTTTATATAAAAAAAAACGCAATTCCTAAATTTTTTTACTGTTCCAAATTTGAACACGATCGGACCTTTTTTAGAATCCCTTCCAAAATCCCCCTTCTGGGCGTTGCAATCATTTTGGCAAAATATACATGACATACTCCCACACACGGTGTGTAAAAATACCACTCTGTATGAAAAGCTACCTAAGCAGTTTTAAACCCGACTATACATAAAGAGTTAACATCAGCACAATTTTAGAGCAGCTGTTACACTTAAATACAACATTTTTTAGACATAAACCCTTTTTTATAACGTGCTAATGTAATATTTTAAAGCGATTAATTAATTGGATTTATACGGTATCTACATATTATCATATTGTTTACAAAATATTTTGTATACGTGTGCGTATGTGTTAGATATACGAGTATAGATGACTTAATGAACGCGGCTTAGCACGAGTTATAAACCTACCAGCAAAGGGCAGCGAACACATATTTAACTTTAGTTGAAATCAGTTGAGTCTCAGTGTTAATGGTGGAATGGCAGAAGCTACAATAAGTAACAAAAAAAAAGAAAAAAAAACAACTCCATATTTACCAAGAAGTGCTTACTTAAGGTGATGCTGGCCCTAACACCTGTTGACCGTTAATGAAAAACACTTTATCATTATAAGCCACAGATTTGTTGGACTGCCTGTACATTAAGTCATTCACATGATTTTCATTAAAGGTATTGCAAGAAATCTTGTTGTTGTTGCAGTTATTTAAATTGCATAATAAAAGGGCCAATGCACACACACACGCACCACCTAAGATCAGTGTAGACAAGTCAAAGGAGACAACAGGAAGGAGATGGCAAAAAAGAACACTTGCTTGTTGTTGAAAAGTTGTTAAGCATCTCAAGGAAGGGTAAGCCGACTATGGTTATAAGTAAGCTTCTGTGAGTATTTAACTTTACGGTAGCATTGATTTTAATCATCATCAATTATAAAGCAACGGTTGTGATACTAATGACAGACACTCAAATCGCTTTATGGAGAAACGTCCCAGAAGATGCAATGAGACACAAAATTGAACTAAACAGACGAAGAAACAGAATAAGCATTGGATTGGCAGATGCCAGATAACTCACCGAACCGCTTAAACACAAACAACCATGTAAGAAACCAGGCGTATCATTTAAATATGTACGCGCACACTTGCACACTTACACACTTACACACCAACCCGTTGCCACGGCAATAAATGATTTAAAGTTTTCAGAATATTATCCATAAGGAAATAAGCAAAAAGTGAAATACTTGGTCATTCCTATACGAACGACTGGCCAAGAATATTTGCTGCGTATGTGCGCGTGCGTGTGCGTGTGTGCACATACGCTCACGCAGTCTGGCGTTGGGCCCAGCGCCAAGCAATTAACATAATGACACATGATGTTGCCGCCGCCACTGCTCGACTACTGCAACAGTTGTTATCATTAGGATGCTGCTGTTTCAAAGCCACACCAAATGTTTGTAAGCCACGCATGCGTATTAACTCATAAATGCATCTACGTCTGTCTGCGCATTGCAGCACCAACTTCAATCTTCACCACATTTACAGTTTGGCATTAACGTGATTTTCTTTAATAAATTTTTCCACTTTCGTATGTTTTCTCATACCCTACGTGGTGTACGTTCTAACTCTTTTAAGGCTGCGCGTACGATTGTTAGGGAACGAGAATCCTTTTCTCAATCTATATAAACACAAGCAGCTAAATATTACACTCATCGTATAAAATTGAACCATAATCGGGAACCGATCGAAGCCATTTAGATGACACTTCCGAATATTTCCTCAAAAATCTGTTAAATGATATTTAAAGTGTTTTGAATGCGAACCTGGTGGGCGCATTATTCTATATGGCAAAAATTAAATTATAGTTTAGAATGCTTTCAGAGGTAAATAGTGGTAGGGCATCGAGGGTTGGGCTTAATCGGTTTGCTTTTTATAACTTAATGATTTTATGAAGGTGTGCGCATGCGTTTGTGTGCGTTGTAGTGGTACCACGTTATTGAGGCTGTTGCTGATGCCACCACTGTCAATATAACTGATAATTATCATAATTGATGGCTTACACAAACGCATTTGTAAATGTTAGCTTATGTTTCGCTGGATGGCTCAGTGGCTGCCTCGCTGAATGTTTGCTTGGCAAGTCTTCTCTGTTGAAACACTTGTAAATTATTTAAAGAATATGTTACGTGTACGTGTGAACATTCAAATTCCAATATATTCTGTATTGTATAATGTTTATAATGCTAATATATGAAAAAGCATCTGACGTTACTTAGTTACTAGTTGAGGTAGAATTGAATATGATTGTCAGTCTATTTTTCTGCCTCCTGATCTTCTGATTTTGGGATAATTTTCCCCAAAGAGGATGTAAGGCAACTGCAATTCACTATTCACCCGATCTTTCATTACGTTTTCTTTGTTTCTTCCTAATTTCTCCTAATTGCGATTAATACGTTTAATGTTTTTTTTCTTATGTGGTAAGGAATATTCTTTATCATTGAATTTGAAGCATTGTCCTGTTTGTTGGTCGACATTGATTCACTTTTACTTGTGTTCACTTCGGATTGACAATTTAGCGCAGTTAATGTAGGTTTGTTAAGATAGTGCTGGCATGTGTTATATATAAGAATTTCAAATAATAGACTTCTGTACAATAGTTATCAGAAACTATTTGGATGTAAAATGTTATTAGAACGAAGTCTGAAGATATCAGGAGGGCGAGAGTTTACGAATTTAACCCGTTTATTAAGATGGATGTTGATTCATTATCGTGGTGGTTTTTAAAGCATGATCACAGCACTCTTTAGTAAAATTACAAGAAAAGTATATAGCAAGCAATTAACATGCTGGTTAATGTTAGTGAACATTTATACACTCCACCTTGGAGATGAGGGCATACTAAGTTTATCATCCCGTTCGCTGCACCCAGAAGAAAGCGTCAGATATCCTATAAACTATATACATTCACGATCAGCATAAAAAGCTGAGTCAACCCAGACTTGTTTGTCTGGTTTACGTTGTTAGAAATCTCACAATCGCAGATTTTGAGTTATCGAGCTCAATTTTTGTACGCATATTTCTATTATGTATATCTATACGCGGGTTTCTATTTAAATTGGGGAGCACGCCCATATTTGTAAGTGGAGGTGGAGTGTATTAAACATTTGGCCTGAGTCACATTTGCTTTTTTACTATACTTTTTACGTACTTAATATACAATTCCTTACAAGTTTTTACAACAGATTCAATTGCTTTAGCAATTGCTATGACTCAAAAACAAAAAATTTTTTTAATAGTAGTTGCCCCTCTATACATTCTATGACTGATTTTGAAGAATGTTAATTATTGGTTTATTTTTCTGATTCAGAAAATTAATCATTTTGATCCATGTGTTTGCATTTTTTAATAATTTTTATTCATTATAAAAGCGGCAATGGAGGGGAATCGAGAACACATAATAGTGATCAGTTAGTTGCTGATTTTGAACCTTGACTCTCTTTTAAAAGCAATGACAAACGATTTGTCACATGAAGATTTTTCTCAACCACATTTGTTTTTGGAAAATATTTTTTTAATTCAACGTTTATTCATCTCGTCTGTCCAACCGCGTAATAGTTAAATGTTCGTTCTGAAACATAAATGATAGTATTTTTTAAGCTCTTTACATAACATGGCCCGTATACTGAGGTTGTAAGTGTAGCCATGTCCGTCCATGTGTCTGTGTGCCTATCTCTTATTGGCATACAAAAGATTATTTGAATAGCTGAAGTAGAAATATATTCATAAAGCGTTTCGCACGGAGGCTCCTATAACATTTGATGAAATATCTACAATAAGACCGCGTCCATAACACATCATTGTTAGTTAAAACTTGCCCTAAGGTGGCGTGTTTTCAAGATTTGTCCTGAGCGCAATAAAACTTTTTTCATGATGAAAACATTATAGTCAAGCAGGCCTACCCAAACCCAAGCGAGAGAGGGAGAGAGAAGTGGACTTGGTAGTTCTTAAGCCTCCTAAGTTATAAATACAAACTTTAAATAAACAACAAAACAACCAAAAGAGCGAATAGGAAAACAACAATCAGAAATTCAATCCTAAAAAAGTTGGTTTCGATTCATGCACTATACATCATATATCCAGTAATGTTTTGGGAAAACTGCAACTGTACCTTGTAGGCTGTCAAAGCATAAAATTGACCGTTTTTATACTTATTGACAATACATACAACATTATGTACACATTTATGTGCATGCAAGACCTCACCGGCATCCTGCACATTCTTTGCCTATAAAACGCATTCATGCAGATGCGCAGGCACATGTATCCTTATACCAAAAAGATAACAAAGTAATAAATAAAATAACGCAAAAAAGAAATACAACTCAAAGAAAAAGGATAAAAGTCATACGAAGTGTATTTGTGTGAGTGGCCCGAAAAATTAAAAAAAAACCGCCAAACATTTATGTAGGATATATTTTAAATAAATTGGTATAAAATAAAGCGACAAAGTGATGACGACAGACTTTGTTGAGAACAGGACGCGTTATTGCTGTTGTTGAAGGTGATTGTGGTGGTGGCAGTGGCGGTTGTTTTTAACTCACACTTCGCCTAATCAGACAGTGCTTACAATTGCAACAGGACACTGGCGTAGTCAATTTACAATGCTACCGAGCATACTGTAGCCTCCGTCAGGTTATTGTATAAAGGCTTCGGCTTCGGCTTCCATAACAAGTATCGCAGTGTGTACATATAGCATATATTATTGCATATTTGTAAGTTTAAAAATATGCATGAGCTTATATTCAAGTACTTAACATACAACCAGGACTAAAAGAATAAACAACAACAACAATGACTGCTATTGCCAGAAAATTGTATAAGGGTTTCATTTACGTTTACGTTTTCTCTTCCCAGTGTTCTTCTTCTTTTTCTGTTGCGTGGTCTAGAGCTTCTTCTTGTTTATTTTATTATTATTTGTTGTCATGTTGTTTTTTAGGCACACAATATATTTTTGGCAATTTCCATCAATGTGAATATCCACATACGTAAACTGAATGTATAAAAAAACGCACACATACTAACACACATAAGCTCATTTATGCACATCATGTGTGTAAGTGGAAACTTACGTATGGCAGTCAATCCGTCAGTCTTTGTTTTAATACAATTTTTATCAATATAAATATATACTATACATACATATGTACAACTTATGTGTGTGTTTATGTGGATTCTTATCTTTTTTATGTGCACATACAACCGCACGTAGGTTTATATTTTTTAGGAATTGAATTATGAGGGTTCCCCTCTCCCTCACTAACATTGAAGCCATGAAATGGTGTTTTAGAGCGCACACACACGCAACATAACACAATACAAGTACGCGTACATACAGTTATGCATATGTAGCACATATCTAGGCATACACTCCGAATAAAATGTATATAAAATAACAACAATTTATATAAATGTACAATAGGTTGCCGAGCATGTATTGTATGAAAGTGTGTGTGCGTTTTTATGCATGCATAACATTTCATGTCAGTTTCACTTATACTCCTATTGTTGTTGTTGTTGTTGTTGTTGTTGTTGTTGTTTGTTTGTTTCGCATGTGTATCCTGAAAATGAATAAAATGTAATCTACACAGACACACACTCGTATAAATGAATGTAGATATTTTATAGTACATACAATTTTTACGGAATATATATAAAGACGACACACGAATAATATATAAAAAACAAAAAAGACAATATAGCAATAAGAAAAGAAAATGAACAAGAATTCAGGCACACGTAACGTAGCGTAATAGAAATGTACACCAAACACATGCACGTACGTAGAGCGAAAAACATTTTTTAACTTGTTCTTGGTCGACTATTTTTCAGCAACCAACACCACCATGCATGCCGTACGTACGTTTGGATCAATTTTTTATATAACATACACTTAAAAAAATGATACAAAATGGAATAAAAATAATATAAAGAAATACAATATATAAAATTCAGGCGGTAGAACAGGAGTTTGGGGGAACGTCACACAGTTTGGCGTAAATGGATTTTTGGCAATATCGTACATTTTATATGTCTATGAATAATTTGCTTTTTATATAATTTCTTTACTCTTATTTGTTCATCTCTCAGAGTATCGAAGGTTCCAGTTTTTTACATATGTGTATGTACTCTTCGTATTATTGATTTCTATTTTACAATATATAGAAAAGGTACAATTCCACTTTTGTAACATACAGACAAGCTTAAAAGAGACGAAATAGTGTTTTTGATTTTTATAACAACTGAGCCTAAATTAATTGAAATCAAACAAATGGAAAGAACAGAACAGATAATAATGAAGCAAGCAATACAGTTTGGGTTCAGCCTTAAGCACCAACCGAAACAGAAACTGCTTCATCATATGGACCGAGTAGAATAATTAATGATTGCGGCTACAAGATAAATTGCATTTATTGAGCAGGTTTTTCAGGAATATAGAATATAACACGTCCCAGTTTTGATGTTGATCAAGAATATATATCCCTTCTGAGTGTTGCGAACGGACACTACGCCATCACCAGAGCTTAGACAAAATTTTAATACCCTTCCTACCTATGCATAAAATTTGGGCGTGCAACCTCATTTTTATGGCTGTGCATTAGTTCTTGAACGACATTTCCACACGCCAATTTCAGTGACGGTCGCAGCAACAGAGAAGCAGACATACACACAAGGTTACTCTGATTTCAATGGAGATTAAGAATATATTCGCTTTGGTAAATATTTTTGCCAAGTGCTTATTCTGTTAGGCAGGCACTCACTTGGATTAGGAATTGCGGGGGATTAAGCGATTCCTTCGATAAAGTTATAAAATACATCCGTTGAACCCAAAAATCCTTAAAAATGTATGGAGTATATGACCTACAGCATCCTCTTATATACACGTAAGTGAATAACTACCTGTACACAAAGAAAAAACTCCTACACCTGCTACAACTTTCAGCTCGAAACTGTATTATAAATTTCAATGAGTTGGAGAAAAAATTAGATGCACACACACATTTTCCAACATAAGTTTAAAGCGAAATTACGTGACAATGAATAATATTTTGTATAGTTTTTACGATTAAATAAAGTAGAAGCGTGCGTAGTGAGGTGAGGCAAAGTCTGACTATAAAAATAGTCCAGTATGTTGTATGTAAATCGGTCTTGACATGTAGAGAAATTTATTTACGTAATTACAATTTAATTATTTAAAAATAAGTTTTTAACAGGATTTGACAATAGAGCGAATTCAACCTACAACCTAATTGTAACCATAAATTTTGTTTCAAGGTAACAAACAGAGCAAACGCATAATGGAAAATCAGAACGCAAAGAAACCATTTAATAATATCATATAATAATAAAAAATATTATACATACACACACAATGGAAAGTTTTGAACCAAATTTGCATCCATTCATTACTCAAGTAGAACAAATGGATAAACACACAAACACTTGAAAACAACCAAGCCGAAAATATAATATTTCGTGAGAATTATTTTGCCGATAGCTGCCTTGTAGAATGTACTCTCGGACTTGAGGATATCTTGGGTATAAATTATTATTCTTAAATAGTTGTTTAACGTTACGGAAACGTCTACACAGGTTAATAAGAGACGTTATTACACTGCTGATCATATTATTATTAATAAAAGCAGAAATCACTAACGACATAAATACTATCCAATCGTTTTAATTGCTTGGAAATACCTGGCGTCCTATATAATCCATCATCACGCATACGTTGCGTGAAATAGCGGCACAAATATTGGACGTCTCCATATACGTCAGCGCAATTATGTTAAAATTGATTTCACTTTACAATAAACTTACTGGGTAGGCGCAGAGATAGAAGTACTGTCGGAAAAAGAGTACCTCGTTCAAATCAAGAAAGGTACGTAGAACTTCTGTGAAACCATTTGAAGGCTTCCCACTGACACCACTGTAATGCTTTGCAGCATTTTTGTACCCTACAAAATATTTATCATTGATGAGCATTTAAATCTGAGCCGATTCGTGTGTATGATTTTCTGCAATGAAACGCTCACGGTCACAAAAATTGAGACATCGAGATGAAATGAAAGCATTCCAAGTCTACTTAGCCTACATACATACACAAAATTGTTTCTATTTTATTATATTTTTTATTATTTTTCCTTTTTTATTTTCCCGTTGCTATATGTTTTTGCTTTTTTGGTTTCTAAAAACTTATTTTAAGCACTTATGAATTGATGTTGTTACTTTTTCGAATTTGTATTTCGAATCAATTGAATTACACAGAGCAAGTGATTGTTCGGAATGAAAAAATTAATACGCAAAATGTGTAAAATTGGATCAAGGGTACGCCCACAGTTCATTGAAGTGTAACATTGACTTAAAAGTCGTTTAAGTCAACTTTTGTATTATTAAGACAACTACCCGTGACCCCACAAAATACATGTATATTTTTGATCAACATGAAAATCTCGATGTGACCATGTTCGTGTATCTCTAAAACATTCTCTATTGGGCGGATTAATTAAGTGCCGGCCTATGGATGTGGAGAGTATTTAAGATTTGTCCTAAGCCAAGTTTAGTTTTCCACTTCTTAGTTACTACTTGGTAACTTACATCATCGCCTATCTACCTTAGTTATAAGATCAGTTTTTTGTACTTTTTTCCAAAAGTTTCTAAATAATCGTGCTTTTCAAACGCTATTTATGAAGTCACGGTTTTTATCTAGGTATAGAATTGTAATGCAATATAAAATGGTATAGATAATGGTCGATCAGCTGTACTTGTATTCTATTTATTATTCATGTACCGGCGGGACATACAACTTGGTTACAACATTGCAAAAAGTTAAGTCTTGGGCTTAATCAGTGAGTGAGAAAAGCAGAGACCTCAAATACAGAGGCGGAGTGTCATGTTCTTAAATTTTTTGAACCTACAAATTTCATTCCATCAGTTTTTATACTCGTCTATATTAGATATCTCATTCTTTACAAAATATTTTTAATAAATTTTCAAATCTTTGGAACTCACCTTTTAAATTTTTTTCTGCCGTATTGTTTGGGCTTCTGTAACAACGGCAGCTTGCAATCAAATTTCTTAACCTTGCTTGCGGTGTTTCATTTTTTTTTATATATGGTATGTAGACGCGTTTTTTTAAATCATAGAGAATAACAAAAATATTATACCTTCACACTTTTCTTTTTGAAAATCGAAAATGGAATTTTTCTTATAAATTTTTGAGTTTTATAAAACAAAACAAACAATTAATTATATACTAGAGCGCTGAAGACAAACGGGCGAAACGGTTCTTTTTAAATATTTGTTGACTCAGTGATGTGAAATTTTGTGGATACCAAACGCGGAGTGTATTTATTAAAACGATAAACGGCTACAATGTAATAATATACGGCAAACGCCAACCGGTGTTCAAATATGTGAAATTAGCGATTTATTTATAAATTGGAGTTGCTTTTGCTGTTATTGTTGTTTGCAGTTGGATAGAAACTAAATAATAAAATTCAGGCTCTAGTTTGAAAACTTATATGAAACGAAGAAAAGGAATTTTTTAAGTGTTTGTGTGTGTTTCCTTAACGCAACAGCTTCAGCGTTGAAAAGATTTTTATTTTAACAAACACACGCGAAAGTTTGAGTTTAGAGTTATGATGTTGTTGAGGTGGAAACATTAACAATTTCAACTGAATTATTAGTTTTAATAAATTTCACTTTTCGGCGCGTTCATTAGAGTTTCTTGGTCACTTTATAACATTATTATTTCTTTACTTATATTTTTCAACTTCCTAAAAAAAGCGTGAGAGAACAGATGAAACAGACTTTTTTATAAATTTTATTGTAGATAAAGAAATGTGCACAATTGTACAATTAGCATGCACTCGTTAAAGCAAATTTCCAACCATTTAACTAAAAGTATATTTTGCGAGAAACGCTTTAAGCGTTTTTGTACCACATTTGCTCCAACTTAGGTAAGAGATAATATGCACTGTCACTTTTCCAAAAACAACAAAACTTGAAAAATTATGAAAATATATGACCATTGAAGTAATTAGACCGATGCGTTCCAAAAATGTACCTACATCGCAAGGGCTCAATTAATTCAACCTATTATGAGTCCTTTATCAAGTTCGAACATTCTAATATCGGCTACATGTTAATTTTACATTCAATATTTTAAACTTCATCTGAATAATTTGAATATTTTTACTCAATGGTAACGGATCCGTTTCTAATGATTTTCTAGGGAGTATTCATTACTTTTATGAAAAATGTCCTCGAAGTAAAAGTTAATTCAGCATTTAAAAAAAAATTGTAAAAAATTAAACACATTTAAAAAAGGTCTTTCAAATAAGTAGCTTAGGAGATATTGACCATTTATATTTTTTTCTAGAAAAAAGCTTAATTTGTACATATAACGCACCTCCTCTTTTGTCCAGCTTTTTCACCATTTTTTATAGAAAATAAAAACAAACTAATTGATTTTTTTTTTTATCAACTTCATTAACTTTGCACAGCTCACTTCCTTTGCCAAAAAATTCAATGTAAACGCACCGTTTGTCCTGAATATGTCGAATATAATGTAGTTGTAAAGTGTATTTTCAATACGTTAAATCACATGCACACAGTCACCAGGTACACCATACGCACTCTTGTCCAGCACAAAATTTCTCCCAAAGAAAAGAAATTTGAAAACATTTTCTATCAGGCAAAAATATCGTCTTTTTTTTTCTGTTTTGTAATAAAGACATAAGCAATACATATAAAAAACGCGCGCGTTTTACAGTTATACGATGGATGTGTCAATTTAAGTGTTGATGCTGAGCATTTCCTAATAAGTTGCTTGTGGGTATGAGTTTACGATTTTGAATTTTTCGTTTTTTAAAATATTTTTGGTATTGGTTTTTGTTGTTGGTGTTTTTTTTTTTTTTATTTGTAAAAAGTAAAAATTTCGTGGCCGGTGCAAGCGAAACGAACGAACGAACTTATGAAAGTATCTGCAAGAACTGCAGCCGCAACGCGCGTTCAATCTCTGCGAAAGTCCCAAAATGCAAAAAGCGCAATAGTAATCCTCGGTTGTAACTATCTACCCATAGGTACATGCATATGCATACACAGAACACACATTCACGTACAAAACAAAAACAACAACAACAAAAAACATGTTGTAATGCAAAAGAGTAGAGCAAAGCAGAGCGAGCATAGCGTAGCTTTGGGTTTTCCTGCTGCAGAAAAAAGTTTTAATGCGTTAGGTCGAGAAAATGCTGAAAACCATTTTCATGACATCAAACATCTCTTAATGTATGTTAGATACTCTTCAAAATCGCAAGGTAGAGTGAAATTACAGTAATGTAAACAAAAAGAGAGAGAGAATAATAATGTATTATTTAAGATGAAATGTTTTTCTCCTTGCCTCTCTATTTACTCCAAAATAAAAATTATTTGCGAAAATATTTAATATTATTGTAACCATCTCTTTGTGCGGCCAGCCAAGAGAGCGAGTCTTACAGACCCTATCGCTCACACACTATCATCACAATTTTATTTCCTCCTATTAATGTAGTAGTTTAGTTGGGTGGCTTGCGAGGCTTTTTCTTTTTTACTACGTTATACAGGTGACTTCAACTCCAAAGGTTGTCTCACGTTGGCCTTTAAATCTGTTTACTCTTTATTATTACATTTTTTGTTGTTGGCACTAACGTGGTGGTGATGGGGTGATCGCAATGATGGCGGTAAATGTTTATATGCATATTATATAGTTTAAGGGAGGTAGATTCTAAATGTACGCTTACAAACACAACACACAATTATACTCGTATATAATATAATAGTTTCAGCACAGTTCTTTAAGCTTTAGTGCGTTTTTACAATCAGCTGCTTCACTGGCTACTACTTCACACACAAGAACAATTTATAGGTGTTAGTATAAGGGGGAATACTAAAAAGACTAAAGCATGGCAGTCTTTTATTCGACTCGTAAACTTTTAACATTTTATTTCCTTCATAGGCATAATTTTTGCATGTGTGTTTGTGATTTGTACAAAAAAATACCAATAAATTAAAATGGAGCGTCATGCTTAGATCCTGGAAACCGAACAAAATTGGTTGGGAGCCATTTCCACACATACGTCAAAAATATATCTTTCAGCCACAATACATTGAGCTACGATGTCGTCCATATTTATATTGAGCCCTCTGATGGATGCGCCAAAAATAGGCGACATCGTGTAACAGACACGCCCATGATTTACAAAAAACTGAAGGCGACGTGAAAGTTGTTGCTTCTCACTACGCTTATCACATAGTGATAATCAATTACTTCGCCTAACTAGATTGCCTTGATTAGAAATGTAGTAGTTGGAGATTTTCGTAAGAAATATTTGTTTTGGAACAGACATTCCTAGATGCGATCCAATTACAGCGACCAACACCCAAAAAATGTTTGTTTTCATATTCTACACATTCATGTACAATATTTAAGGAACACTTTATTAACTAAGCATTAACTATCCTAAATATTTTCACTTGTTTTTATGTGTCTTTGACGAAAATTTACGGTTACAAATGAATATTTGGTCGCCGACGGCCAGTTACAAAAATACGTAAATAGAGTAAAAATTTATTTGGCTTAGATTCAACCAGATTTAGCACATGTTATATGTGTGAGATGTAGGCGTGGAGGTAGATTATATGGCAATTTTTGAATGTTTTTTAAGTGTATAATTTCATTTCATTTCACCTTAAAAATCGAAATTTGCGCCAATGGAGCTTCTTTACTGTGGTCGCGTATGTTGCGCGATTGGTAACGGGGAGCCACGGTTGGAGGTTCCATTTTGAAACGCATAGATTCAATTATTTCTACCGCCTTATGTTTTCATATTTTTCAAATTTTCATACGGTAAATAGAAAAAATTATTATAAACTGCGTATATTTATAAAAAAAAACAAGTAATAATTTGGCTTAGGCCAAATCTTAAATACACTCCCCATCTGCAAGTCTATTTTTATGGTGACTATGGTTTTTCGTAAATTGTAAATTGTGGGCGTGTCTGTTTTCCGACCATTGGCACATCAATGGAGGGAATAATCATAGGCGTACATATCAATTTTTAAGTTCGTACCTGATGTTTGTGGCAGGTTCAAAGATTTTTGTCGATTGTAGGCATGGCTCTGATTTTGAATATTTTAAATAGCGATCTACGTACAACAACTTAAAGTTTCTGTACAAAATTTCAGCTCAATATGTCAAAGTTTGGGATCGTGGGTATGTCAACAACAGGCAGAGACACGGACGCAGACGTACATGTCTAGATGGACTCAGTTTGAGGCGATGATTAAGCATATATGCATTAATATTTGTAGGGTCTAGGAATGACGAACTTATTTAGAGGGTATAATGATTTTGCTTGAATATTTCAAGTATTGTACGCGCGTTCCTTTTTGATACCAACCTGCGTCTAGATACTATCAATGCTTTAACCATCTTTGTTTTACACATTCGGATGTACAGGAGGACAGACAAACAGTATTAAATAGATTAAGAATTAAGTACGAGAAAAATAATGCCATTTTAAAATTTCCGCTTGAACGTGGAAATATATTTAACAATTACCACGCCTTATAATTATAAGTATGTGTGTTGCATTGGAACATTTTATCGTTTCATATTATAATTCTTATCAGAATAATTTCTATGCGAATCGAAGGTTACAATAAATGGCCACTCGATGCGGTGGCGGAGTATCACTGAGATTCGTTAGGACTCTCTTCTTTTGGCCGTTACTAAACGGCCTAATTATAATTAATTCTTTTAATCTCACTTTAAATAACATTCGAATTCACATTTAGATTGTAATCACTTTTCGCACAAACATGACAATTATGTATACAATTATTTCTTTGTAGAGTAAAGATTCCAAACGACTAAAGAGAGTCCCACTTTCGATTGCATGGTGAATCGATTTATTCATGCCCGTCCACCAATAATCAATCTAGATAACACTCTATTTTGAAATTATTGTACGAAAATTTGCAATTTTTTGCTTATTAATCAGAGCTGGTGAAGAAGCACAATAATTGATCCTTTCAAATCCCTCCCTTTATAACGACTTTTTCTTAACACTAAAACGGTAGATTCTATTCACTCAACCTAAACTTTGAATCCGACCTCATATTTTATGAACTTTTTCTCCCTAAGCGATTTATTTTGAAGTGACTCTTAAGTGCATAAACAGAAAGCTTGCTTAAACAGTTTATTTAGACTGGTGTACCATTGGAAATGAGAGGTGTAGGATATTAATGTTCGCTGGTTCATTGTTGTTCATTGTACAATGGGAAAATATCACGAAAACATATTGTACAATATTGGAATCACCTAGTTTTGCATCGAAATCTTTTGGACTCACTCGAGTGATTAAACGGAATTTAAAAAAACTAAAATGCTAAAAAGCTTTGCAACATATTGCACATATGTTAAAAATGTTATTTTGAAAAAATAAATATTGTAAAAAGAATTGGTTGCAGGGGTAAGCGTCACTGATAATGGTGGAATTCCTTGACCTATCATTGTTAAGAGTTTGTACATATTTTATTTTACAATTTAATACGATGAACATTTTGAGTGTTTTAAGCTGACGCGCAATATTATATTCGCAACTCACTGTTTCAAGCACTCTGTAAGATTATTGGGCGCGTTTATACTTTTTACAAATTAAGATTTACTGATCAATTGTATCACACACAAGCACAAGCAAAAAATTGTCTACATATTACAACGATTTTTTAACTTTCAACTCACTTTGACATAAATATTCAAATAAAAATATTGGTTATAGGGTTGTAATTTTTTTTAAATTTTTAAATTTTTTTTTTTTGAGAGTGGGTGAATTGAATTGGATTTTGTGAAAAAATTATCCGAGTTTTCAGTTACGTACGTCTACGTGCGTCTACGTGTGGCACTGTTATGTTCAAATGTTGCTATTGCTGCGGCTGTGGTAAACAGTTGTTTGTGGCAAGGCATACCATACTATACACACGGCTTACACACTCGCACACACATGCATACACTCACCTACTTACTCATTCGCATAGCACAACATAACACGTATGTAACAACAGAAACACATCGCCTCGGAATGTGTGTACTGCGGTAGTACTTGCAATGTACTACGACCGGAGTGTAGACCAACCGACCAAACGACCGAATGCGGCTTAGCAAAGCTAAGCACACGACCGAAACACAGAACAAATGCAAATGCACACATACTACGCGCAGAAGGCAAAACAACCAGATGAAAAAGCAGAAGCCAAATGCGAGCAATGCGAAAAACAATAACAGCAAACAAGCAAAAGTGAAGCAAATTTGTATATGAGTGAAGAAGTGAATGTAAGTGAATTTTTTTGCATATACAACGCACACACACTTGGAGGAACGAAGCCGCGATTTGTGGCGCAAAATCTGTGTGTATGCTTCCTCTTCTGTCATTATCGAGTTGTTGCTATTGCATATATTTTTTTGTTCTGTTATTGTTTTATGTTATACGTGTCTGCGTTTTCTTTCTAAGGTTCTCACACATTATGCACGTCTATATCTCGTGATAAGAGCCCTAGGAAAAAACAATAATAATAATAATAATAATAATAGCAACAACAACAACAATAACAAAATTAACACAATTGTAAAAAATGTCACACACACAGAATTTGAGACTTTTAATCACACTTACTCTCTAACACATAAACAGAACATTGCCACCCACACAAGCCTTGTGCAGAAATCGTTACTAAGCGATAATGGGCAAATGTGCAAATGTCGTTATATTGCGTTTAATGACGATGTTAAAAAAGACAAACGCCCGCAACGTTAGCGCCGCACTGCCAAATTAAATACACAAACAACTGTTTCACAAAATGTTTTTTATGTTTCAAAACGTTCTTGCACAGCGCGCTTCATATTGTACAAAATGCTTTTTATATTAAAGAATTTTTACTCGGCATTGCGAAGGAAAATTAAAAGAGACTTTTTATTGATGATGAGTCGCGCTGCCGCTACTGATGAGTTTATAACAAACATCAACAACACTGCAACAATAACTTGAAGGAGTTTGACTTTTACCTTCCACATCGTGAACTCCTAGCTCTGTTCCATTCCATTTCTATGTGCACATTCTTATTTTTTGTTTATTCATGTTTTTTTATATTGTTTGTAAAGAGAGTACGTAGGCCTTCGCGTATGCGACCGTGCACGTTATGAGTTGAATTGTTTAAGGCGTTCTGTGAGACGAGTGAATACCAGCAGTGTGTTTGCTAATATTGTACGCCATTCATGTATCTGGCGTGCGTGTATAAGTGGTATAAGCACTTTTGTATATAAATGCTGGGAGTAATGTTTGGATTTACCGTAGAAGTAGTAGTAGAGTATTAGGTAGTTGCCTACTTGCCTGCCTGCCTAGTTCATTTGCTTGGTTCGGTCGTTGGTTGGTTACTTGGACCCACTATTTGTTCGCCTGACTTAAAATTTATATGAATGGTTGGACATTTGTTACAACAACACATTTCCGCTACGTATACTTATATATATTAGCACTTGCTTGCACATAGCTGACGTCCATGTGTATATGCATGTACGCACATAAATAAAACAATTTCCAAATATTAAAGTTCGCAATGCGGGGGTAATATAAACGCTCTTAATATCGTTAACATTCATTGAATCATTCTCTTCTATATGAGATTCCAAGTCAAATAGCCGTTTGAGTATATAATTGTTGTAAATCTGTTTGTCAGAGGAGCTCACGCAAACACACAAAATATAAATCTCTCTATTGCTTTTAAACTCGAAAACTACAATCAACTCTCTCCTTCAAAATTAGCAACATAAAAGAGTACAATTCCATTAAAGAGTTAGTACACATAAGTAGAAAAGAGAGAGCCTTAAGTTTTTCTTGTACAGAGTTTTTCCGTATCCTTGTCTGTAAAGCACTTTCTGATAAGAATTTTTTATTTTTGAAAAATATGTCTTTGGTAAATTTTACACACACACATCTAATGCACGACTTTCAAGTATTGCTTTCAACTTTAAATAAACGCTATTAGTTTATAATGTAAGACATATTGTACTTTGAAATTTCGAATAGCGCTTGCCACCATAAACCGTTCTTCTGATCGTTCCACTACTATAAACGATTAGTTATCTTCCCTCACATACTTCACATTATGTTTTATGCATATCGATAAAATTAATGTTCAATAAATTTGGTTTATATACCCTCCACCTTAGTGATGAGGGTGTACAGTTTGTTCTTCCGTTTGCAGCACCCAGAAGGAGGCATCAGGGACCCTACAACGTATATATATTCTTGATCTGCACCAAAAACTGAGTCGATTTAGACATGTATGTCCGCGTATCCGTTTATTGTTGACATTCTCGCGGTCGTAAATTTTGATATATTGAACTGAAATTTTTTATAGGTATTTCTAGTTTCTTCACGTAGATCGCTATTTCAAATAAGCAAAATCGCTCAATAGCCACACCCACAATCAACAAAAATCTATATATCTGTCACATTACTATAACTATAAACTATAAAGTTTAAATTTTGTATGAATACTTACAATTAACTTTTGCATCGATATGTCAAAAATGGGCGTGGTTTGATAACAGGAACGCCCACAATCGACAAAAATATTCATATATGCCACAAAAGTTGACTTATGAACTTGAAATTTTATACGTAATATATGCATATGCACTATTAGGGGACGTTATCACATACCTGTCACGCTCACTAATGTAGATGTGGAGGATATTTAAGACATGGCCTAAGCAAAATTTAGTTTTCTTACTTGTTATACCCTTTGTGGCAAGGGATCTATTAAGTTTGCGCGGATGTGTGTAACTTCTAAATGGCAAATGCCGCACCCTTCTGCAATTATACCGATCGATTCCGGATGTACTTATATCAATACAGAAAGAGATTTAGGACATTGTCGTTTATGTGAGTAGACCTTATTTTAGTGATTGTTTCAAACTAATTCTATTTAATTAAGTCATTACACCACTCAATGGTTTTTAGGAAACCTTCAATATAAATTGTTGCCAAAGCTATTACGAGTAAATACAATGTTTAAACAAACATACATATGTTCTCTTTAATTTCATTAAACGCAAAAAGCTTTATATTCAAAGAAATTTACATGAAATGGACATTCGTTTCATGTTACCACAACTGTTACTATTTTTAGAGAGCAATTTTGAGCGATTTTTTAGTTTTCTAAAACTCGAGCATTTCTCTTCGCTCATTTACTTATTAAGAAAAAAAAAACCGGAGTATTTATGTACAAGTCAAGTGTGAATATTAGAGGCTCCTCTGTGCTTGAACAAACACCTGTTTAATATAAATGGTATTAGTTGGCAGAGAGAGTAGTATGAAGTGATTTGTTTGGTAATTTCTTTAGTGTTATAGAGAGGGATATAAGAAAAAATCAGCGATGAACGTTCGTATGCGTATGTATGGAGAGCAGAAGTGAGATTGATATCAGACACCTCTAAATGTATTTAGAGGACTCTGTTGATATTAAGGCAAACGGAAGAGAAACGTGTACGAATGAGTTCGGTAGTCTCGCACTCAAACACGCACTTTTATTTTGCTCTTAATTATCATATATATTTAATAATTTTAGCAAGAAATGCATCATATATACATACCCACATAAAGATCCATCTATTCGTACATTCGTGTATATTCCAATTTAGACGTCAAATACGAAACGCACACATACATATCGCATTCTCATCAATGTAGTGTTTCTGTTGCGTGATGTAGGTAAAACATGTACAAATTAAAGAAAAATTCGCACACCAAAAACTTGAGCAACTAATTAATCACCAATGTTGTTGTTATTGTTTTGGTGCTGCTTTTTTTATTGCTAATGATGGTTTTAGCGTTTTGTAGTTGTGTGTGTGTTCCTATGATGGTGTGATTAAAACTAAACAGTTTTATGTTATTCCGCCGGCTTTTGTGCTTATCCATAAGTTATCGTTCTCTAGGTCTACAACGTATTCAATCCGCACACAAAACACTAATTTTTTTTGATGATGAGAAAATAAATTCGCATAAAAAGTAAAAAAAAACATAAAAACTGGTTTTTTATGGTTTGGTTCTCTTTTTGGTTTTATCTAAATTGGTTTTGAATTATATTTTGTGTCGAAGTTTCCATTAAGAAATGTTAAGTTATGTAAAGACGTTAACGCTGTTCCGCAAACATTAACATTTTCGAAAGCATCAAATGTAGACTAAATAGGCGGCCATATCCCACCACTTTATACTCTACACTACTGCACTAAAATTTGATCGAAAAGTACTCTCACGTACACGAACAGTGCGACAGACATACGTCTTTAAATTAAATTACAAAGATGAATGATACTGCACAAGATTATAAATTTTGGAAGCCAACATTTGAATACACCCTGCACGCTAACATTCAGTATAAAAAAAATCCTCTACATGTATACGTAACCCGTGGGCCTAAGTACCTCGTACGTGCCGTACGTCTTTTCCTTGATGATCCCTGGACAAGATCCAGGAATCACATAAATGTCGTAGCAAATAAAATACAACGGAGTAAAAGTCCGTGAATAATAGGCTGCCTTTAGGGGTCGACAGTCCAACCAGAGACTACCCAGGACCGCGGGGTACTGAAGCCCCAAGAACAGATGGTTCTTGCCAGTACTTACTTTGGTACGCCCCCTTGTGGGAGCTTCGCGGGGTTGTGATATACAAGCTGGTGGTGCATGGAAATCCCTCGACCAAGGGGTGAATTTACATACCCTATGATGTAATTCTAAATCGGGGTCTACGGCGGGAGGGACACAAATCTATTAAAATCAGAACAATATTTAAATTTTTGAGACAGTGAGCGATTTAGAAATGGTCACGCAGGCGGTCCTTTTGGCATGACCACTAAAGTGAAGTGCAAACGTAACGAATAAGATCATGGCAGCGCAGAATTTATTGGGGAAAATTCGTTGAAATGCGTCCTGAATCAAGGACACGCCTTAACCATTTGTCGCAAAAATTTGTGTTCCTAGAGCATGGAATAATATTTCTTCATCAGATCCCGACAACCATCTAAAAAAATTAAAGAAATTTTGTATGTACTGTTATGCAATGGTTATCTAAAGTACACGTAAGGAGCAAAAAGTGAAACGCAATAGCATTCGTCCCCACCTCTTTCGTTATCTTTATATTTTATATTTTCATCTCATTTCAGAATATTCTTGTTAGGTTTGTTTGCTCAATAAAAATGAAATGCGAAACGTTATATTGTCTGCCTGTCATTCCAAAGAAACAAAAAGCTAAAAAGACAGCACATACAAATCCATTTATATACACCGTTTAGAGAGGCGCATGTGGATTTCTTCTACCGTTCAATTCCATATCAAGGGAACGCCTAAACAACATATTTATTTCACTGCCATATGTATACACACACATTCACCGTATATATGGACAAATACGTTTGTATGTATTGAATTTTGTGCACAATATATAAATGTATATATAATTAGACGCTTTAAATAAGTCGTCTTATTTGGGCATTTGGGCTTGTTTTTCTTACAAAAGTGTATTTGATGTTGTTATTATTGTTTTTGTTATTCCTAGTCCTTCTGCGTTACCAATGGTTTCTTTTGTTATATGCATCGCACAACAATTTCTCCTCTGGCTCTGTGTTTCACTAAAACCTTATGTACTTTATAATAAACGCGTGTCCCACCGCCACCCTCTACCGCTCTCTACCGACTCTCACTATCAAGCAAAAAGCACTCACACACTTATATGTCATAGATTTACTTACACAAGCATACGCACTGAGAGCCCGAAATTTCGTATGCCATCTGCCAAGCCAAAGTCCCGTTATCCTGCTGCTTTATTATTAGTTTTGCTTCTATTATACGTACTTATACTTTAATATATCCACATATAAACGCATATATGATTTCTATGTGTATGAATATTTTTGTAGTGCTTCTCCTCCTTTTCCCTGGTACACTTTCTCAGCTGATTATGCCTACCCAACTGACGGACATAACCTATCATATGTTTCACTCTAATTTGTTTGTGAGAGTGCATGCGTCTATTTGCGTGTTGTTGATTTTTGTGTATTTTGTTTTCTTTTTTTTTTTTTGTTTTGATTTTTATATTTCTTGTTATTTTTTGTTTTGCTCATATTATGCATTGGCGAAGTTGAACCTTTTCCTCAAACTTCAAATGTGAAACCTTCATCCTTTCATACATGTCCTCAAAGTTTTTGCAGAGAATCGTGCTGTTTTGTATTGCAGAAGATCTGCTCTGTGCAGATTTGGTTGTTCTCGTAAGAGTAAATATGCTCGGAAATCCTGATGGGGAGCCGTTCAATAAAAATGAAATTTATGTTCTCTCTATCTCTCTTTATTACTCATTCTCAATATCCCTTATCCTTGTTACTCTTTGCGATTCTTTTGAGTATACCAACTATTAAGAGAGACGTGTTATGAAAATGGTTATGCATACAGTATGTTTTTGTTTTTGTTATAGTCATTGTTGTGTATGCACAGACATCTTTTATTAGTTTCATTTTAATGTTAATGAACTCATTTTCAGTGTTTCCATTCTGTTCTATGCACAAACAAAATGTATATAAATCATTATTATTATATATTATATTATTATAATACATCTATTTAGCATAGACGCCTTCGTTCCTTAAATCAATTTGCCCAATATTCGATACCACCCATATGCTGAATACAGCATGAGTGAGCGAATAATGCGTAATTAAATAGTAAAAATAATTGTCGGGAGGTGAATTTTAACTTGGAACTAAAAATTAAAACAAAATTATACCATAGTAGTATGAAATATACATGTGGCGGTTATCCTGATGGGAGGTGATTTTAATTTCCAACTTCTAACACTTCAAATGTGGAACATCTCGATTATAACAATACGTAAATATGTACCTGCATGAAAAACTTTAAGATGCAAAAAGAATATACGTATGAAAACATTGCATGTGTATATGTAAGTGCGCAAGTAAATGTAAGAAAATGAAAGGAAAAGTGTCGTAGTCGAGTTTTAAGTTGAGAAAACTTTTGCAAAAGACGGGAAATAATCAGACAGTTAAGCAGACACTCGCATACACATACACGTGTCCATATAAGAATATGTAGCAGCCATATGCATATAAACACAATCACGAAGTTATATACAAATAAAAATATGAGAGCCGCCATGGTAAACTTGGTATGTATGTGCAGTGGTGTATGTCTGTGAGTGTGCATAATGTTTATAAACCCTGAAAGTAAGAAAGGAAGTAAATAAATAAATGGAAATAGTTTCTTAGTTTTGCCAGACATTTTGAATAAATGGGCTAAAGCAGGAAGTTAACTAAGCGCCATTTTACGAAGAAGCAATAACAATAATAAGTTAACGTTAAGTGCAGTTTGTGCCTACATAGAATACTTATGTAAAATGTGTATGCAAACTCGTACATAACCAAATTGACAAATAACGGCATATAAACAAACAAGGGAATGTAAATTAGGGGCGTGGCAAGAGTACCTTTTTTAAATACTGTTAAAGCATGTGTTCCACTCGAACCTCAAATTCTGCACTAAATACGGATCAGGCACGCCTGATACCCTATCACAGTAATACTCGGTAACTGGAAATGTGATTTTCTAGATTTTATAGAGAGCACAATACCCTGTGCCAAGATTACCTCTTGATTATATGTATGTATTTATAATTATTGGTAATAATTCTAATATCGGCCGACCATTTATAATGGTAGTGAGCGAAGCAGTGGTATTTGGTTTATCTCGTGGTCATACGACCACACCTGATAAGGTGTACGGAAACGCATATTGTGTAAAAACTAATCCTTTTAATATGATTTAACCATGACCATGTACCCGTTATTGTGTAAGTTTGATGAAGGATTCCTCTTTGGAATGAACTATAAAAATACTTATTATAAGGGAAGTCTTTATAAGGCGAAAATTAATATTTTTTGGCAAAATTGAACCTGATCGATATATCCCGAATATTATGCGACAATGCCTCGCTATAACATATGCAACTAAACTAACTGTAGCATAATTTGTGCACAACTAGGTGGGGAAGAGTGTGAAATGGCCAGGTTGACCGATTTGCTTTTTACATTTTACATTTTAATAGTTGTAATTTTTCTCCTTCTTTCGAATGTTAGTGTCTTTATGTTATTGAAAATTATTTATTTATATTATTATTGCTATACAATGTTATTTATTACTGTAAATTAGCTGATAAACAGAACAAAATGTGCTTAAAAATAAATAAATGTTACTGTGCTTAATTTTATAATGAGCCAATCTTAAAGGAATTCCTCCTCCTCCAGTTTACAAAAACGAAGT
The DNA here is from genome assembly GCA_949710015.1 of Crataerina pallida. Taxonomy (NCBI): domain Eukaryota; kingdom Metazoa; phylum Arthropoda; class Insecta; order Diptera; family Hippoboscidae; genus Crataerina; species Crataerina pallida. Next base: position 11,000,158 of record OX453291.1, read on the forward strand.
GAAAATATTATGGTCGGTCAAGCCCAACTCTACACCACTGGGCTTCACAAATCATACTACAATTAGTACACTGACATACAATGAACGCGAGATATTGAAAAAAAAGTCTCTTCGTGAAATATAATTGCAATATATGGGAAGGGACTCTAAAAATTGTCAGATTTGAACACATTTTTATTGGAATTCTCGCGGTCGCAAAAATATCGCTCTGCAATCTTCGAGGTTTGCACTCGGAGCTTTCAGCATTCTTTAAAATTTCGCATTAATCCTTAACTATTAAGCCAAATATCCCGAAATTTGGCCTATTTGATTATATTAGTATCCTTTTAATTTATAAAGCGCTTCTTCTAACATCCTTAAATTCTTAAATGAATTTTTTAATCTGACTATATTGAATATATGATATATTGATATATTATAAATTGTGAAAAATTAATATGTGGTGACTGAAGGGAATGACTTGGACCTGTTTCGAACTCGTCCTCATCGAGTTCTCATCAGCAGGTGTTAACAGTTACACCACACCCACCTGAGCAAATAGTTTCTATATCAATAATTCACATTTTAACATTACAACCCTACATCATTATTTTACACTTTACATATGTAAGTATAGATTGAGCTACGTTTTATTCTATGTAGTGAAAGGATGGGTTACCGTATCAAATCTAATTACCTAACAAACTTAGATGGTTTGTAAACACAGTAACCCATAGCTTATGTTTGAATATTGTCAATTTGATTGTTAATTAATGTTAATTTTTCCCTACATATATATGTTCGCCTGGTCATGCGTGGTATGTTAGTAATTAATTAATTTTTCACAATTTCTAATATATCATTACAACTTATTCATAAATATCGAAGGATCAAATTAAGGACGCCCACATTTAATGAAGTTAATGTGGATGTTTAGTATGTTAGGTGGAGGTTTATTTCTAAAATTTGGCGCAGGTTACCCCATATAATATAGAATTTAAAAAGGACTCTTCCTCCTCTATGTCCGGGTCAAACACGTAAAAAAAAGCGTGATCGATTAACAGACTTACGCATAGTTTGGAAGAGGTTAATGATGGTGGGTATCCAAGATTTGGCACATGTCTAATATAGCACCGTTTTACTTGTTTTGAGCTGTATCTGTCCCCCCGAAATGGATATGGTCCCAACAAAGAGCGTATAACGAATTACTTTGACTAGAGATTATTATGAAGAATTTTTTTTTATTTATACCGAGAATATAAGAAGATGGTATAAATTTATTAAATGTGGATAAAAACGACGTAACAAACTACTTCCATATAAAAGAAGAGGAGGGTTCTGTTTTAACACCCCTCTATCTACTACTACGCACTTTGTATTATTCATTTCACACGCCATAACAACTGCCACATATGCAAACGTACACAATTGCACACACCTTGCACACAACAATACTGTTATATTAAACAACAAACAGAGAACCCGAATGAGAGGCAGAGAGAGAGTAAGAGAGAGAGAGAGAGATTTCAAGTTTAGAAATCAAATGAAGGTGTGAGCTAAACTGCATTATTGCAGTTTGTTTATCTTCAATATACATGTGTGCGCTGTAGTGGAATATGCTCATGCACATGGTTAACAAACATTCTCTTTGAAGGTAGTGAATTTCGCACGCTACACTAGCAAGACCACAAACAAGAAAATACACAGTAAGACAAAAAACAATAGAAAGAATGAAACAATATGTGCGTTTAAGAATATTCAAAGCTATAGGCTGGCATAAGTATTTGCACCACTCACCAACACATGCATGTGGCTACAGCTATGTTGTTACTCACACACACTCATTCGTCAAGCTTATATAGTAGCCGCTTCAAGTGTATTGCCTCGCTTAGGCATGCAGTACAGATTGGAGTAAAAGTGGGCTGGGTCATTGCTAAGGCACCCAGCCTATATGGCAACCACAACACGACATACTACGTGCAATCACACACCCTATGATGCTAATAGAGTATTGAAAAATATACTTTGTAATACGTAAATAGTTATTGTTGTTGTTGTTGTTGTTACTTGGTTTTTTTTAAATGTCTCTATGAAAACTAAACAAAATCAGAGTATAGTTGTGTGTGAGAACAAACAATACCCATCAAGGGGCAAACTCGCACTCGTACTCGCATTCAAACATATACATCAACCAAGTGCAAGTGCAAGAGAGAGGCAATCAACATTTAACAATCAATAAAGGAAAGGGGAAAAATTATGTCCACACACAAAATATCATGACGAATTAGATGAAGTCCATATTCTATGAGTATATATGAATACATATTCATATTCTTAAAAAATATATTACTTTAAAAATTGTAACAACTGTAGGCGCACTACACCTAATTAACTATTTACGCATCTGAAGATCAAACAGAATATCTAATTGGTAGCACAATATCTATTTGTAACTTTGCCACTGCAACAATGTATACCGATCCTATAATTTGCAATACAACTTATACATTTCTGTACGAACTTGTTAAATGATTTTAAAATATTTGCGTTATAAAATTGGTTTTTTCGTAAAAATAAAAAATAAACAACTCAACAGAACTTTTCATTATATACATTTTCTGTTAGAGTTGTTGCTAAATAAGCTAAACTCACTGGTGCTCACTGGAGATTCGTTTATTTATTTTAAATACAACTGTATTTTTACATATTTGCATAGTATATGAATTAAATTTTGTGAATTTTGTAATATTATAAATATGTATACGAATTTTCTATTTTAATTTCAACAATACAATTCTTACAGAAGTATATATAAAAGCTGCATGCTCGAAATTGTTATAATCGTTTCATCCTTTTCTTACTCGTATAAACCTATAATATAAAAAGTTGTTGGTCACAGAGAAGAGAAAATGGGAATAGTGTGTTGTAAAGCGTAAAAAAGTATCAATTGGTGGAACTATGAAGCATTCAGAAACGCTCATTATGTTCTTATATATGTGATCAAACATTGGTTCAAATAGTGACTTAAGCAGTATGCAAATTTATTTTAATAGTTATAATTTTTTTATTTACACCTGTATTAATACATTGTTTTAAAAACATTTTAAGCTTTCAGCGCGACAGGTTGAATAGTAGACTCCTGGGTGGAATATAATACAATCAATTTCAGAAGTTTTTTATTACGTGTCAATATATATAAAGCATTTGAATTATGGTTTGGACGCTTTTACACGACATTTTTTTAAATTCTATTATATACATAATCACTTTCATATCTTGAACGTTATAGATTTTTGAAACAAGACTGTGTACACACTTAATAGAGGCAAACTTATAATATTAGTAAAATTTAAACTGAAAAATTGTCAACTTGTGCCTTTTAACTTTTGGCTCATATTATGAGATCTGAACCAGTGCATAACGCATAAACAGCATTTGCAGATTATGTAAACTTTAATTAAAATTTTGTACCTACTAGTACTATTTTTTATGTATCACGTCATTTTTGTATGAGAAAAGGACAATCTTTATATATAATAATTAAAAAATGTAGCGTTAAGAGGAAGAATACTCACACATTATTTTCACAAGATTTGGTTGGAATAAAATTGATTAAATCTCTTAATTCTGTATTATGAATATTCATTATTCATTGATCCATTTTACTATATTTGAATTTAATATTTATTTTTATTACTTATCAACACTGTTGTATTTCACCAAGAAGTAGTGGCACTCGCAAAATAAGAAAGAGCGTGTAAGAAAAAACGGATTAGAAAATTTCGTACTGCTTGTGATTGTTAAATAAAAGTATACATAGCATTTAAATAATAATTTTTGTCGGGTGGTGCTAAAATAAAAACCTCAAATAATAGTGGTAAGTGTTGTTTAAAAAGATATTTTATATCCCAGGCATCCAGTATTCCTGATTACCAATTAATCGCGTTGAAAAGCATTGTAGAGATAAAATGGCAGAAAGAACAAAACTGTAGTTATGTGCTTATTCAAGTATGCTTTAACGGGGCTATCCCACATAAATTATTTAAAGAAGCGAAAAAATTCTTCAATCTACTTGATAAAATTGATTTGTAAAGAAACCAAACAATTTACGATGTGCATATAAAAATATTGATTTTTCCATGCCACCTTACTGCACACATGATGTATATGTTTTCGTTTTATTGTAATGAAGTAAACCAAATAAGAAAAATTACGTGGAAAATAATTATTTAGACGCAAACGAAACAAATCTGAATTGTGTCGATCACCGCAAATGGTAAATCAATTTTTAAGTGGATACTCTTGATTTTTTTTTTGATTATAATTATCTTAAGTTTAATATATTTGGTAAATGTGTGTGAGAGGAGGAAGTGCGGTCGTTTTCTACCCTTGAAACGAAAAAACAAATGCAAATGCAAATGCATGCACAAAACGCGTGAAGAAATGTATTATATATAGTATATTTTGAGAACGACTTGCAAGTTAAACATAATTTGGCTTAGGCCAAGTCAATTTCGGGCTGGTGGGTGCCTAGATCGGTTCAGTGTCAGAAGTTATATATGTTTGGGTAACTATGGCTTCATTTTTTGTGTTGCAAACAAATTGATAATTGCTTTGACAGCCTAAATCCCAGGGTGGTGGGTGTAAAACAGTTGTAAAGAACTGGCGGTTACGTTATGTATGTATATTGGCATAGGAAAGAGCAAAATTGCTCATAATTTTGATTCATGTAATAGATTTTTCTCACAAATTTCAATTATGCCATAAGTTTCTCTTCGTTTTTTAATTTGCTTGTAGCGTTTCTTACCAAATTACCAGTTGTCACTGCAACAGTGCATAGCTAGGCAACAGAGAGAAACACGAAGAGTGTTGAATATAAATATAATTTGTTTGTGGTTATCAGTAAACAGAAAATCAAAAAAATGTCCAGTTTGCCACGTCGTATTATTAAAGAAACTCAACGTTTAATGCAAGAGCCTGTGCCCGGCATTAATGCCATTCCCGATGAAAACAACGCCCGGTATTTTCATGTCATTGTGACTGGACCTACTGATTCGCCATTTGAGGGTGGCGTCTTCAAATTAGAATTATTTTTACCGGAAGACTACCCCATGTCGGCACCGAAAGTTCGTTTTATAACAAAAATCTATCATCCGAATATTGACCGTTTGGGGCGCATCTGCTTGGATGTGCTTAAAGATAAGTGGAGTCCAGCGTTGCAAATACGAACCATTCTACTCTCTATACAGGCCTTGCTTAGTGCCCCCAATCCCGATGATCCATTGGCCAACGATGTTGCCGAATTATGGAAAGTGAACGAGGCTGAAGCTATTAAAAATGCACGTGAATGGACTCAAAAATATGCCGTCGAAGACTGAATAGTACCATTAACCACTATCAGCATGTGACGATGTAATGTGACTCTGTTAATAGAGGGGGACTAATATATAAACATAATAAAATATAAGTTCAAGGAGAATTAAGAATATTTGATATACCATATATACATATGCATCCACATTATATAACGTAAATATTTCGGGAGAAAAGTAAAATTCAATAAATTTATAATAAAGTGAGGAAAAAGAACACAACCGAATACACACACACTTAGTAGTAGTAGGTTTAGTAAAATGGAGAAGGTGGAGCAGAGCAGAAGAAAGCATAATTTATTTTTTCATCACCAAAAACCAAAAGCTAAAAACACAATACAAAGTAAATAAAATAAATGTCAAGTGCGTGCTCCCCCAGTTGCATCACTAATTGATTAGAAATTTTTTATTTTATTATAAAGTAAAAGCCTCCCATACACTGCTACGCATTAGTATAAACATTTGCTTTGAAATTCAAATTATTCCTATAATAATAATTTAAATCTATTTTATCTGAAAAAATCATGTAAGTAACAAATGAATGAATCGATGTATCGCCGTATAGCCACCACTACAACCCTCGCCAACAAAACACTTCTATCTGATGAACTAATAGTTACAACATTTTTACTCTTGCGTACATAGTAGACAAATAAATACAAACATGCAAACAAACACATAAATATTTGTACGAAAACAGTAACATATTATAATTGTATTCATTTTCAATAATTTCTTTAATTTTGGTTAACTCTACATTATAAACGATAATAAATAAATGAATAAAATGAATTGCATAAAAACTCCAGGAAAACGGAAATATTGATTGGAGAAATGTTTGAATTGTCAGCAGTAATGGCATTTTGATTTGACCTTGAACAGAAAGAAGGCGTAAGTATTTACAACTCCATAGTATAGCTGGATAGCAATTTTATTATGAAATTTAGCTAGATGGTGAATTTGCACGGAAAGAAATTACGCATAATAAAATATTTGCGCTAAATCCCTTTACCTGCTTTAATGTAGAAATCGGTATCGCAATTATTTCAGTGTCTACCTGCGCTTTTCTGCATCTGTATAAAAGCCGCATTTGTTGGTAAGCAGCACAGTCTCAATTTAATTCTTGACCCCTTAAATAGTTCGTGCCGTTGCATTGAAAATCCTTGAATATGCCTTTAAAAAATTGGTTGAAGAATAAAAGTAAAAAATTGCCAATGGGTGAAAAAACTAAAAAAAATAAAAAAAAATTAAATATTCCCTTCGGGAATGTTCCCGACAAGTCATTTACAGAGAATTGGAACAAATTCATAAATTGGCGCCAGCAACGTGTCACCTCAGATGTTTGTGAATTGAAATCAAATCATGACACATCATACTGCACGGAGATAAGTTACTATGAAAATGTAGAACATTTAGAGAACATTAATATGAGAACGAAGTATTACACGCCTGTGGATGATATTGCGCATCAGCTCGATCAAATCATTATTACCGACTTGGATGCATCATTGAATGGTGGTATTGTACATGCTACCCCTGTCCAACTAGTGGACGATATGTCTGACCATTTGAATCCCAAGTTCAGCAGTGATTTGGATAATATGCTGAGTAATGGTCAAAGTAAATATCACAATGACATTCTGATAATATCCCCACAACAACTTCAATTGAATAGTAATATTCGTCACGGCTGCCTAAATAGTTTCGCCCAGAATGGAGACTTTCGGGGTATGCCGTTAAGTTTATTACAATCACATCATTCCAATGATTACAACGTCGAATGTCATAATTTCGAAATATTGAGAAAATGTCGCCATCCAAATATTGTGCTATTAATGGGTCTTGTGGTCGATGATTATTCAAAAATTGTTGGCCTATTGGTGGAATCTATAAAGTGTTCTCTGTTTTCTGTCATATATCCCAAGAGACGTTGCATACCACTGCGGCAGTGCTACAAATATATAACGCAACTGATCAGTGCTGTCAATTATTTACATTTAATAAAAATAGTGCACACCAGCATTTGTACCGAGAATGTAGTAATAACCCAAACAGGGCACCTTTTGAAGTTGGCGGGTTTTGAAATGTCGATTTCATTAAATGGCGGCATTTGTTGTACTGCCCCTCACCAGCAAATATATCGTCAACATTATACCAAACATTTCTATCAAGCGCCCGAATGTCTGATGGATAACTTTTCAGCTAACGAAACCTCAGACACTTATGGTATATGTATGTTGCTCTGGGAATTAATCAACTGTAATATACCATTTGTAGAATATAATCGAAAGGAACTGAGAGAAGCTTTCGCCACGGAACAAGCTCAATTGCCAGTTTTGGAGAGGAGACGTTATCAACCATTTAAGAAATTGTTGCAACAGGGTTTGAGGGTGAAGCAAAGTGAGAGATTTCCTAACGTTTTCACACTTGAGAAAGAACTGAAACGTTTAAAGGATTGCAATTGGGAGTCGTTTGAAAGCGGTGCCAGACGGGATGTCCCAGCAACCTTTCAAGTAGATGTGCTGGATGGCTTTGATTTGCATACAAATTATAACATTAATATAAAAGTACGGTCCCCGGGAACTAGTCAACCTAATACGGAAGATTTCTACATAGATGATGACTTTGAAGACACTGGAAACGTTAACTTGGGTTTAACATCAGATTACGATTCCGATTAGGCTAGGCTTTGTACAAATAAATAAATGTATTCCTCAAAAGGATTTTTTCATAAATAAAAAATGGATAATATTTCGTTAAATTATTTGCTTAATCTATTGTTGTCTTTTTTGCTAAATTTGAATGCATACCGCCCATGCACCAGAACCCTGTAAAATACAAACACAATTTTCGTTAATCGGTCCATTCAGTACCAACCGTTTGTACGGAGGTGGCTAAATTGACACGGGCGTCTATGCTAATTTAGAATAAATGTATATGGCTCCCTTTGTACTTTGCAAACATCTGTAGGTGATGGGTATACAAATTATAGTTAATAACTACAATAATAACAACAATAGATCCTTATTTGGCAGCTAAAGGTGAACCAAGTGTATTATTATTGTCCAAAGAGGTGATAAATTGTCACATTCGTAACAATGCAGTTGCACAACAACGTCCACACAAGTCGCTAAAAGCAAGCTTCAGCCAATTAAAACTAAATAGATTGCTAAAAATATAGTCAGTTCAAGTCGACACTTTCAAAACTATAAATAAACAACTCGGATATTCCCAAATCATGCCATCAGTAACATTTCAGACATTTTCACTTATTGCTTGGCGTTATCCAAAACCCGTAGCACACTTTCTGCATCGAAAGGGAAACACCGGCAAAAGTGTTGTAGTAATCATAACACCGCTCATTTTCATGGAGTGTGTAATATGTGTACGGATGTGTGTGTGACTGCCACAATTTATCGCAACGATATAAATCACTTGTGCAACAAACCGTAAAGTAAAACGAATGCGAAAGTAGGAATTATAATAAACATATCCAAAATGTTGAAGAAATAAATAGAGAGCAAGATCCGCTAATATGTGAATAAAAACACTCGTATGCACTTTTTCGAATCATATCCACAAATAATTTTGTATTCCTTCAATAAGGAAATATTTTAAAGGCAGACACCGAAAATTGATAGTAATTATATATATAATTTTGATTTTTATGAATTTTTTCCTGTTCTTTCAAGTAAAACTTTACACTTAATTAAGTAAATTTTATTCATTTACTTGATAAAATATAACGATGATGATTAAATATTTGAAGAAAATCGATAAAATATGTTTGGAATTTTATATTAATTACATTTTGCGATCATCGCTGGTCATTTTTGATTTACAATAATCATTATTATAATATATTTTTTCATTATTTTATTTAGTTTTAATTTTGTGTTATTATTTTATTATTGTTACACGTGCATACATTTTACTTAAGTATGCTAAAAATTAAATGGATAAGATCCTCATGCTGTTGCGTATGTTGTTGTTGTTTAAAAATTATGTTGCTGATGCGTAGTTTTAAGCATACACATACTCGTATATCGCTTTTTTTCTATTGTTTACTTTTATATTAGAAAAATCTTTTTGAAACCTTGTAATGAATTGGCTGACTTGGATTAATAATAATTAATTAATATATAATTATATATATAAATGTTTTTCCTAAAGATACATTATCAAACCTCAAACGCTTGAATCGGTTCTTTCAAGCTTCATCAAGAATCTGACGTAAGGGTAGCATAGACCGAGCATATGAGCTGCTTGGTCTCGGTCTATGCTACCCTTACGTCTAAAAAAAAATAAAAATTATATATACTTTTATTCCTTATATTAAAAAAAGCGCATGGATTTTTACAACCCTAGAACACAATCGCCTGTTTACCCAACTTTCATAGTAATATTTGTATCTGAAGGTGTATTATTAATTCAAGGCAGTAGCGGAGTTCGAATTCCAGCTCGCGTCCCTTAGCATGCAGAGTTGGCCTTGATTCGTTATACCATATTTCGTCAAGAATTTAATTTGTTTTCTTTATACCCACCATGATAATGATTATGCGTTGGTAAGAAGGGACGAGCCACATCCCAAAAGTACAGATTATGAATAAATTTGAAAGTTTGAAATTTTTATTTCAAATACATGTATACTTTATGTCGGTAACGCACTGGTGAAAATGGGCGTGACGTACGCTTATTGAAAACTTGTGAAAAAATATAGATGGTATGCATTTTTGAATAAGACACGCCCACCAAAGTGCCCGTTTAAAACATATTGCTCTTGCCACGTCCAAAATGGCATGTTTGTTCAAATAAATTTCAGAAGCTATTTCTTTTTTAGATCATTGAGACCGTATGCCAAATACGCCAAATTTAGCCCTTTTTTCTTATTTGGGAATTGAACAGCTCATAATGTACAATTGATTCAGGATTGAATCAGTTGATTTTTCAGGAGGTACAATTTTAAAATTTCACTTACAAATAATGTTTTTACAGATTAAATAACGATTAAGATGAAAGCCTCAACGTGATGATGCATGTGTTACGCCTCACCAACTATATTATTAAAAACACCACAAGTATTTCCCACGTAAGTAAGAGTGTGTGGCAAATAGATCCATAACTAATTTAACCAAGCGGTAATGTGTTCTATAACCAATTATCACATGTTAGACGGTAGATGATTATTACATACATATAGACATTTCGGAGACATAAATTTCAAATTTAAACCTAATTCTTTGTCCTAGTATAAGTTATAAAAGTATAGAGGACGAGAGCGTGGCTTAGGTTAAGTTTTGGACCCCACAACCCTGCGACCTTATAATGTCTATAAATTGTGGACGAGTTCTTCTAGAGATTCTATATGTCTCCCACAAAAACACCTGCGGATTGGCCCTTTTTCTGTTTTCGCTTAACGGTATATGTGTCTTTCAACCGATATTGTCCAATTTTATGCTATTTAGATTTTTATGATGTGATTATATGCACTAACTTGAAGACAGGGCTAAAAAATTATTTTATAGTGATATTTAAAGGTCAACACTACCGCACTCCCAGCATGAACACACTTTTATAAGAAAAAACTCATTAATGTGTTTCTTATTTCTCTAACATGTGATAAATGAAACGCATACAATGAAATTGATGAATATATTGCATGTTTTCTCCATACATACGTACACGTACTACGTACTACATCTATCTCAACACGTACAATGCGAAACTTAGTTAACATGGAAAATTTTGAAGTAAATTGAGAATAGATTACAATTGTTTAAAATACACTTAAATAAACATCAAGGAGTATTTCTCTTCTCTTGCCTAGCAAATGGATGCCACCTCTGAAATGCGTGTCGTTTTTGTTTTGTTCGTGTGAGGTACATATCTCGTAATAGCTGTGAAATAAATAGTTGCTTCAATTAGGATGCCTTTTATCAGGTGTCTGGCTTTCGAAATGCTGGGAGTGGTAAACGTAAGGACTGCATTGCAGTGAAATACCTCAGAACTCGTGATATGTGCGTTAGAGATATCAGTCATTTCGAAGAGTGATTGAATTTGATGAGCTCAGCGAGGTGAACTTACATTGCCATAATAGTTTATGCATGGATACACGATTGCTCCCCTTCTTAATATCACATTGAGTTGCGATGAAATGAAATTATTTTAATTTATTTACCTATCGGCAGATGATACTATAATTTCGAGATTGTTAAGTACACCTTTCTATAAGTGGGCGAAATTTGAGATAGTCTCTTTATACCCTCCATATAAGATGGGGGTATACTAAGTTTGTTATTTCAAATGCAGCACTCAGAAAAAAAGTCAGTAAATTTGGTCAAGAGTTGGTTGAAATTTGGCAAACATATATATAATTATCCCATACAGCGATGTGCCAAAATTGAGCGCTGTAGCAAAACAAACACGCCCACAATTTTTAAAAAAACATACTTAGCTTAAAGCTCCACTTTTAAGATGTTACATATCAGCACTTGCACTATTAAAGGGCGCAATCAGATACCTGTCACGCCCACCCTTTGTAGATAGGTGGAGGATATTAAGGATTTTGTTTTCTTACTTCTTAATATTTCTTCTTGACACGTTTCAATATATGCGAACATTTTACAAACTGTCTGGCGGTCCCTGAATACTTAATCCCTGCTATAAGGTGAAGTTTATGTCAAGTTCGAGGTTACAGTACCATTTCCTATCGCACAATCGAACATTGGATGCGCTTTAACTTTAGAATTATGTGTACAAAATTACACATCGTTGTGGTCTTTGTCTTTTATATTTATAAAACCCCTCCTCTGACATCCTTAAATTCTACGTGTCAATTACTTTCGCATTACTCTTCAGAACATAAGATCTGTCTATATGTCTAAATAATTTCTCTATATCTAGATGGCTTGGTATTGAAAATGGGTCAAGTCGATCCATGGACCTTTCTCCAATTTTGGGGTTTTTCTTTATTACAGACAAACTATAAGGAATTCGAAAAAAATTTTTGCCCGATTATTGATTTTTGATATATTTCAATAAGTCACGTTAACCGCGCCGTGGTTAGTATGTTTTAGGGTTTATTTACAACAATGGGCGCAGGTGACCTTAGACGTTTTGAAATTTAGAATGGACATTTCTCCTTAATGTCGGAAAGAAACTTGTGAAAAAGGGCGCGACCGGTTAACGTATGCGTAAGCAATGATTACATATTACTTGCGTTTTTATGAGATTGCTAATGAACCTGTGAAGAACTAAAAAAGGAATTTTATACTTTCAGAGGTATTTTTGTATAAGACGCGCGCATTTGGGCGTGGTATTGACATTTTCTCGCCCAAATGCTATTTTTGTTCAAATAAATTTGAGGTATTATTTCCATATTAGCTGCAATGTAGTGGTGTTCCATTTGGAAGAGATTAATGGTGGTGTGTATCTTAGCTATTTTTACTTGTTTTTATTTTGCTTTGTAGAATATCGAATCTTCTTATTATGTTGCGCAATGGTGGAGGAGAGTCGAGTCACAGCGTTCGTTTGGCTTTGACAAGTGTTAAGTCATATAACTCATTGTTATTCTAGCTTGAGTAATTGTTTGAATCATTTGTCACCATAGTAGTGGATGACATTTGGTGGTCATTATATTTTATGTTGTTGTTGTTGTTTAGTGCACAAGCAAAGGCGGTATTGCTTGTTGAATTTCATTCTTTTGTCTCGATATCTAACATATAAATAATATAGTAGATGAACTAAATAGTAAATACACACCACAGAGAATGGTGCAATTTGCACAATATACGTATGAATACATTCATATATAACCATAATAACATTTTGGTTAGTGGAAAAGGTATAACACATTCGTATAGTAAAATTTATTATCAAGTAGCGGATGTCATAGAAATTTTAAAGATTATATACATTAAACAAACTATATATTTATTGAGAATGGCTCGAGTTAAAAAAATTAAAGGAAAGAGAATTAAAAAAAAAAGCCAGTCAATATAACAAGACAAACTTGAGCGCAGCCGGTAGGATTCGAACCTACGCTCCCAGAGGGAATCTGATTTCGAGTCAGACGCCTTAACCACTCGGCCACGACTGCTCACATAGTAAATATAACAATTTTCGTATATTAACACTAGAAAAGTTAAATTTTATTGTCGTGTCGCGTGGATGTTCCAAGCATAAGCTAAATTGCATTATGCTTTTTATACCCTCCACTTTAGTGATGATGGTATACTTAGTTTGTTCTCCCGTTTACCACACCCAGAAGAAGGCGTGCAAAGTACACATATTCTATACTGCCCACAATCATTAAAAATATATATATCTGCCACAAAAATTTACCTATTTTGTATGTGTATTTATAAGCATCCCATCCATCGATGTGCCAAAAATTAGCGCGGTTATATGATGGACACGCCTACAATTTACAAAAATTCACATTTACCATAAAACTAGACTTGCAAGCTGACACGTAATGCATACACTATTATATATGCATATATAGAAAAATATATATATATGTGTATGTATTTGCCACATTTGTGGATGTGGAGCATATTTAAGAATTATTCTCTGTTCTCTTTACTCTTTTACCATGTTTTGTGACCTCTTTTAGCGTGCTATACGAATTTGATAACATTTTTTCCGCCGCGTTTATACGAATCCGTTTAATTTTGTAACCCGTGACATAGGAGGGTTTACTGCTTTTGTTTTCGGCTGAAAGTTGCATTGACCACGCCCAATTTAAATTTTTTATTTATTTAATTTTATCTAAAAACAAACTAAGTTTGGATGTATCCACACATTGGATTAGAATTTGTGGGGAGACTCTGAAATATAGAAAATAATAAATCTAAATATAAATAATAAATCTAAAAATAAACAAGTAAGAAAACTAAATTTGACTTAGGCAACATCTTAAATACCCTCCACCTCCACAACGGTGGCCGTTGCAAATATATATATAAATTGCGCCCTCTAGTAGTGTATGCATTAAGCATCAGCTTACAAACCATATTCAACGTTTTACGTTTTTTGTAAATTATGGGCGCGTTTCTAATCCTAATACGCCATTTTTGGTACATCGATGAAGTTTATATTTATAGATGTACATACCAAAATCTAAGTTTATAGCTCAATTTTTGTGGCAGATCAGTACATTTATGTCGATTATGGGCGTGGCTCTGGACCGATTTTGCCAATTTTTAATAGCGATCTGCGTTTAAAAACTATAAGTGCTTGTACAAAATTTCAGCTCATCTAAAAATTTATGCGCGTGAGAGTAACAACAACAGACGGACACACGGACATACATGTCTAAATCGACTCAGTTTTTGACGCTGATCAAGAATACATATGCTTTGTAGGGTCTCTGACGTCTCCTTCTAGGTGTTGCAAACGGAAGAACAAAATTAGTATACCCTCATCAGTGAGGTGGAGGGTATAAAAAAACAAAATAAAAAATATTTTTTCAATGGATATAAGTTGTGCTTATAAAATGGGCCTCCCCCTAATACGGAACACTGGGCCCAGGTGTTCCGTGCATGGAAATTAAAAACAAGGCAACAGTAGACGTACTAACAAGCTCGAAATTTTTCTGAACATAATACACGGATCATAAGATAATATAAATATAATAAAGTTAACGAGTTACCAGCCCGTTGCTCGAACTGGTAGACCTTTATTAAGGTCGACAGTTCAACCAGAGACAATATCTGGTACCGCGGGGTACTGGAGCCTCAGGAACTTCAGTCCGCGCCAGTACTTGGGATGGCCACCTTGTGGGAGCATCGCAGGGGCTTTAGTTATACCGATCGATTCAAAATCAGATCTGAATCGATTTAATCATGTCCGTCTGTCCGTCTATCTGCCTGTCTGTCCATGTCAATTTGTTCGCAAGCTATTAGTCGCATTTTTGTATTTGTATTTAAAAAGGCCAACTACTACTACATTGAAAATCAGCTAACGTAAAGAAGAACAAATAATAACAATAAATAAATATAATGCTTAAAACTATATAATAATCAGTAAAGTAAACTTAAAAATAACCGGAACCAGCTTCCACAACAACAACAACAACACCCACTGCAACCGCAGCCACTGAAACTTACTGGAATAAGTAATGGAACTTAAACCCAAAATAATTAATAATATTGCTTAAAATATTACAATTGAATAAAAATTAATATTAATTATTAATTAGAAGTAAAAAGGAAATTACAATAATTAGATGTTACAAAAAAAATATATATACAGTACAATATAAGAATGAAATATTACAGTCACATACATTTACAAGATAAAGTATATATGTGACTGCTGTAGAAGTGAGTATACATTCCGCACGCATATGACTGTAACAAGTACATCGCATAAATAGAAAATGCATACACAGATCAGCCTGACAACCCAACAGCTAACATTTTTTTCTTAATAATGGCAAATGATTCTATTGATTCATCAAAGCGATGAACATTTTAGATATTTTAATACTCTGCACCACCCTGTGGAAGAGGGTATATTAAGTTTGTGCGGATGTTTGTAACTCCTAAGCGGCAAATGCCACACCCACCTTCAATTATACTGATCGATTCAGAATCAAAATCTGAATCGATTTAATCATGTCCGTCTGTCCTTTAAATTTGTGCGCAAGGTACAGGTCGCATATTTTAGATATTTTTATGAAATTTGGTACAAGAACATGTATTGGCCCAAAAGAGAACCCTACTGAAAATGGACCGGATTGGACCATTTTTAGAACCCCCTCTTATATGAGGTTTTATTATTTTTTGAGATATTTCGACGAAATTTGGTGTAAAAACATGTATTGGCCCACGGGAAAACCGGATCGGACCATTTTTAGAACCAATCCCCATATAAATTTTTTTTTATTCCATAAACTGAATATAAAAACCGACATTTGTACTTCATTAGTTCATTATGACGTAAAAATGATGATTCTTGAAATTGATGCACAGTCACTGTCAAATAAGAGAAAAATACCTCAATTTTATTAGAATGAATAGGCCTAAAAAATTATAATTTTTCGCATATTTCAAAGAGTAAAAATTTTTCATTTTTCGTTCTTTCCTAACAAATGGCAAATAATGCGTATTGTGTGTGCACACGTCCTCTTGACCCTGGGGCGTGCCTGTTACTCGACCATGTCTATTTTTGGCACATCGGTGGGCGAGATAATTATACATATGCGTACTAAATTTCAAGATCATCGGTCGAACTTTATGGCAGATATTCAGATTTTTGACTATTATAGACGTGTCTACATTTTTATCACGCCCATTTTCAAAACATTAATGGATAGGTCAATTTCAACTTTGTAGGTAAATTTTGATGGCAGGTACGGATACGTTCATTTTCGGCGTATCGATGAAGAAAATAATACGGATATACATGCCTATATCGACTCAGTTTTGGATGCTGATCAAGAATATATATACTTCGAAGGGTCCCCGACGCTTATTTTTGGGTGTTGCAAGCGGAAGAACAAACTTAGTACACCCTCATCACTAAGGTGGAGGGTATAATAATTGTTGTAATGAACTTATATAAATAAATAATTTCTTTTCATTCGACAATTGCTAATATTTTCTCCGCACTTACGATACCACACATATAGTGCCTACTAAAAACTGTATCTTAACAAGCGTTTCAAGATTTTAATCATTTTATAAGCGTTGACTGCCGAGAAAGTGCTACTTTTGTAACCAACTTTATTGCAGTGCAAAAACAAACGCCGACAGCAGTAACAACATGTGTGGCATGTGTTGCCATTCAGTATGTATATAACAACTCATTTATACATTTTTGTATATGTATATGTATATAAATATATATAGATCTACAACAATATTCTTATATCGAATAAGGACACCGAACGACATGCTAACACTCAAATTTCTTTCTTCTCCATGTTGAAAGGCGAAAGTTCAATGACCGGTTTGTTATATAATAAGAATAAACCAAAAAGAAAAGGGAACCGAAAAAATACACTCTCAAAATAATGTGAAAAATGACGACAAACCTAACAAAATAGATAACATTTTACAAAGAAACAAACCCAAGAAGAGGGCGATGTCGTAAACTAAGAATGTCAAGTCAGCTTTTGAAGATGGCTGTCTTCCACGTAGAAAATACTTGTGCATAGAAAAGTATTTGTGCAGAGATAAACAAACCTACACTCAAACTGACAGCCTTAAAAAATTAAAGAGTGTTAAAAATGGGCGATTTTCGGTTGGATTGAGTTGTTGGTTAGGTTAGGCACAAAATAGTAATACTCGTGACAAAAAATTAAATAAAAAATGCAAAAAGTTATCACAATGTGTGGATCGGTATGTTAAAAAATCTGAGTCTAGAAAGTGTAAGTGGATAGATTCCAAATTGACGTAGATTCTATAATTCTTATCTTAATATTTTCAGGAAATCTCGTTTTGTCTCGAAATTGTTACGAAGCTTTTGTTAAATTTTGTATACTTTCTTCTACTTGATGCTAGAGACAGTGTACACTGCGTCTGGTCTTTTTTGGCTGCGGCATATAAAAATTATTTCTTATATATACCTAAGCGGTGCACAGGATAAGCCGTTATCCTGTTGACGCTACTTTTAAGCCGAAATAGCAACAACAACAAAAAATATAACACTCATAAAACAAGGCTTGTTTGTGTTATAATGACTTTTTTCTATACTGCGCTGCTGTTGTCTTTATTGCTCTTAACAAGGAGTAGCCTTTTTTCAGTTTATTACCTTATTTATATACGACTATGTGGTTGCCGCGTTTTATATTATTTTGGCTGTTTAGTGAAAGGTTCTAAGTTTAAAATGCACATACATCCGAACTTTTTGTGTGTAGCGACAGGCAAAAATGGTAATTAAAAACTTCCCCTTTTGCGTTTCTCAGGCTTAAAGTGCAAATTAGATGTTCGAGAAGAAATATTTAGAAATGAGAGTTCAAATTTTGGACTGATGAGATATTAGATCAATATCTGCGTGTGGGATTAAAGGGACAAATTAAAAAACTGGACAAATGCAGTGCATCCGCACGCAGAGATTTCGAAAATTTTAATTTTAGGCACTGACCGAATTATCAATACCTGCACCACCTCAAAAAAAAAAACATTAAAAGTTTATCTTTATCGATCCTCCTTACCAGTTAAATAATGATGAATTAGAAGGACTCACAGATCTATGCCCAATATAAAGTGTTTTTAAAGCCTTATCCAAATGATGAAATTATTTTCCCATCAATACAAAAATGTATAAATTTATAATGTTGCAAAGTTGTAGTTATGTACAAACACAAAGACATTCATGGTCGATGTCCTTTAAGAGCATATGCGTTAGCCAGGACATTGGCACTTGGTTTTTATTACGATTATTTGGTTTTTTACTTACTCGAAGCCAAACGCGTACACAACTCAAAAAAGCTAATACACAACAGTACAACACCAACAATATTATAATATACATAAGTAACATATGTATAAAACAGGCGACTACCAAAAGGATATTATATACAATACATATGTATTTCTATTTATAGTGTACGCACACATATAATCGTACGGTTATAATTTGAAATTTCGCAAAGGCTGAGGAAACAGTTTCGTAAATTACGGTTCATGACCTCTGATGGATGTCTGGGTAAATGAATGAGTGGACGTGGTTTGTAGATTATCGTAACGCACGTATACGCCATCAGAAAAGAAGGCTGCTTTCGTCTGCTGCTTGGAAGCACATTTGATATTTTTGGTAGAATATTTGCCACATACATGTGTAGCTTAATATGTATACTATAATAATATCAGCTGTTGTTTTTTGTACACAGCACGCACCACGTAACTAATATACACGAGCATTAGCCACAAGGCTGTAAGGATTTCATCTAAACATTCATACGCTATACCCAAGTCAATAAACTTTGAAATGTGGTTTAATGAACTGGAATAGAATTGAATAAAAAATTTCGTAATAATTGTCCATAAAAATGGTTTAAAGTTTGTGCTTTATATGAATTTCTTTTTATAATAGAAAAATGTATTTAGTCATATCTTTCTGCCCTCCTCTCTTTTTCTCCGTCTCTCTTTTGTGTAGAAAAATTGAATATTGTGCTTCAAAGAGCTGCATTATAGAAAATCAATTAAGCTGCCTGTCATCCGGTGAGGGCAACAAAGCGAACATAATACCACAACGTTATAAGTTTGTTTCGTAGCTATACGTTAAATGAGTGAAGGTTAATCGAAACATATGGAGACGCTCATGTCAACATAACTTACGCTAAAAATACAGTTTACAACAAGAACACAACCTGAATTTGCTAAAGCCTAATTTCGAAACAACAAAATAAAATTTGGACCAATAAAGGTTTTTCTGGATTGTTTTAATGCAATTTTCAAGATCTACTCTCATATGGTTTGCTCGGCTAATCTTGCACACACAAATTTTTGGAGCCGTACTGTGCCAGTTACCATCAATTTGAAATTCAGAAATCATGAAGTGAAAACCGGAACAGAATTTAGTTACGCAGGTGATAATATTAATAGGAAAATATTATCAGTATATTATTAGTATAAGGAGTTTTTCAATAGAGACATAATAATTTTATATTTGTATAAGAAAACACTCTTGAACGTTTTTAATTATCCATCAAGGTTAATGGTAAAGTTTACGAAGGAGCAACTTTTGAAAATTATCAAAAATTACTACTGCAATTCTGAGTCGCTGATTCCATCATGAAAAGCGCTTACTCCACTACTCAGTCGCAATAATTGTCTTACCAGACAGGTTGTGCATGCTACAGTGGATAAATACGAGACAAAATATTCATTCCAGTGTCGAAAATAATACAACTGCATTGTGGCGAATTTTGCATAATGATTTTGGCTGATACTCTTACGAGATCGAATTAACTGAGGAGCTGAATCTCCATTCTTTAATTTAGCGAAAAATCATCTTTAGCGATGAAGTTAATTTTTTTTAAATGATTTTGTCAATAAGCAGCAACAATCCCACATGTGCTCGGAGTTGTGATTGGATCGCTGCAAACATGGTCGCGGTAATCATGTAATTGAGATCAGTAGTTAAATGTTCAACGTTGCTTGTGCACTATACATGGAATAAAAATCATCCCAATACCTCAATTATCCTGTATTTTATTTGAATAAAAAATTTGTAGGCCCTTGTTGAAAAGCCCATTATGATGTAATAGATATAACATCACAAAAACAACAATAACATAAACAAATAAGAAACTCAAATTTGGTTTTGACCAAATCTTTTCATTATCAATATATATTGTTTTTACACTGAAAAATTGCCGTTAGTTAGTTTATTGTATAATTTAATAAAGGCTCAATGAACTAACTAACTGAAAATTTGACATTAGTGGATTTCTATCGTTAAAACTTTAGAGTAGCGCTCTAATGCTCCGGTACCTCTATTGATCAAATACTTTGCTGCAAAGATATGAATTTTGCAAATGAATTACAGCTTGAGAAATACCTAAATAATTATTAATTAAATATTGAATTCAATCATCCAGACATATGACTGGATTACGAAAATTGTAAAATTTTCCTTTTTAATACAGCAGTTTTTGAAGCAACTACACGATTTATTTAATAAAATCACACAAAATTCTCGTCGGATCGATCTGGTATATATATTTATATATATATATCTATATGTTTTTCTAAAGCGTTCGATAAGATTAATGATAAACTGTTAATTTACAATTTTAGTCGGTTTGGTTTTCCGGAAAACTTATTGCCTGATTTTGAAGGACCTTTTTGGTCGCATTCAATAACTGTTATGCAATTCCACCTTTTCTTGGGAGGTCTTTGTTACGTCAGGTGTTCTTCAGGATAATCGTTTAGGTCCTTTATTATTTATTTCATTTGTTAATGATCTTCCCTTTTGTGTTCAATTTTCCAAAGCTCAAATGTTTGCGGATAATGTGACAATTTATTACCCCGTTAACAGCGTTTCTGACGTTATATCGGCTTCAATCCGATATAGGGTATTTTAGTGATTGGTGCTTTACTAATGATGCGGTGTGGAACTTCTCCACTTCATACAAATTACTTTATTAACGATTATTTGTTTGAGAGTATATCAGTATATCTTTTAATAAAGATTTATGTGTTGTGCTTGATTCCAGACTCAAATAAGAATACTATTAATAAAGCTAAGTCTAGGTTAGCCTTTATTAAAATATGGTCAAAAGAAGTCAACGATTCTTATATATGTACATTTACATACTCTATACTTTTCTTATTCATCCGATTTTAGAACATTTCGTTTCTGGCTGGTGACCCTGCAATAAATGCCAAATTAATAAAATTGAGTCCGTTCAAAAGAACTTTCTTATTTTTGCTTTACGTAGCCTCCCTTGCGATCCAAAAAGGATCCTTCCCCATTATGAACATAGGCTTAACCTTATTCATTTACGGTCATTGCATAAAAGACGTGAGACGATGGGTGTTATCTTTATGTTAAAATTGATCCGTGATTACTTGTACTCTTCATATCTAACTAACTGGGTAAATGTCAATGTTCCCAAAAGGTTTACACGTTTTATTATATTCCGTTAAGGATTTCTCAATGTCGCACGATGTTTTGATCAATTGAACGATTCTAGCAACATGATTAATGGTGTTTTATTGCTATGATCGTTGCCAAACGGTCCTTCTGTCTTCTTAATTATTATTGTTTGTAAATATATACAATTATAATAATTATAATTGTTTTTTTGTTTTGTTTTTTAGTTTGTTTTTGTGTTGTTTATTTATTTTCCTCTTTTATTTCATTTTAAAATTATAAATTATTTCGTTTGTAATAAATATTTATTATTAAAACGAAAGAATTAAATAAAAAATAAATAAATGTTTACAATGTGTGTGCTTCTAAATATGATCGCATGTGAGTAAGAAGAAGAAAGACAAATAAAAAATGTATTGGATATCCTCTACACTTCGCTAACTGTTATGCAAGCCCGTCGACCCCCAATCAAGTTTAAGTTTTTAATTTTGTGGCTGTAAGGTAACTTTAGTGTTTGGTGTTACGGCCGTGACAGGTTTGTCTAATTTGCATAGAAACTTGCAAAAACTATTGTAGAAGTACCCATATCTGAATTTCGTGGTCGTGAGATTGCCAAAAATCTACGGCCTGACGGACTTGCACACTTTGAGGCTGGGCAAGGGTATATACATTCTTTATGCGGTCTTTTGCTTTTTACAAAGAATATAAGAAACTTGGTATATCTCTATCTATCTTACGTAAAGGGTATAAAAGTAAGCACTTAACTAAAAGAGCCTGCTTAGAGCCAGGCAAACAGTTTGTTTAGAATGCCGCGTAGTGGATATAACTGACAGGAACATATTTATAGACACTGTGTCACATAATAAAATTGTAATTGCAGAAGGTTGGGCAAAGAAAGGGAGGAAGCCTTCAACTAGATAGCCCACCAGTGCCCATATCATCACCATGCGACTTACGCCATGTCTTGCTGGCATGAATTAAACGATTATTACGTATTTTTATGTTGAATTTGTTTTGCATTGTTGGTGATCTTGTATATGCCACTGATCTGGTGTTCTGGTGTTCTGGTGTTCTAGTGTTTCTGTTGTTGTTGTCATTCACTTTTTAGTTAATGATCGTTGGCCTGTGTAACAATTTAATGTTAAAAGTCTTGCTAGGAGACCGGTCCACAAAAATGAAGTGCTCTTTACGTAGTACTTTTATAATAGTTATGGTAGTGGTGTTGTTTATGTTGGTTTGACCAAATGAATAGAGCAGTCACATCACAATGTATGTGTATGTTAAGCTTACTTAATTTTCAGTGCTTAACAGACAATTAAAATCCAATTAATTCTGACTTTTATTGTGGCAAAGCCGCTTAATGCTTTGTACATATGTTATTAAGCTTAGCTGAAGGAACACACTCAGCCTACTACTGCTCCCGCTATTACATTGCAATTTCTCTATGTCAAAAATGTCGTCGGT
The DNA here is from genome assembly GCA_949710015.1 of Crataerina pallida. Taxonomy (NCBI): domain Eukaryota; kingdom Metazoa; phylum Arthropoda; class Insecta; order Diptera; family Hippoboscidae; genus Crataerina; species Crataerina pallida. Next base: position 11,023,527 of record OX453291.1, read on the forward strand.
AAGTTTTGGTTTAGGTGTTATTGTAATCATTTATGGATTGTAGTCTGTGTTGTTATTTTAATATTATTATTGTTAAAATAATCTATTGGATGTTTTTTGTCTATTACAACAATAATCTCCAGGTGAGGTGGGGGATATACTAAATTCATATCATTCCATTTCCAATACCCAGAAGAAGCCTTCTAAGACCCTACAAAGTATATATATTCTTGATTATCGATCTAAACGTATAAGTCCGTGTGTCTGTCTGGCACTCTCACGGGCGCAAATTTTTGAGATATTGAGTTGAAATTTTGTGCAGTCACTTTTCGTTTCAGCGACGCCTCCAAAAGTTGTCCCTTTAAAATTGATTTTTAGAAAAATTGAACCTTTTCTTTTACAAAATTACTGATTTAGAATTGCGCTTTCAAAATTTCAAAACAAATCTTAGAAATCTTAGGCAATTCCAAAAAACTATTGAAGGATACGAGCTAAAGATGTATTCTGAAGAAACAAAATATTCCGTTAAAAGAGTAATAATTTATGAATAATTTTTACAATCATAAGATGTGCTCAATAGCTATTTAAAATGGGTAAAATCGGTAAAAATCCACGCCCACAATCGACAAAAATCTATTTATCTTTCACTTTACTTACTACTTTATAGGGTCTCTGACGCCTCCTTTTAGGTGTTGTAAACAGTATGACAAAATTAGTATACCCGCATCTTGTAGGGAGGGTATAAAAATGACATAGTAAAGCTACTGTACATATACAAATTTTGTAATGCGTTTTGACTAATTTTTTTAAATTCAGAAAATTTCACTTATTATCCAAAAGATTGCCATCCTTTGCAAAGATGCTGCAAAAGAACTGTGTCTACATGTAATCCGCATTTCCTGTAGCTTACATGAGTAGGAGAGTATCGTATAAATTAAATAAATAGATCTGCCTAACTCTACTATATTCTGATTTAGGAAACACGGTACTCATAAGACATATATAATATAAAATTTTGACTTAATTTAAATCCAAAATACGCAGAATATCTCTCCATAGTTACATTACTTCACACTACTATAAGAAGATTTTTTCTATAAAAGTATTGACTTTTTATATCATATCCCAAGTCTGGCCTTTCACGCTACCCAACACCAAGGCACATTAAGCAGACATAAAGGTGTGTGTTAAGAGTGCCATTAAAACGGGCCTGTGTGGGTTAACAAAACATATATATTCTCGTTATATTTATTTACTCCTCTTTGTTCTGGCTTGTTATACCATCTACAAAATATGGGAGTATACTAAGTTTGTTGTTTCGTTAACAACACTTAACCTATGGAAAAGAAAATATTAGACCTTGTTGAACCTCCTAAACGGTAAGTGCTGCACCCATCTTTAATTATAGAGATCGACTCAGAATATAAATCTAAAGCGATGTAACCATATGCTTGCCCGTCCATGTAAATTTGTGCGCAGTCTTTAGGTATTTCATGATGCAATTGTTGTACTTTTCCATTTTTCTCTACTCGGAGACTGTTTTGCTGTTAATATAATAATATCCTTTTACTGGATCGATAAGTTTTGTCTGCTCAATATTATATATACACTCACACACTGTAATAGTTTTACGCATTAAATCATTTCGTTATCCAGGCTGTACAATTTGGTGCTTATGTGCCGTGGAGTGCATATACGTATTAGTCAAAATTGTGTTTTTTACATAGGTGTATGTGTGTAAATGTTCAGGCATTTGTTTCTCATGGAGGCGTATAGTGAAACAGGCAAATGTTGGGTTCATGTGCTTATATACATATATACGCACTATATATTGATATAGTGATATATAGAGGTGTGCACTAAAGTAAATCTAATGAAGTAGTTACCACATACATATAAAATGTACGTTGTATATACAATATCTAAAGGTCTTTCTTTCATTTTTGAACAGCATGAGTCAGGTGTAAAGCAACGATTTTCATGTATGCACACATACACATACATTTTATATAAATATATAAGTATTGTACATACAGCTTCAGGCAGCAAAAGAGGTTTTTGTTGCGAGCCTTGGTTTAATGTCCTTTCATAAGAGCCTGTGCGAGAGTTGATAACAGTTTTGCTTTGTAGTCGCACTTGTTATATTTAGCTGTTATACTCTAACGGAAATTTACACGCATAGTCTGCTCATCATCATCGCGTTAGTGTAGACACGTTGAAAAATATGTTCAGAGCGTGTAACGAGTTGTTTGTTGGTTGGTGGCTCTAAAACAACAACAAACAATAAATGTATTACATATGCCAGGAATCAAATGCAATATAAAATATTTCTCTTTGCTCCGTTAATTATTGTTTCTCTTTTTCTCCCTTTCTTTCTTCTATGTACCTACGTCCGACCTATCTGTCTATCAATAGCCGCATTTTGATTGTATTTGCCGGCGTGTCTGACATGTCAATTACCAGGGCTCAGTGTTTTCAGCCATGTAACAACAGCAACAACAATAAAACACACAGCCACAATATCATTTAAATTTTTATATACATTTATGTGTAGCAAGTAAAAAAATTAAATTTGACTTAGGCCAAATCTTAAATACCCTCCATATTTACATACAAATGGTGGGCGTGGTAGGTACAGAATCGTGACCATTTTAAATGCAGAATCTAGAAGTGCACGTACAAAAATTCAGTTCAATATCTCAAAATTTACGATCGCAAGAACGCCAGCAACAGACGGAAGCACGATTTACGATAACACATGTCTAGATCGACTTAGTTTTTGATGTTGTTCAAAAATATATATACTTTGAAGAGTACCCAGAGACTTTTCTCCTTCTGGGTGTTGCAAACAGAATGAAAAACTTAGTATACCACCACCTTATGTGGAGGGTAAGAAAATGTTGAGTCTTAGCCTTCACAGCCAGACAGAACCTGTCAGTAATATCTGCTAAAATATTGTGCTGCATATTTGTGTACTAAATTCCTCAAAGACGTAAACATTGTTGCGAGTACGTATTTTATTGATTTTTATTATTATTTTATTTTATTATATTTAAGCCCTCCTTCTGGCGCTTTAGCTCGATGGTGAGTATGAAAATCGTAATATGTGAAACTATGATTAAAAAACTTAAAAAATTAAATATCGTCAAGTTTGAATTTACCCGTTCACTCCTCCTGTGCTAGCACACGAGTGTTTTAACTGCTTCAAAATTTTTGGTTTTTCTGACAACTATTGAATGATTTAAATTATTTTTATAATTTAAATTAAGTAATGTGTAGGAAGTTGGCCAGACTTATTTGCCCTACACTTCAGTCAATTATTAGATCGAGTAAATTACAAGATGTTTTTATTGGGCGTGGCAAAAGGAAAACAAAAATTGTGCAAACACCATTGTGGAATGTGAAACATTTCAAAGATTTTCTCACACTCACATGCACACTTTTCTTATCTTCACTACATAATGTACTGCTAATAAACAATTTTTCTATAGATGTTTGTGGTTGATAGGGAACAATTGAGTAGTTTTGGCTACATTTGCATAAATTCCGTTTTGCGTGATTTCTTCGTATAAATTATGAAAAAGACGAAAACAAAAAATACGGTTCAACTTGTCAAGCTTTAATGATCAAAGTTTTATCTTTTATATTTCGATGAGGAAACGGATTTGTAAAAACTGATTAGCAAAATAAAATATTTACCAAAAAATTTTATATTTAAGACCATAAAGAAGGAGAACAGGAAAAGAAGTCGAGAAATTTTCTTTTTAACTCAGAATTTGATGACTCAGTGTCTGTCACGAGTATATAAAGCCGCCTTTTTGTTTGTTCTTTTGTTTTGTCCCCCCTTACGCTTTGCTTTCTAAATATTTTCGCAAAACTATGCAAACAAAAAAGGTCCAGAATGAATGTAAGAAGCAAAATCTTAAAGTATTAGCTCTGCACAGTATCAGATGATAGCAGCTGAACAAAAGGAACAACTTTGCAAATTTGTGAAAAATGAAACACCAAATCTTTCTATACTCTACACCACAAGTGGTGAAAGGGTATATAAAATTTGTGCGGATGTTTTTAACTTCATTTGTGCGCAAGGGTTTGACACTTCGATGAAATTTGATACAATAGCGTACCTTGACCCAAGGAACTCATTATTAAAAATGGTTTAAATTAAACAATTTTTAATACCCTTAATTTATCAAATTATTTTAGAAACTGTGACCACTTCAGATTTTGCTTCGATTGATGATAAATGATATAATTGGTGGGTGAGACAACACTTGCACAAACTCAGTAGACCTTCCCTGTACAAAAATTTTCACAAGGTGACATGACTAGTGAATATTGTTACAGCTAAACAAATTGTAGTGCAAAATAAATTGTGAAAGTAAGTGGTGTAGGGTATGAAACGGTGCTGCTTGACCGACATAACATTTTCACTTGTTTCTTTGCTTTGTATGTAAAATATAAGGCCATAGAAACAAAATAGAGAGTAGTAGAAAAATGTCACAGTTTTACGCATACATTGTTTATGTATGTATAAGTATTTCTAGGGTTTTCGAAAGACATGAAAATATTTTCTTGCATATCCCCGCACACATTCGCAATATAATTTTGTATTGAACTTTCATTTTTATTAAATTACTTAATAATACATATTTCGTTTATTTAAAGACCACTGAATATATTAGCATTCAATTTTTTGTGGGTTGTCAGCACGGATGCCTTCAGTTAATCAAAAATGAAATTCAACTAACGAATACTTTTAATCTGTAAAAAACTAAACTATGAAATTGTGCACACAGGTGCACATGTCGCATTTACTTATTACGGCGTTATAATTTTAAAATATTAACTATTAAATGCAAAAATGGTGTTAACAATTGCTAGATTGAATTCGGGCAGATGGTCAAAGGCTGGTTCGTTTAAACGAGTACAAGTAAGAGAGGAATGAATACGAAAATTCGCAGACCAAATGTACCATCAAATGAGTTTAAGAAAAATACTCTAAAATAAAAACAAGTAAAATATTATAGTCGGCCAAGCCCGGCCATCAAATACTCTACATCGTTTCAATTATTATATAATTTGATTTTTATACCCTACACCACCTGTGGTAAAGGGTACATTGGGTTTGTGTGAATGTTTGTAACTCCTAAACAGCATATTCCACACCCACCTTCAATTATATTTATAGATACAGAATCAAAATCTGAATCGATTTAAGAATGTCCGTCTGTCCGTTTGTCAATGTAAATTCATGCGCAGGTCGCATTTTTTGAGATATTTCGATGAAATTTGGTACAAGGATATGTATTGGCCCAGAGGGGATCCCTTTTGAAAATGGATAGGATCGGATCATTTTTACAAACAAAAAATAGAAAAATGTTTGTGATATATTTATTATTTTGAAATTTTTGAAAATACAAGTATAAAAAATCAAATTTTTCATTTTACAACAACGTCACCTATCCAAAAATTATTATATCCTAGTGAAAACGCCAATGATTATTTGGTCATATACAAAATATATGTGACAACGCTTAAATATAATTAATTGGATTATCTGTTATCTACAATGAAGTTCAAATTACTATATTCGGACATTTTGCCCGCCTTTAGATATTGAAATTTAGATCGGTGGTAATAGTAAAAAAATGAAGAGGAGTTTCATGGGTAATGGGCATGGAGTTCGTCCATATTAATTTTGAAACATGTAATTAAACTAAAAAAGCCTTGCTGGTGGACACGGATATTGTTCTTGTCGTGGTTTCTTTCATACAGAATGATGAACTTAGTGTACTTTTTCGCTCAGATGCAAGGTATAAGAATCGGACGGATAATAAAAAGCATGAAATAAGAATGATAAAAAAAATTGACGGCCGAAGGCTGTGAAATATTAAAGTAGCTGATGTGCTAAGCTGCTTGCTTGTCTCTTCGAATTTTACGCCAAATGTTTATTTGTCTGTCTGCCGATACATACAAATACGCAGAAGCATTAGCTAAATGATTTTTATATTTTCTGGGTTATGTTTTTATATTGTTGTTATTATGTGTATTAATATTATATGTATTTTTATTTATTTATCTCCTCATAAATAATGTGGTTGCCCTTCCGAGCGTTTGTCCTTATTCCAATTAAAGTCTTGCTTCGTTTTCATTGCCTTATTAACAAGTGTAACTTGTAACAGATATGTGTATACATGTGGTGGTGTGTTTACATATGTAGTTATTGAATTTCATTATAAATCCTTTAAGCTAATTAAACCTCGCCTTTATATCGTACCATATCGTAGTTGTCAGGTCAATGTGGTTGTTATAGTTACATTTAAAGTTAAAAACGGGACAAGAGTACACTAGAACACGCCATACATACATTATTTAAACAGTGTTTGGCAAGTAATCGTTCCCATCAGCCAAGGTTAGCAGAAGTATAGGAAGCAGTAAGTGAATATTTCAATTATTTTTTATTTATATATGTTTTTACTTTGTCTACCGCAAGTGTTTGATTTAATGGGTTAGTTCCTCCCACGATATGACTAGAATAACCACTATATTTGTAAACAAATATTAAATATTATAATACAAGAGGAGGCGAAAAAGGTATCCATAAATTTCACAACAACAATATCTTGTTTTAAGCTTAAAAACAGTTTAATTTTTTGGCCACATAAACTTTAAGATTATACAAAAACACCTAAGAAAACTGAGTTTGGCTTAGGCCAAATCTTAAATAGCCTTCACATCCATAACGGTGGGGGACATATTGCGCCCTCTAATAGTGTATGTCTTACGTATCAGTATCAGCTTGGTAGTCTAGTTTTATGGTGAATATGATTTTTTGTAAATTGTGGGCGTGTATGTTATTTGACTACGCTCATTTTTGCACAACGAAGCAAATATTTATAGATGACCGTTTTGGCTCATTTTAAATAGCGATCTGCGTGCAAAAACTAAAAGTATCTATGTACAGCTCAATATCTCAAAATTTACAACCGTGAGAATGCTAACAACAATAACAGAGGAACTCGATCGGATCAAATTTTGATGCACTTGAAAAATATATATACTGAGTAGTTGCAAACAGTATAACAAACTAAATACATCCCCACTTTATGTGGGGTGTATAATTGGTAGCGTACTATACTCTCCATATAATGATTCGTGTTTACTGATACAGCTAAAATAATTGTAGAATAATTTGGGAACTAAGAGTATTTTGTATTTTGTGTGTGTAGCAATCAATTATTAAATAAGAGCAATAAATGTTAGACATCAAATGGCGAATAAACTAACTGAGTGTGCAAAAATAAAAACAAATTCTGGTGATTGAAGGATTGGTAGGGGATCGGGGCGTAGCAGTACTTGTGGCTTTTAATTTCTCCAAATGTTACCCAGGACACGCACATACAAGATATATATGTCAAACCATAAAACAATAAGTGACATGGCGCCCGCAAAACAATAAATGACAGAGACAACAATAATAATAACAACAACAACAAGACCAACCAAGAAGAGGAAAAAAGAAATGCGCTTAACATAGAAATAACGTCATGTCAGTTTGTTGTTGCTTGTTGACTAGAGCCAACAATGATCAATGGAATAAGCTTAGAAGTGGACAAGCCAGCAAGCCAACACACGCACAGGCACTTTCAAAACACAATGATTTAATTGTGTGGTAAAGCCTTAGATCATTATAATAGACACATGTGTGTGTGTGTGTGTGTGTGTGTGCATGTATGTGGTGCTATTGTGCCATGTGTAGTAGCAAGAGGCAAAGAGCAAGTGATTTTCCTGATCAACACAACATAACAGCAGCACCAGCTTCAGAACGAACAAAAACAAATTTGCATGTGATTCGTGAAGCACCAGCAGTAGCAAGAAAATGCTCACACAACTACAACTTGAATTAAATCAGCAGTTACAACTGCTATTAACTCAACATTCGATGTTATTGCGTTTGTATGCAACATCATCTTGTGGCCATTGCAAACCGCTGCAATAACACAAACATGCCAAAAACTGACGTTAATTAGTAAATGATCACACAATACGAACATATATATATAAGAAATTTATGGCAATGAAGAGAAAGTGACAGAGCACAGTATGTACTCTTGTTTAAACATATGCCACGACAATGTACATGCACTGAGTTTGCGTGGCCGCTTGAAGGCTAGTTGAAAAAGCTGTAAATTTCATGGTGAATGATAAATCGATCACCAGCTTTTGAAATGATTTCGTTTGAAAATTGATACTTAAACGCTACGTAAGTATAAAAAGTGAGAATTGAAAAATTTTAAAAAGGCCACTTAGAGGTGGTAATAAAACAGAATTCACCCATTCCATATTTGCAGAGCAACCCAAAGAGAGAACTTCGGTATTGATGTGGTTAAGATCGAAAGAAGGCAGTCAAAAATATTCGTCACGTAATAACGTAGATATTTATTGACACTTCCTAAAAAAGAGACGGCATTACATATGATTGCAATTGCATAAATGAATAAAATCGAAAATGGATACGCGTACCGTATTACATAAAGAACGGCTTGTCGTGTTATTACGAACCGTTCCTTCATTGTGCATATTTTGCCAAAACATTAACGAAATTTGAAAAATTCAATATGAACCCACGCCCATCTTTGGGAGACACATTATGGGTGTTTATATATTTTAGTGGTTTATCTAGATTTTCTAAATAAATTTAGAATAAATATTTCTGATTTATGTTCACAGAAGAGATTGGAAAAATGGACGTGATCGATCAAAGTGCACCCACATAGTATTTGAAAATTTAATAACGTATTATTGCCGCTTGTTCTTCGACATAATATAACGTTTAAGCGATAATACACGTTTAAGAATGTTAGCTTTTTTATAATACCCACTTGTGTGTGTGTATACGTACAATATATGTAAATGTTTACTGTACACAGTTATTTTGTATTTACGTACTACACACCGACGAAAGTGAAATTGAAAAGTTTTCTTTTACTATCAAGAAAATAGTACCCGGTTCCCATTTATATAAACGAGTAACACTCCCACGCCCCCTTCCTATGTATACGAAATATGTAACAAAAGAAAGAAAAATACAAATAAGAAGAAGCCGACGAAGCTGGAAAGAACAAGAAAGTAACAGCAGCCACAACAACAGATCTGCTATTTATCTAGGTACGTGTACATACGTACATACGTACATACGTACATACGTACATACGTACAATACATACTTTTACTATCACTTTCTAGTAAAATCAGTTATCAAATGCGCGTTTTCACATAAACTTGCTGGCTGCACAAAGTTCAAACTGTTCCATTTTATACTATACATACATATATTGTATGTGTGTTTGCGGGCTGGTACACATACACATTCCCATACACATATTTATGTGTTTTAAAATGTGCTTCTATTATGCACAGTCAATGCAACTAATGCTTTTTATGTGTAAATATAAATGTATACATTTATAGCTGTGTATATATTGCCGCCTATATTATACTATATATAAGTAAAGAGAATTCCTTATTCTCTGACGACCTTGTGTTAGATGTCGCCGTGGCAGAAATGTTTTATGCATAAAAATAATATTAAATTTTGTTAGGGTACGAGAGAGTGAGTGTGACAAAAAGGATTTCAAGACCATTGCGAGAAACCTTATATGAGTAGACATTGTAGTTGTACAACTCACAGCATACGGGTAAAGACTGGAAAATTAAAATAAAAAATGCAATAAAATGAGCTAAAAATCTATGTTGCATACATAGACACATAGAAAGTTTCTTAGACTTGTGTTTGTCTGGAAAATGTCTAAAAAACTTTGAGCTAGACACAGAGGATGTGAAGGTATGTGTGTGACAAAAACTTTTCGTCTATGTGCTAAGCATTGGTTATGTACTTTCTAACGTGTATGTATATGGAGTTGACCAAGTTTATAATTAGCCAAAACTTTTAGGTATACATAAAGCTATCAAGATCAAGTTCGGCTATGTGATACCTACTACACATACTCCACCAGGAAATTTTTATATTATAACAAATTTACGCGATACACACATTCGGAATGCCTCCAAAATAATATTTTTAACGTCACCCCATGAATGCGTTATAGTGGTAAATTGTTCAGGTAATGTTTACATTTATTTGGGTTTTGGAAATAATTTATTGTATTTAGGAATATTTTATTTTAAATCTTTTAATACAATTTACTTATTTTCCACATACGCTTTCACAAAATTGTTAGCAAAACAGACTTTATCCTAAGACGTCAGAATATCGCTTGACGTTCAAGACGTGCTTCTATGCGTACCCACTTCCTTATATAGAATGAATATTTTACCGCTTAAATACTCTTCCAAATAAATACCCAGCTTGCAAGTCGAGTTTTGCGCTAAATAACTTTGTAATTGTCTGTAATTCTGCCTCATGACCCATTTTGCTCATTTTACATAGCGATCTAAAAAATTTCACCTCATTATCTTAAAATTTGCGACCGTGAATATTTCGTCAACAACAAACAAAGACACGAACATACATACCTAGATCGATCTGATTTTGATGCGGATAATTAAGAAAATTTATACTCTGTGGGGTCTCTGACGCCTCTTCTGGGTGTGAAATGAAATGAATGAAATGAAAATTATAGTATGCGGAGGGCATAATAAATTGAAATTGAAATGAAATATTATACCTATACCCGTACCCTGCCATATAAAAGTTACATCATGAATCTTTATAATTTGATATGTGTACACTTGAAAAAAGATTTTAATAAAGGCATACATTTAATCAATAATCAATGTAAATGAACACAACCAAGGACATAAACTAACAGGATATATAGGAGAGAGTTTTGAAAAAGGATTTATTTTTCATCTGCAATGGATGAAGCAATTTAAGGTAGAGACGAAGGCACTTATAATTCAGATAAGACTAGGTATAAATGAATATGGCGGGGAGAAGAGGAGAAGATCTAATTTATACGGGAAACAGCTTGCAATGCTAATGTCGGCAGCGTGTGCGTTAGAAAAAACTACCTTACATGAATGCAAACAAACCCCACGCACTGTCATGGACACCACTAAGTCGGTTCGAATTTTTATATTATCAAGAAGATATATTTATGAAATATATGTCTAAAGTCGTAAACCGATTCGAATTAACGCACCTACCTAAGAGACATAAGCAGTGCCACCTCTTACTAAATAAGTCTTCCACTTCCACCTAACACTTGTGATTAAAGATTGTCCATTACTAAAATAGCAACAATATAATGTGCACCACACATTATACAATGATGTTGTTTTTGTAAGTTTATGTGCAGTAGCCGAGAGGCACGGGAATTAAGGCTCAAAAATTATTTTTCATATGCAAAAAGAAAAAAAAATTGAAACATTTAAACATTGACGCACATGGACGCATTTCTACCAATATATACGCACCTATTAGTGCTTAGTCATACATGAAGGTACAAAATTCTTGCACATGATTGTATATGTGAATGTGTGTGGGGTTGCAGTCTTAGGCCACACCCTCACCTAGTTGTGGCAACGTTTGCTATTGGCTAAACTACACATGATGAGCCCTCTCACTTTGCTTTTCGGCGGCTCGACTCAACACGCCGACCAAGCCAACGCACAACCATTAAAACCCGTAAAACAACAGCAAAAATAATTAATGTATGTATGAATATGCATGTGTTCAAATGTATGCAGCTGACAAAAACAATACTGCGACTAATGCTGCTTCTGCCTCTGGTGCTGCCCTAACTGCTGTTACGACATGCACTGCTTGGTATACTTGGGGTGTTCTTGCGAGGGTGTTCTTTGGTCATGTATACTGGTGCGACATCAGTGGCGGTGGTGGTGGTGGTGATGGTGATATTTACTGCATTGCACAGTGCTACTATTTTCGTGCAGGTTAACGTATCGAACAGGCAGACAGCCAACTTTTTGCATAACTGTCTGACTGCATGGCTGTTGGCTTATGTGACTCGCTGTCTATTATAACACTATGATGAGGGTGGTGAGTAATTTTCACAAGTATGCACTATACCGTACATGTTACTGGCTATTAAATAGTATGCTCACGGGGTGATAGGATGAAGGACACAGCAGTAATCATACATATGGATGTATTTTTGTGTTGCGAATCATATGTATTGAAGCCGATAAATGCCACTTTTTGCGATTTCTTTCTCTTTTCGTTTGTCTCACTATATTTTTTATGTTTTCATCGTCAGTCAGGATTTTTCTTTTATATACCCAAAGAAATATAAAGTACATGTGTTTATTAAACTGTGTGCGTAGGTGTACATTTACCAAAACATAACGAAAAACTATGTTTTAGATTAGTCGAGGTAGAACATATATGCTGTTGTGTTAGCCCCTCTGCCGGTCTATTTGTCTATTTCGTGTATTGTCGTGTATTATATTTCTTGTTTTTTGTTTGTGTTGGTGTTATTGTTGGTATTACTGTTTTGTAACTACGAAATTCTATATTTTGTTTTCATACCCATCATCACAATGATACGTGGGTATGTGATTTTTGTTCAAACGTGCGTAAGTACCAGAAAGAGTATATATATATTTTTGATCAGTATAGTAGAAAAATCGAGTTCCGCATTTAAGGCAATATTCGAGTTTTTCTGCGGTTTTCTATTTAAACTGAACAAAATCGGACCAAAAACACTCCCACAATGCCATCGATAACCCTACACCCGGAGCTTTTAACACTCTCACTATCGTAATCATCATAAACGTCAAAAGTGTCCCTTTAAAAATGGGCAAAATCTGTTCACGGACTAGTCCACAACTTTAATAGGTTCACCGTGCCAATGACTTTTTTTGTACATTCTAACGGTACATGAATAATCGAAGCGGCTGTTCGGAAGAAGTATTTAAAGGAAAATGGTTATTTTCGTATAACCCTTGAACCATAAGACTTGTAGACTTGAAATTTTGGTAGAAAAAATCCTTTATATCTTGCATTGAAAATGGGTTATATCAGAACACGGATAATTTTACCTTTTGGGATTTTTCCTCGGCACCAAATAACATTTTTTATTTTGTTTGACAAAAGCCAACGTTTACTGAACTATTTTATGATTCATTTATTTATCCAACTCTCTTTGGGTATAAAAATACTGTAATAGTACTGTTGTATAATAACCTTCATTATTTATAGAATATTTTAATATTATTAATATATATCAAGTGAGGGCTTAAAATACTTACATCTAAATGGCTCATATTGTAGGCGTAGTTTTGTTGCAACTTTAGGTAAAATATCGTTTGTATTTTTTCAATAATGATAAATCTTACTGTAGTAAGAAACGTGTCAGCTTCCGGCTTATTATCTTTTACAGTTTCTAGGAAATACAAAAAAAGACTTAAACGTGTAAGAAAACTAAATTTGGCGTAGGCCAAATCTTAAATACCCTAGACTACCAAACTGATACGTAGTATATACACTATTAAAGGACGTAATATATATATATTTGTCACGCCCACCGTTATGAATATGGAAGGTACTTAAGGTTTGGCTTAAACCAAATTTAGTTTTCTTACTTGTTTCTCCTTTTTTCATATTACTGGACCTTTAGACTATAACTGACGCTTTTCGTGATGTTGTAGTTCCCCTAAACAAACGTCGCACAAATTGGTAAATCTGACTGAAATTTAGTAAAGTATATTCGTATATGTAGGTAGTTTCTTATATAAAATGAGCGATATCGGATAAATGCCACGTCCACTGTAAAAATTAAATTTTAAAGTTTAAATTTAGGACTTAGGAAACAATCTTTGTCGGGCAGATTTCAAAAGTCCTTAAAAAAGACGCACACATATACGTGTCCCATCCTCATATTACTAATATATGTAGAGGGCATTCAATATTTGGTCTAAGCCAGGAAAATCTTTTTTTTGTGTTTTTGTTTTGTTTTTCAGAAAAATGGTTTTTCCCTTTATGTAATCAAGGAATTTATTTTGTTGTTGTAGTCTATTTCATATCTATTTTAGTCTCTACCTCTCCGAATTTTTCGGAATTTTTTTTTTTGTAACATTTTCATATCTACAGTAGTTTTCTATAGAATAAGTAGGTAGAAGGTTGGACACGTAGTGTACATATTTACACGCAGTGTTGGGAATTTTAGTGTGTTTTTGCACTCTTTGACTTCACTAGCAAATATGCATAAAAACTGAAGATACATCGGGACATCCAGTCCCAAATTAGAACATTTAATTTTTAGACTAAAATTTTTTTAATCCTAGGAATCTTTGCTCTGATACACAAAATTGGTAAAAAAAACAATAAAAGAAAAAAAAATTTATTTAAGTGAATTAAAAAATTTATCAAAGTATAATGTATTCAACACGGGAATATAACGTCATTATAATTATTTATCACACATTTACCAAATAGTAAAATCCCGCTACTGCACCTCCAAGTGTGGTTTTTTATAAATGACAGCCATGCTCGTAATTCGGCCACTCCCACTTTCGACACATAGATAAAAGCACTAAATATAAATTCGTATATATAATACCAATTTAAACATAATTTTCTGGGCGTGACATTTGAACGATGTCGCCCAATTTAGTTAGTAACCTAACAACCTTGACTAAGAATATTCAGTTCAATATCTTGTGAAAATTTTGGGAAAATGTTCAACACCCCTGATGGGTCATTAAAAAAGAGGGTTAGTCTAGCATTTGGGGAGGTTCTAAGCTACGAATTGTGAACGTCAGATATTTGTTTATTTTGCTCCCAAAAATTTCTGAAATTTATATATATATGTAGTTCACATTTTCACTTGATCTTGACATGTTGCAGGCACTATGAAGTTTGTCACCTATCTACCCTCACATGTACTATCTAAACGGATATTTGCTTCGAAAGAAAAAAAATCCCCAAATAAGTAGACCATCTAAACCGTATTGAATGGGGAATGGTGCAGAATATGTAAAATGTATATGAGCGTATATTCGTGTGGTAAAAGATGTTCACCATTTGGCTGCAGTTGGAGTTGCAAAAATGGAATAAGAGAAACATGAAAAAAGTATTTTCTTTTGAGCCATAAACTACAATTACAAAGCAGAAAAACAAAAACAGAAAAAAGGAGGAATAGAAGAGGAGTAGTAAAATTGACTGACATGTGCAGATGTCCTGCCAATCAATGAAAACGGTTGAATGAACATGAACAATGCGAAAAGCAAAAATTAGACAAACTCGAAAGGGATGTAGAAATGGGTGGTAAGAAGAGCGTATCATTTTGAGCGTAATATTACTTTAAAATTTTTTGTCCATAGATTAGTAGATGTAAATGAATTAAGGAAAGAAAACGTTTGAACAGAAACATTTTCTTCGCAATGAGTATTTCAAATGCGATACATGTACATGTGAGTGTTCAGAAGTCTTGTTTCATACTTCACACTTCGCACTAGCTGTTCTTTTGTTGCAGTTTAGTCACTCGCTGCTCTTGAAAAGCTAAATAAAGATGTTGGCACTCTCTGAGTCAAGTTGGGAGTTTGCAAGTTTAAAGTTTTTGGCTTGTACGTTGAAGTTATACTTTAGAAATGATAAAAATCATTCAGAAAAGCAAGTTGTATGCTATGAAGATAGAAAAGAAATTATCGGGTTTGAGACAAACAAATGGCAGGGGTTACTTAAAGAAGCTATATGCTTCGAAAACGACCACTTTGAGTATTCCTTACATTACTATCATAAGAAAACGATTTATCAACGTATTTAAAGTTGAAATGGAAATATTGTATGTTATACCCCCACCTTGCCATCGAGGGTAAAATCACTGCCAATGAGAATTCATTTAAATATATACACAATGTTGTCACTTATTAATAGGTTTTGTATTTGTTTTAGGCTGGTAAGAGCCCAAATACAATATAATTTATTTATCCACACATAGAATTCATGATTCAAAACTTTTTGCGTAATCTACGTTGGTCCAGCTATTTCTAGGACGTCCACCGTAAATTAGCATGAAAAAGCTTACTTACTGATATTTACTTCTATGTTCATATTGGCTCCATCCCATAGATTCCCATGTTACACCTTCGCAAAATTATCTTCCCACACATTTAGCTCAACCTTCTTATGATTGCTTTACAGTGTTTTATCATGAATTGTTAGTTGATTCGTAACTCTTTTATGTTTGCTGTAAATATATTTCAAAACAAAATTTGTTTCTCTTTTTTATACTTCGACTTTATCGATTTGTCCTTCTTCATACACATCGTTTACAATTTTTAATTAGAAATTGTACACATGAGTTGTTCCCTTAATGAATGTTATTGAGCACGCAAAACTAATCAAATTGTTGTTCATACATATTTTTATATTCTTTCTTTTTACTATACGTGCGGTATGCATTAGAAACACATTCAATTTAATTTTATTGTTTGTGGCATGGGGCATATTCAGTTTATGCGGATGTTTGTACCTCCTATATGGGTAACAACGAACCGCACTTTCTGAGTCCATAGGTGCCCATCCGTAATACTGTCTATATTGACCCTCGTTTTCTTTGTAAATGTACATTTTTGATTGCGGCTACAAATAAAATTTTATGATACATTTCGATGATATTTTGGATATGTTTTGGCTCAAAATGATAGGAGTCACTCCACACTTCTATAATTTTGAAATACGTCTTTCCACGACGAGGGCGTAAAACTTGGTGATAAACAGCCGTTCGGCAACAATTAATCATAATGTGACAAAAAGCTTCAATTCCCAAAGTTTCTTAAGAAAATAAATAAAATTTTTTAGACCAAACATTATTTGTTTAGTCTTTTTTTTGAATCTCTCAGATCAATGCAATAAAACAATTTATTAAATAAAATTAAATAAATTATGTTACTTGTATAGCTTATGGTATAAGTTATGAAATAGGAATGAAATGTCTTGTACAACAAAACCTTTCTTAACTGACTTGAATAGTTGAGAAGATGATGATGTTGTTTAATATATTAGGATAAAGGAGCGTTTTTATATAATTATGTACAATTGATAAATCAAAACTGGAACGTTTCAAAAAAAGTATTTTCGAATAATTCAGTTTTTATTTATATAATGAGGCAGTTGGGGCATGGTCTAAAAATAGTTAGAAAGGATTATGGAATGATACAGTGTCCAGTTTCGTTCCGAACTATTGCATTATTGCCAAACTTATACTACATAAATTAGATTTATATGCATGTGTGACTGTCTACCTACCTGCAAACCCATCTAGCAGCTTGCTTTGCACATTCCAAATAAATAAACTTGAAAGTCAAAGATTACTTTTTAAAGAACTTTTCACACTTAGAGGAGATGTTAAAGGTACTTCGCTTAAATGCACGATTCCACAATATGTTTAATAAAATTTAATACAAAATAAACGGCATCGAAGTATAATGAGGAATATGGCACCTTCAGTAGCAGCAAATGAAGTAAAGAAGCAACAGTACATCCAATAAGTTTAGCCCGCCCTGCCAGCTGCATTTAGGAAGCACAAAAACATGTTAAACTGCCAGCAATTGGTGAACTTCGAAAAGCAGGCTTTCCATTTCTTTCACACGTTTCATGTTTAGCAGATAAGTTTGTATGCTTGCGAAATATATACAATTTCATACACTTACCTATGCACTTGCACATATAAATAATTGAAGAATTAATTGAAGAAAGAGTGCCTCGTAGTATATTGAGAGATGAAGTGATATTTCCGTTTAAATTCAGGTTATTACTCCTATATTTATAATAGATAAATATAGGTTTTTGAGCAGCACGTAAACAACATAAGCTTAGACCGCTTGTTTCTTGACATGTGAAAGTTTTATTAAAAAAGTGTAAACCAAAAAACTTGAGTAGCTTTTGCAGTATTGTTGTATTTTTTTTCTTAGTATGTCTTCTAAAGTCTGAGTCTCTTCGCGTGTAGCGCTATTCGAAGTGTAAGAATAAAGGGGAAAAGAAAAGGAAGAATTCGGGTTTATTTTGGGGTATTTTAAATACAATATTTACATTAAAGGTGGGACAGGTTTCAGCCAGATAAAGCCAAAAGAAAGGAACGTAAGAACACGAATGTATATTTACCGGTGGAGGAAGGCGGTCCATCCATCAACCCATGAGAGACTTGGTGGACTCCTTGATATCCCTACACGATAAGACGTCCAAGCAGCTTAAGGCAAGGAGCTTGGGAAACGACACCACTACGCAAACCTCACCTTTGTTGACTCAAAGAGTCAGAGGAGAAAAAAGGAGCAGGACGGAAAAGTCTACTTCTGCTTCTGAAACCCCAGCGAAGAAAAGCAAACAAGAAAGCGTCAATTTAGTCCAAAGGGAACAAGGAAAAAATAAAGCGACCCCAGCAAAGGAGCCATGGGTTAAAGTGGTGGCAAAAAAAGGCAAACAGCCACCAAAACCTAGTAAGCCAAGGCCGGATGCAATTGTGATAGAGTCCAAGGGCCAACTAACGTACGCAGATATTCTTAGGAAAGTCAAGACGGACCCGAAGTTGTCAAATTTAAGTCAACGGTCACGAAAATTAGGAGGAAACAGAAAGGCGACCTGCTACTCCAGTTAAGTGACATCGGGGATAAGTCAGAAAAAATTAAAGATATAATTAGCAGTTCCCTGGGGGAACAAGCGTGTGTTAAAAACCTCACAGAGAAAGAAGTGATGGAAATAAAAGACTTAGACGAAGTCACAACAGCCAGCGACATAATTGAGGCCTTAAACCCTCATTGCGATAATCGGGCGCAGAGTATATGTGAAGTTTTAAACCTTCGGAAGGCGTATGGCAATACACAGACTGCCTCTATCAGAGTTCCGGCAGATACGGCTAAAAAACTCCTGGAATTAGGAAAAATGAGGATTGGATGGGTCATTGCTCGAGTAAGGGCATAAAAATCATTGAAAAAATGTTTCAAATGCCTTGAGTTTTGACATACAGCTAGAGGTTGTAAAAGCAACACTGATCGTTCGAAATTGTGCCGCCGTTGCGGTCTCGAAGAACATATTGCCAAAAACTGCGTTAAGGACCCTCTTTGCATGTTGTAAAAATAACCCTAGCATCGACGACATGTAGCAGGGAGACATGTAGCAGGGAGCGGACGGTGTCCAGTATTTAAGAAAGCCTTATCGAGCTTAAAATGCTAAAGGTACTACAGATCAACCTTAACCACTGCGAAGGAGCTCAAAGCCTACTCGAGGAAACAATCAGGGAAAAGGATGTGGACATCGCCTTAATAAGTGAGCCTTATAGACACTTAGACAATACTACATGGGTTAAAGACCAAACTGAATGCGTCGCGGTTTGGTCATGCGCACAGGAAGATGTCGCATACTCATCAAGGGGTTTTATAAGAGTCAAAATCAAAGGGATTTTCTTCTATAGCTGCTACGCTCCACCCAGATGGACGCACAACGAATACCAAGACTTCCTAGATGCTCTGGCAGCGGACGCTAGATTCAGACACCCTATTATTATTGGTGGCGATTTTAACGCTTGGGCAACAAACTGGGGTAGTAAATCTACAAACGCAAGGGGCCGCAGTTTACTCGAAACTTTTGCCTCCCTAGACATAGCAATCGCAAACACGGGAAATAAGGATACCTTCAGGAAAGAAGGAAAAGGTTCAATTATTGACATCACGTGGGTGGACAGCTTTCTTGCCAGAAACATACCGTGGTGGATCAGCGAGGAATATACCCATAGCGACCACCAAGCAATTATGTACATCATTAGAAATGCCGCAAAGGACAACAGGCAGCACGTTATAACAACTGGGCCTAAATGGAAAGTCTCAAGCTTGGACAGAGAAATAATGAAAGAAGTCCTAGGAATGACTGTAATCAATCAGAACCCAGCAGAAAAGATGGCCGAAGACTTAGTCTCGATAGTAAAGGACGCCTGCGATGCTTCTATGCCTAGAAGGTGCCGAAATAGAAGAAATAACCCATGTTACTGGTGGAATAATGAAATTAAGTCCCTAAGGGCATTATGCTTGAAAGCCAGAAGGAAAATGCAAAGATCACGGAATAGGCCAGGGTTTACAGAGCGCCTAAACGAATTTAGAACGCTAAGGAAAGCTTTACAATCGGCTATAAAAACAAGCAAAAGGCGATGCTTTGAACAAATTTGCGCGGAAGCAAACGTAAACCCCTGGGGAACAGCCAAGGTGGTTACGAAAAAATTTAGCAAAGGTAGCCCCCAGCCTACGGACCCAGTGGCAGTTAGAAGTATTATTGACACCCTTTTTCCAAAGAGACCTGCTCGACCCGAGATAATGGTTGATATTTCGGGTGAGGAAATACAACCTATCACCATTGACGAGCTTAGAATAGCCACCAGAAATATAGCCGATTCCAAGGTACCAGGACCGGATGGCGTTCCTAACAAAGCACTTAAAGCGATGATCGAGGACAGGCCTGATTTATTTGTCGAAACATACCAAAAATGTCTGGAGGAAGGTACTTTCCCAAAATGCTGGAAGAGACAAAGCCTGGTGCTTATACCGAAAAGTAAACCAGAAGTGGGCGCAGTGCAGGCATACCGTCCAATATGCTTGCTGGACACTTTGGGCAAGATATTAGAGAGAATCATATACAATCGCCTTCTCCCGCTAGTGGAAGAAGCAGGCGCTTTGTCTGAATATCAATTTGGATTTCGGAAAGGCAGATCCACCATCGACGCAGTGGACTTAGTCACCAAAATAGCAGCTACAGCCATCGAAGGCAAAAGGTGGAAAGGGGGTGCCAAAGAATATTGCTCGGTGGTAACCCTAGACATCAAAAATGCATTCAATACGGCTAGCTGGCCTGTCATTTTGAATGCAGTTAAAAAAATTAAAAGCCCCAAATACTTGTTTAAATTAATCGGGAGTTACTTTAAAGACAGAGAATTACTATATAATACCAATGAGGGAACGAAATCCTATAATATATCCGCAGGAGTACCACAAGGTTCAATTCTTGGGCCACTGATGTGGAACTTGATGTACAATGACGTCCTAAATCTGCCCGTACCTCGAGGAGTGCAAATTATAGGATTCGCGGATGATATTGCTCTCGTAGCGGTGGCCAAACACATAAACGGAGTCGAAGCGGCTACAAATGGAGCTATACAAACTGTATGGGACTGGCTAAAATCGGTTGATCTTAAGCTGGCAGAACACAAGACGGAGGCGGTATTAATATCGAGTCGGAAAGTTACGGAGACAATCCATGTCCAAGTAGGAAACGTTACCATAACTTCCAAACAAGCCATCAAATACTTGGGCGTTATGCTGGACTGCAGATTAAGCTTCAAGAACCATATAAACTACGCATGCGACAAAGCTACTAAGATGCAATCAGCCTTATCTAGGATGCTACCCAACGTAGGTGGACCAAAACCAGCAAAGAGGGCCCTGCTAGCAAACGTAGTTACCTCAAGGCTTCTCTATGCATGCCCAGTATGGGCCCACTGTCTGAAAATCAAACAGCTGAAACAAAAACTGTGTTCAGTACAAAGGATCAGTTCGTTAAGAACAATTAGTGGATTCTGGACGATTTCTGAAGATGCAGCAAACGTCATAGCAGGAGCTATCCCAATGGACATATTGGCAGATGAAATGAAGCGCATCTTTATAAGAAAGGCTAATGCTTCCCAACAGGTGAAACTTATAAAGAAGGAAGAGCGTCAAAATTCTCTAAATCAGTGGCAGAATAGATGGGATACGTCAACTAAAGGAAGGTGGACCTACAAATTACTGCCAAGTATAGATACCTGGATAAAAAGGAACCTTGGAGAAGTAAATTTCTACATCACGCAGTTCTTATCCGGTCATGGAGTTTACAGGAACTACTTACATAGGATTGGAAGATGCACGTCTTCTCTGTGCCAATCTTGCGAGGACGAGGAGACCGCAGAGCATGTATTTTATTACTGTAGGCGCTTTAGAGACAAGACTTCCCCAATGCCTACAGTGGAGAACACAATTAAATTCATGACAGAGAACGCGCAAAACTGGCTAATGACCAGTGACATAGCTGCATTCGTACTCACAGTGCTACGGAGATTGGAACAACAATCCAGAGACTAAAACTTGCGTAATGGCAAATCTCCTCCTGTGAAGTAATATATTACGACTGTACCGTAGGATTACCTAAAGTCTCAAAAAAAAAAAAAAAAAACATAAATTGCCGCTCAAGCTCAAACTCGATACCTCTCGGTAGGGTTCCCTTTAGTCCCTGTACCACGTAGAATGTTTCCAAAATTGCGACCTGCGGCTTAGGCAAATCTTAAACGGACACATAGGCGGACATGATTGAATCGGTCCGGATCTGGGTTCTGAATGGATCGGTTTAATGGAAGGTGGGTGTGTAGGGGTCCACATAAACCTAAACCTAAAATACCCTCTGACCACAAACCAAAATTCATTAGCTATGTATTTTCCATTAGCATAGAATACTATATTATTATATTATATTGTTATACGTATAATATTATTATATTGTATTATTATAGGATATCTATTAAAGATACAGACAGAGAACGACTGACATGATACGTACGATTTGAGCTGAGGCTCAGACGGTTCTCCTGACGTAATACTTAACGGTAGTCCCAGGAGACCTGCCGTCGGACGTTGAAGGGGTTTTAGTGGGTGAGAGTCCCACACTGACTGGGTTTTCAACGCTTTCCCCTTCGTTAAAAAAAAAAAAAATATATATATATATATGTAATTAACAGGGGAATACCCTTGTGTATAAAGAAACACTTTAAGCGACGTAAATAGATAACGCACAGATCGCTATCGTAGGCTTCGTACTCACCTCGGTACAGTTACACAGTTGTAAACTGAAGATGAGGAAAATTGGAGAGTTGAACATGATTTCCGTTATTAATAGGAATGAGGGAGAGTGGCAGGTCAATATTAATAAAACTTTCAAGGTACTTCCTGTTGTGGTCCTAAGTTGCACATCTGACTTCTTTATGAAAATATTTAAGATGTGCAGAAGGAGATCTAAGAGACTCAACACAGGAAGTATATTTTTGATCATCCGATTTAGTCATGTTGCCTGTCTGTGTCCCTCCGTCTTTCCTAGGTAAAATCTGGTTGCATGAATCGGTAGTGTCTGAACTAAACTGTGTGCAACCTCGCATAAAACTGTGCAATGGCGTTAGGCTCAAACCGTCAGTTACTGAAAAATAAAACGCATACAAACATACGCATGGGTCTATTATGCACTCAGGGAGCCTCCTTCGGCTAAATCAATATAATGTCAGTCATCATCACGACTCATGGCATGTGTAATAAAAATTGCTGATAAAAGCCCATTTTAGAGTGAATTGGGAAATCTTGCATTTCATTTTTGCATTTTCCCCTTAATGTTTTCACCATTTCGGTGCCAAAACAAGTCAATTTTCGTCAAGCAGCAGCAAATTCTTGTCTTTTAAATGCCACCGCAAGTGCAGACAGCATCAGCAAAAGGCACCACAACCTACACATCATGCAGCGTCAATGGGGTAGTATTTGGTTGAGTACGACGGAGGTTAAAGGCATAAAAATCTATTGTGTAACAACAACAATAAAATGCAGAGGAAGAAATATATATTTTTAAAGGATAATTTCACCAAAGTTGTGCATGGCTTGAAAAACGATGCTAAAAAATAACGAGTGAAAAGCTCATTTTGGCCAAATCTTAAATACGCTTCATGTTTACATGAAAATAAGTGGAAACTGTGGGCACAATTACACCTTCAAATAGTGCATATTTCGTGAGTGAACTGTGTCAAAGGGTTCCTTTGTTTCGGTGGTGGGCGATCAAGATTTAACTTAAAATAAATTCCGATTTTTTTTGTTTAATACTCATTTACTTTTATTTGATCAATAAAGATAAAAAGTCAAAATTTAAAGTGTCATTTTGAAAATGCTTCAAACACCCAGAGACACACTATCCATGCATAGTTTGGAACTGTTTTTGATGCTGGCCAGGACTTTGTGGTGTCTAAACCTGGATGTTCCAAACGAAATGACAAACTTAGTGCACTCCTCCACCTTAAGTGGATTGTATAAAAACAAATAAAATGCTAAATAAAAATATAACAGACGGCAGTTTGGAGTTTGTTATTGTAGTTTTGATACATATGCGTACGTTTTGTATACATCACCACTATATGTGTGTGATTGAAAGTGTGTGCACAGCAACTTCTAAATTACCGACTGGTAGGCGTCGTCTGCACCAGCACATCAGGGCTTATGTGTAATGCCAACATATGCACCCACACAGTCAAGTCCTGCACACAATCGAAGTGTGCGACCATTTTGAAAAGCAACTCAATTTATACTTTTTATCATCGCATTGGGCACGTTGCATGCGCCTCAGGCTACACTCAAACACACTCAGCATGTTATTGCACAGAGTCAAGCAACATTAATGAAATGTACAGAACCCCACACACATACCTACGGTATCTGTGAAAACAACATAATAAATGAAAGTGGTAATAAAAGAAAAGAAATTTTTCAACAACATGCTACAATAGTACCAACCAAAGTGATGTCGATGTTGATGTTGATGATTTTTTGTATTAGTGCAGTGATGTTTGTGGTGCACAGGAAGGCCATCAAAGGCGCAGTTTTTCATTTTTCATTTTTCATTACTCAACAACTACAAAAACAATTTAATAGCATACGAAATTCTTTGTGTGCACATATGAGGGCGGAGGGCTGATATAATTCATATTACGAGCGTAGGTTCATGTGTATGTACTTTTATACACACACTTCTTAAATCTTAAATATGGTCGCAGTTGTTTTTGGAAACACGAAGTTGCTTGTTTTCCTTTTCATATATTGACTTGGATTTAGGTTTCCTCCTTTTTGTGTGTATTCCGCACTAGGAGTGTAAACATGGACAAAATGGCGTCAATTGTTATTGCTGCATTAGTTGATGTTTTTGTATGTCAAAAGTCCTTACGCGTCAGGTAAGCATTTTTAAAAGATTTATGCTCAAGTTTTCATCAGCACCATTACGCATTCATAATGGTAAGAAATGTGAGTAAAAATGGGCGTTTTTTTCATTTAATTTCTACTTATCGATTATGAATATTAATTGAACAAGTAAATGCTCCATAGATTTGTTAATGATTTCAGACAAACTCCTAAGATTTTTAATGCATAAAAATATAAAATTCGGCTCGTAAAGTTGATCCAACATCCCCAATCTCAAGGAATTTCTCAGAATTCAAACATGTATTTGAAAATCAGCCATTCCCACATAAGTGGGACCCTAAGTTTGTTATTCTGTTTGCTCTAGAAAGACGTGTTCGTCGAAGAGTCGTGCATTCATCGATTTACCAAAAAGCCGGCTTGTAAGAGCCTGATTTGGTAGTCACCTCTTTCACGGAGTATATTTAAAATCTGACCAATGCCTAATTTAGTTTTTTTATTTGTTTTTCTCTGGTTTTGTGTGTTATGGTATGAAAGCACAATACAACCGCGTCTAACTACAGTTTACCCTACTGGGTACAATAAAACATATTTTAAATGAAATAAACGTGTACATATAGAGTATATAAATATATTATGTGTCGTCGTAAGTTAACACATATAGAAACTGCTTCAGCCAACAGTGAAGCACTTTTTATTACATTAATACATTACCTAGGACAACACATTTTACGTTAGGTTAAGGGTGGTTTGTTCGCTATTCGTGCCTTCATATACTTATTGTTCTTCATTTTCTTTTGTTCTTTACACAGTAACCTTAACTCCTAGTTAAGTAAATCATGCCGCCCGCATTTCATATAATGCTCTTGCTCTTGCTGAGAGAATATGTAAGTGTGTATACGTACCATTCATACTAGTTTAAATAGTTTAAATAGTCTAGTTTAAATAAACGCTTTCTTGAAGAGTTCATCGGTATTTTGCAACAATTTTACTTTAATAACAACAAACCCATGAATTAAACGTAATTTAGTTTGTACAGATTTTATACTCTTCACTTTAGTAATGACAAACTTAATTTGTCATTCTGTTTGAAATTATCAAGAGAAGGCCTTAGTAACCCCATAAATCAGCATCAAAATGTGATGGAATCTAGCCTTGTCTGTCCATGTGCAATACATTTTTAGATAGATAGTGCGCTGATGAGTTGGTTGAGTGGATTTAAGATTTGGTCTGAGCCATATTTATTTTTTTACTTCTTAAAATTAAAATTGAGAAAAGCTTCAAAAATATTTTCTGGTGATTTTAAAGAAGTGTGCTTCTCTTGGTTCTATTTATTTGGCCCAAAACTTATGCAAATGTGTGTTTTGTTTATAATAGAAGGAGGAATGTCATATCTTAAAAAGTATATATACTTTTGATCAGTATCAATGGTTGAACCGATTCAGACGTTCTGGCACCCTCAAGATCGTAAAATTTGAGATTTTGAAGATTTGGATAAATTTTTGGCTATTTTTAATGGGCAAAATCATCCCAAAGACATGCCTACAATTCCAATAAAACAAGGCCTTTTTTCCCCTAACGGCCACAAAAGATGATATATTGTTCTGAAATCTAGTATTGAAATTAGTTAAGTCAGACTAAGGATCCAGCATAGTGTTTGTGGTTTTTCTAAGTTAGGAGGGAAAATTGAAAAGATCACTTCAACTTTTAGTGAACGTTTTATAGGTGTTAATATGTTTGAGGTTTTACATAAAATATTGGATGAGGGTGACATCGTATAGATCTGACCTCTTTTATGTCGGAAACTAAGTTTGTGAAAAAGGGCGTTATTGGTTAACGTAGGCGCACATATTAGTTAAAAACATTACTTGACATAAAGAGATAATGGGTACCAGAGATTTGATCCATATTTTATTTATTTGCTCAGATTTTGGTATATGTAAATAAATGTATGTGTATGTTGTAATGTCAATGTTTTTCCTATGACTTTCAAATGACTTTTCCTTGTTAGGTTCTACTGCTCTATGCTTTACATGCTACTTATGCTTCCTTCTATTTTTCGCAAGACTCTCCAGCAACTTTCTCAACACATATACTATGTATGTATAAATGGTTAAAAGTATACTTACGTCTGTTATTTATCCTTCATGAAAATTCCATTGGGGTGCATTTGTACTATTGCGTTTGATGGTTCAAAGAGCATATTTTATGGCTTGACTTGTTCAAATTCTTCATTCTTTCGTTGCCACTCTTTAATGTAATTCTCATTGCCCAAGGTCAGTCTTTGTATTGATTCATTTGCAAACAAGTAAGAGCAGTAAAAAAATTAAACCAAATCTTAAATACCCTGCATCTTCATATACAAAAAGTGGGCGCGATTATGCCCTCCAATAGTGTAAATAGAATGATTCTGCCCAAAATAAGGTTTTTATACCCTCCACCTTAGTGATGGGGGTATACTGAGGTTGTTCTTTCGTTTGCAGCTCAAAATTTACGATCGTGAGAATGCCAACAACAGACAGACACATAGACATATATGTATCTAAACAAATTTAAGACTTGTAAATTCGTTTAAACTCCCTGCACTCTATTGAGAATTGTTATAATTATTTTAAAAATTTATGATTATAAGTGCTAACAATTGGAATTTATAAAATTTTTGAAACAAAGTAAATATCGTAAACACATTACCTACACATGTTTGTACAACACATACGATTATTATCAAACCACATTTTTGCAACTGCGTGATATAAAAAAAAAACAATCGGTTACCAACTATTTTTCACAAACGAAACGTAAACTATTTATCAATGCTGAATATTTTATGGCAGCGTACATATTATACATCAAATACTCTTATACTCGTATATAGGTGAGGAGACATATATAAGAATATATTCCTTTCAGTGTTTATGTATTAGTTTAAGAATAATACAACATCTAAGCTTACGTACGCTTAAGTAAAAACTTAGGCCAAAACTTAAATACCCTCCACATCTATAGACAAAGCGTAGGCGTGGCAAGGTAGGTACAACTGTGAGAGTGCCACAACAGCAAGACACGCGAACGGATGTGTCTATATCGACTCAGATGTTAGTACTGATCACAAACATATACATATACACATATACGGTATGATAAACTTAGGATACTTCCATTTGAAAATTATATATATTTCACTTGCTTCACTACATAGTATACGCAATAATGAAAGTTTTCAAAATTATGATGGCTGCTGTAAGTGTGACTGTATATGTATATATATGTGTGTGTATGTTACTGAAAGGAAAACGAGTTCTTCGCAATTTGATGTTGAATGAAGCGGCAAAACTTGGAGTAAAATGAAATATTACCGAATTTAAAGCGATAATCTTACAAAATGAGGAGAACGCAGAAAATAAATGTTCACTTATACGTACATATGCAAGCGTTGGCTGTTTAAAAATTTGAAAGGAAACGACGTCATTTCTAAAACTAAGCACAACTATACATTTAAGTGACGCCTAGGCGACGTCAACTAGGGTAAGAATGTCTCAACATATGTACACAGACAGACGCCCTGTGTTTGTTTGTGCGTGTGCAAGTGTACGTTATAAAAGTCCTGTCATTTATACGAAACTACAAATGTGTTTTTGTCAGTATTGGGGTTTCTTTCATACACACACTCCTACACTGTATCAGCAGCGGCAGCAGCAGTCGTGCCCACAGTCACAACCATTGTATGTTGATATATTATTCGAAGGTGCGTATATGTGTACATAAATGCGCCACACTGGCAACGCATATCAAAAATTGTGTGTATAAGAAATTTGCCAAAGACAAGGGGCTCCACAAAGCACAGGAGCCCCTTGCCTTGTATATTTCATTTTAGAGGACGAACAGGTCATACCAACCAACTAGCTAACCAACCAAGCAAACAGCCATCCGAATTACATCAGCAGAAGAGAAATGATAACAACAGCAACACTAACAACAACATCCAAATAAGAAAACTTAATCAGTTAGTTTGCAGGGGAGATAATACACACAAACACACATAAGGTCACGCATTGTACGTGCAACTTTATAAAATGTAGCAAGAACACGCGCCGAAGAGGGGACGAAGGAGTAAAAAGCTGGCAAATAACAGGCAGTTGAACTATCAAATGACTTTTTAGAATAAAAGACATCAGTTCAGATAAGCGCAACAGACAAAGCATGTTTGCTTACACAGAAGGCATGTATGTATATATGTATGAGTATATGCATATATATGAATTCCATAATATCTCTCTCTTATCTGAAAGTAACCGTACAGACGAACGCAAAAGTAACAATTTTGATGATGCATCGTACAAAGAACGCTAGCAGCCATTCTGTCTTTATCAAAAATGAATATGGGAGAAGAGATCTGCTGCCTCTTGAACTGTCCTATGGTAAAGTTTATTAGTATGCCACAAGAATCCATTTAGCTGGAGTTGACTGTGCCTCCCAAAATGATATAAGCTGCATAAACAGACAGAACATGAATGTAACTGAAAACGTTTTCTGGCACAACTGAACATTCCCCCAAAGGACCATATAAATCTTGTAGTTTTCTTTAACGAATGAAAGCAAGCACAGCCCAAACACGAACAGAGCAGCTCTTAGTTGGTACATCACTTACTTTATATTTCAGATACGAGAGGGCGCATAGTAAAGTGTGCGTAGAAAAGTGTGCAATAAAAAGTGTGAGGGAACCTAAGAATATAAGAAATAAGCGGTAAATTGCATATTGCAGTACGTCCTTGGTATGTCCTTCAAGAAACAAGAAAAGTTCCATGGTGCTCCTTTGGCTCTTGAAATTTTGTTTTTATGAAATGAACGTTTCCTATAGACAAAAATACTGCACAGGCTGAAGCTTATGTTAACTCATTCATAGTTTTTTTGTGTACGCGTTGATTTTTTTATAAAAATAAATTTCTCCACTTTTTCACTATGCGTTTTCCTCTTCTTACTCAGAATCCTTTGAAACTTTTCCCATTTATTTGCAATGCCATTATATTATATACATACTTACGTACACAACGCACACACGTACCTAAAGTTTTCGGGGCGCCTTTACGTATGAGCGTCATTTATTTTTCAGTGTAAGCACAGCACATTTGTATTCCTCGCCGGGCTTACCTACGCACTTAGCAAAGTTTCTTTATCCATGAGTAATAATAATCGTACACATGCACACGCATCTAAATATATGTTAAACGATTACAATTTTTCGTTTGTCTTGCGTTTTGTACAATATTTGCAATATTATAGGATTCTAGGTAAGTTATTTGGTTTCAACAGATTTCCCGGCTGAAGGTGATTCGCTGCGAAACATTTTCAAAATTGTAATGTACTTGGGTTAAGTTTATGTTCAAGGAACAAGGGAAATATTTGCACTCCTGATTAAATTGGTACCGAATGAAATAAAATATAGTTGCGGTATTCACAATAATAACCTTACGACGTCTAAAGTCGTGACCTTTTGGATGTGTAACGTAATCTGTGAATACCGTAGGTGCCAAAATCTTTTCAGCACATGTTCAACAACTGACACATACAGGACTGTGGACTCACGTTTAATATAATATAACACATCGATATGTTTAGTTTTGAATTTGTCGAAGTCGGTCAAATGACGCGCATACTAATCGACAAAAAGTACAGGTCTAACAAGTAAGAAAACTAAATTTGGCTTAGGTCAAATCTTAACACAAATCGCGCACGAACGTGGGCGTGATATATACACATATTTCTCCCTCTGATAGTGTATGTATTACGTATCAACATGCACTTACGTTGGGTATGGTTTTTTGTAATTGTGGAATTCCATTCCACATATTTGGAATGCCCATATTTGCGCACTATGCGTGATACCATACGCATAGGTGTCTGGGTTGAACCTTCCTTGATTATGAGATGTTCTTTCGCCGAATGGCCCTCGTACCACGTGCCCACTGGGATATTACTGGTTGGCTTTGTAAAAATATCGCCTGTCTGGCCTAGCGGTGGTGGCTCTCCATTCTTTCCTTGAACAGATCACTCGAGTGGTGAAACCTCTGCTCATCGTCTTCCTTCTGGGGATTCATGTGGTACTTCTGTAATTTGCTGCTTGCTTATTCAGTTTTCTGTAAGTAAGGAAGAGGGGAAGGCGTTATAGTCGTGGTTGTATCGTTAGGCGTCTCAAACAGAGAAGACAAGTTATGTGAGAGTAAGTGATAAATATAAGTCTAGACTTGTTGGTGGTCGTGGTGATGCTGTTTTATTAGAACTTGGTCACCAATCTTGGGCTTCCAAGAGTGTTGTCTGAGATTGTAATGTCGGCTTTGGCCATATGATGCCGTATGTATTTCCACACATCGACCATCTGCAATAGTCGTTGTCCGAAGAAGTTATTGTTCTATATTAATTGTTTACGTATTTTATGTTTATAATAAATTTAATTAAAATTTTATTTTCAAGAAGAAGGAGATATATTTTACAATTTGAAACTAAATTCTGATTTTTTATACTCATCAAAATTGACATTAAAATTTAATCAAATAACATAGTTCAAACGGACAAAGAACATGTAGATACCCTCAATGCGTAAGCATCGTTTTTATGGTCCTGTTTGTTCGTTCGATCGGCTTCTCCTGAGGAGTGTCCGATGGTGGTCGCTTGGTGCTTGACGCCTATCTTCTATACATATCGTTGCAGGACATTGCAACTGCAATTGGGTACCGTTATTGGACACGATTATTTTGGGTACGTCATATCGATATAATTTTTTCCCGGTCTGCCTTGATAACATATTTTGATGTTGTTTTTCTCATTAGAAAGAAAACTTATCTACCAGAACCAGTATTAATAAAGTGCTCGGGGGAGTGGTCCGATAAAATCCATGTGCAATACTAATCATATTCATCTGGCAGGGCGTTTTTGGCTTACCCTATAACGCTGGCCGATTTCACAGCTGAGGACATATTGTCATATATTTCTGAACATACCGGGCCAGTAATATCGATCAGTGATACGGGACGTCGCCTTCCCAATATCCAAGTGTCTCAGGTTGGATTATGATAGTCCTTGGTAATCACCCGCTTTCTGTGGTGGGTTGGCACACATAGCTTAGAATTTTCCCTCTCCACGTTTCCTTATTGTGTTGGGATGTGGTGGTAGAGTTGTCCGATAGCTGTGATGTAGTCTGCGTTCTTTTCAAGATTTTCTGTCACCTCTAAGTTCTGTCTCTCTATCATGCCCATTTTTCAAATAAAGATCTGTAATATAACGGGCTTCTTTGAGTTGGTCCAATATTTGAGCAATTTTTGGCAAAAGCAAAGAGTAGGCGTTGTGTTCGGAACGCTTGTTCAATTGCCGATAGTCAATGCATAGACGCCATGTTCCATTCTTCTTTCGGATTGATATCGCTGAGAATGCATAAGCACTGTGTAACGCTTCAATCAAACCTTTCTCCATGAGTTGTTCTACTTCTTTCTTCTTTAAGAAAATTGTTAATTTGTTCTTCTTCGTTTCCACTTGTGCTAGGAGGGTTTTCCCCATGAAAGTCGATCGGGACAATACTTTGATGGTGCAAAATTTGCAAAATTCGATTTTGGATTGTTGCTTGAACTCTGTGGCTGAGCAGTATATACCGTTGGTAATATCTCTCACTATGGACACGGCGTATGTTAGAATGGCGTTAAATTTTTAGAGGAGCGTTAACCCCAATATGACGTCTCTTATGGTGTTGTTTATTATGAAGAAAGGTAATTCATTCCGTTGTTCCCCATACGTGACCATGCCGTGTAATACCTGCGTAATTTGTAGTGGTGAGCCATCCGTCAATAAAATAGTTATGTCGGTACTTTCGCGTCAGCCGGATTACGCAGTTGTTGTGCCACTGCTGAACTTACAATGCAGCTCGTGGTGCCATTATTTTATTTAATCGAGTTTTAGGTATTCGGAGTGTGGGGGCATTTGTACGTCACATCGTCTTTTATTAGTTTCGTCGACTAATTTTACTAGGTCTTCTTTACTCATGGTGCTTGGTGGTGGGTTTGTTTTCTCTAGAGTAGCGGCCCTGCGTGGTGCAAGAGTGGCTACGGCGAGCGGTGCAATGGCGTCTGCGATATGGGGTACAGAAGCGGCAAGTGGTAAGGTGCAAGAGTGGCAGCGGTGAGCTGCCATGTTATGTATACATTGTATATACATTGCATACACAACATATGCACATACAAGAATGTTATGCATACCTCACACATATATACGACTACAATATGTGTAGTGGTAAACGTTAAAACATTCATTTTAACGTTTGTTTGAACAAGTATCGCTTATACATTGCGAATGCTTTGATTAAGCGCTTGTTATGTGTAACTGTGGTTAGACCTCAAGTTACTTTATCGTTATCGGTACATGTTTATCGATTCAATTGACATCTTTCAATTAACTCCTGTTTTGTGCTGTGTGTCAGTCTGCATGCAAAACAATTTTGCACTCAAACAGTTTAACTTATTGTATAGCTCACGGCCTTTTCTCGGACCTCACCTGAGCGAGCATCTGTATCAATAGAATGATGTGCTGTTTCTGTAATATGCCAAATGCCAAATTGCTATAATTGACAAACATGTTGGCAAAGAAACTGCTACCTGAAAATAATGCCAACAACAACATCGGTCACATTTACGAAATCAATTGTTGCCTATATTCACTCTCAGTGCGTCCTGTTTAGTTATTGTAAATACTTTCATATATATCTTACGATTATTATTAAAATGTGCGTATATTTCTCGTTCCAGTCTCATTGTTGGTTTGAGTACAAACATATTATCATTTTTGGTTGGCTGCAAGCGTTCCATGGTGTGGCTTGCGTGTCTCGCTGACGTTTGCATTTCAAAAACGTTTTGTCTTTAGTTGCAATTTTATAGATATTTGACAGTTTGCCACAGCAAATGTGCCTTTTTGGGCACGTTTGGTTAAATAATTTTTATACCATCCGATTTCTGTTGCGTGGGGAATACATACTGACATGTTAGTGTTCATCAATTCAAATTATTTTGCATGTTAGTTAATAATGTGCGTTGTTTGATTTAAAGCCATAATTGATTGACAATGTTTGAAATGCTCTAATTGTGTGATATTGGTCAATTCAAGATGAAATAAAATCATATATATAAGTAAATAAATGTTTAAAGTAATCATCATTTGGAATAAAAAATACTTTTGATTAACGTGTTATAAAAGTGTAGTCTAGTTCTTATAAGGTAGTATTTTAATTAAGTTACACTTTTAGCGGACGGTATATAGCGTGCTTGTGGCGAAGTCAATTGCAATTCTATATCTATCTTCCTATTTATATCATTAAAAGTTTAAACTCAACATAAACGTTCATAAAACGGTAAAAAATTGTTATAAAATAATAATGTTGCACTCTACATGATCTTTTTTAGTGCAACATATGAACATGAGTAATGATCGTTGATCATGACACTAAGAAACAAATGTGTTACTTAGAGATTGTAGGAAAGAAAGTACGTCTTCGTGGGCCTAACATAATGCTACAAACTATAAAATAAAAATGTAAAACTAGGAATATGAATTAGTAAGACGATTAAACCAGTGATTTTATTCGTATTTGCAACACTTCACTGAAGGAGAACTTGGAAATGAATTTCATTTGGGAACCCAAAGGTTTACATAACGTATTTTATGACTTTCTGACAACTTAGTTTAGAATACTACTTTGCTGCACCGTATATGAAAGTGGCCTAAGTCATATTTTTTCGA
Organism: Crataerina pallida; assembly: GCA_949710015.1. Taxonomy (NCBI): domain Eukaryota; kingdom Metazoa; phylum Arthropoda; class Insecta; order Diptera; family Hippoboscidae; genus Crataerina; species Crataerina pallida. The sequence continues at coordinate 11,058,216 of OX453291.1, forward strand.
GATACTTAAGGTTTTGTAACAGGTTTTGTAAACATGGTCTAAGATTAAGCCAAGCACTATTGATAATGGTTTAAAGTGGGCAATTTTTAGGACTCCTCCCCATAAAAAGTTCTTATATAAAATCGGACTTCGTCTCATGAAGTGAAGAAATTTGCAATTTGTAATATTTTTATACAAAACTTGACAAAGCACTTCCTGAGGATTCCAACGAGGTATTCTGGGTGTTGCAAAGGGAGCAACGAACTTATAAGTTGCATTTTTTAAAATAAAAAAGAAAAAAAAAGGCAACACTAACTTAAAAAGTAATGTTCCAATTTTAGCATTTTCTTCACTTTGGTACTTTATAATTTTATATAAAAGGAAATTTCATCACCTTCAGCCCAAACACGATTTATCCCATTGACAACATATTGAAACATGTTTTTGGCAAAGCATGTGTTTCTCTTAAGAAAACGGCATTAATTTAATTAAAATGTTTATTAAAATAAGCTTCAGTTCACATATGAAAATTCTGTTACATAACGAAATTGTGCAGTTTGGTGGGCAATAAATATAGAATTATGGCAGTTAGTTAAAACCCAACTTAATAATTAAAGTAAAGCCGCTCAATTTGTACTTAGCAGTAACTATTTGAATGAATAAAATATTTTTATTACAGGATAATTAACAAAACGAGTGAATGTTCTTTCTCTCAATACTTGTTAATATAACAAGTGCAGTGAGAGTGCAACGTTGTACGTGTACATGCACGTATGCTTATGTTAAAATTATGTTGTTTATAAAGGTAATATTTCTTAACTCGATTGAGTTGCCGTTGTTGTTGCTGCTGCAGCAATATTTTAATAGAAAATGATGTTGTTTGTCAAGATTAAGGCATGAAATATTTGTGGCGTGTTTGAATAAAGTGCTTGTAGGTACTGAATACCTAAGAAAAAGGGTGGACAAGCACGTGGAGGGGACTAGACAAGAAGCTTGACTCTGTATAACCTAGCCAGTAAATTACATTTTTAATCATTACTTATGGTTTTCTTCTTTACAAATTTTTATGTACTTTTTTCACTTTGCGTGTCACTTTTTAGATAGATTGTTGAGAATATTTAATATTCAGTGAGATAGTGGAGGGTTCCAATCAAGTTTCTTTGGTGCTGCCAAGTTGGGTTATCTACTAATGTTGCTAATTAATTTTATACATTACAAAAGTGAATAAAAACAAGAAAAAAGTTATTCGGTGTATGTGTCCCCGTTATTAAAATAAAGAGTAAAAACAATTTTATAAACAATTTCTTTAACAATGCATGGTGTTTTGTCTAGTTGCAGAAGTAAGGAAAAACAAATTATAAATATATATGTGAACAAAGGAACTAAAATTAAGTTAAGTACAGGACCATCTTGTAATATGGCTTGGGTTAAATCTTGAATACACTTAACATGTATGTCAAGTTGGTTGGCACATAAAGATGTATGCGCTAATTATAAGTACCACAATTAATTTTCATTAGTAACGACAAACTGAATAGTAATATTCGAGTAAAAAGTATATATTGAGCAAACGCCAAATCGGTGGTGATTTGATGGTGCTCCACCATTTCTCCCTACAATAAGTAAGAAATACCTCAAATTAATTTGAATAAATATGCCATTGATATTAAAAATTTAGGCGGGTCATTGAAGAACACTTACACACCCACTTTGAAAAAGGCACTTTTCCACTTTTCATGGCAAGTACCAGACACATAATGCGCAATAAATTTATAATACAAGCGCTTCCCCGCACGCTAATTATCATTCAATTTTTCAAGTTCATTTTTTACGTGAAAGACTGCTCTACGTAAAATGAAAAAATGTACGAAAATTGGTGGCTCGTACGATCGATCGATTTCGCTTATTTTCACTACTTTGTTCCCACATAAATTACAAATTATCTAAGTAAATGTCAAATAATCTAAGTAAATGACTAAACACAATATAGTCGTTTAGAGTGGGCGTGTAGCGCGTAAGAGTCTTACGTTTAACATTCTTGACTTTAATTACAATTACCTTCAACCTTTAAGTTATTGAACAGACATAATCGATTACTGAGTTACACCTTTAAATGTACAAATGATTATTCAGTGAAAACACAAAAATATTAAAAAAGATAAGTAAATCTTAATCATTTAACAGAATCAAATTTAAGAAAGTGAAGCTGACGTAAGCAACCAAAGATTGCTTGGATACGGCATACACATACTCGTATATTGGTAAGGCAATAACTAAATATAAATTAAAGGAAAAATGCCGCAATATCATCAGATCGGTATCAGGTTGCGTTCCAAAAAGATGGCAACAAAAAGATTGCAACTTAAAAAACTAAAAACACGATTCAATGACAAAGATTGTAAAAACACTATCAAGCAGCAGCAAGTGCACACAAGAGTAATGCGTGTGTTTGTTGGTGGCGACGGGTTGAATAAGCCAAGTCTACTCACGAGTTACAAGTACACAATAACAGAACAATACAAGACGAAAATGGAAAGTCGCAAAAAGGGCGTTACCAATCTGTACGTACATCTAAAGAATTTCTGATTTCGGTACTTTATGAAATATTCAAAATAAAATATTTTCGAAAGGATATAGCTAAAAAAGCGAGAACGTGTGAAGGTCTAAGTCTACACTCTTTGCACAAAAATCTCTCTGCTTGAGATAATTAGAACTCCTTTTACGCAAGCTATTTAAGGAGCAACCATCAACATGGTGAAACCTCAAGCAACCGCTAAGAATTAAAGAGAAGAAGAGGTTATTAACCAGCCGATCATAATGATCATAATCATACTACTGCTGCCGGGTTTCGATCGTGAAAACTAACGTGTGTTACAGTTTATAAAGTTGAGTAAAGCTCAACACTTTACTTTATGAAGAGCACAGAAGAAACTTACACACGACAGAATTCATATATGCGGCACCAATGCGCACGCAAAGAATGGAACTGTTCAAGTACCGTAGAGCTAAGCACAGCTGGACAAAAAGCAGATGTGTTGTAAGTTGCATTTCCTTGACCAGAAGCGGCTGCCAACACTGTGCCACTGCAGTGCTGCATCCTCAATTGCCTTTACAGTTGTTGAAGCATTGTATTTTGTTTTTTCCATATTCTTTAAAGATTTTTTTGTCTTGGGGCACATTATATCAATTGTGCGCACGCTAACTTACCTACACATGTATAAAAATATTGTGTCGGGCCGTTAATTTAACTCAAACACTTTTTCTTTTTGTTTATGTTCAACAATCCTCTTTTGTGCCGCATACGCAATTTATATAAGTATATAATATATATATAATATATGTACGTGTGCATGTGTGTACAGTTTGGAATTTTCTGTTATATGCATTTTACAAGCACTACTCGCCCTCTCTCTATTTCTTAGCTTTTTTTCTCCTCAGGTCGCAAGAAAACTGTGTGTATTCAAGTTGAATGCTTTTGCGAATTTGCTTGTCGTTTGCGGATTGAACTGCCGCCAAGCATAAGCGACATAAGCGATTAAGCTTAAATATAATAACATCAGCAACAACCATTTCTACTTTTAGTGCTGAACTGAACTGGGCTGAGATGAGCTGCGCTGTGTTGCTCAGTAGCAATTGCAATAAATAATCGCTTTGGCATCCTTTTAATACCGTCCCTATCAATAACACACAACAACTTATGTACGTAACAATTTATGTTCATATGACTGGACAAATGTTTAGGTATATGTGTGCATAGGTCCATGGTTGAGAATGTGTTGAATGAACACTGATTCTTATACACAATGCTGGCGATGAGAATACTACGATAAGGTAATTGGACTATTATGTCAAAAAGTATTTGGCATTTTAGAAATATGGGCTGACAGGTGACATTTCGGCAATTGCTGCACTACCTACTACATATTACAATAAAATGAAAGTCAACTATTCCCATCCTTACGAAATTGCCACCTCAGCCATATTTTTCTAGTCAACTAAGCTCAGAACCGAGAGTCGATTTAGTCTTCATGCTAGAAATTAATAATTGCTCTTCATAAAAATATATGATTTTTGCGCCCTACTAAAGTACTAAACTTTATCATTAAACCTGTTGATAAGCTTAGAATTTAAACTCTGATTTGAATCCAAAGCGCAGTACATCTGGAAAAGTTCTTTGAAATCACTGCAATCGAAGTTATGCATTTTCGGATTTCCTATCAATCTGTTTACTGTTGGTGCATCGTGGTCACAAATTTTACATATTCTTGTCAAAGTTATATGCTTATGACGCACTTAGATTGTAGTTGGAATCAAGCGAATATATTTAGATGCAAGATTATATGCACGCGTCGTACATTTCGAGATATTACGTTTTTCTTTTGGTGTAGTTCGCATATTTTTATAACCTGGTTTGTTATACACACAAGAAAGATTCAGATGCAAATACCTCATTGAATCGATCCAACCCATTCTGTCCGTCCATCCATCTCAGAACACATCTGTGATAAATATTCACGCGGTCTAAATATTGAGATATCGACTTCCAACTTGGTTGGTTAGTACGCTGATTGGTATTACATTAAATTTGTCAAACGACGTGGCCACATGCAATGACAACTGAAAAACATGCAAATCTTCAAGGCTTTTGACCTGAGCCGAATAAAACTTTTTCACTTGTTTCCATTTAATGTATTACTTATTGTGTATTAAAATGTGTTAAATAGTTAATGGCATCGCCTTGTCTTCGCCTATATTCATCATGCTGTCCATTACATTTGCCTTTCCAGTCATTTAACATGCTTTGGCGTGTTTAGAGGAATTTTGGTTTCTTCTTTATTTTCAGTTTGGTGTGCCCAACAATAATTTATCTTAATGTTTAGGTTTTCATGAATGTTATGACAGGTGTTTTCATTTTCAGTCTTTTAATTAAATTAAGGATTAAATTAATAAATTTTTGTAATTACTTTCTCAAAACGCGTACATTTTCATGTTAAGGAAGCGAATTTAACACAACTTAATGTGTGCCCGTCTTTTATTTAAACAGTGAAATTTCATCCAAGCATGTTGAGTAAATAGTTGAACTGTTATCCGTTCGAACTTCGCAGTCGCAATGCAGTGCACAAATATGAATTTAGTTTGTCATATTCTGCTTTGAAAATGAATTATCGAATTATAAACATATGAAAAGTAAAAATGTTTTCTCTTTAGATTTTGTAGTATAAAAACGCTACTTGTGTTGCCTCCACCTAAAATATATTCAGATGGTTGCTCTTGTACAAAAAACTAGTAAATATTGCTTAGTAGTCTCAAAATCACTTTTTGATATTATCTGCATTTTTATTTATTTTTTATAACAGCAGCTCAAAGAGTCCATTCAGTTGTCAGTTAAAAATTGGAGAACTTGTGTAAGCCTAAGTGTCAATTAGAGAGGTATTATAAAGCTAACAGTTGTTGCTTAATATGAGCTTCAGGTACAAGAAAGATTGCAAGAACACACATATAACCACAGCAACAACTTTCTACATTTTTACAGCCTTCGATTTAACTATTGATATACGATGTTCAATGCATAATATTATTATATTATTATATAATTAAAACTGGCTGACACATGCGACAATCTTTTTTTATTACTTATTTTAATTAACAATTCTTTAACAATAAATTAATGTAGCTGATTTTTTGCAGGGCGTTGTAGTGTTCAAATGGTTAGGGCATCTGATTTAAATCCAGGTGCCCCTGGAAACGTACGCTTCAAACCTGCTAGCTGGAAGAATCAAAAGGACACTGTACCTAAACAAATTTACATGCTATGGAAGTATTTGTTTTTATATCTATCATAGTGAGGTCAAGATTACACTCACATTCTTGATCACTATCAATCACTAAAATTCTAAATTCTTTGCCTGCATTTCCTTCTTTGGTTAACAATACATCCCTGCTGCAAAATTGATTTTAAACTTGTTAGGCATAAATGGGCACAATCTGTCAAAATGCTCCACTCAGACTATCCTCTTGGACATCCTCTAAATATGTGGCGCTATTAGCTCCTACCTTAATAGGAGCATAACAAATTTGGGCCCAAATATGTAATTTGACGATGTGGCTGGACGTTAGAAAAATTTATTTTCATCCAAACAATAAATAGAATGAGTAAAATATATGTTATGGTTACGGTTATGGACGAACATGACTAATAATACAAAAAAAAAATTGCTGAATCTCTGAAGTAAACTTTCAGGGCTTACGAAAGGAACTATGAATTTAATGGAAGACCCATTACGCTATATGGAAATAATTTCAAATAGTTAATATTGAAACGCATTTTCGACCTTATATATCGTAATATATATATTAAAGTGATGATTCCATAATTTGGTGCAAAAGTTGTGCCATTAAAGTTATATTTACTTTTTGCTCTTCGCTAATAAAAAAAGTTATTGTATGCATTTCTCTGTCTGTCTAGTTGGCAAGTGTCTGCTCGTTGTCTGCAGCACTCACAACTACACATAGACAGACAACTATAATATCAACAAACAACCAAAAAGTTTGGTTCAACAAATCTCTACTTGCTCTCTTCTCCATATTCTATTAGTTATGTTGTGCTATATGTACATAATACAACTCTTTATATACAGATGTAAATATGTAATTAAATATAGCGACACTTTCAGAGGTTATCAGCAGTGTGTACAATAATGTTCTTGTTGCAACAACAAATACTAGTTAAATGATTCTTAATTCTATTTAAGAAAGAGAAAGTTATAATTAAAAAAAGTTATATTAAAAGAATCCAAAAGCTCTAGAATATGATTCAAAAAATCAATTCGTGGTAAAGCGTTCCTTTAACTGGAATGTATGTGTCTATTTATAAGTGTAAATATACAATATATTTATGTTGTGGAAAAACACATCTACACATCTAGAAAAGAAAATTGCACCAACTTTCAACACCCATTAAGAATATGTATACATTGTAGGGTCTCTGAGACCTCCTTCTGCGTGATATACTAAGTTTGTCATTCATTGAACTAAAAACCTTTTTTATAAATTGTGAACGTGTTTGTTTTTGCGCGTCGGTGGGTGGGACTCATTCTAAATGTGTGCACCAAATTTTAACTTCGTAGCTTAACTTTTGTGGCTCATAGTTAGAGTGCCAACAACTGCTGCTATGTTATTTAGGCTTACGTCTCACATTTTTTGATTGCGGATAATACTTAGGGGTTTTTTTAATTTTTTCAACTTTATCATAATTATCGGTCTCTGGTTTGATTTGATTACTGAAGCAGATTCTTATTGTTTTATGATATGAAGTAGTATTCTTGTAATAATTAATTGTCTTATCTTCCATTTCATATACAATAAAAAACATAAACCGGCTACTAAAGAAATATCGTAGAAAGAAATGATTCTGGAAAAGAACAAAACAAAGTAATGAAAATATATGTCATCATTATGAAAAAAGCTAGGGACGGAAATGTCCAATTCCATCATAAATTCCCACAAGAATCATATTTTGTAATTTATTAAACAAATATTTAGATATACAATATATGGGAAGTTCCACCGACATTTATACTAGAAGCAAAGCGTTTTACGTGTTGATTTTCTCAAATTCTAAATAAGCTGTTGATGCAAAAAATATTAATATATTTTTATACCAGCACTACAATATTACGTTTGCATCCACGAGAAAGAAACATGAGTGACTACATAAAATATATATATTCTTTGTCAGCACGACATTCTGAATTGACCTAACTATTTCTGCCTGACTTCTAAGGTGCCGTTTCCAAAATGTGCAAAAGTATTTTTGTTTGGTTGGTATTAAAAATAAACTAACTTACGGTAGAAGGTGGGTGTCCAAGGCCAAATATAATTTTTTTACATCTACTTGTTTATAAATGCAGTGAAAGTTAATGAAGAGCATGTAGTACAAAATCTTTTTAAAAGTTACTCGTTCGCCGAAACGTAAATTAAAACCAAACGCAACTAAGAAGATCCCCAATTCGAGTGTTTTTCTTTTCATTCTTCAAATTACCTACAGGGCACCATTTTTGAGATATTTTAGCGAAATTTTTTGCTTGTTTAAAATTAGTGCCAATCGTACGCATATTACAATACAACAATAAAATCTCGTAAAAGTTTTTTTGAAATCTACGCCTCTACTAACGTGGAACTTCCCATATATAAGTTGCAATGGTTCTCTCTAAGCCGTATATACATTCAAATATAATATATATAACAATGTAAAAGAAAGAAACTACCAAAGATGGAATATGAGCATTTTGCAAGCACCTTATAGGGGAATACGTAGTTCTATAGAGGGGATTAGAGAAGTTCGTTGTCATTGCAATTTATTGCGTGTTTTTTACAGGTTGACTTAGGATAAATCTATACGTACATGCACCGTCCTGATCTTACCCCTCAGATGGCATTTAATTTATTCAAGCACGCATTTTTTAATCGTACCTTCGACCTTCCACGTTAGAAGCTCGAATGCTATGCCTTCGGTTAATGTACTAAGGTGCTGCTTTGTTATTGGGAAAAAGTATATACGCACATACATTATGTACGCCCCCTTCTAAGAGGGATGAGTATTTTGAGATGCATAAATATATCACTTCTCGAACTTTGACGTTGTCATGGTTGTTGTGTGCTTTGTCATGGTTATGTGACCACCACCCATTTTTCATCACGTTGTGACATATCTCTGCACCGCAAGTGACAACATAAATTTTGAAGCACTACACTAACACCCACCCATCTATACATGCATGCATTTGCTGTACTTACTGTAACACCCATTTAAACACATAAGCACACACACAAGAACATTGAAGTAGAAAAACATAATAACAATGCAACGTCCCCACAAAAGTTATTGCATCCATTTTGTACACATGCTTTCATTTTTTTTTACTTTTACGTAAGTGTGAATATTTTTTCATGGCAGTCAGGCTAAAGCGTTCACATACACAACTCATTCACATAAATGAATGTGTTTTCCTTTTTGTTTTTGTTGAAAACGAAAAAAATCATTTAAAAGTCCTCACTTGATAAGTTGGACGCAATGTCATGTCCCTTTTCTTCTTTAGCAAGTGAAAAAAGGAACAACTCCAGCAACTTTACATCCTGGAATTTTGTATTTTGTACGTTATTTATTTAGGTTAGACTTTCTTCCTCCATTTTTACTCATAAAACTGCCCGAACACATTCGTCGTTTGATGAATTGCATTGGGAGTGACATTTTCACTCTACCGCGCTGCATGCTTACTGCTTGCGTTGACCATAAATCGCATTAAAAGGACTTTTGTACTTTTCTCCTTCTCTATCTCCTGAAACTTACAAGCCGCTCTTCTCTGATCCTTACGAAAATAAACAAAGCAGTAATAAAATAAAATAAAACAAAATAAAATCTGAAACAAAAAAATTATTTTAGTTTTAATTTCCCGAGACTTTTTCCCATTACATTTTCTCTTACTTTTGTTCTTATTTTTGATAAACTCGAGACTCTATCGAACACACAATTGCACTTTGGCACGCTGTGACATCCTCATGGGCAATTTTAACTGTTGCAATAGCAAAAGCAATGGCAGCAATAACAACGACATGCATTAAATATGTATGTTCTGTGTATATATGTACATATGTGTATGTAAAACATAAGAACAAATTGCAATTTAGACAAAAGAATAATGGCAAACATAAAAATGTTTATGTACACACACACATGCACGTATATATTGGTACTGAGATATATACGCCAACAGTGCCTGGTGATGGTGGTAAATTACTACTTTGGTCTATTCTGTTCCGTACGGTGCTCTACTGTGTTCTGTTCTGCTGTGAAGCTGTCATTTCTAGTAACAAAAATTAACACTGAATGGTCACAATTTATTTTTATTTCCATTTCAATTGGAAATAATTTTTTTATTCTTCTCTCCATACTCGTTTCAATTTGTTCAAAATGGCTGCTGTACTAGTTTTAGCTTTAGGGCATGCAATCGTCAGCTATGCTTTTTTTTTTTTTTTGTTACTGCTTGACTGACATTTCTCTCTCTATAGTACTAAAATGATAATTGAACATTGTTGTTAGCAATTGATGTTTTACAAAGTTTTTTTTTTTTGTGCAGTTACTTTTAAAATTTCTGCCCCTTCACTTCGGGAATTAAAAAATTTCCGTGTAAAATATTTTCAATTATTGTTTGTGGTTTAAATCAGAAGTACTGTACTTTCAATTTTCGACTTGATGCCTCAACCGTTAACTCTGTGGTAACAGTGCTTGTTACTCTTTCACTAAGTGAAGTTCTAAAACATGTTATCTGAAGATATTCTGCACTGAACTGAATTTGCAATTTAATGGAGCATCTTTCTATAATATTAAGGATGCCATAAAACATTTATTTATACATATACTCGAATTTGGAGCTACAGTATAGCTCTATGCTGTCCAGAGGCTATAAGAAAACGAAATTAGATTTCGATCTATGAAACACACTCGCGTGACTCATCCGTAGTGTACATTTTTGTACAATTAATTAGGTGTTGAATTTTATGCCTCCACATGGGATGGGCGATTCCGTTTGCAACCCCTAGAGGGAAGAGTTATTATTATTGACCAGAATGAAAAATTGAGTCGTGGGTGTCCATGTGTCGTTACATCTGTCACACATATTTATAGTTACCCCTTTCATTGATGTTATAAGAGAGGTACGTGGTCCGATAACAGACTATTTATGAAAAACCTTACTCAGCATAAAACTGGATTTGATGGCCGATACGTAGTAGATACGCCAATAGAGTTCAGAGTTATGTATCTGCACGCCCACCGTTTTATGTACATCTGGAGGACATTTAAGATTTAGCCCAACCCATATTATGCCTGTTTCCTTATTTTTCTGATAATGACGGTGGGTATTCTAGATTTGAAGTGTGCGTAGTATAGACTCAATTTCGATTGAATACTTCTGTTTTTGCGAATGCAAGCTGATATATACAATGTTAACAGTAAATACTTTCGTACACACTCTATAAATTAACCCATATAAAATCTTTACATATATTTACTATAAAGTAAGAAAGTCGCGCGCTCCCTGTACAGAAATTTCAACTCATTCATTTACTCATTCATGGTTTAGCGGTAACAACAATAACATTTTTCCTTTTATTATAATAAATGTCGGTGTATATATCTTATGTAGGGAAGTATTTGTATATATGAGCTAGTTATAACCGTAGTCAGCACAACTTTTTCCAAAGTTTATGTTAGATGCTGTTCTGCTGTTTGCTACCATATATAGCCGGATAGTTAAACAGCTAAACATACCATTGCTACATCTTTTTCTTCTTCTTACTACTATTTATTGTACATGTATGGCATAGTAGAATATAGTATTTTATGTTAGTTGTTGCCGCATACGTACATCTATGTATGTGCATTATATACATACCGCATAAATATAGAGATTCTAACTTTAACAACTATTTTACTAAGAGACACAAACTCATTGTCTGCTCAGTCTTCCATATTTTCCCGCTTTTTAGGTTTGCATGTGTTTGTCTGAACTAGAATTCAATTTAAACATATTCTATACACACACTTAACTTACACACAAGCAAGCATGCAATATATAAAAAAAAACTCTGGAAATGAAAGAGAAACCCACTAACCTCAATTTACAGTAAAAAAAAAATTAAAAATCACTTATGTTCAAGTACGTCTTCGGTTAATGTTGTATGTATACGCATAAATGGTTAACCTTGCAATTTAGTGACCTTTTTGTTCCGCCATCATATTTACAATTGTGTTTGTGTGTGTGTTTATACTGTATAACAATTAATTTTGTCATTAGCTTTGAAAGCCACAATAATAAGTACTAACTATATATTTATATAATTATAATCTCATAATTAAATGTTATTAAATAACGAGTAAAAATGCTATGTTTGGCTTGGGCCAAATCTTGAGTTTTTATACGTAAGCAATGAGGGAGTTTTTAGAAAATTCTGAGCGTGTCCATTATACAGCTACGCCCGTTATTGGAGCGTCGTATATTGATCCAATTATAAACACGTATTTTAACTTTTTGTCGATTGCAAGCGTTATACCTTGCCGATTTCGCCAAATTTAAATTGAAAGCTACGCCTCCAAATAAGTGGGCGGCATTTGCAATCAATTAGTTACTCCTAGTCCACTTATATTGGTACTAAATTTTAGGTCTACACGATTTATGGTTCAGGAGTAATACAAAATTAATTTTCAAGTAGAAATTAAGAATGTTAGAAGGGGCGTGGTCAACCCAAAGACAATTTCATATATAAAGGGTAAAAATGAGAACTGATCTGCCGAATCGTCTGCATTGCGCACATTCACCTGCATTGTGAAATGATTCTATTAAAATGGTATCATCTTATCTTCCGAAGAGCTCGTTATTGAATTTCCTTGGAATTTGGCACTTACTATTCTGAAATCGAAATATATAGTCCAGTTCAGCACGTTGAACTATTTAAAGTTGTCGCCCAGTTCGTGGACTGATTTGGCTCATTTTTAAAACCATAAATTTGACGTGAACGGTGAATGTATCAAATTTTTCAAAATTTTGCAACTTGTGAGAGTGTTGAAAGTTATCATTATGGGATGGGTATAAACTAAATTTTTTTGCCAGAATATTAACTAAAGAGACTTTTGAATATGCATATTAGGAAAATTCATATTAACCACGTCTACTTATAATAAAATAATTATGTTGATATGTTTTATAGATTTATTTTAAATATTTGAAATTTGCCGTTTTTATGTCCGGAACGAACTTGTGAAAATGGGTTTGATCGGTCTCCTAGACGTATTTTGTCAATGGAGGTAATGAAGGCGAATTTCATATTTATATTCAAGGCCTCAAATGTAACTAAAATCAGTTCTCAAATCCTTGGCATCAAAATAGCTCTTGTCCAAATACTGTCCTTAATAATTTCGACATAACGTTGAAAAGCTCTTAATAGAAATTTTTAAAACAATTTGGTATTTACACAAATTAAACAAGAAAACTTCAACGTCAACTTAAGCGAATGAAAAGTACAACACAGGTCCTAATTTTCCAAAAAGAGAGATGTGCTACCACGGTTAAATTGACAAGTATTGAACATTTAAATGTGTTATATGGCAATAAAAGAGTCAGGTGAATAGTAGTTATACACAAAATTAGGCATGAGTAAGGCCAAACCTATACAATGTATACGCATTTATAATTATCCCATTTATCGATTTGCAAAAAATGCGTGCAGGAGGATAACGAAAACGCCCACAATTTATTAAAAACCGTACTCAGCTTAAAACTCCAGTTGCAAGCTGATATGTAATGCGTCACCATGCATCTGCCACGTCCACCGTTTACACGTGGATGCGAAGGATATATACGATTTGGCCCAATCTAAATTTAGTTTTCTTACTTGTTTTACTTTTACTTTTGCAGCGTACTTCATAATAATTCTCGAGTTCATGCTTAAAATAATATACTTAATAATAAGAAATTTATAACCACAATTAAAATAATTCAATTCCATTTAAGGCAATTAAATTTTTGTCATGTCATGTTATTTTCGTCTTGTCATAATCTGTAATTGTTGTTTTGCATTTGATTGGTTTCATATACTCGTACATACATTGTTAGAACCTCTATTATAAAACTCCATAAAACAATTGTCCCTTATCCTAAATAAAAGTATAAAAAATAGTAGGCAATGTAGCAAATACTAGTATGCATAGCATACGTAGCACATATAGCAAGTAACCCAAAAATACCACCACCAATCAAGTATCACAGTACAATCATTTATTTAATCGCACAACAACGAAAGTCAAATGCAAGTATGGCTGCCAAATTGTGCAATTATTGCACAATCTAATAATAAACATATAAATGTATTGCGACAGCTATGAAGATAAAATACACCAGAAAGAAAGCTAAATACTATATATATAGACAATAGTTGGAATAGTTGAATAGAATCGCTAGAGAAAAACGTGCCAATTTTGCCGGAAATAGGAAACTTCAAACGTAATAAATAATTCAGGCAACAATAACAAATTTTGCATGTGCACATGACTTAACTATCAAGGGGAGGACAAAAAGACAACGGACAGAATGGAGGAATAGGCAAATACAACTAAAGTCTGTTTGGTTGTTGGTGTTTAAACTTTTTCAAAATCTTCCCTTAACTGCCTGCTTGTTTACGAAATAATTGAATTACCGTTTACGTTTACTATAAGCTTTCAATATAAATATTGAAAATACACAATAGTTAAAATATTACCACTATTCAAAAGTAAAGTGCTATCTGAATCCGATCGGACCATTTTTGGAGTCACTTTTCTCCAAAGGACTTGCTTCGCGTTTACTGATAAAACTAAATTAAATATAAAATAATTAACCATGTGGTGTAGGGTATTAATTGTTCGGACATAACCCATTACAGCATTTTCACTTGTTTTTTAAATACATTTATGACGTTTTAGGTAAGTTTCGCTTATTTTTTCAATTAATTTTAATTAATTAGAAAAAAAAAAACTATATGCTTCATGATTCATTTTATATCAATCATCTCTTATTTTCGGCGGACTGTGGATATATAAAAAAATGTAGATGCGACGGCTAACTAAATAAACGGAGTAAATGTTTTTGAAGTGCAAAAATGTTTGTGCGATGATATATTAAAAAGTATCGAAAAGCTTAGAAAGTTCCCTGTAAAGTTAAATGAAACATTCAAAAGAGAGAAAATAACTGAGTAAATTATATGCATACTATTTCTTACTACATTCGTCTATTTTATTTATAGTTCTGTATAAACGGGAAGAGAGTAGTTTCTTATGCAGGCGAGCGAGAAGCACACAATAGTTGAAGAGTAAAATTCTCATATCTCAACAATGTTAACGGTAACTCATACTCTTTATTTTATAAATATATTACTCCTCCATATGCATAAGAGGGTGAGGGCTCGATAGTGTTTTACAAAACTTGTAATCAAATAAATACGCATTTCTTCAGTGATGTGTAGGCTCCGCCTTTTTGCAGAGCACCCACGCAGCTTCACCTCGCTATGCAATTGGTAGATAATTCTGCTATATATTTAGGGACATTTGTAATCTGATGAAGAAGGCGATGAAGTTGTCCCTACTTTTTCGAGACACGCAGGTTAGTTGGATAATTCGGTATTCGGTGTGTTGGTGTCATCATCAACACAGTATGAAAACAATGAGTATTGAATAGCTTAAGTCTCCCTTTAGTGCCGGACGATAACTACAAAGCTGACGTTAACGGTATATATTGAACATAGGGTATGAAAGAAATGTTATTATATGTGCGGCACACACGTTTTATTGTATAAATGTGCATAGAAATTTGTACTTTCTTGTCCAAAAACGCAGCCGACCTTTACAAACTTAACATTTTTCGGGATTATTGATGGCAGCACAAATACATATACAATCTCTGCTGTATACATATTGTACGTAACATACCCCTGAACTCCAAGCAAGCATACATTAAGGCTCAGGGGGTGGCTTAGACGTAAAGAAGTGAAATGGTTATGGTGACTACATTAAAATAGTCATATAAGACTGCAATAGGTAGGTAAGAAAACTTTTTCGCATGTAACGAGTATACATCATACACACACAAATGTAAACACAAACACACAAAACCCAGGATACTATAGAGCAATATAAACCTCAAACCCAAGGTGGAGATTGCGTGTGGACGATTTTTAGTTATCAACAACAAAGAACGATTATTGATGAAGGATATTCAGGGTTTGTTGCCTATATATAGATTTCTATAATGCACATACACACATATTGTATATAAATTGTACATGCATGTACGAACCGCAGCAACAACAGCAACAGCAAAATTATTTTTCGGTTATATCAACAGTACTCGTACATGTACAAGCAGAAAACATCACCATGAAGCCAACGGAGGCAATTTTTCTTGTATTGTACTCATTTCGTATACTATACACTCTCTATGAGGATACGTGAGTTGTTTTGTGTTGCCATGTGCACATATTTTACACAGTTAAATTTTTTTTTTGAAGCATATTTCCTTTTAATTATTCCATTTACATTCTATTCCTCTTCAGTTTTTCTGTATATCGGCTGTGTACCTTGTAACCTAACATTACATACAGAGGAGTGCAATATAGCGCCGTACTAAAGGCATAAGCTTGCGTAAAGGATTATCGGTATGCATGTATAGTACGTATGTGTGTAATTTGTGTGTGTCTAAAGTCCTTTTTATCTATTTGTAACAGTTGATGACGATGTGGGGTTTCGTGTTCTTTAAGCCCACTCTTGTACATCTTTATAGTTCTGTTGTTTTACTCACGTTCGTTTTTGTTGAATTTTTAGGATACGTAGTATTTTGTTGCTCCTTTCAGATTTTCTGCACATAGGAGGCGTTTACTCTTTCAATTTTTTACACATAGTTTTATGTGCTTCACTTACTGTCTGTGTATATATTAACAAATGGTCAGCAGTATACAGCATTATACAGCACACTGAAGAGGCTTTAAGCTTGTTAACTAAAAGGAAAAGAAAACAACGAAGCAAACCAATACGAAAACATGATGGCAAAAGTAAACCAGAAAAACAATTCTGTAAAAAATGACACCTTCTCCAAATTCCATATACATGCATGTCATGCTGGCTTTTTTTGAAATTGCGTGTGCTTGGGTGGGTGATAATAACCTCACCCCTTCTGTCTCGTGCCCTTCTGATACATGTCGTTTTGGAAAGTTTTTCTATGTTCATATTTCCATTTACTAGTTGTGGCTTGTGCTTCTTTCTTTCAGTTAAAGACTTAAAATGGATTATTTGTAGTATTTATACTTATTCCATTACATTCTTTTCTCTCTGTTCTATTCATTACTACTTTCATAGATCTTTAAAATTTATGGAGGTGCAGAGGTAATGCGTATGGTAATTTTTTTTTAATCTCAAAAGTATTTATTATTGGGAAATCTCTCATTTAATTATAAAATGACATAGACCCACTTAATACTTTTTGCAGAAATTCGTATGGGGAGTCGATACTCACACTAACTTGTCATATGTAAGCAAGAAAAATGGTGGAAAAATGTAAGCAAGAAAAATGGTCAAAATCTAACCAAAATTGTAAGTGCTTCTGTAACCTAACATTACATACAGAGGACCCCATTACCATGTTTAGCACAGGATGGATGGATATTGTAAATTTTATTTATTTATCATGTTCCAACAAATAGCGTAGATGTTATTTAAATTTAATGGGCAGACGTTATTTAAATTTAGTGGACAGACTCACAGACATGGCTGGGTCCAGATTTCGTATCAAGAATAAAAAAATAAGTAACTTATACCAGGATGGATATGACAACTACTTCTAGAATATCATTTTGACTATATTTAAAGGTAAACTGTCGCACATGGCCTCATGGCAGCACAGAACTCTTGGCAGACAAATATATGCATGGCCATTTTATACGCGTATTATGCTTTCCTCGTTTTGTTTTTTTTATTTTCATCCCATTATACAACTGCGTACTTGTATATGTGTGCGTTGCTATCGACTTGCACGTATGCAAGTTCTCTTTTTCGATACGTTTTTGTTTACTACATTAACCAGGCCTACCACCTACATAACTTCGCATATATATCCATCTCTTTCACTGTGTGGACCGATGACTGTATGCGTTTAAAAACTAAATACGCATTTCTTTGTAGGTGAGAGCGATGCATAAAAAAACCGACAAACGCGTCAAAACGTATGTTGACGTGGTATAGTTAGACTTATGATGTGTGTTTACAATCATTGTTATCTATCATAACAACGTAAATACTATGTGCGCGAACGTTAGCCGATCACGCCCAACTTCACAAGTTGATTGCAGACATGAGGGAGAAATGTTAATTCTAAATTTCAGATCTATATACCAAATGTTGTAAATACACCGTTAAAACATACTAATAAGTCCATTACATATGGGCATGGTTAATTAACCTATTTGTATCCCCTATGGTTTGTCCGTAATAAAGGAAAATGGTTTTATAAAATTAGAGGAAGGTTCATGGACCGATTCAACCCATTTTTAATAGCGAGGTATCTAGATCTAAAGTAATGATGTGTACTAAATTTTAGATCTACACGATTTATGGTTCAGGAGTAATACAAAATTAATTTTCAAGTAGAAATTAAGAATGTTAGAAGGGGCGTGGTCAACCCAAAGACGATTTCATATATAAAGGGTAAAAATGAGAATTGATCTGCCGAATCGTCTGCATTGTGAAATGATTCTATTAAAATGGTATCATCTTATCTTCCGAAGAGCTCGTTATTGAATTTCCTTGGAATTTGGCACTTACTATTCTGAAATCGAAATATATAGTCCAGTTCAGCACGTTGAACTATTTAAAGTTGTCGGCCAGTTCGTGGACTGATTTGGCTCATTAAATTTTTCAAAATTTTTCAACTTGTCAGAGTGTTGAAAGCCATGGATGTAATGTTTTGAATGCCCTTGCGGGCGTGTCTTTGAACCGATTTTGAATAAGACAACAAAACAAAAATCAAACATTTGACCAAAAACAATTTACCGACATATCATTTTGATGATGAGTATAAAAGCAGAATAAAACAAGTGAAAATATTATAGTCGGTGAAGCCGACTAAAAACAAAAATAAAATTTTGTATTATATCTACTTGTATTTTTAAAAATTTTCTATACTATCCATTTTCAAAAGGGTTTATTTTTGGGCCAATACATTTCCTTGTACCAAATTTCAATGAAATATCTCAAAAAATAATAGGACCTCATATGGGAAGGCGCTCTAAAAATGGTCTAATCTGGTGAATTTTCAATAGGGTCCCCGTTTGGGAAAATACATGTCCTTTTACCAAATTTTATCAAAATGTCTTAAAAATCCTACCTGTAGCTTGCGCACATATTTACATGGACAGACAGGCCTACAGATGGACTTGGTTAAATCGTTTCATATTTTGATTCTGAATCGATCGGTATAACTAAACGTGGGTGTGGCATTTGCCGTTTAGGAGTTACAAACATAACAATTTACTTACTTGAAGTAATTCGTTTTAAAAAAAAAGATATGTAAGAATTCTTTCCAATTATATATACAGTGGTTCACAGCTTATTTGGTACTCTAACCGCGAACCGCTGTAGCTACAAAGCTATGATAGTTATCATCAAATTTGAATGCCATATTATAGAATACAATATTTAATTTAATTTAATAAATACATTTACATAAAAAAATATCTGATCGCAAACCTAGGAGCTAAAACTTAAGCCGTAATAATAAAAAAACTAAAAAAATGAGCTTAAAGTGTAAAAATGCAATCGCTGCGGACAGGATTCGAACCTGTGCGGGTAGAACCCAATGGATTTCAAGTCCATCTCCTTAACCACTCGGACACCGCAGCTGACATAAGAATTAAAACTAAATGTACTCTTAAAAGTGTATACTATATATATTTGTATACAGATAGTTTCAGAAACAAACAACGACGGCAAGATTGACATTGTTCTGTTAGCCTTTTGAACATGAAAACATTGCAAGTTTACCTTTAGGCACGAAAACCTATTTGCGTTATGAAATCCTCTTCAATGCCGATTGCCTGTAAATAACCATACATAAATGAATATGTATAAATGCTTAAGGATATAATTTCATATATAAAAAAAAAGCATTAGTCCGGGAATCGAACCCTCCTATATTAGCGTGAAATATTTAGCAGTTGCACACCTTTTTATATGTTAACATATTTTATAACTATCAGTTAAATAATTGTAACAAAATGCTACCTGTATCTACATATACTCGTATATATATAGCCGTATATATATTTTCATGGAATATTAATATTTGACTTTCTTGTTTTACTCACTTAATGTATGTATCAAATAAAATTACTTGTTACCTACAATATTGTATTATCAAATATAATTCATTAAGTTTAACAGGGAGGTTTACACGCATTTTATACATGCACTTCTCTGCCTCGCATTTATTATTCAAAAGTTCACTGCTTTAATCCTCCTATATGTCAAAATTAATTATTTGGGATTATACTTTTTAGTTCAGTAGGGGATTTCTACTATACTCATTCACTACCTCACGCAATGAAAAGTTAATTGAGCGTAATGAGATTAATGTTTTATGGAAATTATTACATAAGCAGGTAAATAACTAAATTTTGGCTAATGGCAAATCTTGAACACTCTTCACCTCTATAAGCAGGCAGTGGGCGTGGCACGTACCTGATTAAGCACGTTCTGCGCCAAATATGATGGGACGGATGGGCTAATTTTAAATAGTTGTACGAAAGTTCAACTTTATAGCTTCGTTCTTGTTACTGATAAATATATGTTTATCAATTGTAGGTGTGGATCTCAACCGATTTCATCAAATTTAAACAAACCAAATGATAGTATCTCGGCTTTGCGTATATCTGCACATGGGATTAACATATAAGTTACATTTATTTGTGAGTTAGCCTGAGCAATCCATTTTAATTATTTAACCATCAAATTCTTTTAACATAAGCACATATGCCCTCATATGTATCTTGACTATGTCTGAAATGGTTGCATTGGCATTTCCCTCCCTATGCAACAAATGCTAAACATGCAACAATAATATTTTTTTCAATCTAACCTAGGAACAATAATTGCTGATATGTTGTTCACTTTGAATATGATCGATGTAAACGCCAAGCTAGTAACTTGGATAACCAGGAAGCCTTTTACATGAACCACTTGGAGTAAAAAAAATTAATGAAAATATTATATCGCTCTATATGCAACACATCTTCTAATGAACACACTTTTTTTGCCAGTAAATATTATGTGTTTTTTTATTTTGTTTTTACTTTTGTAGGATCTAGAAAGAACTGCGAGGACTCCGCAAGATATATATCATATATTCTGATTCCATTTAGTCAAGTTTGTGCTCAACATGTATATTTCAAGCTTAGGTGAAGTATTTGCTGTCCCGGTGCGCAGGTTGGTATCGTATTTGGGTAAATAAGGCACGCCCACAGCTAAACAAAAACTAAAAAGACTTGATTTCTTGAGAATTTTCAAGTTATGTTTTACCTCAAAAATTGGTTTAAGACCGTGTCTACAACTTATACGTCCCACTGTAGTCATGTATTTGATTTTAATGCTCCAATTTGAAGAACTTATTTTCGATAATAAAGCTTTTTATGAGTTTTAAATCAATTTCAATTTATCATACACCAATAATAATTTATATGGTGTCTTTAAGCCGATCTAAATAGCAATAAGTATAATAGTTTCTTAGTAACTGAATAATCTGTAAGTGACAGTAGTATGAATTATAAACACCAGTGTACAACTACTCTAACAAATGTTGGCTGCGCTTGAACGCCTATATACGCATCCAGTGTGGAATTACAAAAATTCTGACTCGTTCCACACATCTACGTTTTTTACATGTTTCTTATTTTTATTTGTTAACCAACGGTAATTTATAAAACTGACAGCCTACAAGCTTAATCCCTAAACATGTAAAAACATAATTTTTTCAGACCTTAAGAGAAAAGGTGCAATCAATTTATAAAAATATTTGCAACATCCAGCAGAAGCTTAGCAACGTTTCAAAATTTTTAGTCTTGATCGGATAATTTTGATCGATCTAACAATGTCTGATAGTCCGTTTTTAGTATTCTTTATTAAACGAAGACGAAAAGGGTGTTTATTATTATTTTCTAAATTGATATAAACACATCCCGACAGTCCACGTAGGGCCTCGTCCTAATTCGGAACATTGGTATAAATATTCTGTTAAACTAAAAATGAGGCAACAGCGAAAGTGACAACAAACTCGGAGATCTTTGTTTATGTAATACAAATATCACAGGTTTTTTGTAGGAAATAATAAAATGAGGTACCAGCCCACGACCCTCACAGGAGGGTCGTGTAGGGTCGATAGTTCAACCAGAGATAATATCTGGTACCCCGGGATACTGGAGCCGCAGGATTTATGATGGCCTCCTTGTGGGAGCACGAGGGGGGCTGTAGTTGGTAGTGCTTGTCAAAGAACCCTTGACCACGAGGTGAAACTGTACCTACAATGCTGTTTTAAAAAATCGTGTCCTCGGGGGAGTTCGGAACGTTTCAAAATTTCTATCCCGTGTGCTTAACCCTCCACGGCAGGTACACACATAAAACACAATCTGTATGTCTGTCCACGTACATTTCTCTCCACATAGATTTTTTAAAATTTACTACTGAACAAATTATAGCAAATAGTGTTACATATACAATTTGTTAGTTGTATAATGGTCAGGCTTGAAATACTATAACATTGTCATTTGTTTGGATACAGGAAGGATAGTACAGTGTCCTAGATTTGACGTAAACCAAAATAATTTCTCCTAGTTGTTACAGCGAATGTAATTAATAACTCAATGTGATGTTTTTTTGCAATTTATGCGAAAATATGCTGAATGCATGAATTAGCTGCCAAAAGCCACTTGTTAACTAGATCGATGTCCGTTGGTTTGATAAATTACTAAATGCAGCATTAAATGGCAATTGCATTATGTTGTATGCGTGTGCATATATTACGCTATATAAATATCAATGAAAATAAATAAAAATGCAATATAGGGCGTACGCCTAATCTAAGATACCCCTCTTGCACCATAATAAAGCACCATAATAATATTGATAATTAATTAAATAATAATATTTCCCCAAATAGAGAAAAAATACCTTAATATTACTTGAATAAACATTCCTACAATCTAATTAATATTTGCGCCTGGAAATCTGAACGTTTTTACAAAATAGAAAAGTCTCCTCTAATCATATATATAAATATTGGGGTGAGGGGAGCAGACGGACATGCATACATTCCATAGTAAGAGATGATCGGGTTGAGAAAAGAAACAATTCTGCTTAATCTGAATTAATATTATTTTTAATCTTTGCTGAGTATTCACAAGTTAAAGCAAAAATTTAAACGTACGATCTACATTAACAATAATAACAACAAGAGCAGAGTTACTATACATTTTAAAAAAGCGTTAATGAACACGGCGACGCACATCATCATCTTCGTCATTCACAACGTGGTCTGGTAATCAACAGTAGCATACAACGCCATGGTGGTCAGAGGTAAACGTAAGCACACTTGCACACGCAAAAAAACACATGACAAATTTAACCATATTCTCTTTAATCGGTAAGTAGTAGGTTTGGACGTACGTTTTATTCGCATAAGGTGGGAGTGCACTAAGTTTGTCATTCCATTTGCAGCACTCATAAAAAACCGTCAGAGACCCTAAAAACTGAAATCAAGAACCGAGTCGACTTAGATATGTGTGTCTGAGCCACGTCCACAATCTACAAAATCTATTTATATGCTACAAAAATGGACTTTATTTCAATACAGGCATGCCCACAGTTTACAAAAATCTGCATTTAGCTTAAAACTCGACATACAAGCTTTTATGTAATACAGGCGCTCTATTAGTACGTAGATGTGGAGGGTGTTTGAGTTTTCGCCTAAGAGTCCAATTTAGTTTTCTTACTTGTTTTCATTTTTATATTGCATTAAAGGACACATTGCATGGGCGCGAAACAACTAAAACAAAATACCAACCCAAACGCTTATTTGACAGAAGCACGTGCACTATGTGTTTAAAAAAGCCTGCTATATATGCCTTTTAGTTTATTGTAGCCGTTGAATAACCAACAAGTAACCCTGAATTGTGCGGATGATCTTTTGATTTGTGATTTCGAGGAAACCACTAAAGCAGGCTCTGCTTTCTTTTTTTTTATATGTATATAAAACCAAATTCGCTTAGACGCTAATGCCATCCAAGCAAATAAGACGCAATTTTAGTTAGCGCGGATGTATGCTTCACCTAGTAGTAGTAGTAGTAGTAATAGTAGTAGTGCCAAACCAGGCAGATGCAATTTCAATCAAATATTGCAGGGTTGGGGAGTTTATGTGTTTGAATCTTATAACGAGTACCAGAAGGTATGTGTTATCATGTAAATATAATTTGTATG
The DNA here is from genome assembly GCA_949710015.1 of Crataerina pallida. Lineage (NCBI taxonomy): Eukaryota > Metazoa > Arthropoda > Insecta > Diptera > Hippoboscidae > Crataerina > Crataerina pallida. The sequence goes on from OX453291.1 coordinate 11,082,295, forward strand.
TTAATTGTATGAATTTACGTGCGCGTGTGTATGGTTAAAAAAATCGCACTTTACAGTTTACTTGTGGCAGTGTTGCACTTTATTTCTAGCGAATATATATGTTATTTTTTTCAAAAAAAATTTAATTCATTTCTCGGTCTAGTTAAAGTGATAATGGTAATGATACCGAGATGCTGTCTTAGTGAAACTTTTTTATTTCTCTGCTACTTTAATGACAACTAAAATCATTAAATTTATTCATTCCCGATCGCCTAATTCTGTAATTGCTTGAGAGTACGTTTACCGCAGAAGGACAGACACACTCATTTAAATCGATTCAGAATTTAATGTTGACCTTTTAAGCCTCCTTCTGTTGTTTATAGGGCAAAAATCGCAAAAGTTATTCGGGACCGATTGATTTCCGGAGCTATAAGACGGCCTGCACACCGTGTATGCAATGACAGTAATGTGCAATTATCAGTTAGTCTGAGTTAACTAGTCTTCGAAATAAGATTTTTCTTGGACCAATGAAATATGTAAAGTACAGGTTTGGTTTTACCAAAAAAATTTATTTCTCGTTTGTTATTTTTTTCATTATTCAACTTATTTTTCTTTAACGTTTTACTACTTATTAAAAAATTTCTTTGCATTTTATTTTGTTCTTTATTACTGAGAGCAAAATAACTTTTTTGAAATAAATGTTTTTAAATTTTTTAATGACGTATTTTCATTTTACCTTACATTGCACATATGGTGTTCAATCCGTTCCTTGCAATAAAAATATTCCGAGGAGCGAGCTGCACACCCGGTGTGCAATGATCTTATTTATATCTTTTTTGTTTATTAAATAAATAAAAAATTTATATATGGGGAGGGGGGTTCTAAAAATGGTCCGATACTATCCATTTACAAAAGGTTTATTTATGGGCCAATACATAGATATTCGATTTCATTTCATCGAAATGTCTCAAAAAATGCACTTGCACAGAAATTTACATGGATAGAAGAACATGGTTAAATCGATTCAGATTTTGATTCTGAATCGATCGGTATAACTGAAGGTGGGTGTGACAATTTTCAATGTGACTAATAATCTTTATTTTAGCATTGTCAATTGGTTTAGTAATTGACTGTATCGAATTTGGGCCTTATCGGTTCATTTTTGGATCGTTGCCCCAATATTCTACATATATGACTTCCTTTATAACGAATTCGTCAATAAGGTTTTATTATAAAGAAAATCATTCTATGACGAAAATTCACAATTTTTTATATGTTTGTCTGACATGGCTGGATCGTGTAATAACATTTAATTAGCCTAAAATTAATGTTCTAATTTTGTACCGTATTCAACAATTTTTAAAACCTACCAATAAACAAACAGAGTGACTTATAAGACAATGACTCGTGCTTACTGATATAACAAAAAGTCTAAACGTCAAAGTTTGGGTCGATAAAATCATTATAAGAATAAGTTTCTTATAAGAAGAATAAAGTTCATTTGGTGCAGAATTCGACTGCTGTTGTAACAAGCTGTCCAATATTTATTAGTCGTTATTATATTTTTGTTTGTACACGTGCATACGAGTTTACGCCCAAGAATAATTTATTTATTTATATTATTTATTTATTAGATCAAAATGGACAGAAAAAAATTATGCACTTAAGGGCTAAGACTAAGACATAAGGCCTAAAATAGATTAAATAGATTTGGCTTGTGCCCAAAATAACGTTCAACGCGATAATTTATATATACATATATTTGGGCGTGGCTTTTAACTGGTTTTACCCATTTTAAATAGCGATCTGCATGCAAAAACTAGAAGTGTCTTAAAAAATTTCAACAAATCGACAACAATTTCAATAAATCGACTCAGTTTTCGACGCTGATTAAGAAAATATATACCTTGTAGGGTCTCTGGTGCTTCCTTCTGGATATTGCAAATGGAAGAACAAACTTAGTATACCCTCATCACTGGGGAGGAAGATATAAAAATCTAGTGATAATTGAAGGTGGTCCTAAAACTAAAAAAAACTTGGTCGAAATCTTAAAGAGGAGTGTGTGGAAGTGTGGATCGTTTTGTACTTGAGGATATTATATGTGCTGAAATAGTCTTTCCAAAGAATAACAAACGCATCGAAGGTTTACACATACATATAAAACGCACTTGCCTAAATGCAAGCAAGACTTAGCATATTCCCTCAGCGAACTTATAGTAAATGAATGAATAGAGAAATATTATCCGACACAAAGCGTTAACTATGGTAAATGTGAGCAATTTCCATCCCCTTCCTCCCTTCTTATTATATTTTCGCTGTGTACTATTAGTCATTCTTTTGCAATTTCGTTTAAGATGTAGAAGTATGAAAATGAGGAAAATTATAATTCACTCAGTCAGATGGGAGGTGGTGTTGCTGAGGTTGACGCTGTTGCTGCTTAAAAACATCGTTCATTTATTTTACGCCGCAACATGGATTAAGGTTGTTTCAGGGATACTCCACATTGAGATGCATGCACGACAAAAAAATTACACACAATTTTATATACGTTTGCCAAAGAAATAAGCAATACGTTTTCTCTTTTTATCCCCTTTTTTAGGGAAAAATTTTGTTGCAATTTTCTTTTTTTTATATTTGTTGTGTTGTTCGAAAACAAAAAATGAGAAAAAGAATCGTAGAACTTATAACCAAGAAACCATCAACATCGTCATCACCATCAACTGAATTCATCAATCTTTGCCAAAAACTTGAACGAAATGGAAGAAAAAATTTCTTACAAACACGGAAAAAAAATATAGTTATGTCTGTAGGTATGCGTATATAGTACAAGTGTTGTTTCTCTGTGTCTGTGCAAAGCACTGGCATCGTCATCATCTCTTTTATAGGAAAATGCAGACAGAGCAACTCGTTTATGTACCCTAAACAAAATATGGTGGTTATACTAAGTTTATCATTCCATTTGCAACGAATGGACGCGTCAGAAACTCTACAAAGTAGTAAGAGCCGTTCTAGACATGTCCGTCACGATTAAAATTTTTTCGATATTGTGCTGAAATTTAGTCCAAACACTTATCGTTTCTGCATGCAGACCGCTGTTTGAATTATAAAATACCTGTCATAAGCCGCGCCCACAATCGACATGAATCTATTTTTCTGCCATAGAAATTAAACTGTAAAGTTAAAATTTGGCACAAATATATATTTATAATTAACGTCAACGCACCCGCTCACACTTTACAAAAACCGAACTCCGCGTAAAAGTCGACGGACGGAGCCATCTATCTTCCACACCCACTGATTGTATATAGATGTTTAGGGTATTTGTGATTTGGTCTAAGCCGCATTTGGTTTTCTTACTTGTTTTGCTTTGTCTTTAATGCAGATGAATGATATTACCTAAAATATTAAGTGCAGTTCTACCTTTGAATTCTTATGATTATATGCCTGTCGTTGTTCCTAATGTGTCCCGTTACTCTGTGTCCATCATCTTTCATTTATTTTAATTCTTCTCTTCTCTCCTGTCAGATATTACCTTTCTTGTTACATTTACACTACACACATGTACACTACAAAATATACCGAAATTATAGTTTAGGATGTTTTTATACCCACCACTTTTAGACTGGAATTATACTCACTTTGTTGAAACGTTTGTAACACCAAGAAACAGACCCCACAAAGTATATCCGGCTAAGGTAAATATTCTAACGGTTGCAAAAATATATATATGTCGCCCCAAACTTGACAGAAATATTGGTTTCTTTCGAACCCGCGTTTATATTGAAATCAGGCAAAATCGGTCGGAGGACACTCCCACAGTTAAACTGGTTTTAAGCAGTAATCCCTTTTATTTTATGGTCATTCAAGTGTTACCCTAAGCTACATATAACGTGTTTTACTTGATTCCACTAACCACCATGTATACAAAGAAAAAAGGAAGTACATATGTCATCTTTTATACATTAAGATGGCAAAGTGTACGTATGTGTCTAAATAAAGAGAAAAGAAGTCTTTATACATGTACATATATAATATATATTCCATTCGCGCGTTGTTTTCTTTAGTTTTGATGTTCTCAAACCAGCGTTAATTGTGACGGAATTTTTCAATATGACTTAATGGATTTTGGTTCATTTAAAAATTAATATGGTGTTCTACTCGTTGTTCTTTAGTGTAATTGATTATGAAAAATTTAGAGCCTTTAAAATACGCATACGTAGTGTGTGCCTTTTTCTGAAAATGCCCATGGTCAATTGTAACCTCTAAGGGTTGCATAGCGCTTTCTCTACACACCGCGTTTACGAGCATAAATAATTTGTAGGGTAGCACATCCACTAAGCGTACTTTTTTATACCTTTCACATAATTCATTCCATTTAAAACACCCAGAGGGAGGCCTCAGAGACCCTACAAAGTATATGTTCTTAATTAGCATCAAAAATTGAGTCGATCTAGACATGTATACCGTGTGTCCCGGTGTTTTTCTGTTGTTAGCATTCTCACTATCATAGTTTATGAGATATTGGGCTGAAATTTTGTACAGACACTTCTGTTTCCTGCACGTGGATCTCTATTTAAAATGGGCAAAATCGGTTAAGATCCACTCCCACAAATGAGAAAAATCTATTTATCTGACAGAAAAATTGACCTATAAACTCTTGAAATTCGGTACGCATATCCCATTCATCAATGGGCGTGGTCGAAATATGCGCCAATTTACGAAAAAACCGTTTTCTCCGAAAAACCGGTGTTATAAGCAGATACGTAAAACATACAATATTATTAGGAGGCGTACCTGTCACGCCTATTTCTGTATATGAAAAGGGTGTTCAAGATTTGGCCTAAACCAAATTTAGTTTTCTTACTCGATGACTAAAACAAAACTAATTCGATTAATCGTCAGTTTTTACACAATGACACCACTTTTCGCTCAGCGCCTCCTACAAAAGAAATTAGAAAGGCAGACAATTTCTCACTTTTTGTACGACTTTTTTCCAAATTCTCTAAAACCTTGAAACAGGACCACAAAAACTTTCAACCAATACAATACAAGCACCCAAATAAGAACAGTGCCCATGTTGCACATGGTGGTGTTTCCTACAACTAGGAGTTCTAACAAATAAATGTATGTTCATTTAAACCAAAAATGGTTTTTATGTGCCCTTACAACAGAGGCGTCAAACTAACAGTTTTTTATGACTTTATGCGTTTTGCGTCATTTGCACCGCATTCTGATGAACACTCTACTACCGTAACCGAATCAAAGAAATACGCGTTTACAGAGATATACACATATTTTGCAGTTACTGCGCATAGATAGGCATATTTGCATCACGTGTGTGTGCTTTTTAGTCAATTTCTTCTCATTTACAGATATAGTAAGAGTAGTAGAGTAAGGAGAATGAAATGAAGGTTTTTGTACAAGCATATGTATGTACATAGCCTCCCCCTGAAGGTGTACAGGATGCATAAAGTTTATTACACATAAACATCTAAAAACACCTACCTTTCATAGTACCATATGTTTGTATGTCCACGTGACCATTTTAAGATACTTCATTGAAATTTTATACAACAACGTGCGTTGATCCAAGTACGAATTTTTAAGAAATTGGATCGGACTATTTAAGGGACTTTTTTAACACTCTATCTTAAACATTTCAAAACCACCATTTTCAACTTTTTTCCCCTTAATATTATTTAAAAAAAAACAAGTGAAAAAGTTACAGTCAGTCAAGCCCGACCACTGTAAAACTTCAAGTGGTGTGGGCGCCACAGATTGTGTTACAATTACTTTAGTTGTGTCAGTAAACGTGCGGTATTGAAGGGGTTCTAAAAATAGTCCGATCGGCCCAAATTTGCCTCAGCCAATTGTGAAGCTATTTAACTATTCTTCACCAAAATCAGTCCATTGTTCCTTTCAGAGTCAATTTTAATTCAACTCTGAATCGAGTGTAGCATTTGCCGCTTAAGAGTTATAAACGCCCGCTCAAATTTTTTGCCACAATATTTAACAAGAGAAAGTGCCAAGCCTGACTATGTAATATGCTACATCACTGAGATGAAAATAAGACTTCTAATTGTGAATAGCACCCTTCTTCAAATATGTTCAAAAGCGCCACTTGGTAGCAAAGCAAGTTTTTAAATAAATCCAGTGTTGTATGAGTAAACGCGAAGCATAGTCATATAACTCACTTTGTGAAATATCATATTGAAAGGGTTCTAATATAGTTTCGATAGGGTCCAAATTTTACCACAACCAATAAGCTGACTTTACCAAAATTTTATGAAAAAATATTAACAATTGCGACTTTTTGCCATATAAGAATTTTACCTTAATGGCCCATTGTACGCGAAAGGGTTCTAAAAAAGGTCCAATTTGGCTCATTTTCAATGCGGTTTTTTTTAGGCCAATAGATGTCCTTTTATTGCTCACTTTGCACATATGCTTCTTGATCTTATTATAATATAAATTTTATTTTGCGTGTTAATATCTTGTGTCAAATAAGTTTTTATTGGCATGTAGCTTTAAACATGCATTTACTGATTTTACTGATCTGTGCCATATTTTGTGTAAACACATCTTATGTGCCTTTCATGATAAGTCTACGTACACGCATGTTCTTTTGTGCCGAGTACACCGAGTCATCTTTAAACTTGTATATGATGTTTTTGTTGTTGCTGTTTTTGTTGTTACTGTTATTGTCTAATATCTTAGTTGTTGAAATTTATGCTTGACTAAAAATGACATCAAACACAAGAAAATTGTATAGACACACCAAACATGCCAAATATTGCATTGCGATACTACCTTACTATACATATATACAAATTCAGCAGATTACAAGGCTGCATATGAAAATAACTGACAACTACCAACACCATCACCATAAAGTTCTATGAAATGTAGTAAACAATTGATGCTGCCTAAAAACGCACTCATGATAACCTTACATCATCCACACAACAAAAGTCGTTCTGGCTAAAGAAACCTACCAGATTGTGGCAACAGTAATTCAATTAAAACATTTTTCAAAACGTTCCAACAAGATATGCATAAAAACATTGTACAATCGTGTACGTAACGCACGCATGCTTGAACTGCGTGCCAGCTTGTTAGTCGCCTCGATAGATGTGTTGTCTTGTCTTACGTATATACGCCATAATTGAGTGTATTATGTGTACAGTGCACACACATCATCGGCGTTTTTCCTGGCTTGCAGAATACCACAATAACAGCCCGTGGTATGTAAGGTTTCGTTGTATTGTGCTATGCGCCCACTATTTTAAATATTTAATTTCCATTAGTTTACTCTTGATCACTCTTTGCACTCATTAGTCTTAACCGCAACGTGTACTAAGATAATCTTTTAGTTCTAATCAGTCGTCAGGTTCTCTCTTCACTCAGAAATACCCAATAGCAATTCTTTCAAAATACTCCTCCACAGCATATCTGCGTATTGCTTTGCAATCCCTTGCATGTATGTACTGCCATGCTTTTGTGTAAATGAATTGTTTGTTGATTTCAGTTGAATGATTAACAGTTTTACTTGACGTCAGGTCAATATTTTATAACGATAATATTTTTCAAAACGTGTTTATAACGTTTGTAGAAGAATCCAGAGAACCATAAAAGTATTTATATATAAAGTATTTATAGAAGGATTTTTCTAAATTTAGTCTTCCTATCCATCTGTCGGGTCGCAAAAATTTGAATATAAATAAATTTGTCAGAATTATTTAGAAATTTTTAAACTGTGTAATTTTTAACCACTTTATTGTAATACTCAAAAACTGCGTAATATACAAAGTCCTTAGTGGGCTCTGTTATATCCCCTCAAAAATCATCATCATTTCCAGTCTTTTATGTATTTATTATGTTTAAACCATCCTTATATGATGGGAGGTTAGTATACCTAGTATAATTAGTATATATATAGTTTGTCAATCAATTTGCATCAGGTACTGTTTGTATGTAGAATTGGAGGATACGGATAAGGACATTATTAAATCAATTCAGTATTTGAATAAGAAATTTGTGCCGATGTTTGTAACTCTGAATCGATTTAGTCCAATTCCTCTCTTTCTCTGCTTATGAAAATTTGTGCGCAAGGTGTTGGTGACAAATTTCGATTTAATTTGGTACAATAATGTGTTTTGGTCCAAAGGCGACCACTAATGAAAAATTTAAGATATGACGATTTCTAAGACCCCTCCCCATATAACTTCTTCATATTTTTAAATAAATACTTTGATTTTAGTAAAGATTATTTAAATAGTTCATTAAAAATTAATTTTATCAAATTTGAACCAGATTTCACCAAACCATGTAACAATATTTCACGATGTGGCTTTTTCACTTTGACAGTGATCGCGTTAACAATTGTAGCATATTTTGTGGAACTATGTGAACTTATTTGTAAGGTATTACATGCTAACATTTTTACATGTTATACCCACCACCTTAGGGAAGAGGGTATATTCATTTTGATCATCCGTTTACAACACATCGAAGGAAGCCTCGGAGACCCCACAAACCATATATATTCTTAATCAGCATGAAAAGATAAATCGTTTGAGACATGTCCGTCCGTGTGTCCGTCTGTTTGGCACTCTCACGGTCGTAATTTTTGAGATATCAAATTGAAACTCGTCACACTTATTCTTAGTTTAATTTCGCTGTTCTGTATTGAAATTGGGCAAAATCGGTTAGGAGACACGCCCACAATAAACGAAAATTTCAACATACCTCGAAAAAATTGTATTTTGAAAATATTATGTATCGCACAATACTATGCCTATCAAGTTGAAATTTGGTATATATATAAGTGGTACCGTTATCCTACACTGTGCCAAAAATGGGCGTGATTGAATAACGCAAACGCCTATAATTAAAAAAAAACTCTATTTGCGTAAGTACATGAAATAGTCATATATACGAGTATACGAGTATATATATATGGCAATAGGAACTTATTTTTTAAAGGATTATAAAAGGTGGAGGGTATTTAAGTTTCGGTCTTAACCGAACTTCTCTATCTTGTTTTTCTATTCAATCTTATTATTGAAGTTTCTGCTTTTTTTCACTTTTTTAAAAAAATCACAATAATCTTTTCCTATTTAACGGTGTTAATGAAGACCACCTTTTTTATTCAATATGAATGCATATTATAAATAAGCAGAATCAAATACAACTGATATTTAACTTACAATAGAATTCAAAATTATATACAAAACGTTAAATTATGAGTACCTCTGTAAAAGAAATAAAAAAATTCATTTGTGAAAAATAAATGTATCTACATTTGACTTGTCGAGCGAAACGTTTTACATGCAATCACACTAGAAAATAGTACTAGGTGATATATATGTTATTTATGTATGCCGCAGGTTTAAAAGTTTAGTTCAGCACTCGTATAATAGGTACCTGTATGTGCTTTGTTACGCCAGAAACATTTTTCAATTGCTGTGCCTTTTAAGTTTTCTTAACAATGGTATGAAAACATAAACAAAACAAAGCAAAGCGACACGAGACTGAAGAGATAAAAACATAAGCAAACATTTATTAGCTGACTTTTCATATACGACCCCAACCAACTGCCACCACTTACACTAGAAACGTAAAATTTACGACCAAAATAATGTCAAAAAGAAGACAAACATTTTTGGCAATTTTATTAAAGTGCCAACTTTTACTTGTATATTTTTTGCTGGGGTCCTTACAATGTAAGGGTTAAGTAATACAGTTGTTATTATTTTGATGGTAACCAAACATTTGAAGGTTTAAATGTACAGATATTAGATTATCGGTAAGAGGAATACGTGATTCAACTTGTTCGCTAAAATGACTTTTATTTAATTAAATTACTTAATCCTTTGCATAATTCACCGCCGCAAAACACAACAACGAATTTGTTTTTAGTTGCCTCTTTTATGCTAAGCAATGCAACATAACTTCTAGATTATTATACCCTCCACCTCAGTGATGAGGGTATACTAGATTTGTTCTTTCGTTTGCAATGGCTAGAAGGTGGTGCCAGAGACCCTACAGAGTATATATATTCTTGATCAGCGTCAAAAACTGAGTGGATTTAGATATGTATGCCGGTGTGTTCGTCTGTTGTTAGCATTCTCACGACAATCAAAAAAACCTTTATGTATGCCATAAAAAGTTATTTTTTTTAAAGAAAGGTTCACTGTCTTTAGAGTTTCGCCGAATTCCCCAAAAACAACATATCTTCTTATTCTTTCAATAACCTTCACATGACAAACCTTGTCATTTTTCTTTCCTTTCCACACACCAGAAACTCATGCATCTAAGTACATTTACAATAAATAAAGAAAAACTTGTATATCAGTTTAAACGCATAACTTGTCAACCAATTTCGATATATCATTTTTTATGGCGCCATCTTAAGTAGATCAGACCAAATCCAATTGCTCTCCCAGATTAAGTACGAAAACAAACAAGAAGATGTATTATTAGTGAAATATGCAATTAATATAATAGCTCTGCGTACAGGGTGGGTGTGTTAAATTCATTTAAATGTCCGTAAATCCCAACAAAATTATTAATACAATATAAAATACATTGCCCGAACTGAATAAAGAAATAATTTGTAATAAATAAATTATACTCAGGAACCTTTAAAAGGACTTTTTAACGTATGGAAGTAACTTTTCATGAACTACATAAATGCCTTATTTGTGAATTCGTCTCTCCCGAAAGCATTTCTCTCTCTCATTTATTTTGTTTTTTATTATTTATATATTTTCTATTCTTCAATACATCCACCATAACAATGCACGGGTAGTAAAGTCCTTAATACGAATAACAACTTCATAGAACAATTTAGGTCATAAAAAGGTATGTCTAGACTGACTCAGATTTTGATTCTGATTAACAATGTATATATCATATACTGCGAAGGGCCTCTGATGTCTACTTCTGAGTGTAGCAAACGTAATAACAAACTTAGTATGACCCCATCTTATAATGAAAAATGTTTGTTCACAAGTACCAGTCGTAGTGGGAATGTCATAATATCTACTGATTATGGAAGCATATGTATTTACGCGTATTTATTGCATATTCTCACATTTGATATATTGACTATATACATATATTTCGTAATGAAAACATTTCTATATAGTTAAACCCTTATCGGAAACATTACACAAATCTAAATGAAAATTACTACCGGTTGCTGATTGTGAAAGTTTTTCATAATTTTTAAATGGTTCATAAATATGTCTGTTATGTTCATTATTATGTCAGAACGCTCATTAAGGTTTCCACTTAGATTAAATTGTTCTCGGCTGCTTGTAAATAATTATTTTGCACCGGAAAAAGGAAAAGACATGCTTCAGAATTGCACGATGTTTATTGTAAACATCGAAATCTGCTGATAAAATGCATTTTGTCTTATTAAGGCATATACGTATTATGTGATTTTTGCCTTTGTAAAGTAAAGTCTAGGTAATACCCAAAGCTTTACACTATACAACCAAGTTCTTTGGTTCTCATGTAACGTGCAGCTCATTAAAATTCAAATAAAAGCATATAAATCATGCGATCGTTCACTCGATTTTGTTATCATATATTATATATATATCTCAACGTTCGGTAACGTAAAAGTAAAAAGGTTGGCCTCATAATCAAAGGCTTAATAAAATAGTGTAAAATGGGTATCGCTGACACTTCATCTTGATTGACACGCGCATTGAATGCGTTGACATAATGACGGACCTGTGATACCTACCTACGATAACGCACACAGAAAGGAGGCTCTCCAAATAACAAATGTGCCGCAAACTCGAATAATTGCAATTGACGCGCAAAAAAAAAAAAAACATTGCATATAAAAACAAGTAAGCAAAATAAATTTGGCTTGGGCCAAATAGAAATATCCTCCACATCTATGTATACACAAAATATGGGCGTGACAAGTACATGATTACATCCTCTAAGGGTGTGTGCATTACACAACAGTTTGCAAGTTGAGTTTTACGCTGAGAATGTTTTTTTGTAAATTGTGGTGGTGTTTGTTATCCTACCATGCCCAATTGGCACATCAGTGGAAGGGATAGTTATGACTACGTGTACCAATTGTCATCTCAATAGATCAATTTTTATAGTAGATAAATAGATTTTTATCGACTGTTGGCGTGGACTGTGACCGATTATATCCAATTTAAGTAGGCATCTGGGTTCAGAAACTCAAAATCTCAAAATTTGCGACGGCAAAAATTCCAAAAGGCGGATTCATGTCTAGATTAAATCATTTTTTGATTCTGATCAAGTATATAAATCCCTTGTGGCGTCTCTTTCTAGGTATTGTAATAATATTTATATACGAGTATATATATATGTGTATAGTATAGGTTTGTCATTCCATATAAAAAAATTTTGTATATCTCCCATTTTATGTCGAAGGTATAATTAAAATAGTTTAGATTATCGTGAAATTACACAACATCTAAATATTACTTTTGATTATTGGGAGCTTTACTAGAAAGGTTGATTATGTATTTTTGTGTTTGGTCATATAAACTCTCTTTATGTGACAGCTGAGGTTACAAAAAGTTGTGGAAAGATTGCTGACATTGTTACGATTGAGCTGATCTTGCTTTTAAGATATTAATGTCAATTCCATCAAATTATTCATTTTCAATTTAGGTTCAACTGACAGCCATTGCTTAGTTGGTCACATTAACTAACTAAACTTTAGCAAAATAGTTGACAATGACTGCCGATATTTCTCTAGTACATAGAACGATAAAGTGTCAGACACATTTTGTACGTTAAGTTACGGGAAAGCCTTCATTTATTTTCAATCAATAAACCAATTTACCCTATGTTGGAATTTTCAGGCTTAATTAAATTAATGCGTACAAATGTTAAGAATAATAATAACAAGAAACAAACAAAAAAACTAAATGTGGCTTAGACCAAATCTTAAATACTCTCCACATCTGCAATAGTGGGCGTGGTCGGTATATTATTACGTTCTCTACTAGTGTTTGTATTACGTATCAGCCTCCTCCTGGATGTTGCAAACGGAGGAATAAACTTAGTATACCCTCATCACTAAGGTGGAGGGCATAATAACAAAAAGGCATAGTCTTATCTATTAAGCCTAATGTCGATGTGTTGGTTTTGAATAAAATAACAAAATGCACAAGTGAACCTATTACATTTGGCCATACCCGACCGTTTACACACACTGTTTTCCTTGGCTTACTACTCGCCACTTCGATACAGGCTGAACGCCCTGCATATGCCTCAAACCACTCTTCACGGAAATACAGGCTTTACGCGTCCAATATCACGCACCGGACCGTACACACTTTACGTCTTGTATAACGTTAAATATCTCGCCAAGTAATTATTTCATGTATTCAGGCCTAATATGCCACTCCGTGCAATACAGGCTTACACCATATATTCGCCAATAAACACAGGTTGGAGGGGGTCAGCGCTCTAGTTATCTTTACCCGAATTCGATCCGATCTGCGCGACGGTTAACAATAAAAGATACACGATCCGTTCTCCACTACGGTTAGCAATCAAAGATCTCCTATTTTTTTAAGTACAAACTTAACTACACCATTTTCAATTGAAATTGGTAGAAAGGTAATTGAAATTAAGAAATCGCATTTGAAATTGGAAAAAACTTTTATTAGCTACAAAGCTATAAGTATAACACATTTTTAATGGTCTTAACATTTTTAACATTATAATATTACAACATTTTTATTATGTAAAAATAAAAAAAATAAAATTGGGCGGTACAGCTAGATCCCAACAGGCTAATCCTCCATATTGATCGCCTTTTCATAGAGAGTGGTGGAGTGCTGCACAAATTTGGCACAATCCCCAGCTGTCACGACCTCCATGTCTTGGTCTATAATATTTTCCAGATGGACCAACCTTTGTTGTCTAACACGAGGTGGTACTGGCGTTGCTTATATCGGACCACACACCTTCTATAGGGTTGAACATGAGCGAGTAAGGACTTAGGCGTAAAAGGTTTGCCCCAGTGTCTTCAAAGACTTGTTCCAAAGTGAAATGACACGAGGCATTATAACAAGTAACTCAAAGCTCGTCTAATGCATTTCCCATGTCAGTTCACTTTACAAACAAGTTCCGTACCAACTCATTTGCGTGTTCCGACCGAAATGCACTCCGCCGTATAAAAATTTTGTAATATTATAATGTTAAAAGTGTTATGAAGACCATTAGAAATGAGATGTAGCTAATAAAAAATATTTCCAATTTCAAATGCGCTTTTCTCAATTTCAAATGCGTTTTCTCAACTTTAAATGCGATTTATCAATTACAAATGCGGTTCCCAATTCAAATGCGTTTTTCCCAATTTCAAATGCGATTTCTCAATTTCAATTGCCTTTTACCAATTTCAATTGAAAATGGTATAGACCTAAACTTCTATATAAGATATGATTTATACTAAAATAGTTGACATGGAAAACGAGGTATGACTTTTCTCGTCACACATCGATGAAGCTAATATTTATACAGGTATAATTGAAGGTGGGTGTGAAATTTGCCGTTTAGGAGTTACAAACATCCACACAAACTTAATATACCCTTTTTCATAGGGTGGTGCAGAGTATAAAAAGCTACATACCCGCATCCGATCAAAAATCTCTAATTTCAGAAAAATTTCTACATTTTCAGTTTGTGTTGCACTGTGGACGTGTCGTTTGATCGATTTCGTTTAATTTCAAAACCAACAGTCATAAGTAAAAATATTATTGTCGATTCTAACCCCCACTCAGGATCTCACATCATTGATATAATTCAGGAGACGTAAGTCCTTGCCATATAAAAGAAAATTTTTGAAAAGCGTTATAAGAGAACCCCTTCCCAATTTGGCATAGTTAATTGTTAAGCTAACTATTCTATATGAAATTATTATTACAAAAAGGATAATTTTTGTAGCGTAAAATAGGGCGGAAAATAGGGAACGGTTTTAAAAATGTACCCATCAGGTGCTATTTCTATAGCGTACATCCTTGGCCCAAAAGTCATCATTGTGCCAATTTTTATCAAACATTACTAAAATTGGGAGCTGCAGGTTGATTATAAAAAATACATGGAATAATAGACTGTCGTGGTTACATCAAGTTAGATTTTGGTGCTGTTATCACTTTTATATGTAGGGTGGTATATAGTTTTCTAGTTTGCTTTGTAATTTAAATAAAAGCGAAACTTCGAACGTGGCAAGTAGCTGCTTACGCCCTCAAATACTATAAGTATTACTTATTAACTTATACGTCAGATTCTATACAAAAAAGTTAATATTAATTGTTAATTGTGGGTGTGTCCGCTATTTGACCTCGCCTATTTTTGGTACATCGATGGATGCTCTAATTATATATTTGTGAACCAAATTTTAATCTCACGTACAGGAAGAATTTTTGTGGGCCTGGCACTTTGCCCTTATCACTAAGGTGGAGGGCATAACAGTTACAAATTTTATCATATCATACATAAGTAGTTTTGAACGATAAATTTTTGTTCGAATTAATAAAATTATGACGTGGCAAGCGGCGCAAATTTTCTACAACTTATGCGTTAATTGTCGTCAAATATTTCTGAAAGGATTACACCAAGGGACCACATCAATCGTAGATATACGACAAGAAACATGCAACCGAAAATACATATGTAAAATAGTGCAAAAGGAGAATACTACGTTCTTCTCTTTGATTATAATTTCCTTTTTATACCGCCCACATGAGATGCAGTTACACTAAATTTGTCACTGCATTTGAAAGACCCAAATGGAGGCAACAAGGATTCTATAAAGTATATATATTCTTGAACAGCATCAAAAACTGAGTCGAACTAGACATGTAAGTCCGTGTGTCCTACAGGCACTTTTACAAATACTTGTATTGGTGAATCACAATGATGTAGTCCATTTTAGTAACTGTCTGAAAAAAGAACACTTTCGCTCAGCTTGAAAAACAAGCTTTTCCTTTATACAAAAGTACATCACCATCTGAAGATGGCTTCACTAAAGATGGATCAACTTCTACTAATCTGTCAGAACTTACATGTGACATATCTGGTGCTTTTTTTCCTTTACAAGCAGATTGACGTAATATATGGAGATTTTTAAAGCATTCCCCCTTGTGTTCAATTTTCCAAAGTTTAAATGTTTGCGGATGACGTGAAAATTTATTACCCCGTTAACTGCGTTTCTGATTTTATATCGGCTTCGATCTGATATAGGATATTTTAGTGATTGATGCATTACTAATGATTCGGTGTTGAATTTGAAAAAATGCCAAAATTGTTCCTTTCATGTATTTCTCCATTTCCTACAAATTACTTTATTAACAATTATTTGCTTGAGAGAGTGCATCCTTTATTAAAGATTTGTATGTTATGACGAATTTTGTGTTTGAAAGAAACTTGTTAAATCGTTCGTTTTATAATTTAGTTTTATTATTTCAACAAATAAAGTAATTTCAAGATGTAAGAAAAAAGAAAGTTAAAAAAGGTAAAGTGTGTATATGCGAATACGGATAGATATATGCAAAAAAAAAAAAAAATTCATTCATTCTAAATTGGAGTTGCCACCTAACAGCTCCGCCTCAAATTCAATTTAAATCCCTCTTCAGATTCAACAGTTCACAACCTTTTGCATGAGTTTGTTTCGCCTGTACCTTTGTTAAAATGTCCGCAGCATTCTCGGATGTTGGCATGTATTTGACGTCTATTTCACCCTTAATATACTTCTCTCTTATATGATGGAAACGTATATCAATGTGCTTACTTCGTTTTTGCATGCTCGGATTTTAACCAAAAATTGGGCACTTTGGTTGTCACAATACATTGTTGTAGCATTATTAAAATATTTGTGAAAACCCATTTCGTTTAGCAATGATCTTACAAATGCAACTTCTTTTGCCCCCTGTCCTAAAGCAACGTATTCTGCTTCCATAGAACTCAAGGAGACAATATGTTGTTTCTTCGACTCCCGTCGCCCAAGAATAGAACATAATCACTCTGAGATTTCCGATCATTCGAATCGCACGCCTAATCAGAGTCTGTATAGCATAAAAAACTTTCACAATTAGATTTATATGTTATAGTACCTTTCATCGTATTTTTCAAGTATCGAAGTACATATTTAGCTGCAATAAAGTGCTCCTGGTGAGGATGAGAATTGAATTGTGCCAACTTAGAGACAGTAAATGCGATATCGGGTCTACTGATAACGGCTAGATACATTAGCCCACCGACTAGCGATTGGTATTCTCTCACATCAACATTTTGTGTACATGCTTTCACCTCACATTTTTTCAAAATAGTTCCAGAAGCAATTGGAGTATTCGCCGGTTTGCAATTAAACATATTCCATTCTTTTAACAATCGTTCAGTATATTTCATTTGGTGAATACTAATTGAGCCTCGCTCTTTATCACACTCAACTTCCATAGCGAGATAAAAGGAAATAGCACCACGATCTACGGCAACGACATATTGATTTAGTGCAGACACTATCCTCATCATTTCATTGGTGATTGAGCATGCCAACATAATATCATCCACATAAACGGCGATAATGCTCATATTATTACCATTTAATAAAAACGCAATTGTCAGCTTTACATTGTTGAAACTTCATCGTTAGTAATATATCAGTGATCTTTCGGTTCCACTCACGACCAGCTTGTTTGAGTCCGTAGAGTGAACGTTTTAATTTACAAACTTTATCTGGATATTGGCTATCCTCGAATATTGGCGGTTGTACCATATAAACTTCCTCATTCAGTGTTCCATTTAAATAGGCAGCTGCAATATCTATATGCCGAACTAATAAATTATATCTTGCTGCTAAAGCTAACAGAATACGAATTGTGGTATGCCTTACAACTGGCGCAAATGTTTCTCTATAATCAATTTCATACTGCTGCTTGCAGCCAAGGGCGACTAATCGGGCTTTATATTTTTCAATGGATCCGTCTGCTTTACGTTTGATCGTAAAAACCCACTTACACCCTGTCAACAGGTTTCTTCACCAGATCCCAAGTTTGATTTTTGATTAAACTACTGTACTCCGCCTGCATAGCCATTTTCCATTTTTCACCATTTTCAGATTCTAGAGCTTCTTTAATAGTCACCGGATTTTCTACCAAATTATTAAGCATTTCAGCTCCGCCTTCCGTGATCCACACTTTTTTAGGTCTTCCTCTGTTGCCGGTACGTATAATCTTAGGCCTACCCCTTTTTCGTTTTCCGGACGGACATACTTCCGGTTCTTCTTCTGACGTTTCATTGTTATCACTTATTTCATTATCATCATTATTATCTCCATCATCAACGGCTGCATCATTTTTTTCAACTTTAGGTACGAACGTTTTCTGCATATCACCATCATTTTTGAATATGCAGAATTGTCTCTCGTCTTTACTCTCAACCTTCTGGCCTTAATACATCGTTTAGTAGAGTTGTCGTACAACCTATACCCTTTTGGATAATTTTCATACCCAACGAATATGAGTTTCCTACCTCTTGGCTCGAATTTGCTTTGGCTTCGGCCCTTCTCTAAAACTACAGCTTCACACCCAAATGTTCTAAAGTGACGTACTAAGGGTTTTCGGCCGTACCAAATCTCGTATGGTGTTTTTCCATTCAGCACTTTTATGGGTGATTGGTTCCTTATGTAAGTTGCTGTGTTGACGGCTTCTGCCCATAAAAATTGAGGTAATTTAGAACTAACCAGCATACATCGCGCCATTTCAATAAGAGTGCGGTTGGCTCTCTCCGCATTTCAGTTTACAACCAGTTTGTTTTTCTACTTTAGCTAAATAAGTTTTAAACATAGTCAAAGCATCGGATTTATGTTTTAAAAAGTAAACATCAATCATGCGAGAGTAATCATCAATAAATGTTATTAAATATACAGCGCCCCCTTGTGACGTAACACGCATTGGACCGCAAATGTCTGTATGAACTAATTGTAAAACACCATCTGCATATACTTAACCAAAACTTCCAAAGTGTTTTCGATTAATCTTACACTCAGCGCATGTGATACATTCAAAATTTGTTGGTGTATTAAGTTGTAAACCCCGAACCATATGTTTCGTTCATAATGAACATAAATCGTGAATGTTTAAATGGCCAAATCTTTCATGCCAAATTTTGAACTATTTCATTGATTTTTCTGATACATTATTTATCTGCTCTTCATATTTTAGGTTAACACAAAAAACTTCATGACACATTTTAGCAGTAAAAATGGTTTGACTATTTTCTCGCTTGACGACAGCCTTGTTATTAAAGAATTCAATACGATGTCCATTTTTTATCGTTTTTGACACGGATATAAAACTTGTATGTAACTTTGGTACATACCATACATCATTCAGTATTAAGTCACAAAATTCGGATTTTATTTTAACTGTACCAATACCTTCGGCCTTTATAATTTCACCAGATGCAAGCAGTACACTTTTGCTTTTATTTTGGAGACTGACAAATAATTCTGAGTTGTTACACATGTGAGATGATGCTCCACTATCTAGCAGCCATATACCATCTCTTCTACCATTGGTATTTAACACACTCAAAGCAGCTTCTGACATAGAATTGCAAGATTCTTTACAATTTGCTTTTATGTGGCCAACTTTCCCACATTTATAACATTTCACTTTCTTTTGACCTTTTTGATATCTATAAAACCTTTTATTTGGCCCTTCCGCCTTAGTTTGCCATTTCGATTTTACCGCAAAAACACCTTCAGGTTGTACACTTACAGCTCTTTCTCCTTGTCGTAGCTCTTCTTCTAAAATTTTTGCTTTCGGGTTCTCTAGAATTGGGAGTTGATCCCTACTCTCTATTGCTATAGCAAAACTTTCTAGCTCCTCCGGTAAGCTACATAATGGTAACATCGTTATGAGCTCTTCCGGAATTTTCAAATCTACTTGATTTAATTCATCCAAGGTTGTGCAAAACTCGTTTAACTGCACTGCAAACCTTTCCGATTTTTTCAATTTAAAACGAACCAGTTTCTTTAATAAGTGTATCTTCCGTGCTGGTGCATCCCTATTATATAGGTTTGACAATACCTCCCAAATTTGGCTGTTGCACAGTTCTTAATGTGAACAATTTCACTGGGCTTGACCGAGAGGATAATTGTCGCCTTAGCCTTTTTGTCTAAATTGGTCCACTGCGTTTTGTCCTCTGTTGTCGCATCCGCTGCGCACTCAACTTCAACAGCACTCCATAGGTCCAAAGTGATCAGCACACTTTGCATTTGTACTGCCCACGTGGCATAATTGTCGCCATCCAACTTTTCAATACCGGCCACCGCACCAGCCTTATTAATATACGGAACGAATATAAAAAAAAAAACTTACTCAATTTAACAAACCGCGTGGTCTGGTCCCATAACCATGAAAGAAACTTGTTAAATCGTTCGTTTTATAATTTAGTTTTATTATTTCAACAAATAAAGTAATTTCAAGATGTAAGAAAAAAGAAAGTTCAAAAAGGTAAAATGTGTATATGCGAATACGGATAGATATATGCAAAAAAAAAAAACCCAATTCATTCTATTTAAATTTTAGTTGCCACCTAACAGTGTTTTTAATATTATGTATTTTTAAGTTAACCCTTTTCCTTTTTACTTAAGTTTATTATTGTATTTTAGTTTTAAACTTAATACGCAAGCTTTAATTATTGTGTACTTGGTCTGAAATAAATATTTATTATTATAACTAAAGAATTAAATATATATTTTAGTACTTCTGCGTACCGAATTAGATTGGTATTGAAATCGGTCAAGAGCCAACAATTTGGAATTCTACCTCAAAAATTGGGCTTTGAAATATAAATTTTGATATATATATAATTGCTTCATCCGTCGATGTATCAAAAATGCGCGTGATTAGAGCCCACAATTTAAAAACATCGTTTTCAGCGTAAGACTTGACCTACAAATTAATATGTAATACTCACACATGGATAGAGTAATCATCAGAAGAAGTTCTGTTTTTTAAATGAAATAAAAAAGTGTAAACAGTTTAAAAGTTAAAATAACACCAAAAATGGATTTAACACATCTCCAAAATTAACAAGACAAGCAAACGCAATAAGAGATGAAATTTTACAAAATAAATATAAGAATAATAATAAATAAAACATAAAAGTAAAACAAATTAAACATTTATTTGCTTTGCTTTATTTTATTTGCAATAAAATTGTATTTAGGTTTTTCTGAATTCATTATTTTTTCGAAAATCTACAAAAAATATGCAATCCGTTGTTGTTTAATTGCAGATGAAAAATGAAATACTTTGCATGCAATTCGATTCGTTGAAAACATTTATAATACGAAATATTTGTTTACACGTATCAACTGCTTTAACGATCCGCATTCTGTATTATCGATTGTAGAATGTTTCTCTCTTACGTATGTTATGATACCAAATTTAACGAATCGAGTAAAAATTCGATCCGCACGAATGTCATGATAAGGGCGATAATTTTAAAGTTAGTTCGGCATATCAGTGCAAATGGACAACAAATCAAGCGATATTCACATTTAATTTTTCATCCACCAGCAAACGTTTATAACACCTACAAGAAGACATACCATACTCCAAATATCTGTGAATTTCTGACTGGCACTCTCACAGTCGCCAAGTTGGGATATTCGGCTAAAATTTGGTATGGTCAATTTTTATACGAGCATTGTACGGGCATTGCATATTATTATATTTGGAAAAATCCATTTAATCATGCCTAAGAACGAATGAATGAATTACAGATGTTAATATGTTTTAGGAATGTTTTTAGAATCAGGCCTTGGCCGATCCCATCTAGGTTTAAATTTCCTCCTTAATGTAGGGAAAAAAATTGTTTAAATGGGCGTGATCAGTTAACATACGTGCATCGCCTTATACAGAGCACTTTTTTACGAATAAAATAAATTTATTAAAGAGTACAAAATTAACTCAAATTGGCGTGTTTGTGAAATAAAGGAATAGTGCACTATATTGTAAGTGGGCAGAGAGTAAGTGGTAAGAGTCCTAGATTTCGCATACGCCTAATTTAGCTTTTCTACTTGTTAAGCAATCATATTTTGGGCAACTTCGTATAATTTCCATTTGCTTCAATAATAGAGAAGACTAATGTGCATAGTTGGGTAAAGAAGGGGTAGAGTCTTCTTTTGGTCCCACATTTGTTAGTTTACCGTGCTGTTTATTTTCTGCACTACACTCTTTATTATTGGTTTTTAAGATGGCAAAAAATATCTCAACCTGTTACCCTTCCAATAACAACCACCTCCATTAAGAATTATATTTAGTAGGTAGAGAATTTGCTATTGATGAGGGTTCCGGGCATATTAAAATTGTCCAGCCAAGTCCTGCGCGAAAAAGCCAAAAATATGTACAATATGAGTGGAACTCTGCATATAAACCTATAGATAGATTTTTTCATAATGTGTATTTCCATAACGTTACATACATTATACGTGGTATAGGTGGTAGAGTATGTAGACGCTTCTGTATACATATTTATTTCATGGTTATTTGATTGTATTGGTTGTTGGATATGTACAACCTCTTTTCTTGTTTGGCTTGCAGTAATTAACGTACGTATACCACACATACACACATATCTTGCATAGGTAAGTACAATTGTACACATCACCCAGTGTTCTGTATGTACAATTTCTTTGTTACTGAACTCTGTATATGCACAAAGTATGGGCGTCAGCAAACTGCGCTCTTTCCCCCTTGCTTACACCTTCATTCGACTTTATGTTTTATTTCGTAATTTTTTTCGATCCTGTGCTATTTCATGCTGCATCGATGCCTTTTACCGTTCATCCATATCTCAGCCTCACGCCAAACTGCTACACATGCATATATACATTCTTTCATTTATTCATATATTGCACAGCACCCATATATTGTACGTGATAATATCAACGTATGCATATATTCCCTGTGAACATGTGCATGCATATGAATGTGTTGGTCATTATTGGGATGTCCTCTGCCATTGGTTAGTGCGGCTTTCAGCATTGCTCAAAAAACCAACTGTTCTACCAATACATAATTTTTTTTGTTCACATTGATGCTGTTTGGTTTGGTTCCAATCGCTTCATGTGTTGTTTTATGGTTTGCATATTAAAATCGTGAAGCGCAACGATTGCAGGCACACCACTTACATGTATACATGTATAATTTTTTTTTTCTAATTTGCACTCGTCTACTTTTCATACTTTGTGATATTTGACCATCTACTACCATCTACCATCTTCTCTGCTGTGAATGTACGTACAAACAATATTAGTATAGTACACATATGTCATGTCATGTGTAATCATTTTAATATTGATAACAAGCGACATTATATGCTAACATAATTGTTGTTATTGTTGTTTATTTGTTGTACAAAATTTTTTTCCATCGTATTGCGCCATTTCCAATTAGTGCACCCACATATACATGTCGTTGTGTAAATTGCATTGTTGGTGTAATCTGTTCAATACTACATATGCTGCTTTAACTTGTTTGAGAAAAATTGCGACATCTGAACAATTTTAAATTGAATGTGTAAAGCTCCAAACTTGTTAGAAATATCGGTTGATATTGAACGCTGGTGCGTTTTGAAATAGACCAAAATCAATCTACAGTTAAATACAAGCTTAGGCCAAATCTTTAATACCCTCCACATCCACAAAGTTGGGCGTGGCAAATATATGCATATTGTACCCCCTAATAGTGTAGTGCAAGTCGGGTTTTACATTGTATATGGTTTTTTGTAAATTGTGGGCGTGTGTGTTATCCGACCACGCCCATTTTGGCACATCGATGGATAGGATTACTCTTAATAAGTGTACGAAATTTCAACTGCATAGCTCAACTTTTGCAGCAGAAATCTTTTTCGGTTTGCTCATTTTAAATAGCGATCTGCGTGCAAAAACTGGGAGTACTTGTACAAAATTTCAGCTCAATATCTTGAAATCTTGAAGAGTACGTAAGCACCACTGCCATTTACAGGTTTTTTTTAATAACTTAAGATAATCATGTCCTAAATTTTGAGATATTGAACCGAAATTTAGTACAAACAGTTTGTATACGTAGGTTTCTGTATAATTTAGAAATTGGAAAAGTTCTACGCCCACTCGACTAAAACCTCCCCCAACCATAAATGTATATATAGTTGAAACCTGGTACACATACTTATAATTAGTGTTTCCATATATTTGTTAAATTTGAGAGCGGTCGGATAACAGAGACACCCACAAATTACGAAAAACTACGCTTGGCGCAAATCCTACTTATGAGTTGACGCATAATATTTACATTATTAGAGGGAGCGTAATTAGTTTTTATACCCTCCACCTTAGTGATGAGGGTATACTAAGCTTGTTCTTCTGTTTGCAACACCTAGAAGGAGACGTCAGAGACCTTATAAAGTATATACGAGATCAATATCAAAAACTGAGTCGATGTATATCCGTATCCGTTTGTTTGTCTGGTGTTGGCACTTTCAGGGACACAAATTTTAAAATATTGAGCTGAAATGTTCTACAGATACTTTTAGATCGATATCTAAATTGGGCTTACTCGGTCTTTCCGCGCGCGGTTAAGTGTAGTTAAGTGTAAATGAAATGTAGATGAAACCTGTTATAGATATTAGACATTAGTCAAGAATTCCATTAAACACGTTTTGTATGGATAATAGAGTGAAGGAGAAAAACTGTTCCATAAAAAAGACATCAAGGAAATTCAGAAAATAATAAGATAAACTTAGAGTTTTAAGCATTTGGGAAAACTACCTCTAAAACGTTCCCTAATAACGAAAATTTATTTATTATTCAGTGCATACTTCAAAAAATTTCACATTCGTTCGATAAACCATAAATATATAATACTAGATGTAAAATCCGGTTAGTTACACTATCCTCCAACGTCAATCTCAATATGCAGCGCGAGTGTAATACATGCATCCCCGCATTGTGCTATCGAGTCAGAGAAATTGTACTGTATTGATGTGCAAGGTGTATGCTATGTGGCTTTGTGCTGTGTTGTATTCTACACAGCAACAACAATAACAACACTAAAAATAAACTAACATGCTAAGGGAGTCTTCCTTTTTGATCATACACATGTACATATGACCAGCAATAGACACCCTCGACTATGGCATAAAGTGCAGAAAAAAATCTACATAAAATTGAAATTGCAAGAGAGGCTCACATTGGTAAACATATATTGAGGCACACACCTATCAACTTAACGGTACGTACATATGAAATGGACAACTGTGGTTAGAAAAGGCCTGCATACGTTAAAGCAATATCCAATGAATGCAAGTGACGTATGAGTAATTTTGTTTTTTCTATTTTTAGAAAAGCTAAAAATGAAATGCGTCCACATATGTATAAAGGTGAACCAAAAAAGGATAATTGTTTTGGTAAAATAAAGCATACAGACAAAATTTTTATTTTTCTACACTAACATAACTTGCTTGAACATAGTGTTGGAAAATATTTATTAGACAAAAATTTATTTTAATCTATACAAATCCTGTATTTAAAATATTGATTTCCTTGGTTAAACGAAGTTTACTACATTTTCCTAACGCACAAAGGATATCCATCACAAAATTGTACATAACAACCATTTGCCAACAATGTCCAGACTACAGTACAAGTACGAGTAACTATATACCATACATATACACACAAACTGAAATATATTTTTGACCGTCATATGCTGCCTAAAATTAAACAAAAATTCAAATTTATGTATATGTCCTTTAGTTAAAATGGTACTGGGGTGAGAAGTAACGCAGAGGGAACCTTTCCTTAAACAGAATCAATGTTATTGATATTCCAATGATGAGGTACGGGTAAAAGTTTTTACAGACCCATACACGTACGACTTAATAGAAAAAAATAGTACTCTTAACCAGCTAGACGTAGAAAAAATGTTAACCATCCAACGACTAACGGATGAAGAAGGTTGAGTAGAGGAATTTAATTTTGACGAAGGTAAAAATTCATTTTGGCAAGCGAAATATTGACGATACATCAGGGACAACGGCTGGCAATTATATGGACAGGCTGCCACATGAATACAATGAATATACACATACACTGCCGCTCATCCGCCTTACCTATATATAGTTTATTCAGCTTGGAAACTGTCTAGCAGTTAAGTCTTTTGTTAAAAACGTTTAATAAAAATATTACTACGACAGGAAAAAACGAAACGTCAATGTATATATGGGCTCACATACATATGCAATGTGTGGATGATGTTGAGTAAATTTACAATTCTGACCAAAGCTTTATATATCTCTACTCTACGCGAACAATACTTTCTATTTTATATAGTCTAGTAAACAATAACAATTTTCAGTCTTTCTAACGAGAAATACACTTTTTGAAGAAGTACTTTAAAATTTATTTATGTACAATACTGTTTATTCAACGAAACCGGGTTAAAAACAGCAAAGAAATATGCTTTTGTTCCAGATTGAACATCCTTCCGAATCATACAACCTGAATTTTTCGTCTTGATTTCTTCCATGCGACAAGTGAATTAAATCACAGCCGAAACTTTTCATGGCTGTTTTCTAACATGCCTTAACAGACATAGTTTACAAATAAATAACATCCTTAATAATTTGTATACACACCTCTTTTTTAAGTCTGAGCTGATGCGTTTGTACACTTTCTGGTTAAACCTCATTTATTGAAAGAACTACGCCCGCAATAACGGAGGTTTGAATTAAAATTCGAAACAAAGTATTATATAGACTTTGTATTACGTTCCAACCTGCATGTCGAATAAGATTTTTTCGACCACAACCATTTTAAACACATCTATTATGGGGTAATTATATATGTGTACTAACCTTCATCTTCATAAGTAAAAAAGTAGTTTTGGGAGGTTCTTGTCTGTTTTAGGCGTCCCACTTTTCTTTCGATTTCTTTCAATTTAAATAGACATATTCCTACGGACACTAGAAATATTTGTACAAATTTTCTTCTGCCATAAAAATTGAGTTATGAAGTGGTGAGATTCAGAATGTGTTGCTGTTAATATATGTATATATACAATATATACATAAATGTAGGATGTCTGGCACTCAATAATAAAATAAATACTTCAGTATATAAGAATCAGAAATTCATGTAAACTTGCTGGTCCAGAGATTTTAAATATAAATCATTCTCATCAAATTTACAGTTTCATGTTGTAAGAAATTCTCAACAATGAATAGGCGGCTTTCCAAGAATTAAATAAACATTAAGTTATGAAAATTTTTGTCAAATAAACAAAGTCCATGTCTGTTACTTATATTGTACGTTGCATACATTGCATACGTACATTTGTATGTGTAAGGCAAATAAAACCAACAAAAATGTAGCACAATTGTACCGTAATAGACGTGCAGACAAACATGTGGCGCACACGACGGCTTAAGCTGTGACAGACAAATGAACGACAATCTATCAAGTTTCACTGATCAGTAAGAATAATGACAACATAATTACTTGACCGCGAATCAGCGATGCAAATAATGATGATAATAATGTTGATGTGGATGTTGATACAATTCGACCAAAGAAGAGCAACTTACAAGTAACAACAAAAATCAAGTTTTTTTCTCAAATTGTGTAATTGTGTGTTGATATGAAATCTTAAAAGAAACTATTATAGTATAAATTTTATACCGTTCCATGTTGTGTTTTTCAAATTCTAGGTATAGAAAAATAAAATGAACAAGTAAAAACGCTAAACTTGACTTAAACCAATTCTTAGGTACCCTCCATATTTATGTGTAAGTTGTGGGTGTGGCACGCAAAGTTGCGCCATGTTTTAACGACCACTAAAGTATGAGATACATTTTACCTCAACGCCCGAATTCTGCCCTAAATAAGTTTTTTTGTAAATTGGGTCTGTTATCCAACCCCATCCGTTTTTAGCACATCGATGGATACGCTAATTATAAATAGTAACCTTCAGCAGATACTAAAAATGTTTGTACAAATTTTCACCAGAACATCTTAAATATTGACAGACAGACACCGGGATGAACATGGCTAGATAGATTTAGGTTTAATTGCTGATCGAGAATTATACTTTGTCTGGTCTTTGGAGCCTTCTCTTGGTTGTTGAGAATGTATATACCCCATCTTATGTGAAGGTTATAGGAATTGTATGGTAATGCAATAAAGTATAAAGTAAACAATATCGTGTTGCGTTCTGTATTCTCTACGCTTTAAGCTGGACTTTGTCTACAAACTAAATCGGATGATTTGGTTTAAATTGCAATTGCACGTGCTGAGAATACATTACCACCAACTGATGTATAGTTTTAGTCTTAGTGTTATTGTTAGCATTATTACGATAATGCTGTGTGCGTTGGGTCCCACCAGACAGAAGGTGCATGGTTTAACTCAAACTACAGTAACGCGCTATTGAATGCATTGCTAACTGCTTTTTTTATAATGAATGGTGTGTTCTTAAGCTGCCATATGTATGGGGCATTTGTCAGAGGGAAGAATGTATAACATAGCCTAAAAAGGCTGTGAAAAGAAGAAAAAGACATAGAAAAAATGTCTGAGAAATAGCTAACAGCAGTTCTTCTTAGCATGGCCGCGGTTAGCTGAGCTGAGCTGAGCTATTATGAGTTATTTTTGCTTAGGTTGCTTTATTTTTAATACAATACATACATATGCAAACATATACTCGGAGTTTGCGTAGCAGTATTGTATGGTTACATGACCGCCTACGTATTCAGTCCAATGCACCAAGCGGCGTCGGATTGCATTCGTTTTTCTCTCTAAAACCTATACATACAGTGCGGGTATACTAAGTTTATCATTTCATTTGCAACACCCACCAACAAATGAGACATCAAAGTGGCTACGAAGTTTATGCATTTATCTTCATTATGAATCGATCTAGCCATGTACGTGCATGCGTTTGTCTGCGTTATTGAAACGCTCACATATTTTAAGTCGCATATTTTAAGATATAAAGCTGAAATTTCTAATATCTTTACAAAGAGTTAAATTAAAATTGGGCGAAATAAGTTGAGAGTCACGCTCATAATTGATAAGAAGTAAGAAAATTAAATTTGGCTTAGGCCAAATTTTAAATACCCACCACATCCACAACGGCGGGCGCGGAAAATATATGCATATTTCGCCCTCTAATAGTGTATGTATTATCAGCTTACAAGTCTAGTTTTATAGTGAATATGGTTTTTTGTAAATTGTGAGCGTGCCTGTTATCCAACCAAGCCCATATTGGGAAAAAGTGCACCAAATTTCAAGTTCATAGGTGAATTTTTGTGGCATATGTATAGATTTAGTCGATTTCGGGCGCGTATGGCAACCGACCATGCCCATTTTTGGCACATCGATGAAGGAGATATTTATAGATATAAATGCCAAATTTCAAGTTAATAGGACCATTTTTGTGGCAGATAATTTAGAATTATATTTTTGTCAATTGTGACCGATTTTGCCTATTTTAAAAAGCGATCTCTTTGCAACTAAAAGTACCTGTACAAAATTTCAGCTCAATATTTCGCGGACATACATGTCTAATTCGACTCCGCTTTTGATGTTGATCATGAATATATATACTTTGTAAACTTTTGACGTCTCCTTCTGGCTGTTACAATAATATACCCTCATCACTAAAGCGGAGGATATAAAAGTACTCTATTTGGCAAACAATCCAATTTATTAGTTCATACGTAAAACATAGATTATAGGGTACGTAATTTGTACCTCTTATACCCATGCTTGTATATACCCAGATGTAAAGGGTATTTAAGATATTACTTAAGCAAAAAATGTTTCTTACTTGTCCTGTTATAGACTTAGTAGTAGTAAACGTGCATTCAACATGTAACATATAAAAAATTACATAACATCATCATATAAACAAGGGAGTGAGAAGGAGGGAGAAAAAGAAGCTAAGGATTACAAATTTAACCTTAGTTTTAAAAAAGGGTGATATAATACAGTTTTTATAATATCCACAGTCTTCGCATAAAATGGAGGATACCATGTTTTTAATCCCTTTTGCGACGCTCTGTCTTGAGTCTTGGAAAAATTTAGTATTATGCGAAGCGCTTAGGCTAAAACTTTCACACTGACAATTTTAGAGCATTATAGAAACATATGTATAGGTAATCTTAAACTTTTCTCATTTTCTGCGAATAGCATGTACATATACTAAGTTGGTAATACCCTACACAACACTCATAAAAAGGTAATCACCACAAAAATCTCAATCGATCTGGACGAGTATGCGTGTGGCCATCAATGATTTATACATACTTGGAAAGTCTCTATCTAGAGAACGTCTCTACGAAGTCGCGTCAAAATAGTAGGTACATAAAATATCATCAAAATTGCTATATATATTGTAAAACATCGGGTTCACAAAAAATGTTTTAAAACTAAAGCTGCGCTAATTGATAATGTTTACGCTAATTATGAGAAATCACTGTCCAAAATCAAACATCATATGTATCGCTTTAATATCTAGACTTCAACAAACACTACTGCTTCCATGCACTAAAATAATTGATGTTTCTAATATAATGTTTGTGCGTGATGCGTGTACCCCTTTTTACACACAATGCCTCTTTAAAATTCCGGTTATACTCTATATAGTCAAAGATAAAGTGAATTGTTGTTTAAAACGCCTTAGGTGGTAAATTGAAACTTTCAACCATTTCTTTAAAAAATATATTGTAGTTTTCCTAACGTTATGACAAGTAAATTTAACCAACCACGCAATATTAACTAACTAGCAACAAATGCGCACAAATTGTTCATTCGTAAGGTATACAAGGAATGAATATTAGCATAAATAGCACGCAATCACCTGGCAAGAAAAATCGACAAGTTATCATAATAAAGTGAACTCTTGCCATGACGCACTCGGAGAGTTAATGTTAGTAAATTAATATTTATGGGAGATTAATTGGTAAATGTTCTTTACGTGATAAGTCACAGAAACGTACAGGGCTTTGCATGAACACGTTTATTACTATTTAAGAAGATCTTTTTCATAATTTACATAATATCATAAGTATCCGTTTTACGTTGAGTTAAGGCTTAGGCCAAGCCTTGTATAACGTCACATTTGTGTATACTACAGCGGCTATTGAAAGATTTCTTTCACTATATTTGTCTTATCTTACCAAATTTAAGTGTCAGCAATTGAAAGGCGCATAATGTTTCACTCTAAGTATTGCATATTTTTCCAAGGGGCTCTTTTACAGCGATCTTTAGTATTTGATTGAATCGATTTAACAGTGTTCGTACATCTCTCTGTCGCGCAATTTTTGAGATATATCGTTCATATTTAATACAGGATATTCTTATACTCTCCACTTTATTAATAAAGGTATATTAAGTTTTCTACTTCGTTTACAAGACCCAAAAGAAAGCCTCGAAGACCCTACAAATTATACATATTTTTGATCAGCCTCAAAATCTGAGTCGATGTGGACACGTCTGTTCGTGTTTTTGTTGTTAGAACTCTTACAGTCGTAGATTTGAGATATTGAGCTAAAATTTTGTCCAAATGTTTCTAATACATGTAGATAGGTTCCCATGAAATTGAAGTACACATATATTATATATAATACACCGATTTTTTGAGCAGAATCTGACATGTAATTTGATGCGTCACAAAATTAGATACTTGCCACGCCTACTGTTTTTGTATGGAGATGGAGAATTCTAAAGATTTGACCTAAGCCAAATTTAGAATTTTTACTTCTCTGACCTTAAGACTGGATATTTCACCCATTTAGGTTTTTAGAAAAAATAACTTTAAATATTAATATAATAATATTTAACGGAAGTACCGATTTAATACACAAAAAATTTTTGTACACTAATTTCAAAAGAAACTTTCTAATACGTCCACAACCAAACGACCTGAAATTTAGCATTTATATACCTTGCACCACTTGTGGCAACAGGTATATTAAAAATGTACGGATGTTTCTAAGTCCTAAGAGGCTAATGTCACACCCACTTTCAGAATCTGAATCGATTTAGCCACGTCCATCTGTCTGTCTTTCCTTTTGTCCATGTAAATTTGTACGAAATGTACATGTCGCATTTTTTGAAATACAAAATATGAACCTCATTATGAAATTTGGTGTTACTGCAAAAGGGAAGTCCTATTGAATATAGACTGAATGGGATAATTTTTAGAACTTCTACCCATATAAGGTCCTGTTATAATGGAAGTCTTTATATATGTAGAAAAAATTGAAATTCTTAATACAATATATTTCGACAAAACTTGATGAAAAATAGTCAATTATTATCACATTTAAATTTTGAATTTACTAAAAGCCAAACTTTTAGATAACGAAAATGTTTGGATAAAAAGGAATAAACTGGAAGAACTTCGTCACTTTTGACTATTTTTGTTGCCATTCTACATGGTACAGTGAAATTGTTATTATTATTGTTGTTGTATGTTAACTATGGTATTTGCGCATGCGTACCCAGTTCTTGCATTCCATTTCCCCTATTTTACTTAAATGTGTGCGTGCATGTGCTTATATTTATATGGTTATATTCAGTATTTGGGGATTTTATAAGAGCATCAGCAATAGGACATGGTTTAGTCTGAGCAAGTATTTTGTGTGTATTGCAAATGTACATATTTACCATGACTGGTCTTGATGTTTGACAAAACGCGTGCTTCGTAATATCTCCCGTCGTCCCATTAATAAGAACAGTATTTGTTAAAAAAAGGTCAAATTTCTTTAAAAGGATTTTTTTGCTTTCTTCTCTATAATAAAATTATATATCATTATAAAATAATATGTATGCCTAACTTAATCAACCAAGAAGGAAGCTCTTAAGCCAATTCAATCAAATATGCTAAAAAACAATTCCAAGAATACACATACTAAATAAGTATAAGGAAACACATTTTGCTTTGGAAAATTCCTTAGTTTGCCAGATGATTTGTCTTTCAATGGTGGCCTTTCCTATTAGGAATTTGTGATGCATTTAGATTTTCAGTTAAGCGGAAACGACTTCATGTGAAACTAATACAATTAGTTAGTTGTAAACTCTTTAACGTCTATCATAGTTAACTGAACGTAAATGGTAAAAACTAAACACTTCCAATTAAACGTAT
Source organism: Crataerina pallida (assembly GCA_949710015.1). Classification (NCBI taxonomy): domain Eukaryota; kingdom Metazoa; phylum Arthropoda; class Insecta; order Diptera; family Hippoboscidae; genus Crataerina; species Crataerina pallida. The sequence goes on from OX453291.1 coordinate 11,115,492, forward strand.
TGCGCGTATTAGAGAGTTAAAGTTATCTTCACAATATTAACACGAAAACCCCTTCTTCAGTTTTTTAATGTTAATTGAGCATAATAGTGTTTGTAGTGTTTTGAAGAGGAACATACTTAATAGCCATTACGCAACACTCTGCTTCTCATTCTATTTTCGCCTTCTTCTTTCTTTCACATTCTAATGCAATTTCAATAATTAAAACAAATTTATGAACATATAACAATTGCTATTAAGCACTTACCATACATACATATTTGTATATATATTAGGCTGCGTCAAAAATGCACTTCTCCGTTATTTAGAGTTGTAATATTGCGGAAAAGTTGCAAATGGTGAGATTCATAAATTCAAGCTGCCAAAAAAAAATTTAAAAAAGGAACATACTCCGGCGCTAAATTTGGAAGTGTCCTTGAAAAAACCTGACATTAAAACGTCATTTTTATACCCTATACGTAATATGGAGGCCTACTCAATGTATTAATTAGTTTAAGTATCCATTAAGAGTCGTTAGAGGCCAATAAAAGTTTGTTTTCTGGATCAGTATCAAAATTGGAGAGGATTTAATGCGTGTATACGTCCATATTTCTTGTTTCAAGCGTGCACCGCTAGAAAAATTGAGATATTGTTCTAAAATTTGAGTTAAGCATTTTTTAACTTACGTGGACACTTTAATATTTAAAACCAAAAAAATTGGTACAAAAATAAGGTGAGCAAATTTGAAATTTTGTACACAACTTTATTAAATCTGTTTTTGATATGTCCAAAATGGCTAGCACATTATTGTTTCATAGAGAAGTGATCTAAATATATTGTATTTAAAAAATAGATACGTGGTGGGTTAAAAAATAATGGCAAACCTTAAACTGAAATTTAGAACCAAACTTAATTAAATAATAATAAAATGTAATTTTTAATTTGTTTGCCCATTTTGGTACGATGATGGACAGAGTAAATATAAACATGTATACTAAACTCCAACTTTGCAACTTTATCTTTATAGGCGTGAGAAATTTTTGTCGCTTGTGGGCGTGGTGGTAATCAATCTTATTCAATTTAAAGAGAAAAGTTTTTGTATAAGCTATAAAAGTTGGAGCTAACTTTCAGTTCAATATCTCATTTTTATAGCCATGCGCTCTTAAAATCAGCAATGTGGACGCACGGTTCTTCAACGATTACTTATGAAAGTAGCTGAATATAAATAACAAATTCAATATGCCTTACATAAAGAGTATAGACATTACGAAAATTTTACTTTTTGTTAGGGATTTTCCCAATAATGGCAAGATGTAAACCGAATTTATTTATATTGATCTTTTTTTGACAGCTTCTCAATATCATTTAATCGCAACATTTCCACACTATTACAACTTAAAAAAATGCTTATACGGCCCACCCTAATATGCATGTGCCATTAAATAATCATCGTCTTCATATAACCGATGATGTGCGAATCCATTAATAAAATAGAGTACATTAGGTTTAATGACTATTAATTTCGGGTAAAACTTAATTAATTAATTCTTAATTTTGTCTATATATATTTCTAATAACAAAAAGAGAGAAATTTATATAGGGATGCGTTCTAAAAATGGTCCGAAAGAGTTCCTTTTTGGGCCAATACATATCCTTGTACCAAATTTCATCGAAATATCCCAAAAAATAATAGGACGTTTTAAAAATGGTCCAATCCTGTCCATTTTCAATAGGGTTCCCGTTTAGGTCCATAAATGTTCTTGTACCAAATTTCATTGAAATATCACAAAAAATGCCACCTGTAGCTTGCGTACAAATTTACATGGACAGACAGGCGGATAGACGGATAGACAGACATGGTTAAATCGATTCAGATTTTGATTCTGAATCGATTGGTACATTTCACCGTTTAGGAATTACAAACATCCGCATAAACTTAATATACCCTTCTACCACAAGCGGTGCAGGGTATAAATAGGTAACACAGAACAAGTGTAAGAAAATTAAATTGACTTAGGCCAAATCCTCAATACGATCCAATAGCGTGGCAAGAGCACGATTATGCCCTCCAATAGTGTATACATAACATATGAACTAAAATTTGAACTTTTACGCTAAGAATGTTTTTTTATAAATTGTGGGTGTATTTGTCATTCGACCACGTCCATTTTTGACACATCGATGGATAGAATAATTATAAATATGTTTACCGAAAACTTCACAGCTCAATTTTTGATATATAAATATATTTTTATTAATTCTAGGCGTGGCTTCTGACTTTGACCATTTTTAATAAGGATCTGCGTGTAAAACTAATAGTGTGTCTGTACAAAATTTCAGCTCAACATCTAAAAATTTACGACTTTGAGAATGCCAACAACAGACGTACACGCGTACATTTATATCTAGATCGATCAAGTTTTTAATGCTGATGGAAAATATGTATTTTTTGCAAACGGCATGGATAACTTAGTACCATCCTCTATCTTATATGGAGGGTATAAAAACAAAAATGAATTGAAGAAAGCCATAATTAAGTTGTCTACGCTTTAACCTAAAAAGATTATTATATTAATACACAGAGAAACAGAAACAATGCAACAGCAAGGAACCCCTTCCTCTCAGCCAAAATGGGTAATACTGCCATTTACTATAAAAGAGTGCATGTCAATACTATTAATTTGAATATGAAAACTAGATAATCGTATTGCATGTTATTGGGGTATATAAATGTTTCTATGTCCTTATTAGTTACGCCAACTGAACGCATGAGCATTAAATGCATTTTGTTAAGCATTCTCTTTGTCTCTCTGTATTATGTTTATGAAGATCCATGTATGTATATATTTGCTTATGTGCTTAACTTTGTAATATGCCGCCACAACATGTTCATTTTCATTTGCTGAAATAGTGTACATTTTGATTTGTAAATGTTTTGTTGTAGACAAACCCTTAGGTTTGTGGAATACATCACTTCGTCAAAACGTTTGCCCTACCTAGAAGGAACTTTCGTAGACCCAACAAAATGTTTGTATTTTGTATAAATATCCAATTTCGGAGTGATTACTCTTTTTCCGCAGGTGTTGGGAGTAAAATTTTACCTTTGTAAAATTTAGCTTTTTACTTCATTTTTTATATACGTACAAGTTCATCTGCCTAAGAACACCATAAATGGCTTAGATCAAATCTTGGATATTCTTCTTATGTATACGTATGCTGAGCGTAGCACGTATAGCTTTGCTTGCTTTAACGACTTCTGCCTAGGTACAATTTACCTTAACATCGACATCGAAAATGGTAAATAAATGTTACATTTTTGTATCCTCCACATAAAATGGGAGGTATACTAAGTTTGTCCTTCCGTTTACAACGCCCAGAAAGAGGAATCAGACCCCAACAAAGTATTTATATTCTTTATCAACGTCAAAAACTGTGTCTGAGTTTGCAAGCAGATCGCTATTTAAAATTGGCAAAATCGGCCAAGAGCCACGCGACAATCAAAATTTATCTGCCTTAAAAATTAAGCTATAAACTTAATATTTGGTATGTATATCTATGAATATCCCATGCATCGATGTGCCGAAAATAAGCGTTGTCGGATTACAGACACGCCCACAATCGATAAAAATTTATATACCTGCTACAAAAGTTGACCTATGAAGTTTAATTCACATACTAATGGTTATCCATCGATATGCCAAGAATAGGCGTGGTCAAAAAATTAACGCGTCCACAATTTACAAAGAACCATATTTACCATAAAACTAGATTTGCAAGCTGTTATAGATGTGCAGGGTATTTAAGATTCGGCCTAAATTAAATTTAGTTTTCTTTCTTGTTTAATTATTGGAGTGGATTTAAACAAATTTTTCTGTTTTCAATAGGAAAAATTTCAGCTCAATATATTTATTTTTAGAACCATGAACGCTTCAGTACAATATACGTTATAGAAATACGCATACATGGATAGATGCACTCAGATGTTGGTGATGATCAAGTATATAAATACTTTGTGGGAAATCGGAAGCCCCTTTCTGGTAGTTAACGCAATGACCAACATAGTCTAGTGTGTAGTGTTTAAAAATTTTAAAGCGTTTAATAAATCAAATAACAACACTGACAGAGGTATACGATTACTTGAATTAATTTATATTTTCATAGATAATCTTCCCCTAACCTTTTCCTTTCTCTTTATCTATTCTACTTAAATTCATTCGTTTTCTAAATTAATTTATATGAGTTCGTGCGTGCTGGTGTTCTTCTTGTATAATCACTTCCGTCATTGTGATTTTATGTTGCATGTTTATTAATTAAAACATTTTCCGACACTCCGTGAACAAACACTTTAGCAATATTTTCTGCTAAAACAAGTGAAAATATTCCGGGCGAGTTAAGTTAAATTATTTCGTTACGTTATTTCGACCATTTAATATCCTATTTAAACGTCTTCCAGTCACACAATATGTATTCCCTTACACCTTAGCGATGAGGGTATCTTAGGTTTGTTCTTTGCAACACCCAGCAGGAGGCGTCAAAAACTCTATGAAGTATATATATTCATGATCAGCACCAAAAACTGAGTCGATTTAGACATGTCTATCTGTTGTTGGTGCAAATGTTGAGATATTAAGCTGAAATTTTGCCGGGTATTTGTAGTTTTTGCACGCAGATTTAAAAACGCTCTTTATATATATATATTAATATAGATATAACAAACTTTCAAGAATCTCGAGTGCCTTTGATTTAAGTGGACTCATTTCATAATAAAAATAGTATACAAATGGCTCAATACGCATCATTTCTATATATGTAGATAAAATGAAAAATTTAATGTCCAACAATTAATATAGCCTATATACATATAGGTTTGAGTATTTAGCATTTCCATTGAAGCATTTTGGAATGGAAATGGAATTGCAAAATGCTTGAATGGAAATGCAAAATGCTTATTTTGAACTGAAAAACCTATAATTACGATTTGCAAGTTAAATGATGTAAAGACATTAAGAAGAGAACGGATCACTCATAAACTTTGATTGATTGCTGCCCCACTATTGTGAGCGTGTCTCCTAACCGATTTTGCCCAATTTCAATACAGAACAGCGAAATTAAACTAAGAATAAGTGTGACGAGTTTCAATTTAATATCCCAAAAATTACTCACGGTCGAGTGCCAACAACAGACGTACACACGGACACCCAAACGGACATGTCTCGAACGATTTCTCTTTTCATGCTGATTAAGAATATATATGGTTTGTGGGGTCTCCGAAGCTTCCTTCGATGTGTTTTAAACGGATGATCAAAATGAATATACCCTCTTCCCTAAGGTGAAGGGCTTAAAAAAAATTCTCACACATTTATCATTATGAAATTTTTGATAATACTAGTAGTAAAAAAATTAAATTTTCCATTTTTGAAAGAAAAAAATTTAATTGAATAATATATCAAGTGGTGTAGGGTATTTGGTGGGCGGGCTTGACCGACTTTAATATTTCCACTTGTTTTATATAAACACTTATTTCAAGTTAGGGCGTTATATGCGGAAAAGTCCTAAAATCCGATCAAGTCCATTTTATATATATTACGCTTTAAAATCTAAAAACTATTAAGTTTGTTCTTCCGTTTGGAACACCCAGAAGGAGAGGTCAAAGACCCTACAAAGTATATATATTCTTCATCATCAGCATCAAACACTGAGTCGATTTGGACAAGTCTGTGTTCGTTGGTATTCGTAAATTTTGAGATATTGAGCTGAAATTTCGTAGTTTTTGCACTCAGATCGCTATTTAAAATGGGATCCACAGATCCAAGAACCAAACCCACAATTGACAAAAATCTATTTATCTGCCACAAAATTTAATCTACGAACTTAAAATTTTGTAAATATTTTTTAGTTATTTCATCTATGGATGTGACAAAAATGGGCTAGCCGAATAACACACGCGCCCAAAATTTACAAAAAATTTACTCCACGTAAAACTCAAGTTTCAACCTGGTACGTAATATGAACTATTAGAGGAAGTAATCTTCTACCTGTCACGCCCACTAATGTAGATGTGAAGGGTATTTAAGATTTGGCCTAGGCTAAATTTAGTTTTCTTACTTGTTATACTTTAATTTATTTAGTTGTATCAATAATCACGGGTTCATTGTCGTATAAGTTACCACGGGGAAAATCTTTCTAGGTAGGGACGTTCTCTATGTGTTATATACCAATTTTTGTTTAAAAAAATTAAGGAATGCAACTTTCGCTTTCTTCACACATGTTCGTTGTTGTTTTTGCAACACTCAGAAGAAGAATAAAGAGCTAGGAATCCAATAAAATTTGGTACAAGAACATGTATTGGCACAAAAGGGAAATCCTATTTAAAGTGGTACAAAATAAAAACGAATCAATTAATTTTCAGAGTAGCCCTACTTGGGTCAGCACATGATCATTTAAATATACAATTGCAAGGGTATGCAGAAAAATAATCAGACTTAAATTTAGTATCACATTATACCAAATAATGTTTTATTGGTTGGACTCAAACTTACTCCACATTTTAGCCCAATTTCCTGGTGCAGTAGGGTTAGTAAGAAACAACATAACTTTACTAAAAAGTGCATAACAATATTAAATGCTTGTCATATTTAACTTACGAATATTTTTTTACATTCTCGTATCCTTGTAACTAAAAGCTTAGATTTTTTGTTTGTGGTTCAAAGGATTGATTGTAGCATCAATGTACAAAAAATCCACCAAAAGTTTGTAATGACTGACTAATCAAATATCAAATATGCCGAACGACGAAAAAATCAAATGTTTCTATAATGACCCCCTCAGCTCCACGTAAAATGACATATGCAAAGTAGCAATGATGTTGGAAAAACTGATGCATAATTAAAAATGATAAACATTGAACAAAAAAAAAACAAATTTTGTATCGTTCACTTAAACCACACCCCTTAACGCGAATATCGGCGTGTTGGGAGGGGATAGATTTAAAACAATACTGAACGTTCATTGGTCATTATAGGAAAACGATAAATATAGTAAGTGAAGAAAAAATATTAAACATTTGATTCTGTTTCTTTTTTGTCCGCCTTTTAGCATACATACAACATACAGCAAAAATAAAAATAATAACAAACACATCTTTAATAAAAATCAACACCAAGCACTGTTAACACTTCATAAATATTCCCGAAAAACAAGAGAAAATAAAAATCAAACACAAGATATTCATTGAAAAAATAAAGAGCACCCCTTACGAGTATTTCCTGGCAAGTGTAGAGGTGTGTAAGGAAAGACACAAGTAAAAAAAGTTATTTGGTTTCGGCCAAATCTTAAATATCCTCCACATCTACAACCCTAATACTAATATACTGTGGGTGTTTCAATTGGAATGTCAAACTTAGTAAACCGCGCATCTTATGTGGAGAGTTTAAAAATTTATGCAATAACCAAAAGTATGGCGATATTAAATTTTTAACTTTCCAACTTATGACTTTATAAATATATTGTAATACAAAAAATCCTCCAAAAGTATGTTTTTTCGCACTGTGGACAATTATTCAGTTGAACTGAATATCTCTAACTTCAACACCAATCACCATACAGACACTACTACCACTTCTGAAAGGCTTATATTATTTCCACACTTGAACTCAAATACGGACGGACATATACTGCTAGATTGACTCAGAATTAGTGTTCCATTCAGAATGTACATTTATTATTCTAAATAAAAAAAATTTAAGGTCTCCGATACGGTCTACTGAGCGTTGCAAATGTTTTGATTAGTATACACATAGGGGGTACAAAAATTAAAAGAGTAAAAGTAAATTGGAATACATATTTAATATAAGCCAAATTTGATATACGTTCCAAAAGGGTAAACTCTGTGGGCATGGTATAAATATTATAACGTTTCAACACCCGACAAAGTATTCTCGAGAGCACATTCCATTCAGATTTTGAGGCAGATCGAAAAGGTGTATACTTTGGAAAGGAAGTGATGAACTTAGTATATTCCTCATTGTAAGGAAAAGACTTAAAAAAATCTTCTTTTAAGGTCCATGACAATTCATCAATTTAGAAAAAAAATGGCCAATCTGTAACCCATTATTAATCATGCATAAGGAGCGACAGCCAAACCTAGAAACAGATATATGGTTGATTCGATTTATTTATTATTTAAATGAATATCTCAGGCGTAGGAAAAAGGATAAAATAGCATTGGTAAAAACTACATATATTCAAGTACATACATATACCTATATTTATGTGTACAAAGACGGACGCCCATACTTATCTATAGGTTACACCACATCCATCCAGGATGACCAAAAAGGCATCGTTGGGTGTACGGCTGAATAAAAGAAATAAGGATACATATACTACCACTACTGTTCGTATACCGAAAGGAGGAAAGAAAATACAAAAGTAACAAAAAAAATTAATTGTTGCATATGCAATGAAAAAACACAAATCACAAAATACAAAATACAGCAGAAAAACACTCAGAAAAACAACACTAAAGCTTATTGAAAGTAAACACCCTCACTATGTATGTATCCATATGTTTGAATAATACATAAACGCATACATAGTAATGCATGTACTGTGTACATAAAAATGAATGTACGGGTACTTTGGACAACAACAGTACTACAAACAAAAGCCTTAAACAGCAACGGAGCTCTAAAATAAACTTTGATGATGAATTACTGTCATCTTTGTACATGTGTGTCTTTGTATGCACATAGAATCCATTAGCTGCCATGAAATTAAAAAGAAGAGAAAATAACAGCAATACTCCAAGAATAAAAATAAAACACCCCCTCCATAAATATTTTTCTTGATAGAAAAAATTATGTTTTTTCGCAGGCTTAAATAAAAAATGGCTATATTAGACGGATACCAAATCTCGGATACGCATCATAATTTTCTTCCAAATAGTATATAAATCTTAAATTTCTTTGAATAAATAAGCCATTTTGGGCGTTCAAATAAAAATGCCTTTAACCGATCACGCTCATTTTCACAAGTTTGTTCTAGACATAAGAAAGGAACTTTCATGTGTCTTCCGAACACTTCTCCACTTTCTATTATTCATATATCCTTGGAGTATACAAATAAAGTGGCAATTCCACTTTTCATTGAAATTGAAATTCACCATATCATGGAATCAAAATATATAGCCTAGCAGTTCTTGGCCCGATTGAAAATGTGCGATTGTGAGAATGCTGAAAGGCACGAGGGCCGTGTTCACGAGTACAATGGAGTACTTGTGAACGTGTCGGAGGAGAAGCTCGAAGATTGTGTGTACCAAAGTTTAGCTTGATATCATAATTTTTACGACCGTGCGAATGCCAACAAAAAAAAAACGCATAAAATTTTCATTAATATACGGACAGATAGAAAGGCTCAACCGATTCAGCTATTGATACCAATCAAGAGTATATGACTCGCCTCCTTTTGGTACCTACAAACATTTAAACAGAACCAATATACCCTCATATCATTGTGATGATGGATATAACAAGCTCCACTATTACCTTTAGGGCAAGTGATGGTTTTCATCAAACCAAAAAAACCATTGAAAAAAGTGCAATGTTACTAAAATGAAAGGCAAGCAAAATAATCGAATTATTGCCACTACAAAAACTTTACAAAGGTTTATATAACATTTGTACAGTCGTAGCAGTAGAAAAGATTTGAGAAGAAGGCGGTAAAATATATATTAAAATAAGGTTTTTAAGCGTCCTCAATAATTTGAAATTGAGCCAAATAGATATTTGAGTCTATAATTAGAAATCATAATTTTTTCTTAGAATATATGAATTCACAGCACAAAATTTTTTCCAAAATCGTCAAAAATTAGTTGTACCTGTTATTTTAACATTAAATAGATATTATTTAATTTTGGTTAAATATATTGTAGGCCTCTTATTTTTTCAGACCTAGTGTAGTAACTCCGGAAAACATTCACGATTGTACAAAAAGTTAACCAAAGCCCATTGTACTTAAATATTCATATGATCATTTTTATACTTTTGTCTAAGGAAGAAATCTTCCAATATTTAAGATTTCAAGACATCTAGCAAGTTTCTGAAGAAACAATGAAACGATCAAAGAAAGAAACCTTCAATATAACTGAAGCGAATATACTTTGATTGAAAATAGTTAGTTGTACTGACAACAGCCTGAATGAATTCTATCTTGTTCATAATGCTTTATGCTCACAACATTTTGACAAAACGTCCGTTTCGATATATGCGAAAAATAACAACAAACAAAAGCAACTTCATCATCACCAGTTGCAGCAACAATGTCATTATTTGTGTTAAACATAGTGTTGTTAATTCAGAAAGTTGCGTTACGATGCCATTTTTATACGCACACACGCACATCAGAACTAAATGCATGCCACAGGATTTCAGATGCATCTAGACTTGCGCTTAATATAAGCTGTACTACAGTGAACTATAATATATACAAACTTGGATACCCACCTATACAAAGTATATATATATATATTGTATACATTAAATGAGGAACATTTGATAAAGTAGACCTAGTGCGACAGCGGGATTGATCATGAGTTCACGCAAAATAGTCGTGCACGATTTAGTAGAGTTCGTGATATTTCCAACAACAACCTACGAAAAGAAATATTTAATATTAAAACAAGTAAGAAAATAAAATTTGGCTTAGGCCAAGTCTTATATGCACTCCACATTTACATACAAAACATACTTTATTACGTCCTATAATAGTGTATGTAAGTACATCGATGAAAGAGGTAATAATAAATATGTGTACCAAATACCAACTTCATAGCTCAATTTTTGTGGCTGATAAATAGATTTTTGTCTATTGTGGGCGTGACGTTTCACCGAGTAAAAAATGATGACCGTATGCGTCTCAAAATAAGGCACTGACAGAGTCGTACGTGGCTAGATCGTTGGATCTCCGACACCTTTTTCTATTCTGTTCTCCTCTGTATGTTGCAAACGGAATAACGCACTTAATACACCCCCAACCTCGCGCGCAGCGCACGTGCACAGCAAAAAAGTATCGGAGATGGAAAAAACAGAAACGAAATTCTTGTTTCTTTGTTTTTGTATGTGGTGTGTGGCTTTTGGTTAAAATAGGCTCTATAATAATAATAATAATAATAATATTAATAATATAATAATAATATAATAATAATGTTAATAATAATATAAACAATAAAAATAGCAAAAAGAAGAACAGCAGCAATGTAAGACGAGACCAACATCATTAAGAGGCTAAAAATCATGGCCAAACTGTGGCAATGATTAGTATTTAGATGGCATGTCGCGCAAATATACTTTAAAAGTTAAACATACATACATACATCATAACCTCCATCCATACGGATACATGTAGTTTGCATTCGCACAAATGCAATGCCGTAGGTAAAGCATCTCTCACCACCAAGAAAAACCAACCAAGTTTAATGTATAATGTAATTTTTTTCAAGAAGAGAAGTACAGTGTTTGAGTGGCTGACTCTTAGATACGTTAGCATTAGTACGAGACGTCCGGCGTCTATGTATCAGCATTGTTCTTGAGTTTGTTTATTATTGTCTTTTTCGTTGGTGGCGTCGCCGGGCGTTATGGTACATCGTCATAGGTTAACTACGAACTTTGAAAACAATGACAATAACAACACCAATAACAACAGCCGCACCGTCTTTATGTTCCTCGGCAAGTGCCTCCATTATTAACCGATTTTTCTTAATACCGTTATTGTAATCATAATTGCGGTTCTAACGGTTACTTTAAAACTCTATAAAAATATCCTTCTTCAATAGCCTTCGTTTCTATACCACACGCTATACGACACCACATAGTGGTAGAAGCATATATCAACAATTAAACCTAGAGATCGAAGCTTTTGATAATTATATATGATATTTGGGATGTCTTTTGGGATAAATACGGCCACTATTAAAAGTATATTGAAATACGGTCACTATTGAAAAAAGCCACTATTTAAAGTACTGGCCGGATTCACCTCTTACCACATAGGAACCTTTTATACCTTCCACATAAGATTGGGGTATACTCAGTTTGTCATTTCGTTTGCAACACTTGGAAGCAGACCCTACAAGAATATATATTCTGAATCAGACACAATCGAAAAAAATTTATTCATCTGCCACAAAAAAGGAGCTATAAATTTGAAATTTGGTGTGTATATTTATAAATATTATTTAATTCGGTGTGCCAAAAATGGGGGTGATAGATTTACACACACGCCTACAATCAACAAAAACCTTTATATCTGCCACAAAAATTAACAGATAAACTTGAAATTTGTTGCACTTATTTAAGGTTAGCCGTCCGTCGATATGTCAAAAATGGGCATGGTTGGATAACAGACAAAAAAACATACCTACTCAACGTAAAAGTAATACATACACATACATAAGCCAAATTTAGTTTTCTTACTTTTTTTTTTTTACAATAGTTTATTTTATTTATTTATTTATTGTTAGTAAATAGTTCTTCTTACCTTGAAAATCTGTTTATTGTAGAGCTACGCATATAAGCCGAACACAAATATCTAGTATGGTGTATAACATTAATATTAAAATGTATTTATTTTATATATTTTATAATAAAATTTATTTTATTTAATAAGTTTATTTCTATACACATATTATACCAAAAAACGTCTTTATATTTTGAAAATGAAAAGTTGAATAAAATGATTTTTCATTTATAAAACATAATGTCAAAGAATGAACATTTATGATAATAAAGTCGAAACTCTAGATTATGGTAAAATAGTTTATATATGTAGGTATCCTACATCTAGTACCTTCTTTCTTTTAACTTTTAGAAACATTTACTTGCACTCTTGCCGCTCCTAAAGATCCAAAGATATTCGACATGTCATAAAAAACTCTCCAAAACTTTCGTTAATTATGTTTATGTGAAGTTAAGCGCGCTACTTAACGTTGTTCAATATTTTGGTTTGTTGTCAATTGTTGTTTTACTTTTTACCCATTTTTAATTACATTGGTCGATTCAGAATCACTTTCTGTCTTATGTCTGTCCACGTATATTGTGTACAAGCTACAGTTCGTATTTTTTAAGATATTTTGATGGAATTTTGCCCGTGGAAGTAGGATCGAAGTGTATCATTTTTAGAACGCCATCCCAAATAAGGACCTATTATAAAGGTGGCTTTTATGTGGCGAAAATTCGCAATTTTGAATACTTTTTGATAAAATTTGGTGAAGAAAAGATAATTGCCCTAATAATTGCGACTAATTCACCTGATTTTTTCTAGAGACCCTTTCTATATAACGATATTTGACGAAAAGCCTCGCATTTACTGACAAAACCAACCATGGCATTATTTGTAGAGTGGTGGAAAGTATTACACGGTCGAGTATAACCTACCATGAATTTTTCACTTGCTTTTTTTAGGTTTCTTTCCAAGGATATGTGTGTTAGAAAGGGGAGGCTTTAAACTCCATGTTTTTATTTTATATCTTCAGTTCGTACCGAGTTTCATCATTGGGTCTACTCGTAGAGATTCTAGCGCGATGTGTTGCATTATTTTTAAACATTTTTGGATTCATTGTTATACTTGTGAAAGTCGTGTACCCTCTCTGATGTTTCTTTTACATCTTTTGTCCAATCTTACCAAGTAATAGCCTCACTTTTGAACGTTTACAAAAAGTACAATATATACAATATATTTTTCGGCTCTTCAATGTTTCTAGTGTTTTGTCCCTTATGATTTATTACATTTATTGCAAAGTCTAAACATATTGTTTAATATTGTTCTACATGTATTCTACTCCACAAATTTCTTTCGGATGTCTAGTTTTCGCTTCGTCTTTTTCTGATAACAATATGCCCTTGTTGTTGTTATTCTTCTTCTTCTGTTTTTTAAGTAAGTCGTGCCTTTCTTGTATATGGATCTTTGTTCAACAAGAGCATGATGATGTATTTGTTTGTGTGTTCTTATTAAAGACAGGCATATTTCTCTTTGTTGGCAATTATGAGAAAATGCTTCTCTGATTGATAAAATTAATGGAGCTGAAGTTCATTAAAGTGAGAGGTTTACGCTAATAAAGTAATGAGTCAGATCTTACTTAAGCAATGCATTTCAAATGCTTGCAAAACAGAGGCAAAAACAAAACTTTTCGTAATTTCAAATTGAGAAATTCGAAAAATTATTAATATTTTATAACAACACAACTCAGTGCATGTTGTGTTTTCTGTGTTGGCTCTCGCAGATAACCTAACCAATCCAACTTTTCATCTATAAAACTTATCGGCAACGCCAACTCCTCCAAAAAGTAATAATAAATCAAATATCAACAAAGAATTTGTACATAAATGCATATGGTAATGGTACGTAATGGTACGTATCGAGGTTGAATGACTTAGGTCATGGTTCTGTTATTTGTGTACAAATCATATAATATTCGAATCCGCACAAGAAATAAAGTATAGTTTTTTATATAGATTCCATAGATAACAAATATCGCACAACCTAGGAAGTGAAATGAAGTAAAGTGTTTTATTCCAAAACTGTCCACGATCTTTAAAATTTTATTAAGTGATGTAAACAAAATTCAAAAAACTAAGTTGGGTGTCTCTGTCTATATGATATCAAAACGTTCGGGGATTAAATTCCAAACTATCGACATTATTCTTAAATAGCTACTCATTTAATGATGATATTATAATCTTTACTGAAACTTGGCTATCATCGTCTGTATTGAATTCAGAAATTTTTTGTTTTTCAGATGTGACCGGATGAATAGGCGTGGTGGAGGTGTTCTGATTGCTGTGTCTTCATCACTTTGTTCCAGTTTAGTTGACACAAGGTTAACCAATGATATCGAATTTATATGTGTTGCTGTTAAATTATTCAATATCACTGTATATGTTTCTTGCTCCTACATTCCACCTAATGTATCCGTTCCTCATTATTCTAATCATGTATGCGCCATAAAAGGTATCACCTCTTTATTAAAACGTGATGATGTCGTCCTTATCTTCGGTGATTTCAATTTACCTTCAATCTCATGGATTAGAGCTGAAAATGATATATATATGCTTCCTCTAACTAATGTTACATGGACTAATGAATTACTAAATGAATTATTTGAATTAAATTTGTTTCAACTAAATAATATTAAGAACGTTTTGAACAGAACACTTGATTTGGCTTTTTCTAACGTTACTTCTAATTATTCTGTTAAGCAGTGTCCCCCATTTGTGTACCCAGAGGATAAATTTCATCCAACAGTATCATTGTCATTGGATTTACATACCTGCTCTAATAAAAAAAACTCAAAGAAATGTTATCGCTATAATTTTAAATTAACAAATTATACCAAACTAAATAAGTTACTTTCTGACGTAAATTGGTCATTTATGGATGGATCATCAGCAGTTTCGAATACAGATCTTGAATCGATGGTTGTTATGTTTTATGATAAATTGTTCGATCTTTTTTCTCAAACCGTGCCTTATACCGCTATCTCAAATATGTGTGGACCACCCTGGTCAAACAAAAGACTTAAATATTTAAAAAATAATAAAAACAGACTCTACAAACGCTATGTAAAGTCCAATTCGTCTGCTGACTATATGAATTTTATGAAGGCCCGCACAAAGTATATCTCTTTTAACAAACTTAGTTATACGAACTATATGCAACAAGTGAAAAATAATATAATAATTAATCCTAAACCCTTTTATGATTTTGTAAATTTAAAAAAGAAATCTAGCTCTTACCCCCCGTCAATGAAGTATAATAATAATGAGTCCAGTAACGATAATACAATCTCAAATATGTTTGCCGACTTTTTTCAGTCTGTGTATGTGTCAAACAATGTGCATAACATTAATTATTATAACACAGTGTATTCTAATAATATCTATTTTAATCTCCTTAACCGTGACAATGTTCTTAAAAGTATGCTAGCATTAGACGATAAACACAATCCTGGCCCTGATGGTGTGCCGAATTGTATATTAAAAAATTGTGCATCACGTTTATATAATCCATTAACTAAACTATTCAATGCCTCCATCAAACAATCCTACTTCCCCAACTTGCGGAAAAAATCCTTTATTATTCCATTATTCAAAGCCGGCTATAAATCCGATATCTCTAACTATCGTGGCATTGCGAAATTAAGTGCAATTCCAAAGCTTTTTGAAAAACTGCTGTCTGATACTCTATCATCTATCATGGGTTCCTGAAAAAAAGATCTACCACAACCAACCTGTTGGAACTTGCTACATTCGTTAATGACGCATTCATTAACGGTGAACTACACAGACTTTAGCAAGGCGTTCGATACTGTGAACCACGTAATTCTGTTTAATAAACTAAAACATATCGGCTTTTACGAAGGCAATCTTAATTGGATTTACTCGTATCTCACTGGACGTACCCAACGTGTCTTATTCAATAATGTACTCTATAAAGTAATTGAAGTTCATTCTGGTGTGCCGCAGGGTAGCCATCTTGGTCCCCTTCTATTTTTACTGTTTATAAACGATCTGCCTAGTGTTATTCTACATTGTCGTGTACTAATGTATGCTGACGATGTTAAACTTATCTATAGTTACAAGTCTGTGCGGGGTCAAGTTTTTATGCAGGATGACATTAACCGGTTCGTCAAGTGGTGTTCCAACAACTTAATGTCCTTGAATGTCAAAAAGTGTAAGCATATGACCTTCTGTCGTAGGGAGGTGGCAAATACAAACTACATAATTAATAATGTCCCAATTGAAAGGGTATCATCCATTAATTATCTCGGCGTGCTACTGGACAGTAAACTAACTTTTAATGCGCATATTAATACAACATGTAATAAGGCCAACAGAACTTTAGGCTTTATTAAGAGATGGTCGAAGGAGTTTCAGGACCCCTATACAACCAAACTTCTTTTTACCTCTTTAGTAAGGCCTATTTTAGAATACTGCTCTGTAATTTGGGATCCGCAATATGAAGTGTATACCAACCAGATTGAATGTATACAAAAACAGTTTTTACTTTTTTGTCTTCGTGGTCTGCCACGGAGTCCTAACCTGAGGCTGCCCTCATACACAAGTCGTCTTGCTTTGATAAAACTTCCTACCCTCAAAAGCAGAAGGACAATGTTGAACATGTGTTTTATACACAATTTGCTTAATAACTGCATTGATTCGGCGTTTTTATTGTCTAGGATTAATATCAATGTACCTCGACGCGCTTCTAGATATTTTCGGTTTCTTTGCATAAATTATTACAAAAATAACTATAGCAATAATAACCCGTTACGACGGTTATGCAAGACCTATAATGACAACTATCATTTAATCGATCTGTGTGAAAATGCTGATATAATTAAAATTAAATTAATAAAATATTTAAACTCTGTCTAACTTGTACTTTCATCAGCTGAACCATGATTGTGTAGCTGATTAATCATTTCGGTTGCGGTGTCGGTGTCGCGATCTGCAATCTATCGCAGATCTATCCAATCCCGTTTATAGGATTGGATAGTCGTTCGTTCGATCCGGAATGGCGATGATGATACTGACACAAAAAAAATATTAATTACACAATTTACCTAACCGATCTGAAAAAAAACTACGTATCAAAAAAATTAATTGGATATATTTTTGTATTGTATCGAATAGAAAAAAAACGTAGAGTACTTTCAAATCTGACAAGTTGACACTTCAAAACTGACGGCTAAATGTGGCAATGTCACCATGTACAGACCATGCAATAAATTTTCCAAATAAATATAAACATACGCACACAATTGTCTAAAAATGTTATTTTTTCCAAAAGCAAAAAATTATTATTTTCTTGTAAAATACGTACAGTATGTATAAGCGTACATGAATCCTTGTAAGCCTCTTTACGAGAGTTATATGCACGGTATGGGGCCTCCGAAAAATACACAAAAATTCGCATTGGCTACAAGAATCTAAGCATAAAAAAGGCAGTCACACACAAAATCATTCCAAACGCCCTCTAAACAAATTCAAATGTATATAACTGGCATTAGGTGGAAGTGTTTTCTACTTATGCGGACAAAGATCTATTATGGGCCAAAAGTGCTTTTTTTTTTGTTGGATCTCTACTTAAGGTAAATGTGTTTCGTTTTTTGAACATATTTGTACACATAAATGTGTGTTTATGTTGCCAGCAAGATACAAATCGACAACAAAATGAGCTTGGTTGGAGAGTATTAAGCTGTTGACACATAACGTCATGTCGCACTTGTCCCGCCAAGCTACATGAATTATACAGGCGCACAGATACGTTATAAATACTTATATACGTATACTATACTTAAGCAGTAATATATACCATAAGTCAACATGTAAGGTTTTTTTTTTATTCAAAGTGCAAGCGTCTTAAGTGAGTCAGTCAGTCTTTGGGGCAAAATTGTCAACAACACTTTGCTTTGCATAACGTTACCAACAACACTAACAAAAACAGCGTTATATATTGATATTGTTGGATTGACGATTGATCTTTCAATTGTTGTTGGTGTTGTTGCTATTTTTGGTGCTGCTATTAGTGGTTTGTTTAAGAAAAATGTGTATTTTTCAATACAAACGCACGATGCCAATTAACTTTTATTTTCGTGCAATTTTTAGCATTCTGGGCGCTGCTGGTTTTACTATGGCAAGGCATATAATATATATCTGTACCAAGAAAGAGCGATAAATTTTTATTGTTATTATTGTTTCTACCTTTTTATTCTATTTTTTGTTAGTGGAAAGTACCGCTACGCGAAACCATTAAAACTATGACCAAAACAATTTTTATAAGTTCATGATGATCGCATTTCATGACCTTTAGTTAATTGCTAGCAGGGGAAACGAAATTCAAATAGTTTTCGTACAGAAGATAATTAGGTATCAATATTACAGGTTATAGCAAGAGGTTCGGATAAATTTATAGAAAGTTGCCACTTGTATTAGATGTGGTAAATTTAATAAAATCACATCAATATATTTCTATTGAGTATATAATTGGAACGTTTTTATACCGTCCATATACGATGGGAGCATAATAAATTTATCATTCCATTTGTAACACCCAGATCAGAATCAAAAACTGAGACTGAGTCATATGTGTCCGTGTGTGTGTGTCTATTGTTGGCATTCTCAAGGTCGTAAATTTTGAGATATTGAGGTGAAATATTGTACACGCACTTTTAGTTTTTGCACGCAAATCGGTATTTAAAATGGGCAAAAAATTGGTCAAAAGCCACGCCCACAATCCACAAAAATCTGACTATCTGCCACAAAAATTGAGCTATTAACTTAAAATTTGGTGTGAATATCTATAACTATTTCATATATTAATACGCTAAAAATGGGCGTGGTCAGGAAACAGACACTCCCACAATGAACAAAAATGCCACGAATATTGAAACATGAACTTGAAATTTGGCGCACCTATTAATGGTTATCCCATTTATCAATGTGCCAAAAATGGGAATGGTCGAATAACAGACACGCTCATAATTTACAAAAAAAACAAACTTTCTAAAACATCTTTATATCAATTGCAATTTTATTAAGATCGATGAAACGATTAAAGAGTTTCAAATAAAATCTGATAAAATATGAAATGCAAAGTTGATAGGAAATGTTTCTTCCTGCATACATTAAAATAATTTAATTATTATTTGGCAAGGATAATTTTAAAAATTAGAAAATTATTCCTTAAAGTATTATTAAAAACTTGTCTCCTTACAAAATTACATTCGATCTTTTTGCCCAATATAGATTTTGCAAGAGGTTTAAATACCATACACATATTCGAGTCACAATTGAGGCATATATCCTTTTTATATCCTCCACTATTTCAAGGCGTCTGAGACTCAGTAAATTATATATATTCTTGACCAACATGATATGCGTGTCCGTGTGCCCATCTGCTGTGGGCATTCTCATGGTTGTAAATTTTGTAAAAACCTTATTCAAAATTTTAGTGTTGTTTTTTGGCAAGCACAAGGTCAGTTTTTGGTTTTTTATATCAAAACCTTATATATTATTTACTTAAAAATTACATAAAAAAGCGATTAGAAAAAACGGGACTCTCACAACACATCAAAACACAAATCATAACGCAGACTTAGAAAAGATAAAAATACTAGACAGAGAAAATAATATAAGAAAACGGTTCATAAAAGAAAATTTATACATACCAAAAATTCCACAATAACAACGTAAATAAAAAAGAGGACTTAGATAAGACAAGCATAACATATTGGTGCGCTCTCAAAAGTTACAACGAGGTATGATAAAAAAAACCACTGTTATCTACATAGAAATGTAGAGGAACAATATTGTAGAATAGTTATTGTAAAAACAAATTGCCCCTATTTATTTAATGTACGTATGTAACACTCAATCAGCACTATATTCACTACTCCCCATCCCAGTGTCCGCCGCTGCTTAAAGCTAAACTTGTCTGTTCTGTTATCAAGTGTCACCATATTCAAAAACATAAAAAATGTAGACATAAAAAGAAAATTATATATAAATTAAAAAACATCCTTAGCAAGTAAGTGTTATATATATGTGTAAACAACACTAAAATAGAAAAACAGGTAATTTAAAAAAGAAATTACCTTATTAAAATAGTCAAAATTGGTCAACTTCCGCGCCCACAATCGACAAAAATTTATTTAACTGCCTTAAAAATTTAACTACGAAGATAAAATTTATATTTACCCCTTTCATCGTTGTGTTAAAAATGGGCGCAGTCGAATAACAGCTTAAAATTTTCAAGTAAGCGTACTCATCGTAACACTCGCCTAGTCAGTATAACAGGACGTAATCTTGTGCCTGTCACGCCCACTATTCATACGTAGATATGGAGGGGATTAAAGATTTGGTCTAGGCCAAATTTAGTTTTCTTAGTTGTTAAAATTCATATAGAATAAAATATAGGATTACATAGACCCAAAAATTAAGTATACAAAATATTCACAACAAAGAAACATAAAATTTAGACCATAAATATATAATACAACTCAGCAAAAAGATTAAATGAGTACAAACTTTAACGCCACTAGTATTCATTCATTCGTTCACTTATTCACTTACACTTATATTTACATTACATTAAATAGTAGAAAAAATTAAAATAAATATATATATATATATGTATATATGTAGGTGCTTTTTCAGTTCAAGGCTTAATATAATGAGGCGGGTGTTTGTACCCATAGATAATTGTGCATTAGCCATTGTGAGTGTTATATGTCATTCGCATAATTATTTGCGAAGTGCAACATAACCTCTTAAATAGATTGGTGTTCGTTAAAGCCTGTAGACTGTACGGTAGGATGGCATAGACGAGGAATTGATGTTCAGACATTAGGGAAAAATGTCGTAAGGGTTCCGATTGGTTTTGAAAGTTCAATTCTCTTAAACAGGTACTATTTGGTTCTTGAAAATTTATAATTTTCTGTAGTAAACACAACGTGCATGTTTTTAATAGATCCTCCAGAGTTACTGTTAACAGGGACCTGGTATGCCTGGACAACTGATCATGTCGTTTTATTCCAAATGCGTATGTGACTATGCAATTAGCTGCTTTTTGAAGTTTTTGTTTGGATATGGAATCACAATTGGCAAATAATTCACATCCTTGGTGGTGTATTGAAATTAAACAGGATTTGGCCAAAAGTATTCTAATGTTTAATGGTGTAAACCACTGTAAGTGCCAAAGACCTTTCCTACGTTATTATTGATGTGGTTGTTCCACGTCAGCGTTCAATTAAATGTCACTCCTAGATTTTTTACCAAATCTTCTATTTCGATTTTTGTCCGCTTATGTAACGCAATGCATTTAGTTTTAAATGGGTTTAAGGACAGACCATTGGTAATGGCCCAGTTAGCTACCCTAACTAGGTCATCATTAAGTTTTGTAACATTGTTAATTAATAGGCGGTACACTAATGCATATATTTACGTCGTCCGCATACACATGACTTTGCCACCTTAGCGATTTTGGCTGACCATTTATAAAAAGATAAAATATAAGAGGGCAAAGAACTGACCCTTGCGGAACACCACGATGAGAGTTATTGTTTAACGTCTGCACCTATTGTGAAGACTTATTAGACGTTTGTTTAGGGTTGATAAGCGTCCAATTTGCAGCGGATGCTTTCGACCACACCTATTAGAGTGATGATGCAGGACCTTTTTTTACGGAAACCATATTGGATGTCGGACATCAAAGCATTTGTTTCAATGTAGCTGCTAAATAGTTTTTGAATTATATTTTCGAAGACTTTTGTAAAAACGGTAGAATGGCAATTCGCCATAGAGTGTTTCCGGCAATTCAGGAATATCGAACGTATTATAATGTTGGAGATTAAGGTGACGGTTTTTAGGACGTAATGCATAATTCTGCATTTAATTAAGTTCGGGTCAATATTGTCAAGTCCTGCGGCGTTAAATTTAATAAAGAGTATAGTCTCAAGCACTTCCGCATCGCTAACACAATTAAACATAAGAGGATTGAACCTGAAGAAATGTTCCATATCCATATAGTGCGAACAACTGAGTTGCTCACTGGTAGGTCTACAACCTTTTTTTAATCAAATTAATGTCGAGATTAATTGGAAGAGACTGTGTGTTCTTGTTTAAGCCAATTTCTCTGATCAAAGTTCACTTCTGCTTCGTATTAATTGCAGAAATAAACTGGCGTCCATAATAATTAACTTTTACCCCTCCATAAAGTCGCACTTGTTTTTTATGCTACATCCCTTGCTTCAATCACCTTCAAAATGCGTTGATTGAACCAGGGACATTTGTACGAGTCAGTATTTTTATTCTTCACAGGTATATAGCTATCGTACAGCGAGCTGACATACTGGTTTATTTGCTCTCGCTGTCAGACTAGAACTCAATCCCATTGCAATCAATTCCTGTTAACGCATGTCCTAGTTTGGAGCGTTTAGCTGATAATATATTCTTTATTCTTTATTCTTTATTCTTTATTCTATTAGTTACAAAAATCATATAATATAAGTTATATAAATAAGAGATATAAAAAAATAACAAAATAAAAAATAGATAAATAAATAATTAAATAAATAAACACCGGCAGCATCACAGCAACAACAACAACAACCTCTGGAACAATTTAGAGTTAAATAAATACATTATAATCAAATAAAAACATATATATAAATAAAGATTTTAAATAGGAATAATAAAGAATTTACAGAAAAGAAAGAGAAAAAAACTTAAGATTAAGTTTACAACTAAAAATTAACGTGATACAAAAGTATATTACAAAATCAATTTATATATAAAAATAATATATAAATTGATTTTGAAATTGATAGAGAAGTTCGGTTAAAAAACTTAAATACCCTCCACTTTTTATAATCCTCTAAAAAATAAGTTACTATTGCCATATTTATGTATATAACTGTTTCATGTACTTACACAAAGAGAGTTTTTTTTTTTAATTATAGTCGTTTGTGTTAATCAATCACGCCCATTTTTGGCACAGTGTTGAATAACAGTACCACTTATATTTATACCAAATTTCAATTTGATAGGCATAGTATTGTGCGATATATAATTTTTTAAAGATACAATTTTTTCGAGGTATGTTGAGATGTTCGTTTATTGTGGGCATTAACCGATTTTGCCCAATTGCAATAAGAAATAGCGTAATTGAACTATGAATACGTTTGCTAAGTTTTAATTTGATATCTCAAAAATTACGACCGTGAGATTGCCAACAACAGACGGACATACGGACGGACATGTCTCAAACGATTTATCTTTTCATGCTGATTAAGAATATATATGGTTTGTGGGGTCTCCGAAGCTTCCTTCGATGTGTTGTAAACGGATGATCAAAATGAATATACCCTCTTCCTTAAGGTGGAGGGTATAATAATTGTCATTAAATGATTTACATAGGACTCGGAATGGACCAAACAGCTGATAGTTTATACGACAATGCGTCAGTTTTATAGGAATATAATAGCAAATTGACCTACTTGGTACATTAAAAGTAATATTCTCTAACAAGGAAGAGAGAGTCCCAACCTAATCCACGAAAGGCAAAAATGAGAAAATTTCTTTGGACTGACTTCAACAAATCAAGCTGACATCTATAACTAGGGGACCAGACAACCGATGCATATTCCAAAACTGGTCTCACTAAAGCAGTGTAAAGTCTTTTACAAATATAAGGATCAGTAAATTCCTTAGACCACCTTTTTACGAACCCCAATAACGAATTAGCCTTAGTCACAGAGGTTTCAATATGTAAATTGAACTTAAGTCTTGTATCAAGTAGAACACCTAAATCTTTAAAAGTGTCAACACTGGCAAGCAAATTATTATTAATATAGTAATCGGACGGAATGGCAGTAACCCAGTTAAATGACACTTTTTGCACTTGTTA
The DNA here is from genome assembly GCA_949710015.1 of Crataerina pallida. Classification (NCBI taxonomy): domain Eukaryota; kingdom Metazoa; phylum Arthropoda; class Insecta; order Diptera; family Hippoboscidae; genus Crataerina; species Crataerina pallida. The sequence continues at coordinate 11,139,930 of OX453291.1, forward strand.
AGTTCAAAAACATTCTATTAACAACACACCAATTTGCCAAGCTCGAAAGGTCAAACGGAAGAGAATTAATACAGCCCGGAGAATCAATACGATAGAAAAGTTTAACATCAACAGCAAACATCAAGACTTTGGAGCAATGAACGGACGTGAGAAGGTCATTAACAAACAGCGCAAATAAAAGAGGCCCCAAGTGACTACCTTATAGTACTCCTGACGTAACTAAGATTTCCTGCGACTGGCAACGATTAAATGACACACATTGAGTTCTGTTGGTAAAGTAAGTATAGAACCAGTGAACCAAGTTATCAGGAAAGCCCAAACGTCGAAGTTTAAACGTTAAAAGATTGTGATCCACTGTATCAAATGCTTTTGAAAAATCAGTAAAAATTACGTCCGTTTGTTTAAAATCAGAGAACGCTTGACATGTATAATGCGTAGTACTATTTTTGACATTATTGAGTAAAAACAAGTCAAGCAAGGTAGCTGCGTGTACAGTATAATAGGTTGGGGTTGAAGTATTGATGGAAAGAAGGCCAATGGCATGCATCTCATTCATTAACATGTTTTCTAAGAGAAGATTACTATTGGAATCTCCACTTATAATCACATCAGGTTATCCGATAGTCACATCATGTACAGCCCTTATTAATTTCGTATAGTCAGTATTTTGGTGAGGTTGTAAACAGACCTCCAGAAGTTTGTTCTGGACGCTATTGACATTGATAAAATGAACTCAATGGGGCTGTCAACACTGGATTTAGAAACCAGTGAGCAATGGATGCCACGTTTTATTTATTTGGCAACGCCGTCTGTCAACACGGAAATTGCGATACCCGAAAAGAGCGTCAAGCTCTTCTGGTAGAAACCATGTTTCTGATACGTACATAACATGTATAGATGAATTATCATATATTAGTTCGTCAGTCTTATTACGTAGACTTTGGGGGTTCAAATGACAGACGTGAATACGAGAATATTGTTTAGCTAACACTTTTTACATGATGTGTGTCGCATCTCTAGTAGATCCCCCACACGCATCATCTTGTTGGGACTTGTATGGATAAGTTCTTAGTTGCAGTTCTGAGCCACATACCACTGAAATTGGAAAAATATCACAATTGAACATTTTCAAATTTCAATTGTGATTTGTGTGAATTTGAAATTGAAATTGGAAAGATCACAATTAAAATTGGTTTTCTCCAAGTTCCGATGGAATGGAAATGGCGTAGTTCATGACAGAGTATGTATGTGTGTGCGAGCATTTTACGTAACTATAATATCATGTTGTATGTGCAATTATAATTATGTGAGTTTGTTTACAATAGTTTTGTTTTTATATACATGTTAGCATTAAAAATGTTCCTGTTATCCCCAAGTGATTTTTTGTAATTCTGTCAGCTTATAAAATGTGTACTCCTCCTCTCTCTCTTTCTCTCTCCTCGTAATTCTCCGCTTTCTTTATTTCCCACAATGTTTTTATACAATTGTTATGCGGTGTTATAAGGTGCTATGCGGTGGAGTAAGGGAAAAGGAATCCCACCCATAAATTCCTTAGAGTAGCAATTTTACGTTTATCATTTATTTAGTCCTCAATTTTTTCCAGTGTTTACTTTTTTATTCAGTTCGTGTATGCATGAATGCTCACGCGATTTTCTCCTTCAGATGTCCTTGCGTGCGTTTACACCACTCGCATTGCTGGTGTTTTTGTTGCACATGTACTTTTGCATATTAAATGGTTTTGGTTAGAGCTTACCTATGCAACGCTCTTGTTTACCCTCCTCAAACTTTACTTTAGTTGAATGTTAGTCCAGCTTCGCGTGAGATAAGAATGAATCCCTATTTTGTGTCCTAGCTGGAGAGGCCACAATGGTATCGTTTTGCCGGCAATGTTTGTAAATTCCTTGTGAAGAATGCTAGAGTGCGCGTATATGTGTGTATTATATTTCTGCAGTAAAATGTTTATACCAAGTATGTGTTTCTAATCCTTGTGATGTGACATGCAGTATATATCTGAGTGTTTTCTCCCCTTAATCTTTACCACGTACATTGCATGTATGGGTGTGTTTCTTTAGCGTAACATTATTTTTTTTTTTAGTTCATTGTAGGACCAGAGGTCGTTTAAAGGACTTTGTCTTGCACTTTTAGTCTGTCCGCAATTTATGATACTTTATTGTATTTTTATACCCTCCTCTTCAGTGATGAGGGTATACTAATTTTGTTCTTCCGTTTGTAACACCTAGAAGGAGGCGTCAGAGACCCTACATCGGTCAAGAACCAGGCCCACAATCGACAAAAATCTATTTACCTGCCACAAAAATTTAGCTATGAACTTGAAATTTGGTATGTACATCTATAAATATAAGCTTCATTGATGTGCCAAAAATTGGCGTATTCGTATGAGACACGCGAACAATAAATAAAAATATTTATATCTGACACAAAAGGAACTTGAAATTTGGTACGCGTATATATAATTATCCCATTTACTGACATGGCAAAAACGGGAGGGGTCACATAATACACACGCACACAATTTACAAAAAACCATATTCAACGTGAAAGTACACTTACAAGCTGATGCTTAATACAAAAACTACTAGAGGGCGCAACATATCTATATTTTCGACATCCACCGTTATGAAGGTGGAGGGTATTTAAGATTTGGCCTAAGCCAAATTTAGTTTTCTTACTTGTTCTTGATGCTTTGTTTCATTTTATTTTTGGTAAACGTGTTTAAGATATATGTTCTACTTCTCGGAATTGATGACATTATGCAGATCATATTTAACAAAAATTACTTTGGTTATATCTACAGTTCTTACTTCTTTGCTGAGAGTTAAACATGAAAAGCGCAGCTATTTAAACAACTTACTGGTTTGTAACTTAAAAAAAGCTTTGCAGTTTTTTTTTTTTTTGTTTTACATTTGCAGAAAATACTTATGCAAATAAGTTTTAATGAGTTGTTTTTTTACTTTTCAATACACATTTGAAATATGTAGGTGTCCATCCAGACATTCAGACACTTGCGAGACCCTACACATCTGAGTCGCTCTAGACACGTCCGCCCTTGTACTCTGTCTGCGTATTGGTGGCACACCCACCGCAATCGTCATCGTAAACTTTGAGATATTGCCCTGATATTTTGAGCAGACACATCTATATTGCTACTTAAATTGGACGATTAAAGCAAACGAAACACCTTTGAAGTTAAGATTTAGTATGTATTTTTATAATTAGAGTTTCCATCTCTTTGGCAAAAATGAGTCGGATACCAAACGTAGTCATAATTTTAAAAAAATATTTGTTTTTCAGATTTTGATTCTTATATGTGCCAAATTATTACTAACAATTTTTGGTTTTTTCTCATTCACGTATACATATACAAATTTATAATTTATATCATAATCCAAAAATGGCGGGTTCCGTTCTGATACACATATTTTGCCATATTTTATGGGCATTGAATTGATTTTATTCAGTTAATTTTCAATAACGCCCGTTTCTCTGCTTACAAAACCGACTCAGCAAAATATATCAAAATCAGGATCTTTAGGTTAAGCGAAAATGACCATAGATCATCACGCGGACATGTTGAATTCCATTATAAGGCTGTTTGCATTATTAACAAGTGAATTTTTTTAAATTTCATACATAATGCAATCCGAGCGAAATATAGAATATAAAAATCCACAAAATTCGTTGAGAAATATCAAAATTGTAAATTTTTTCAACAGGACAACAGACGGAGGAAACATGGACATGGGTTAATCAATTTAGAAAGTGATTCAGAATCTATCAAGGTAGAGTACTACAAATTAGTTTTTCATTTGTTATATAGTGTTTTTCTGAATCGGCGTAGTTCTGTATTTACATTGGTAATCAAATACATTCATTCTGCTTTAGCACTTTGGAGTTTATATATAAAATACTTATCATTATTAAATAATTATTATATGTATAAAATAAATAACACTCAACCTCAGTGTAGTAAAAAAAAGTCAACGTTTATATGATGTAATAGACAAAGCAAAGACACTGCATCACCTGATCAAAACGCATACTTGTAACAATTGTTGTTGGTGTGAATGCCGTTTTTTATACCCTCCACCTTAAGGAAGAGGGTATATTCATTTTAATCACCCGTTTACAACACATCGAAGGAAGCCTCGGAGACCCCACAAACCATATATATTCTTAATCAGCATGAAAAGATAAATCGTTTGAGACATGTCCGTCCGTATGTCCGTCGGTTGTTGGCACTCTCACGGTCGTAATTTTTGAGATATCTAATTAAAACTTAGCAAACGTATTCATAGTTCAATTACGCTATTTCTTATTGCAATTGGGCAAAATCGGTTAATGCCCACAATAAACGAACATCTCAACATACCTCGAAAAAATTGTATCTTTAAAAAATTATATATCGCACAATACTATGCCTATCAAGTTGAAATTTGGTATATATGTATATAAGTGGTACCGTTATCCAACACTGTGCCAAAAATGGGCGTGATTGAATAACGCAAACTCCCATAAATATGGCAATGGAAACTTACTTTTTGGAGGGTATACAAGCTTCGATCTTAACCGAACTTCTCTATCTTGTTTAATTATACATTTGCGACACTTAATTCAACAACAATTTATTGAAATGCGTAAGTAAATGTTTTAATTAAATTCTCTCCAGAGTTTACGCTTAAGCAGTTTAACCTGCAGTGTAAGGGTACATGTTCAATATATGTGTATGTGCGTATTTTATCGTTACACAATCATTTACGGTTATACAATACATAATTTCATGTTGCACGATATTATTAATCATTCATAACTGTTTTTCATGTACACGACCCCACACCGAATGAGTTGTGACTAAAGATTACAACTCCATTATCCATCCTCATTAAGGGAGAGACAAACAAGCCGTTGTTAAAAAGACGTATGCACACATATAAAAAGTAAAACCTGTTGGTACACACACTCTCAGGCTTACACCAATTTACGCAAAATGGCCTGCCCTACTACCGCTTTGTTAAGACGGTTTTCCACTTTGCATCTGTTACATATTCTTGCTATAAACACGCATGCGTGACGTTGTGTGCCGTAAAAATTACACGTAATATTTACATTGCAATGAAGTGCTGGCAGAAGTATTAAGTTTGCACTTGCCTGCTTGAGAGTGCGTTTAAACGAACTTTGCCTTTTTTTTCTTATATTATTAGATCGGGCGTGCAATTTAGAGAAAAGCATGATTAATTGTTAATGTAATTAAGTGATTTCGAACAATTAGTAGACATTTTAATCACGCTCTAAAGTCTAAAGGAATGATTATAATTAAATCTTCTTGATATAAAACGAACGAAATGAAAATGAAAAACGAAAAGCAAGCATATAACGTTTTACGCTAATTATAAAAATATAATTGTACGAATAACCAGTAGTAATAAAAAGGTCAAAAATTGTTGAACATTTTATATTTCCTCCACTTTGGTGGTGACAACACCCAAGAAATATATACGCATAATCTTTATCAGCATCAAAATCTAAGTCTATCAAGACATGTTTGTCTGTGTGTCTGCTTGTTGTTGGAACGCCCACTGTAGTAATTTTGAAATATCGAGGTAAAATTTTGTACGAAGACGTCTATTTTCTACGCGCCACTGCCCCCCTCCCCCCATGGTGGGCGTGGCAAATATATATATATATATATTGCGCCTTCTAATAATGTGTGTCTTATGTATCAGCATGCAAGTCTCATTTTACGTTGAATATGGTTTTTTGTAAATTGTGAGCATGTCTATTATCTGACCACGCCCGTTTTCGCCATGTCAGTAAATGGGATAATTATGTATACGCGTACCAAATTTCAAGTTCCTAGGTCAACTTTTGTGTCAGATATAAATATTTTTATTTATTGTTCGCGTGTCTCATACGAATACGCCAATTTTTGGCACATCAATGAAGCTTATATTTATAGATGTACATACCAAATTTCAAGTTCATAGCTAAATTTTTGTGGCAGGTAAATAGATTTTTGTCGATTGTGGGCCTGGTTCTTGACCGATGTAGGGTCTCTGACGCCTCCTTCTAGGTGTTACAAACGGAAGAACAAACTTAGTATACCCTCATCACTGAGGTGGACGGTATAAAAATTACTTATGATGTAAAAATTTATAATCCATCGATGCACAAGTGACGTGGATAATAGACTTGCCCACAACTTGCAAGAAGCTTTACTACCGCACTTCTACATATACTTGGCAAATAATCGAAATTTAAATATACCATGTTGCCAAGAACTGTATTTGGGTTTGCTCAAATCTGAGATGCCCTATATACTTGTACGAACACTTATAATTTTCTACTGATGAAGAATACAATATGTATGTATATATGAACATCTCAAATTATGGATACATAACAAGGAAGACAGACGAACGAAAAAATTCTATCTGTATAGCAAATATTTGATGTATATTAAGTAGTTTAGGAGTTTCAACCAACTCCAGAAACTCAATGTACCCTATACTGTAATTTAAAAATTTCTATTACACGTGAATGATTGCATACAAATGTTTGCCAACAGATAAAAACTTGGAAGCAACAAGTAAATATACTGGGCTTAGGCCAATCCTTGGATACCTTAAACCAATAAACTAGGCAAACATTCATGTGACTACTATAAATTACCTCCGTAATAGAATCATGTATTCTATCTTCATCACAAATCCAGTGAAATTTAAACTTTGTAGCTTTTTTTTGGCCATAACATTTGTTTGTTAATTATAGGCGTGGCTGTTAACTGATTCTGTTTATTTTAAATAGAAAACTATCTACTTAACTCTTAAACTAATAATATCTGTACAATTTCAACCACCATGAAAGTTTCAACAACAGACGTAGACATAGACGAACACATCTAGTTCTACAACATTTTGATGCTGATGGAGAATTTATATATTTTACGCGATTTCCGAATATTTCTCATATGGAATAACAAACTTAGTATAGCCCATGTAAAGTGGAGGGTGAAACAAAGGAAAAAATAAAAAGCGTTTTAAGCACAATCATAAGTACAAGCATATGCAATAACAGTAAATCTGCAATACAATTTCATAAAACGTAAAGGACATATAGTGTGTTGTGCTTATGTAAGGTGATTTTTATACAAACTAGAAATCCTTCATCCCATTTAAGCATTTTGAACACATTCATAGCTTTGGGTATAGAAGTAGTTTGCCAGTCTATGCATATGAGATTATATGAAATTCTAAATGAATTTTTATTTTAAACGTTTGTTTTCTCCACTCACTCCCGATAGAGATATACGATTTGCATACAATTGCCATTTCTGCATATTAGAGTACCTGAGTTGGTCGCTTCTTCCCGGCTCTGTTACAATTCTAGTATAAAAAGGTGATGAATACAAAACGTATAAAATTCATCATTTGTATATATTATGTATGAGTTTGTGTGAGAAAAAGGAAGATTTCAATTCTACATTAACTGTGTGGCTGTAGCTGGTGTATTTCCTGAGCAGGGAAATTGAATTTTTAAACGTTTTTTGTTTGCAGCAATTCGAGCATGCTGCCCAAGAATGTTGTGTTGTCTCTTGAAATATTTATAGAGAGAGTGTGTTTATCAAAAGACAAGTGGTTTTCAATGAATGTTTATGGTATTGTATTTTGAACGAAAGCAAGTAAAAAAAGTAAGATAACGGGTTATGTTAGGCGTATGTCAAATCTAGAGTACCCGCCATTATTCCTCTTCCGAATGCATGTACTATATAATTGCTCCAAATAATAGAATAGGCTTCTTCTCATTGATTTGCCAATGTTGGAAAAAGGCGTGAAATTTTAGGTGTTATATTTGTTACAAAAATAATAAAAGGTATTGTTGGTTCACCTATTTTGCTTGAGAGGATCTCTTTTAACATCCCCAATAGGTTTACTAGGCACTTTAATCTAATTAAATTGTCTCAGTGTCGCACAAATTACCAATTACATAACCCCTTCCGGGTTCTTTGCAAAATGTTTAATGATAACTATCATCTTTTTGACCCGGCTACAGATGACATTGGTACTTTTAGAAATATACTATTACGTTCGCGCTTTCGATTGCCAGACTGATGGTTTTGTTGGTACATGTTTCTATTGTAAATGTACTAACAAAATGTCTTATATTGGATCTGTTTGCACGAGTGCCATATGTGTTTGTAATTAGTCGTGCCTGCACATGTCATCTCTTTTTTTTTTTGTTATCATATAACTATAACTAAGATTTATCTACATTTTATCTATATCTATATATACTATATCTTAATTTTTGATTTAAATTAAATTTTGATTTTGATATTAAATTAGTTTATTTCTAAGTTGTCCCCGAGGCTGCTGCTGTTGTTGTTGCTGCTGTGCTGCTGCGACTGTCTTATTTTTTTTTTTCACTTATTACTTTTTATATTTTATTATTATACCTTTTGTTTTTTATTAGTTTAATATTATATATATATACTTTTTTGCTTTACTTTTCACCATGAATTAGTTGAAATTGTTTTTGTAAGTAATGGATTTAATAACAAAATACAAATACAAATACAAATAAGTAAATAATATTAATCAAATTTATTTAAACAAATACGTCATTTTGGGCGTGGACATTTCAATCATACGTCCAAAATGCGCTTGTCTTATACATCCCAAAGTATAAAACAATTCACTAGGTTAAAATATTTTAGCTCAACATCTCAAAAACTACGGCATTAAAATGTCAATAACAAACAGACGCCCTGACGCACGGAATCTATTTAGATTACTAATAATAATAATCTATTTAGATACTCTGTAGTGTAGACTTTTATTCATGATCAGAAAGAGAAGTTGACCGTAATAACTGTAGGTGCGGTATTTATTGCATCCTCTTATATCTACCAATCTTACAATCTATTTTATACGTTGTAATAAGATAAATATAAAAAGATTGTTGTCGATTTTTATTTGAATATCAAACATTGTTGTCAATTGTAAGCATCACTGCCAACCGATTTTGTTCATTTAAAACACGAAATTACCCACATGGACTTAATATATAGGATTCCTGAAACTTCCTCTGTATAGATAACTACGAAATAATAAGTTTATTTTTTTTATGTGCAGTAAGGCCCTCAATTTATAACGACATACAATACTCAAAAACAGCAGCAAAGCCCAACTCAACTTAACTCAGCTCAACATGCACTAGTAGTAGCATGTGTTATTGTCACATTATCATTAACATAATGGTGACCTGTAAAACATAAAACACCAACAACACCACAAGATGTCCTGCCAGAACATTTTTAGCAGTCTACAACATGAGCAGGAGCGCACAACATCTTTACAGCTTTATGTGTTGGCTAAAGTGGCAAAGGTCTCAAAAGATTTTAGACCCTCTTTACGTAATTGAAATACATATAATGTAATGATTGCAGTTAACATTTAAGCGCAAGTTTCTACACTTATAGTTTATTTCACGTATTTAGGACTTTGAATATATTTACCACATAAACACACAAAGCACACTAAGCCACACAACATTGAAAGGGAATATGGAGTTCCTTAAACAACGGGCACCTGCTTTTCATGGTAATTTGATGCAACTAACATCACCTCGTGTTGAAGCAGTTCCAAATGTCAACATGATGGTAAAGAAAGGGTGTTAGTATTCCTACGAGCTAAAGTTTACTTTGCCTATACCTTTCAATTGATGTGTATGAAAGTTTTTAGTTTACAATCTGCAACGAAATGGTCGTGTTGGTATGTTTGACCTAAGTTGGCCGTTTTCTAATTGCTATCATGTGCAATTGTTGTCAATGTTATTCAAAGCAAAAAAGATTTCGCTGTCACCAGCAACTTGACATCGTCTGCTAAAAAAGCACTTGCTACTATTTGCAGGTACTATCGTTGCTCTCCAGAGCTTTCATAACCTTTGGCTTTGTTTTCTAACAACACCAACAAATGATGGGATGTATGAATATCGTATTATAAGCAATGCTAATATCATCTACATCTTTCCACTATTTAACATTATGTTAACTGAAGCTAACTGTGCAAACAATTCACCCAAACCCTTAGATAAATTAGTTATAATTTGGTTTTATGGACTTTTAGATTTCAACGGGAGGCAATCGGCGCCTTGAAAGTCTTTTTCAAAAAATGATCATAGTCTGACAATTGTAAATTTTTAAAATATGAAATTTTGTACAAACATATTCAGCTTCTGTACATCCGTTTCTTAGTTAAATTGGAGGAAATCATCCACTGTTTGTAGAAGGAGGTGGGGATATTTAAAATTTTACCTTATCTAAATTTTGTGTTATTACTTGTTTACACAAATTTTCTATTGTTTTCTCGTTGTAATTTCTTTGCGTGGTTCTATTTTCTCTGTTAGTTTTCTTTTTTTTTTCAAAAATTTTTGTATTTAATTGCAAACAAAGCAATCATACTTCCATATTTTCATAAACATGTCATTGAAGTGATCTTTCCATTCCAAAACAAATTTACACTTGCATTGTTTTTTAAATGTATTTAAGTGCTATTTATTCTACTAATCATAAAGAGCTTCACTTTTTAAGGAGGAAATTTGAAATGTAAGTAAATATCAATATTTCTAATGAAGATTGACTTCCGAATGAAAAATGGATATATATCCATTATATAATAATAAATTCTTTGTATGTAACTAATATGAGCATAATTGGATGCCTGAAAATCTAAAAAAATTTAGAATTTATTAAAGTTTTGTTTAATTTAGTGAGGGGAAAAAATTTCCATTTTTAGTAGAAAACTGCTTGCACAAACTAGTCAAATCAGTATCAGTACTGTGTGTTTTTCAATTCGAACATTTTTTCCAAATAGAAAAACCTCATCCAATCTCTCTCTCACTTTGAAAAATTCATTTTTTCACTCATATAATAATCGCAAAAAACCAACACGCCCTTTTGAACTAAGTTTATATATTTTTATAATATTATTTTATTCGCGAAAGGATGCTCTGTATATAAGGAATAAAATGTCTGAAATTCAGATTTGTTAATGGGGCACGCCCATTTCGGATTTTATCCAAAAGTACAAACGAATTAAAAACGATTTCGCACACGTTTATGAACAATATCATAACAACTCAAGTAAAAAATTCTCTCAAAGCCAAATTTTAACGCGATATCTCAATTTAAAATGTCGTGAGAGTTCCAACAAAAATGCGCAGAAATACACAGACGGACAGAAGGGCTAAATAAAGTCAAAACATATATGTATATATTAAAATTTTTGATATATATATATGTTTATGTAGTATAGAATGACAAAACGCTAAACTATAAATATTAGCATACATACAACATACAACATATAGAATAACAAACAACAGATAGTGCAGCAAACAATATGACAAGAACAAATGTTAAACTATTAAAGACCTGTCATTGCGAATATATGTCACTAACAAATTGATCCATTGAAGTCAAACAAACACACACTCAAACCCGTTTAAGAATTTTGTATGATGTACTCTTGCTTCAGGATATACTGTATATAATCTTCTATATCGGAATAGTCAGGCGATTAAGATTAAAGTAGTTGCTTGTACCCTCCACCTAACCTGATAGGAGTATATTATTTGTTTGCTATTCCATTTGCAGAACTCAGAAGAAGGCGTTAGAGATCCTACAAAAATGTATATCATTAATCAGCATCAAAATCTGAGTCGATCTAGACATGACCGTCGGTGTGTCCGTTTATTGTTGGCACACTCACGGTCGGTTGAGCTAAAATTTTATTAGATATACCTAGTTTCTGTATGCAGGTTTTAAAACTTAATGAGGAGGTGGAGGGTATTAAAGATTTGGACTAAACCATATTTCGGTTCTTTACTTGTACTTTATTTCATAAGCGAAAGACAATAAACTTCGACTGAAAGAGAATAAAAACTAGTTTCTATGAGCGTGCGTGTGTTACATAGTCTGTCATTTCTATAGCCTTTAAGTTGTTTTTAACATGCTAATTAAGTTAGAACTGGTTTGGTTCTTTTATTGTTGAAAATTTAATTTGTGCCGTTCTGCTCTGTAAACTATATTGGATATCAATTTATATAAACAAGTAAAAAAACTAACTTTGGCTTAAGGCAAACCTTATATACCCTCCACATCTGGATACGAGCATTGGGCGTAGTAGGTACAAAATTATATTTGTAATTTGTAGTGGTGCACGTATTATGTATTAACTTCCAAATCGAGTAACGGTTTTCTGTAAATTGTGGGCGCACCCACTAGGAAATCACACCAATTTTTGTAAAACAACCAGATGGAGTAATTATAACTATATGTACCAAATTTAAACTCCATAGTTTCATTTTTATGGGAGATAAATAAATTCCTATCGATTTCCCGATTTTGTGCCTGTACAAAATTTCAACTCAATATCTCAAATTTATCGGCCGTGCGATAAATATGCAGCTCTATGACTCCTTCTCTTACGTTGAGAGACTAGAAACACCTCTATTTGGCTTGGCCAAGCGTTGATTAGTCTTTACTTATATAAATGAACTGCAGACGTGTCATGCATAGAATGCTCCTTGAATAATCGCTGAAGTATATGTTACATTTAATTCATCGGGTGAATTCTGCGCCAAAAAAATTGTTTGTAAATTGTGGAGTGTTTTTTGTCACACGTCTTATATATGGGTAATTATAAAAGCGAGTGCCAAATTTCAATATGTACCTATTTCGCTTTTCCACTTGACCGATTTCGTCCAATTTAAATTGAAATATTTTTTCGGATGTAAGTGTGCCAACAACAAGCACAAGGATGCATAATAGATTTTTGGCTGATCAAGAACATATAATATATTTATTGTGACATGCCTCCTTCTGCGTGTTTCAAAATATTTAAAGTATTTAGTGCACCTACTTATTTAGTATAAAAAGGCCTAAGAATTCCTTTAAGGTAAATTCAGTTTTTTTACGTGTGGGCGTGTCATTTCACCGAAGATGTACAATTGCTACTCCGAAATGCGTACAAGAATTACAAATTACTACTGCCAAGTTTGGGATCGATATCTCAATTTTGGGGCTGAAAGGTATTTACCACAAGTGGACACGCGAACGTGGTTAAATTGATGTATTATATAACAACAACATAAATAACACATATTTGATGGTTATCTGAAATTTCCATTTGGGTGTAAACTTTGACCGACCTCACGACGGTGGATAGGTACTGAATTTTGTTTAACTTCTTTACATAATATATGCGACCTGCACACGTTATACGTTATACATTATACATTATACGACTTACAGCCGTGTTTGCTCATACAATTTATAAACGTTTTACCTTTATATGGGCGATAAAAGCTATAATATATTTATCTCTCTTCTTCATTTTAAGGTAACTGTACTAAAATTAGCCTCATATTTAATACCAATTATTCTTATGCGTACATATATAAAACGCATCTACGAAAATTTTATCATTATTCTAAGTAGATGATCCAGATAATTGCAGATCATGATGTTGAAACTTTATATAAGGAGCACGGGTTATGATGTTTATGAACAATGAACAAAAAGGAAGTGCGGAAACAAGTGCCAACGCTACCTACACTGCTTTTCAAAGGTGATGGAACATTTTGAAACAACGTTACATCTCAGTTGTTTGCAATTATAACAACAAAAACAATACCAGGCATGGTTGCAACGACTAAAATTTCTGTTCCACATTGTACATAAATTATGTAGTTTCTGTTCCTGCTGATACCAAAGAGACAAAGTGAATATATAAACCCATTCTCGAGGTGTAGTGAGTTTGTAAGAAAAATTTTTCGATTTAACACAAAAATGCATGCTCCATTAAATTAATCACAGATACTTAATCACACAGCTCAAGCCTTTTTTTAACTTTGGTTAACATTATTTATTGAATAGGTGTATGTGAGTGAAAATGTGTGTACGTTGTGTTAACTAGAACTACAATTGAAGCCTCAAAGGCTTAAATATGAACCCACTCTTAGTGCAAGCGGAGCATACTCAGCATACAGCAAATACTACACGCAATCAGTCATTTAAACCACGCACCATTAAATCCTCGACGAGATATATGGTGTCTTTTTTTTTTCTCTTCTATGAGCGAATAGCAACGCATTTTCCTTAAAGCAACTCGAGTCAGTGCTATAACAAAGTCCACTTGTTCCAGCTGTACGAGTCTAAGAAAGTCAAGTGAACACAAGCCAAAACCATGAACCAAAACCAAAACCAAACAAGGTGCAAATTGTGAAAGCTTTAGCTGTTAACTGAGAGATTATTGCATTGTATTAAATCCACGGCATGATTTTCTTAAAGTGCAACTCATTAATCGCAATCGACTTACTTACTACTTACCAATGAATCAGAAATTATGTGTGTGATGTGTGTGTACCCGTATGCACAAATATTTTCACGATTTTCTCTCTTACTTTCAGTCACCTTCGCCATTTTAAGTAGTTCGCGAAAGGTTCAAGTGGTAGTTATTGTTTGTGCCATATAATCCGATAATGGCTTAATTTTATTTACGCATTTTTGTTTTAAAACTGTAGTTTAAATGATTATGTTATGTTATGTTATGTTATGTTCGATATCTCAAGTCATTGTGGGCATATGTTGGATTTCGCTTAATTGCAATATCAAACTACAGACGAACTCAAATAGTATGAATGTCAAATTTCAACTCGATATCTCAATGGTGTTTTATATATCGGAACAACTGTTAATCGAAAGAGGCAATTCTTGTGAAGTATTTTTTCGCTATATGGAATATAGCCCTAGGAATAGAAATAACTTGTCAAAGTGTATAAAATTAGGTCTCTAGGATGTAACAAATTTACTTCCACATACAATAGTCGCACAGACATTAAAATTGAAAAAAAGCTCCAAATCGCTAGGTATATTAAAAAATTTCAAACACGCCCACTATTTACAAAAAACCATATTCACCATAAAACTTGCAGACTTGCAAGCTAATACGTAATACAAAAGCTAGTGGAGGCAATAATAACATACCTGCCACGATAGTGGGCGTGGAGGTTATTTAAGATTTGGTCTAAACCAAATTTAGTTTTCTTATTTGTTATTTTTTTATACTCATCTATAAAATCTATATGAAAATAAGAAGATCTTTACACTTCCATGACCAAGGCCTGAGTTCAAAATAATTATGAGTTTTACATGGATACTCACGTAAATATTACACAATCCCACATTCATGCTTGGACGATTATGACTGTTATATGGATAGAGGAACTTAAAAAGCGCCCGAAGAGACTTTAGAATGATTTATCGCTGTAACTACATCCGTCTTAAGTGTACAGAGGTTGTTACGAGAATGGCAAATACGAGTATGCATTCTACATTACGCTAAAACCTTCTTGAACTAATTGTGTGGAATAAACTCAATTTAAGAAATTTGTTATTGCCTACACCATAACTTCAAAAGAACTAACAAGTTAAGCTCTAATTTTATCAATAACAATTTTTATATAATCAACAGAAACCTTTTGATTTTATAGGCAAGGGATCACAAACTCATCTTCACAAATTATTATTAGAAGGCATGTATTCAACAACAATTATGTACATATGTGTATATATACGAATTTTTCATTTTCATATGTTTTTCCAAACTTCTATCTAAATATTCTAATTTGTAAGCCAAATATGTGTACCAAATTCCAATTTCTTAGTTCAATTTTTATGGAAGATACATAGATTTTTGTCTATTATGAAAGACATTGCCCATTTTAAATAGCGAAGAAACTAGAAATGTGTGTAAAAAATTTCAGCCCAATATATCAAATATTACGACCATGAGAATGGCAACAACAGGCGAACACACGAACATACATATCTAAATCAGTTTTTGATATATACGCCCCGTCTTACATGGTGTGTTTTACAGAAGTATATAGCAGTGTGTATGTAACGTGCATTCATACGTAATTATTGTTTACTAAACCAAATTAGACATGCACAAAATTTTCGTTATCTTCAGTGTATGCAAAAAAGAAATCACAGTAATAAATGTGTAAATATGTTGAAATTGTGTTCATCTTTTGATACATATATGTTTATGAAACAAACAAATTACACGTGTAAGGAGGAGACAGACAGAACGATTGAATAAAAAACATATATAATATACACTTAAAAGTTAATTAACTTGAAAATGGAAATCACAAAAATAACAAGTAAGAAAACTGAATTTGGCTTAGGCTAAATATAAATTACCTATCAGCTTGCAAATCGAGTTTTACGCTGTGTATGGTTTTTGAAAATTGAGCGGGTTTATTAACCGACCACCCCCATTAGCACATCGACGCATATTATAATTATAGATATGCTCGCCAAATATACCGTTCAATGATCAATATTTGTGGCATATCAACATATTTTTGTGGATTGTGGGCGTGGTTCTTCGCCGGTGGTGCCCATTTTTAATAGCGAACTCCATGCAAAAACCAAGGGTATTTGTATAAAATTTCAGCTCAATATCTCAAAATTTACGATCGCGAGAATGCCAACAACAGGGAGATATACGAACATACGCACACGTCTAGATCAAGAATATATATAATTTATGGTATCTCCGACGCTTCCTTCTAGGTGTTGCAATCGTAATGACAAACTCAGTATACCTCCCCTTTTATGTGGAAGGTATAAAAACACATGCATGCATGAAAAGTTCCAAGTGTTGTGTGGTTATAACAGAAACATATTTGCAACAAGACACGTGAGATTCATACAAACAATATTTATTTAAAAAGCCCGAAATATACAGAGTAGTATCCACTCATACATACGCAATAACACTTTAATATACTTCAAGCTTATTTAAATTATTCATAACATATACTGAAAACAAGTAAAACAAGATAGAGAAGTTCGGTTAAGACCGAAGCTTAAATACCCTCCACCTTTTATAATCCTTTGAACAATAAGTTCCTATTGCCATATATATATATATATACTCGTATATATGACTATTTCATGTACTTACGCAAATAGTATTTTTTTTTAATTATAGCCGTTTGCGTTATTCAATCACGCCCATTTTTGGCACAGTGTTGGATAACGGTACCACTTATATAACTTGATAGGCATAATATTGTGCGATATATAATTTTTTAAAAATACAATTTTTTCAAGGTATAATGAGATTTTCGTTTAGTATGGGCGTGTCTCTTAACCGATTTTGCCCAATTTAAATACGGAATAGCTAAATTAAACTAAGAATAAGTGTGACGAGGTGGGCGTGTCTGTTATCCGACCATACTCTTTTTTATTACATCGATGCTAACCTTTAAGAAGTGCACTGAATTTCCAGTTCACAGGTGAACTTTTGTGGCAGATATATAGATTTTTGTCGATTGTGGGCGTGTCTGTGTTTTAATCACATTCATTTTTTGCACGTCAGTTACCCATGTATATGCGTATCAAATTTCAAGTTTCTAGGTCAACTTTTGTGACAAATATAAAAAATTTTATTGATTGGGGTTATCGGACCACGACCATTTTTCCCACAACGATGAAGCTAATATTTATAGATGTACATACCAAGTTATAAGTTCATAGCTCAATTTTTGTGGCAGATAAATAAATTTTTGTCGATTTTGGGCATGGTTCTTGACATATTTTGCCCATTTTATATAGCGATCTGCGTGCAAAATCTAAAAGTTCCTGTACAAAATTTCAGCTCAATATCTTAAAATTTACGCCCGTGAGAGTGCCAACAACAGAGAGACACACGGACATGCGGACATACATGTCTAAATCACTCAGTTTTTGACGCTGATCACGAATTTGTAGTACTTTGTGGGGTCTCTGACGCCTCCTTCTGGGTGTTACAAACAGAAGAACAAACTTATTATACCCTCATCACTGAGGTGGAAGGTATAACAAATGTAAAAACAACAACAACAAGAACAACGAAAGTTGGCGTTAAATTTTTTTTCACTACTTAACTATCAAATCCGAATGGATAAAATCCCGTCATAAACTATAAATACAAAAACACCATATTCACAATATTATGCAAATGTGCGTATAGGCATGACTTATATTTATATGTACATGCATGTAACAATAACTATTGCATATCGAGGTATTAAAAGAGCCGAGAAGGAAATTGCATTGTGAAAATGGAAAATGAGTTTAAAAGAAAGGGTATAAGAAGCAGAAGAAGAAGAACAAAAATTTCGTATACAATTTTTGGTATTAATAGAATATGCTAATTTCCCCTTTTTAAGGTTTTAAATTCATTAGTATTCTTAGTAAGTACTACTTGGCGTAACGACCTAGACCACCAAAAACTGATATATATATAGTACATAGGTTAGGCTAAGTTAAGCGGGTGTGCGCCAAAAAAAAGACGCTTCATTTAGGACAATAAGTAGGTCCATTTTGCCACCCGTATAGAAACGTATCAAAACGCTATAGGAAAGCCATCCAGAGGAGGCTATAAATTGTTTGAAATTAAAACTCTTCGCATCTGCTAGTGAAACTACACCCTCCGGGAATCTGACTCCAAATGCTTTTTGTCGTTTTCCTTGCATTCACCGGGCATTCACATAGCAGGTGCTCTACAGTTTCCCCATCAGTGCAGCTTACCTGCTACCTGCTAGCCATATAATTGTCTTATAAATTGGTGCCCTGTTAGTATTTCCTGTTTAGACTTTGTAAGTTCTTAATTCGTTTACGGTTTGGCCGAGACCAGAGAACGCGAGTTATGCAACAGCTCGATAAAATACTCCACCTACTATTTGTCTATTTCATCGTCTCCTTATCCAATCGGCCGTTTAATTTTTTCCCTTTTAATATAAAAAGACCTTATTTTTATAAAAATTTTCTTTGGCCCACTATTTGGCTTTGCACCAAATTTGATCGAATCACCTTGGAAAATGCGACCTGTACCTTGCGCATAAATTTACATGGACAGACAAACGAACGGGATTCTCTCTGTGATCTTCAAGCTGTGCAGACGTGCATAACTAAAGATATATTTTCAATGTTGAATAATAAAAAAAACTAACGGTACACAAATATTTTATGAAACGGTGAAACGGTTACTGGAGCAGACTCAGCAAAGAAGTCACTCTTCACCACGACCCTTGCCAGAAAGTATACATCAAAATGACTGTTCGGTAGGTGCATTCACAGAATTAGGCGTAAAAATTGGTGAATTAATGGCTATGATTGGAGGAGGCCGACGGTCGACGGATATAATAGCTAATTTGTATAAAAAAATAGATATAAAACAAAAGAATAACCAAATTTCTGGTGTCGACGAAACGACGCAAACCTCACTAATAATTAAATGTAAGAACGTTACTCCGAAGAGATTAAGGGAGGCATTTCTGAGTGCTCTTTTGTCGAAAAAGGAGCAAGCGATCTTACTATTAATATTGTTGTGAATTTCACTTTTATTTACAAATGAATAAATGAATGAAATGAAATTAAATGGAAAAAAACTGAAAAGCACATAAGCAATTTAATTTTATAATTATTATTAGTTAAAAACCACAGCTGAAACACAATGCAAAAATTTACGTTGCCAAAATTATCTCGTCTTCTTCTTCCCCCTCTAGTAGAGACATTCACTCTCGATCTATGAACAAGTGTTAAGAAAAAAGAATACATCGTTGTCTTTCAATCCTTTTCAATCATAGGGTAGTCCGTAATCCCTCCCTTAGACTCGCGAATCCCTGGAAAGCAACACGGTCAGGTTGAAGCAACCTGACTTTATATATGAGATCCGTAATACATTCACGGATACATTCACACACTATCCAATCGGACTGAAGCTTGGGACACTAGCCTTGGCGAATAGACACATACCAGCTGACCCACCTGAAACTGTATTGGATGTGACCGCAGATCGGAACGGGTTTTCATCGATTCAGCACTGTAGGTTAATTGGTTTCGTGCCACTTGATGCTCCACCGTCAAAGTGTTTTTTACCTTCACGTAATGAACGGGCTCGAGCTAGGACGTTACAGGCGGTACATATCTCAGCGCACTTTCTTAATTTAGCATTCCGCGGCACCTGCTGACGATTAATTAGTGAGACAAGAGCGCCGGTATCAACTACAAATTTTTCTTTTCTCCTTTCAAATTTAACGTAACAACTTAGGCTGCATTCCCCGATCGCATCTATATAAAAATGATTAGACACGCCACCAGAATGCGCACCATCACGTTCAGCCACCTGGTTTAAATTAACCACCCTCTGAAGCTGTAGTTGCTGTTGTTGTTGATGTGAAGTTGTTGAAGTTGCATTGTACGTGAAAGGCGTTGAGAGTTGATAGCTCTTTTCGCACTGTATCCGACGATGCAGTTCTTGTAATTAGTGGCATGATCCCTATAGATCTTTTGGCAAAGGAATCCATATTTATGGCCAATTCCTTCCTACCAAGAGTATGGCGAGGCAGCATATAATAGCTGAACGGCAAACGCGATAGTCCTATTCCAGCAAAGGTAGATGGACGCTCGCTACTATACCATTGAGCAGTGGCTCAATAGGACGCATGGCGACGTAGATTTCTACACTACACAATCACTTAGTGGCCATTATTTCTTTAGGGAATATATCTATAGGTTAAAAATTAAATCTAGCCCATTATGTAGTGAGTGGAATTGCATAGAAGATGCTGAACGATGGAAACTTCAAACAGAACTCGGAGAGTTGCCTGCCCCTAATAACTGGCACATATGTTGTGTAAAAAAAAAAATTGGTTAGCGGTGGGTGGCCACACTCCCTGAGAAGGTATACCTGGACGGTCGTACTACAGGGAAGGAGGAGAAACATAGGTGGTTTTTAGTAAGTTTAAGTCCCACACAGGCTATTGATGCTTTTCCACCTAACCAAAAAAAAAAAGACAAACGGACAGTTGAACAAGTGGTGCAGAGTATAAAAAGTGAATTTGGCTTAGGCCAAATCTCAAATACTCTTCACCTCAATGTACAAATATAAGGCGTGCCCGGTTCTTATTACGCCTCCTATAATTTTTGTATAAGGTATCAACTAAAAAGTCGTACTTTAATTTATGTATATTGATGCAGCTGCTGTGTTAAATTATTATGTTGCTGTAGTGAAGAATAAAAAATAATTAAATTCTTAAACATGACTTAAACTCTTCATTGATTATTGTTTGGAAAATGTTTCGTATTATCTGAAAGCAGGACGTTTAGCTGGTATGTGTGTTTCGAGGTCTGCTCGAAACGGATAATGTTTCATTTAGTTTGCTTATCATTGATTGCAACACCTTATTATAAAAAAATACTTCTTGCAATGTTGTAAAATTCATATATACAACTAGCAAGTTTTTTGCAAATTATATGCGTGTCCTTCAACCCACGGCGCCCATTTTTTATAAAAATTTATACCAATTTTCAACTTCAAAGATAAATTTTTGACGTTTTGTAACGATTTTAGATCGATTTTGGACATGGCAAATTAAATAGGTGCAGATTATTAAATATCAAGAATGTAGAGTCTCCGAGGCTTCTTTTTGTTATGCAAACCTAATATACCCACATCTAAGGTGGAAGGTATAAAGAGCACTAGCGATTAACTGGCAATTAAATTATGAGTACAAATGAGTTACCATTTATACAACACAATGAAAAAAAAACGTGCACACATATATTTATTTAATATAAAATACACTACAATATATATGTAAGTTAGTTAAGTATAGAAAATGCCGCCAGTGTTTTTTTTTTTTTGGTAATGAATTCAATACGAATAATTTTGCGAACCAAACTTTCAAACATAAGACAAGAAAGAGAGCTTTTTTTGTATTAGACCAAATATATTATGCCCCTTTTAACGACAAATACAGTGTCATGTATTTTATATTTCGACTGCAGAGTCAAATATTGCTCTATTGCAAATGGACCATTTTGTGAGCGTATATTTTAATCGATCTTTTAATTTTCAATTCAACGCATCCACGGACATAGAGAGAGTACAAATATATACACTTAATAATAATTTGGTAGGTCTATTTACGTAAGCATGGTCTGAATCGATTCAAATTTTAATGCTTATGAAGAATAAGTAGCTTTACAAGCTCTCTGAGGCCTCCTTCTGGTAGTTGCAAACGGAATGACAAAGTTAGTGCACCCCCATTATATAAGTAATGAATTGAAAATAAAATATAGAGAACGAAGGCTTTTCGTTAGGCTTCAGCGATTTTAAATTAGATCTGCGTGTCATAAAGCATGCCTGGAATAAAAGGCAGCGAAACTTTTTCCAATTTTTTGTTTTATATTATAGTTTTGAATTTGAAGCCGTAAAACTATGAAGTTGCGATAAAAGCAAATTATGTTATTATTATTATATTACTTGTATATCCATGGTCATGAGTTGTGAAATAACCCAAATATTTATTAAATATTGATAGTGCATATTTTCTTTATCATAAATTCATTTAATTTTAAAAATATATTAACTTGAACAATGTAGTAATCTACAGAACCAAGGCAATGACCAGTTTAAGAAAATTAAAAACCAAAATCTAAAGAATATTTTAAGAATACTCGATCGAAAAAGGACAAGTTGGATTACTTTACACAAGTAAAAAGCAGAATGTGGGGCTAAAGACATGTGGGGGCATTAAAAGAAATTTATCACATAATTGGCTATGATACTGGGATGATTATGGAAGCGGTCTTAATGATTGATACGTGTGCTTCAATTAGTTTTTTCTTATTTGAACTAACGCGTGTACATCAATATGTGGATTATAGAGAATGTTTATCATAGAGTCTATTTAGACATGCATAAAAAAACGGTTCAGAATTTCATACTGATTATGGATGTATTTACATACTTTAGAGGGTCGCTGGTCCTACTTTTTGAGTGTTAAAATCTGACTTCAAGTGAGTTCATCCCTCACTTCAAGATGGTGTGTATAAATAGGGCATAAACTACTCTAAACAAAAAAGGTAAACGTATGCACCAGGAATCATTCATAACGTTATGATACCTCAAGAAACCTCGGAAATGTATTAAAATACAATAAAATATACATTTATGCAAGGTTAACTCAAATAAATTAAAATCGAACGAATTATAAATGAAATTCGAATTCTAAATTGAACGTATGGAATTTAGTTATGAGTAACCCCTGGTGCCCCCGAAGAAGACAAACAAAAAACTGCATTTGATAACTAATGCAACCATTCACCTAGGCCTAAACATTGCACTTATAAAGGATGTAATTAATAAAAGTGCACTCAGACGTACTAACAAAATACAAAGCCATCTAAATCTTCGTGGTCGCTATGTCCTGGACTGCTAAATACCAGTCTAAAAAGGAAGGTCACCAGAAGCTTAACAAATTAAAAAGTTTAAAATCACTTAAGCTGAGTCAGTCACTTTTAGAATCATGCGTGATATAGGACTTTAATACGTATTTTAAACTCCTATAAGGTGGATTCCATAAAAAAATGAATACGCTAAAAAAATTATGTTACGTTAACTTTTTGAAAATATGAGCATTCATTCGATTTATTTCTTAACTTTCAAGGATTCTTAAAAAATGTTCAAATACTCATTAAATTCAAGTGATAATTGGTAATAAAGGTCAACCAAATACACACCAAATACATGTTTAAAAATCCAATTTCTTTTAAAACCATATTTCAATTTTTTTTCTTACAAGATCGCATTGTTTGATCAAATTCATTTCATTTCTCATCCAAAGCAATCCATCGGGATTAGTGTACCGTGCAGGCAGTGGGCAAACAATCAACCAATAAGCAGCATAATACATATACCATATGGTTATGGGATTTTGTTGAATATCAGGTTCGTTACAAATTAGATCAGTTTTTGTGAAAATGTTCTCAAGAGTTCAATCATCATGAGCAAGAAAGTTGCGTGTTGCGGCTAGAAAAGTTTAATTTTAGGATTCACACAACAGCACAGCGAGAGCTCGCTTAGCCAAGAGCAGCAAGAGACGCAACAAGTACTGGTATATACATGTGTACATTCAACACAACACAAATGGAAAATAAATC
The DNA here is from genome assembly GCA_949710015.1 of Crataerina pallida. Taxonomy (NCBI): domain Eukaryota; kingdom Metazoa; phylum Arthropoda; class Insecta; order Diptera; family Hippoboscidae; genus Crataerina; species Crataerina pallida. The sequence goes on from OX453291.1 coordinate 11,164,015, forward strand.
ACGAATTCAAACAAAATCAGCGTTAAATTGTGTTCGCCTCACAAAATCATGAACGAACGGAAAAAAAATGCAAAAATTTGAAATAAAATCACTAAAATTGGTGCAAAATAGGCAACAACACCTAAAATGAAAAATTATCTGAGGTATTGGAAAGAGGGAACAACCGCCACCGCCAACTTCACCACGAAAGAAAATAAATAAATTAGAAATGGTGTAGATTCAATGATATCACCATCATCTCAACACACTAACATTAACAAAAACAACTACACACTAGTCTAAGAAGCAATTTAAGAAATTTCGCAACCTTAGCTTCCCAAAGACATAGACAGACAAACAGACGTACAGTCAAACGGTTATAGAACCGTTAAAACGCGTTGGTCATGACTTAAATTAACGGCAGCAAACGCATAAACTTCGTCTTCATCACCATCAGAAGAAGTAGAAGAAGAATACAAGTCATGATCATGAAATTCATTACGTACAACTTAAATTTGACCTGACCAAAAACAAAAATTATTACATACACTCAAATATCAGTTGGAAAAATATTCGTAAACCACAGAAATCTGCCTAGCAGAACAACAGAACGTCAAAACATCATCCGTAACAACTAAATAGAAATTGCAGTTAGTGATAAAGGTTACATACACTGTACTGCTTACACAATATCATATGTGCATAAGCACGCTGGGCTTTGGATTATATTCACCAAACCTGCAAAGATCTAATTTTGTTATGAAGTACGTATGAGGAAGATATTGTGTGCTGCGTAAGTTAATGCAGATGTAAGCATGGGCGTGGGTGTGGATAAGCGCGTTTAACCGAAAATTATCATTATAAAAACCAAAGCCGAACAATTTCTCAAAAACCGCACAAATGCAATACATGTGCATTATGTATATGATTGCATTCTTTATATACAGAATGTGAATATGAAAAGTGGGAGTGATTATGGAAGAAATAAAAATATTTTTATCATCACCCGTACCTCCTACGTAACAGCCAGCCCTTCATCATAGACTGCCTACATATAAATACACGTATTCTGATGGTTTAAATTTCTCTTCTTCTCCTTTCCGTAAAGTTATTCGAATATATATTCTGCGAATGTTAGCGACGACACCCGAATCAATAACAGGATTAAATTACATCCATGATCATTTACAAGCAACTTCGAAGTAAAAAAACTGTCGATTGAAGGCTCTTATTGTATATCCATTTCACACAAAACCATGAAATCTTCGCACATTTTTTTTTATGTTCCTCAGTAATCCTTTTAGTAGAAAATAGAACGGTATCAAGGGAACAAACTGTTTCTGAAAAAATAAGACATTTGAATAGAATTCACAGGATTTAAGAGAGCCTGTGACCACTGTATAGATTACTTTTCTCTGCATCATCATACAACATACAATGTACAACGAAATTGCAATCTAACTTAACCAACTTCAACACCATGTGTTGCTGGTTATATTGTATATAAAAGTGCATATACAGTTTTGTTGTTGTTTTTTAGTAATCACTTGAGAAAATTGGTCAATGAACCTTTAACTTCAAGCGTACCTATGCAATTTACTACATTATCTATCCTTTCTTATTGGTTCGGTTTTTTAGCATATGTGCTCCTTTGTATACTTTTCTTCAACGGGCCTCATAATAGAAAAATTTAGTGCGTATTAGGGAGGTGTTCAATAAAATAACCGATTCTTTGATGCCTTTGCATATTCAGTTAAATAAGCAGAAGGTCTCCGCTATATACATATAACCCGAAGAATTGTTTAAGATGATTATTAATTGGAACTCAGAAAATAATAAACAAAACAAAATAAATGCGAAATTAATGATTACGTATACCATGCAAATATTATGGAAACACAGGAATGCTATTGAGCACACATTGCTATAATAAAGAAATTATGAAAACAAATCATGCAAATTGAAACAAGTGAATTTGTTGACTCTTTTAATTGATGATAATTTTGGTTATAGCAAATACAGTAAATGAACATGAACCAAATTAATATACCACGCGTATAACAATCAATGCGAAGATATCAATTTTAATATCAACATCAGAAATTTTAAGACTGGGACAGTCAACGTTTGTAACAGCACAGGCTGCATTGATTACAATTACGTATACAATCCAATGAAAAAGGTGCTGTGGCTTTTACGAAAATCAATAAAAATCAAAATGAAAATCATAAATTAGGGAAATGAGAATGTTGACATTAATTGTCACTACAGTGCAACAACAAACAAAAATACACAGAAACACTGCATCCGTGCAGGTGACTAGGGTCGTTTTGCACGCCGGTTATTTTTATGGCACCACATTTCACAAACACCATTGAGGGTTATGGGCGATCGTTTACAGTGTCAAAAGCGGTTAGCGGCGACAGCAACAGAAGCAACGGTAATAACGTAGCAACAGCATTAAAGCAATAATCAATTTGTTTTGTGGCACACAATATATATAATAGTTAAAACAGAAACTGATTATATGTATATCGTTTATGTGACCATAATGTACTTATGTATATATGTATGTATGTATATAATATAAGGTGTGAAAAAACAAAAAATGTTAGAAATAATTAATGAGCGTTCTGCAAGTGCAAGTGCGTTTCTTACTTGCAACAGTTTTTTGCTGTTCGTTAACAGATATATACCGTGAAATTGTTGCCTAAATAACTCGTACACATTTCGTATCAAAGATATATCCGTAAGTAATGTTTGTAAAATGTGTGCTAAAGAACAACCGCGTGCCGGCAATTTGAATCAAAGTTAAAAAACTTACAACCTTAAATGTTAACGCTTTGACAGATGAAGTGACAGTAAAAGTGAATTATACCACAGATTATAGGCAGCTCTAAAGCAACTTTAAAACAATACAACAACAACAACAATTATAATATAATAAATATCTGTACTGCTCTAGAGTAGAATATTGCAAAGATGTAAACAAAGCTCATCAGATAGACGTGATCAACTTTGAAGCCTTAAATGAAAATGCACCACGTTTGTTCCACGTGCAAACAAAGTCATACCAGTTGACACTTCATTAAAGAGTTCCAAATAAATTTGTCAAAGTATACAGCTTATATGTGTGTTATATGTCACTTATATACATCGTAGACCCAAAATATTGCGTTGACGTAACTTAGAAATAATACTAACCACAAAATATGCATTACAATAATTATTTTTATAATGTATAATATATTGTATAGACGCTGAGTCAATTCGTTTATTTCCCATTTTTGACTAATTTTTATTCCCATATACATATGTGGGCATATTATTTTGTTCAAACGGATGCGGACGATCCACATCCCCAAAAGTATATTCATTCTTGATGAGCATCAATAGAAAAATCGATTTAGCCCACCTGTCTGTCCGTGTGTTCGTGTGATTTTCTACAAATTTTCTTTGAAACATTCACTGTCGCAAAATTTGGGATATCGTACTGAAATTCATCGCCCAAGTTAAATTGGCAAAATTGACTGACCAACTGCCTAGCTAAGCTAAAATTTTCAATTTCAAAGAGAACGATCCATTCTAACGGTACATGAATAACAGAAACTGAACCACACGTTCTGAAGATATATTAAAAAGAAGACGGTATTATGTTAATAGAATAATTTCATCACAATGTAGATAAACCGTAGGAGATGCAACAATTAAATTTTGCCCGAATATTGTCAAATTATTATATGTTTAAATTATTACGTTATTAGTCAAATTAACCGCACTCACCTCGAGTGCACTTTGTTCGCAACAAACTTGTAAAAATAAGCGCGATCGGTCAAGGGAGTAGTTTTTTTTACTTGTATCTTTGCATGTATCTTTATATAAGACATACGAATTTTGGGGGAGACATTTTTGTTTCCACGCCCAAAATGACGCATGTAAAAGTGAAATTTACAAAATGTAAATACTCCTACCACTCATAATAAAGTTTTATAGATTTATATATATTTTATTATACATTCTATAAATTTGTCTTTCTATTTTTCACATCCAGGCGAAGGCGTCAGAGATTTTACAAATTATAAGCATTAAAATTTCTCTGCGCGTCTATTGTTGGCACACATTATGAGATATTGAGCTAAAGTTTCCTACAGACATTTCGCTATTAAATTGAACAAAATTGATCAAGAGCCATGCCCACAATCGAACCTAAGTATATGTAATAATCTGTCACAAAAATTGAGGTATAAAGTTCCATGTAATACGTAATACTATGGTCTGATAATAATAGACACTCCCAAAATCGACAAAATATATATCTCTGCCACAAAAATTTAACCATGAAGTTAAGGATCTTTTATTTTATTAGACAGTTGGACAGTTGAAACTTTTATTTTATTAGACACTTGGATGTGAAAATCTTATATAAAAAATGTTTTCACTACGCCTACATTTTGTAAGATTCGTCATGATAATATATTTATTTGACCTAGAGCAACGCCATACGTTGGATAGAATTTATTTTGAAAGTGCGCACTCATGTTAAACGTGCGATCCGCCTGAGCAAAGCTGAGACCGAAGCAACCAGTACTAAATATAAACTAAACATAACGTATATGTACATTTTATATGTAAAAGGCAATGATTATAACATTTTTAAAATCCATCATTTAATAAAAATATATGTTTTATAGTTTTAATAAGTTCTACTAAGCGTTTTTACGTGACTAGGTAAACGACTACTGTCGACACCTTACCTGTCGCAGATTTAAATATTTTCTCCTTATATATGTAAAAGCATGGGCTTGGCAGATACATAATTGCAGCTTTAGGCAAGTTGGAATCAGCATCACTCAGCATGATGTTTATTTTAATACGTATTCCAAGTCTGAACTTCTTAGCTCAATTTTTCTGCCCTAATGGATGGAGCCTTATGTGCCTAGATAATTTAGCTTGCGATAATAAGTGTCCCAACAGCAGACGTGCAGATATTGCTATTTTGATTCAGATTTTGATTCGGATCCGAAATATATATTATTATTTCTCTTAGACCTCTTTCTGATAATTGCAAACGGAATTACAAACTTAGTTCACTATAATGTAAATGGTACAAAAATTATCACGAATGGAAAACGTGTTAATTGTAATAATGTGGAAACACTTCATCCGCCAGTAGCTATAAAACTCGATCGCTCTCTACTCTAAAAAATTATTCATTTCACAAAAAAAGCAAATCACCAATTCTAACTTAAAAGTATCTATTATGATCACAACAACAACAATAACAATAACAATGAGCAAAATAAGTAATCAAGATAATAAACTCAGAAATGGCGATGGTGATGATAACGGTAGTGAGAATGTTAAACATAAACAAGTGCTGAATTTGTACTATTTTTCCTTTGCATCATCATCACCTTCTTCCGAATTTGCATTGTTATTCTTGTAGATGGTAGTGAATGATAGTTTTAGCAATTATTATCGCTATTTTAATAAAAGTTCATAGACCAAACAGTGTGATCTAACAAATTGCGCTTACTTCTTAGTTACGACAGCTTGTAACAAGCTTTTCCAACACTTAACAGATTTACACTTATGGAGATTACCACCACCAAAGGATAACAAAAAAAAGTGAAGGAAATATCACATCATTCAAAAATTGAAGCAATAATATCTAACAATCGGTAGCTTTTGGAAAAAAGCGACTTCAGGCTGCTTACTGCAAATATTTTGTAGTGCAGTGAAACATTGAAAATCCATTTTCATAGATATGATGGTTTTACTAGTGATATCATCTCTACGAAAGTTATTATTATACGCTTAAACATTGATGAGTGCTTTACTTATATCAAGATGTTAAAGACTGTAGTATAAGGCTTTTAGCAGTTTATTAGGCAATCTCCTGAAAAACGTCCAATAACCACTCCAATAAAACCATGGAAAATGTAAAACTTTTTTCCTCTTATATTTGTATGAGATTTGCGGAAGCCTTTTCGATGAAATTTCACATGCAACACATTTCGATATGGAGCAGATTAAAGCTTTTTTATAACAGAAACATAGGCCTTGTCTTAAATATATGGTACTCTCAGCATAAGGCTCCTTGGTAGTGCAAGATATCATCTCATTTATTTAGTTAAAAACTAACCAAATATTTTAAACATACTGCACAACTGCTTAGTGTTCTGAAGCTGCATTATACACTGAGAGCTTGTTAAAAAGCTCTTTTCTTCTTATATTTAATTCATTGGAAGCTATTATATTACGTTAGTTTTAAGCGCATTTGACTTTTGTGGTTGACCCCAATGATGTTAAACGTGCTTAACTAAGAAGGAGAGAGTCAGAGGGGTTTGTTATTTTTTTACTATACATCTTTAAATTTCTACTTGTAAATTCCAATTCATTTGGCTTCAACCAACAGCAATCGATCTTTCATTTGATTGTTTACCATATATATTCTGTCTTTCTGTCTCTCTCTCTCTCTCTCTTTCTATATATTTTTATATATATATATATATCATAGTAGGAGTTGTATTAAATTTGTCAATTCGTTTGCAACACGTAGAAGGAGACCAAAGTAAATCTATTCTATTCTATTCATCGAAATCTAAATAAAAAATAAATTGGTTTGTCTCTGTGTATGTTTATTTTTTAAATTTCAACCTTCGTGTGTCCATCTATTGTTGCCATGTACATACATGCCACACCTACAGCTTATATATAAATTTGAAGGGTGTAAAGAGTAGATCCAAGCCATATATACTTTTTTACTTGTTATTGCTGTTATACATATACTCTCTTTGTCAAATGATGTGTAACACTCAAGATTATATTTTTGATAAGAACTAAATTGTGAGAGATTTATCTAAAATAGAAAAAATTTTTAAATACTTTCCGAAGCACCCTTTATATATCGCTTTAAAGGCTTAAAACTTTCGTACTTTCGTTCCCAAAACAGAATGGAGAATTTACTTAAATGTTTTAAACTCAAAAGAGCCTAAGTGGTATAGTGTGTTATGTGCATGAGCTAAACCGATTAAAACATTTTCACTTGTTTTTGTTTTTATACCCTCCACATTAGATATTAAGTTAGTTATTCCTATTGCAGCACCCAGAAGGAGGCGTCAAAGACGCAAAAAGGTACATATATTCTTGATCATTATCAAAAGCTGAGTCAATCTAGACATGAATATCCGTGTATTCGTGTGTCCATCTATTGTTGGCATTCTATATTTAAAATGGGCAAAATTGGTCAAGGTCCACGCCCACATTTAACAAAAATCTATATATCTTCCACAAAAATTGAGCTATTAAGTTGAAATTTGGTACATACATTTATAATTACCCCACCTACCAATGTGCCAATATACGTAGTCGAATAACAGACGCGCCCACAATTTACAAAAAACCTTACTCCACGTGAAACTCGACTTGGAAGCTAATACCTATCATATACATACGTTAGAGCTGCCACACCCACCATTGTAGAAGTGGAGGGTATTTAAGATTTACTCTAAGCCAAATTTAGTTCTCTTACTTGTTTTAATTCATTTAAGGATTATTGCCTACCGTTTGTTTGGTTATTATACAATACCAACTGAGATTTTTTCTGTTGCTGTGTTTCAAAGAATTTGTACTGATTGCTTCTAGTCATGCCCGATTTGTTGTGCTCATTGTTCTTTGATTTGCTAGGTTTGATTAGAAAACGACTTTTCATTGGAAATTAACTATTGAAGAGGTACACCACAACGCCTATCTCTTACTTATATATATTCTTGGTTTTTTTATATTCCTTTCTTTTGCTAAATTTTAATTATTTTTTCGTTCATTATTTTCATTACACTTGCATTGTAAGATTCGATTTAATTCACAGCTTCTACAATTTCTTTTGAAATGTCAATGTTATCAATTCTAACGGTTTCACGTGTTGCAAAGAAGACCTTTTAAGAATGCATTCATGCAATGTTAAAATCTGATATTACAGGCGTATTGGTCCTAAAGTTATGACTAGATTTGCAAAGGTATCAAAACACTACTTTAAGGTTATAGCTTGTTCTTAAAGTACTATATAATTTTTGCAAAATGGCAGGTATTTGATTATGCCTCTAATAGTGTACGTATTATGTATCAGTTTGCGAGTCGAATATGGTTTTTTCTACATTTGGTTTTTTGGGCATGCCTGTTATCCGACCACTTTGGCACATGTTATGTGTGTTATCCGGCCGCGCCCATTTTTGGTACATAGATGGATAAGTTAATTATACATATGTATATTAAACATTAACTTAAAAGCTCAATTTTTGTGACAGATATATAGAATTTTATTTATTGTGGGCGTGGCAGGTACATGATTCTGTATCTGTTATGTATCAGCTTGCAAGTTTAGTTTTATGCTGAGTAGGGTTTTTTGGAAATTGTGGATATGTCTGTTATCCGACCATGCCCATTTTTGGTATATCGATAAAAGGATTAATTATTAATAAGAGTACCAATTCCACCTTCGTTGTTTTTTTGTGGAAGATAGTTAAAATTTTGTCACTATGCGCTCATTTTTGATGTATCGATTAATGGGTTAATCATTTTCAAATTTCAATATTACAACTCAATTTTTGTGGCTGTTTTAAATTGAGATTTGTTTGTATCTGTACAAAATTTCAGCTCAATGTCTCACAATTTATGCGCGACCGTGAGAATGACAACAGACACACTATCAACTCATTTTTTAATGCTAATCAAGTATATTTGTATACACTTGTAGGGTCTCTAACACCTCCTTCTAGGTGTTCTAAATGGAATGACAAAGTTACAATACCCCCCATCTTATGTGTAGGGTATAACAAAAGCAAGTTCTACTAACAACCTGTACGTATAATATACGTAGTTAGTAGCTGCGAGCGTTTTACATTAAATAAAATAAACTTAACAATCACGTTGAAATTGGTCCCTTACATAGTAATACATAAGTAATACACTACACGTGTAATTATTTTTTAATGTTATTGGTTAAATAATGTGCACTTGAAAAAACTAAAACCGAAGAAGCGTAAATTTGACTATATTTATATTTTAAAGCAATAATGTATGCACATATAACATATTATATAATATTAGAAGAAAACTGTGTTCAAATTTTTAGAAGGTTGTATGAACGGAAATCGTTAAATCGGTTCAAATTGAGATCCTGAGTCGATCGGTCTAATTAAGGGTTGATGTAGCATTTTATTCTCTACCTCTACATGTGGCACAGGGTATCAATATGGTCAGAAAAGCAATTATTTAGTTCAACAACTATCTATAGTTTTTTTATACCCTCCACCTTAGGGAAGAGGGTATATTCACTTTAATCATCCGTTTACAACACATCGAAGGAAGCCTCGGAGACCCCACAAACCATATACATTCTTAATCAGCATGAAAAGAGAAATCGTTAGAGACATGTCCGTCCGGGTGTCCGTGTGTCCGTCTGTTGTTGGCACTCACACGGTCGTAATTTTTGAGATATCAAATTTAAACTTGGCACACTTATTCTTAGTTTAATTTAGCTATTCCGTATTTAAATTGGGCAAAATAGGTTAAGAGACACGCCCACAATAAACGAAAATTTCAACGTACCTCGAAAAAATTGTATCTTGAAAAAATTATATATCGCACAATACTATGCCTATCAAAATGAAATTTGGTATATATATAAGTGGTACCGTTATCCAACACTGTGCCAAAAATTGGCGTGATTGAATAACGCAAACGGCTATAATTTAAAAAAAATACTATTTGCGTAAGTACATGAAATAGTCATATATACGAGTACATATATATATATATGGCAATAGGAACTTATTTTTTAAAGGATTATAAAAGGTGGAGGGTATTTAAGTTTCGGTCTTAACCGAACTTCTCTATCTTGTTTAATTTCACTTATATATGCATGTACTTTATTTCAATATTCCAAGTGTACTCTAATTATAAGCTTTAGTGTCTCTTAATACTTGCTAGCTTCAATTAATATTACAAGAAAAACGACATAGTGGTTGACCAGTAGACATTTTAAAATATTGTTACTAGGGGATGCGTGATGGGCTCTACTTGTGTTCTTACTTGTGTAACCCTAAAAAGTCAACTACCGTAAAAATGACTATGTAAATTTTGTCTGTCTGTGCTAATGGTTATAAAATAAAATGGCTTAAGTGAGGTCAGTTTACATACGTTGAACTTGTACGTGAACTTGAATTTGTTCTAAATAATTAATCTCCTTCAATAAGATCGTATAGGCGCAAACGTTTCATAATAAATTTATAAGTTACCATTGGGGAAACAGGATTTCACTATTAAAGATTTGTAAGAAAGAACGTTGATAACGTGCAAGTCTGAGAAACTTTAATTTACGCGGGTGCTGAAATATTTCATTGCTTTAAAGTTTTCTAAATATTTTTATTTGTTGCAAGAGGTTCCCTATTAGACAAATGTTCCATTTTTTCTTACCGAAACTGATTTTCTTCTACTTTATATGCCCAATTTTGACAATATATATATATATGGAATATATGCGGACTCTAATAAACAAGTGATTTTAGTAAAAACTGCTTTCGTTCACTTTTTATAACCGAGCATTCTACATTCGTTCATTCATTTATTCTACCTCTTGGGACAGTAGAATATTAAGATTGGATTTTTAGAAAATATTTATATTTGGGCCATTTTTGGAATTTTAAGATCATATCACTCCCAAACGAAAGGAGCATTCCAGTAAGAAACCTTACTTGGAATACACATTACAATAAAATATATTTCGGGTAAGACATAATAAAATTTAACATTTACCGCGTAATTCTTGGAATTTCTCAGATTTGATATGATGTGGAAATTATACAAGGTCACAAAGAAGTACTCTCGTTCATTAAATTTTTTCTGATTTATTGATAAATAAAAACAAGTAAGAAAACTGAATTTTGCTTAGACCAAAGCTTAAATAGCTTTCCCATCTACAGTAGTGGGCATGACAGGTGTGTGATTACGCCCTCTAATTATGTATTCATTACGTATCACGTATTACGAGTTTTACGTAGAGTAAGGTTCTTTGTAAATTGGGGGCGTCTCTATTATTCGAGCACGTATATTTTTGGCACATTGATGGATGGGATGCACCAAATTTCAAGTTCAAAGGTCAGCTTTTGTGGCAGATATATAGATTTTTGTTGATTGTGTTGCTATTGAGCGATTTTGTATATGTTCAATAGCGGTTTATGTGCAGAAACTAGAAGTACCTGTTCAAAATTTCACCTCAATATCTGAAAATTTACGACCGCGAGAATGCCAACAAAAGACAGACACACGGATACATGGACATACATGTCTAAATCGGCTCTGTTTAATTGCTGCTCTGACGCCTCCTTCTGGGTGTTTAATACGGAAGAACAAACTTTGTAAATCCTTATCGCTAAGGTGGTGGATACAATAATATGTATACAAAATATGCGTTACTAAGAAAATGCCTCTAATTTTAGTTTTATTCATATATACGATGTATATGTAGTGGTGGGTATATATCACTTTGTCAAAAGGTTTGCAACGCCCAAAGCTATCGAGTGAGTGTATTCTGTGGTAATCACTCTCCTTCTCATAAAAATTGAGATATCGATTTCTTGGCAGAAATGCTCGTACAATTCATACGCTGGTTGGTGTTGAAATTGGTGCAGCAAAATCGGTGCAACAAAACCTGAATAAGAAGCATTTTAAGTGAATTTTCCGTATTGATTATAAAGTACAGAATATATATTGAAACTTTCGTGCATCGGTGGGTATTCAAGATTTTACCTCAGCCAAATATAGTTTTTTTACCTGTCTATAATATTAAGGTGCTACAATATTATTGTTCATCATCATCATCATTACTGGCCGATTACAACTTGTGTATATGACTTTGGCCTCTTCCAAAAGGGAACGCCACGCGTTTTCTTATATTCAACTTATAATAATTTATAAGGAATTGATATTTTGTTTTAATCAATATTCAAATTGCCCATAAATTGGCAATAGTTTGTGGGTCAGCACAGCAATTTGACAATAACCGGCTGTTAGCGCCAAACACACAGCGGTACTACAATGTAATATCGCACAGTATTGTAAATAGCTAATAGGCAAAGCAGCAATTTATACAGCGTAACACGATAATTGAATTGCTTCAAATGGGAATGGGAATCACACCCGCACTTGTATTGTGTGTGAAAGATAATTCGTTCAGCACGATCGCAGTACAGCAAGAACTGCGCTTTACCACTCTAAACAAGAAATCTTAATGTCTCATAAAAATCAGAGAATTCGCTATGAATATGGAGGGAAATATTCATAAGGAAAAAACTGAAATAGCATACAACTAAACGGAAAAGTTTAACACCTTTCTTACATCGCTATATAAGCACGACAATGGAAAAATAACATTTAACCACAGGTTGCCACCAAATTTATGCCACCTCTTGCACCATCACTCAACAACATACAAACAAACCAATAATTTCTTAAACGGTATGTATGTGGGTGCAAGGGATTTAAGGTATTAGGGGGGAATAATCATAGAGATATATAAAAACTTTAAAAGGTTTTCAATTCTGGTATCATGTAACCGGCCTCACAAACCAGTCATTTAACACGTCAACACAATTTTCCAACACAACTTTTTACTGGTGCTACTTCTACTTGTACTGTCAATGACTTCCTAAGAGATTGGTGGAAGGAATAGAGTTAAAAAGTTAACTAAAATGAAAAAAACGAGAAGGTATAGAAATTTCTCACACATCGAAATATAAAACATTATCTTGACATGATTACCACGGCCAGACCTGCCAGTCTTGCGAATGCGCGCTACTTCAAACTTAGTAACGAACGCTCCATTTATTGTTACCATTAGGACTGTGTGTTACCTGCTCAAGCGGACCAACAATATCGTCAGGAAACTGATTTTATGTGTAAAGCGATAATAAAGCCTAAAATTGGTTTTCATTTTTCTCTTCTACACACATATACATGTACATTTGTACGTATGTGTGTGTAAGGCTAAGGTAAAACTTTGGAATTTACTTTACTGTTTTTTTGTATGTGTGCACGTGTAAGAATGTATATATATGATTGCAGCATATATCCCCCCTCATCATTATATTTTACAACAAAAATAATAATAACAACAACGCACTTTAGATAAGATTATAAGGTTGAAAATGAACGCACACATGCACATACCGTATTGCACTCCTTAAATTAATATATAGACGATGTGTACAAGCTAACCTGTGAGTAATGTTTACTAAGCACATATACGAATTTGAAACCTCTTAAATCTATATAGTGCATACATATATACTACGCAGCAATATACATATGAGTTGGTGCACATAGCCAATACTTTATTGCTTTATTGGCTCATATATATTGTTAAACTATGGAGTCTGATTGCACTAAAATCACGAGTACACAAATTCACTTATACCACACTTCCTGGCGCACATACACATAATAATATATACTCGTATATAGCTGTACCTGAGCTCATACCAAAAATCTAACAAAAGATTTCTTGCCTTTCTTTTTCTTTTTATTATGTTGCCAAAATGCTAGGGTAAGCGGCTTATACGGCTTATTATCTATTTTAGTTGATATCGATCGTGAGCGATTTATGCATGTAGTCGTGTGTTGTGCAGTTTATGCCAACTCGTAATAGTTAAACACTTACCCATTCACACACTGACTGACTCTCTGACCAGCTATCTGACTAGATGGCATTAACACCCGCAACATGCAACATGTATATGTACCTACATAATTATTAGAGGGCAGCCAGGAATGGAAGAAAAAGGTTAAGTATGCGGTTAGCGAAAATTATTTCATCCTCTATTAATGTTCGTCTATCTCATACACGTACTCATACTCATATGAGTATATGCGTAAATTGTTTTTATTAACAATAACATAAAATAAATTGTGTGAAATTGTGAACATATGTATGAAATATCTTTACCACAAATAATAATGATCAGAAAAGAAATTGAGTTTTGAAAAAAATCTTGCGTTTAAAACTAATGATCGCAATCAATAAAATTTGATTGTGGTAAACGAAATATCTGGATTTCAATTATGATCGATATTATAAGACTAAGCTATGATGTTCAAAATGTACCGGAAGATGCTTGAGTCAATTTATAGGCTAGCGACGCTTCGGGTATGCTGTGGCTTCCGGACAGTATCTGCAAATCAACATGTGTCATTGCTGGAATGACCCCAATTGACCTGCTAGTGAAGGGAGAAAAGCTGGTTGATAATAATAATAAATAAATGGCAGACCCGCTATTTATTATACCAATTAGATCATAAATAAAAATTTCAATGTTTTTAATATGACACACTCAGGTGGACAGACTTTGAGGAATCTCTCATAATTTGCACATTTTTTCTAGGTGTTGCAAATGTTTTAAAAAAATTCATATGTTAAAGGTTTTTTAGCATTTTTGCAATATTTTAATTTTACCTAGCGACGGTTAATGTTTTTACAGTAATAAATATGTTGCAGTAACAATGCCGACAAAAAAATAAATGCTCTGTGAATTGGTGAACTTTGCCAAGTGATGAATATCCTTTGGGTAACACAATAGCAATAGCAGGCATAATGATGAAATGCTTGATTTAATATGCAACAGCATGCAAATCATCCTAAAAAAAAAAAATGTATATCATTCACAAAGCTTACTCTTATATATATAAGTCTTCATTCGCCAGTTGAGTTCAATTGTAAATACACTACAGCTTGGTTATTTATCATTATCAGAGGAAACAGTTTCATTTTAAGTGAAAGCCTATCTATGTGCTTTAGCTTGGCAGCAGCCAATTTTTTCCTTAAACGAAACTGTTTCTAACATCATTGTTTACCGATTGCAATGGGCAAAAAAAACAAAAAAAATATTCTGGTGCTATCACACATTTTCCGAATATGTGATGTCTGCTTCTTCTGATATGAGGGTACATTGTCCTGTGTAGAGGATTGAGTGAATGTTTTGGCTTACCTTTTACCTTTGCAGATTTCCCAATGGGAGGCAGCCTTTTTCAGAATCATTTGTCCCGCCACTTCCTTGATGTAGTTTTTTGCCACACCACAGAATGGTTTTGGACCACCTATTTGATGGCGGTTACCCGCTCTTTGCCTATATGAGCTGGCAACTTCATTATGTTTGCCTAACTCATTTAGTAGATCCATACATTCTGATGTTTGGATTTTAATACAAAGCTACTTAGAGCTTTGTGTCCCGCTTGACTATCAGAATATATATTTATATGCGTCTTCTTCAGGCGTCTTCTCAGACATTCCGGCGCCATAGTTGCATATGTTTTCGCTTGGAAAATGATTGGAAGGAGCCCCATTGGAACTGCTCTTTGAAATCCGGGGCCAAAGATAACACCTCAGGTTCGCCCAGTTACCAGTTTGGAGCCACCAGCGTATCAGCTTGAAGTCGAGTTTTACACTAAAAAAGTTTTTTGTTAATTGTCGTTGTGTCTGTTATTCGTCACGCCCATTTTTGATACCACAATGGTTGAGATAATTAGGTAAACTTCAATTTCAATGGAGGTAAGTTTGTCGTGTTTGTAAAAGTATTATATTCTTGATCAGCATCAAAAACTGCGTCGGTATAGACAAGTATGTCCATGTTGTTGTTCTCACGGGAGTATATTTTGAGATATTTGGGACACTTTAGTTCTTGCTATTTAAAATGGGAAAAATTTATCACGAGCCAAGCCCACAATGAACAAAAATATATATATTTGCCACAAAAATTGAGCTGAAAGGGAAATTTGATATACTTATTTAAAATTGCCTATCCATCGATATTCCAAAAATAGACGTGGTCAAATAACAGACACGCCCAAAATTTACAAAAAAACATTTTTAGTGTAAAACTCGACTTCAAGCTGATGCGTAATAGAGGGCACGATATATTTATGTATATACCTGCCACGCCCATAATATAGACCTTTTTCTTCACTTAACATTATTTTAAAAAAGAAGCACCACTCTACGCTTACTCGTACCGATAATTATTTAGAAAAAGAAAGGTTTTTAATCGGTCATTGTCTTTCGTTCCTTCACAATAACTGTCAAATGTAATATTAACATTAACAACTTCACCGGTCAATTTTTGTGGCAAATAAATAGGTTTTTGTTGATTATGACTATAGATCGATTTTGCCCAAATCAAATAGAGATCTGCGTATAGAACTAGAAGTGTGTGCTTAATATATCAAATTTATGAGAATACTACCAACAGATAGACAGATCAGTTTTTAATGTTAAAGAAGATATATACTTTGTAGGATCACTCCATCTCATGTGGAGATTATAAAAAGAGGGAGAATTCATTGTTCAAATAATATAAGTAAGGAATTACTTTTAGTTTTAATCGAAAGGCAAGCACATGACTGTATCACAATATTATCTAAATGATATTTGGAAAGAATTTACAAAGAATACTTAGTCCAAATGTCAACGTAATCATTAAATTTTGGTCCAGTGGAACTATCAACAAAAAGATCCCGATAAGTTTTAAAAGTACAACTCAAATATAAACTTGCTAATATAGTAAAAATATAAAGGACGACTTTCAATGTTTTGCAAACGACGTACCTGAAGTGTGATGTCCATTTGCCAACCTATACGACACTAAAAGATATCCTCATACTTTCGCATTGTTACATTTACGTTTTGTTGTTAACTTTCCTTAAACTTATGGAGAAGCTTGGGTGTGTATACGCTTCAATATATATGGCAAAAGTATATTCCTACTTGCACATAATGTAAGGCCGCTTTGGGGAGGCCAACATGTGCCAAACGACAGTGATCTTGGCTTTTGTGGAAAGCATCAGAAAATTTTAATCCTTTTGTGCGTTTTTCGTGTAATAGACCTTTACATTCTATTGAAATGCCCACACTTGCTGTTATGTACAAACACCAGTTGCATTTGTTTTACGTTTATTTTTTTTTTTATTTTATGTCCTTAACTACAATATTTAGTAAGGTATATGCGAATGTTTTGCTTGGAACATCTTTTTTAACGTAGATTAAGATGCTAAATGCACTACACTGATGTACTGCAGTTGTTCTCTTCTATTCTTTATTATGGCTTTCTTACACTTTGTATCCATAAGCTACTTATTTAACCAAAAGTCTTAGATTGAAAACCTATATCCAGCACCTTCGTACACATATCTACATACATATATTTTTGTAATCTGAACGTGTTCTTGTAGGACTTTCAAACCATCTACATATATGGCAAACACATATTTTATATGAATTTTAAATAATGTGTTAATGTTAATGCACAGCATTTAGACAACGTCAATAGCAACAATAATAACAACAGTATTAACAAACTACTTATAAAGATCATTTATTGTTAACAGCAGTAACAGCATTAAATCATGGTCAAAAACACTACCGCAATCACACATTTTTCACTCTTCTTATTCCCAATGCTTTAAAAGGCAGTTATATACGTTAATTATATTAGGGAACTTAATTAAAATATGGAAAAATACTTAATTTTTAAATCTTAATTCCCTCCACCTTCATATACTAATAGTGGGTGTGGCATGTGCCTGATTACGTCCTCTACAGTTTTTGTATTGTGTATCAATTAGTAACTAGTCAAATTCTGCGTCTTTTGAAAATTATGCCGGTGTGCGTTATCCAACCACACCAATTCATAGTACATCTATACATACTACTTATAAATATGTGCACTATATTTCATTTCCATAGGTACTTTTTGTGGCTGCGGGAGTCTTTCTATTGTGGGCGTGGCGCTTGGTCAATTTTATCCAATAAAAGCCTTCGGCCGTCTAGGTCGACTCAAATTTTTATACTGATCAAGAATTTATATACTTTGTAGAATATCGAGGCTTCGTTTTGAGTGTTGCAAACGGGATACCAAACTTAATAAACCCTTATCATTAATGTATATTTTATTTATACTCTACCCCACACAGGAGGGTACATTAAGTTTGTACTTCAATTATACTGTACGGCTCAAAATCTGAATCAATTTAACTATGTCCGTCTGTCCGTCTAGTATCTGTATATTTAATTCGAAAATTTTTTAAGATATTTCAATGAAATTTAGTACAAGGGCGTCCAAAAACCTCGTGAAGCATTGTTAAGTACGCTAATAACGTACCATACATACCATTTACGATTCCCTCCCTACATAACGTTTAAACATAAAGGACGCATTATATGGCGAAAATTCGCAATTCTTAATAGTTACTTGGGTTCAAAAACTACATGAGATAAGGGAACAAAATTTCAGTTTAATATCTCAAAATGTACGACCATGACTTTTCCAATATTCGGACATATGGACTGAAATGGCTAGATTGATGGAATATTTATACTCTATGAGATCTCCGACGCCTTCTTCTAGGCGTTGCAGGGGACAACAAAGTTATGTGATGGATTGACTAGTGATTACTGATACAAGTAAACAAATTGTAGTGCAATATAAATATTGTAAGTAAATGATTATTATTATTATTAGTATTAAATGGTCGGGCTTAGTCGACTATAAGAATTTTACTTTTTATACTCTGTTCCATTGATTCAGAATCAAAATTTTAATCGATTTAACCATGTCCGTCTGTCCATGTAAATTTGTGCGTAATTTGTGCGTAAGTTACAGGTCGCATTTTTTAGGATATTTTGATGAAATTTAGTACAATGACATGTATTGGCACAAATGGCCCTATTGAAATTGCCGTTTAGAAGTTACATTGATATATTTGAAAATACAAATAGGTATAGAAAAAGCAGGGTATAATAAAATTTTTATTTTTCAAAGAAAAAAATTAGAAGTAGTACAAAAGATAAAAGTTTTCATTTATCAAAAAAATTAAATTGAATAATATATCAAGTGGTGTATTTCATGGCCGGGTTGACCGACTATAATACTTTCACTTGTTTGTTTCTTAATATGTTTGTTTTTTATGGCTTATGTTGTTTCAATAAAATAGCCCAAACACATCGATTTTTATCTATTATTATCATTTACATAAAAAATTATACAAAATGTAATTTCATGATCCTTTACATATTTATTTGAATTTCTAATTTTATGATTTATTAGCTTTTAATTGCAATTGGACGCATGCGACGCATGAAAGCTAAATTTGTAACAATGAAATAATAGAAACCACTGAAACTAAGGGCAAAAATAATGAAAACATTTTAATTAAATTTGGCAGTATCGGCAATTGACTGTTGTCTAAACTTTAAAAGAATTTCTTAGTAGCAGCACTTAAGTGAAGATTTTGTAGATGCGTGAAGTTAAAAAGTTTTAAAAAGTTATTATTTTCTGAGAGAAAAGAAGGAGAGAGAGAAAAAAAGAAAATCCGAGCCTCCCTCTATACTATAGAAGGTGCAACCAGGCCACGCTTCTAACTTCTTAACTTCACGCTTTACGTTTTTACTACCTTTTTAAAGTTAGAATTACTCTCTCCAGAGAAAAGTAAACAAACCAAAAATCACATAAACAAAGAACTGAAAATTTTTGACCATTTATGTTTTAAAATTTTACATATTAAATAATAATGTTGTGAAAATTTTTTTTTTAAATTTAAAGTATGAAACATGTAGAAACTTTTTTTATAAAGTAATTAAAAATTAGTATATATTAACATAACCAAATAGAGGATGGTTTGTACCCTTATTTTTACTAATAATATAAATAAATTTATATGAATAATTAACTTTTTTTTTAACGAGCAGATTGTCGAGCATCTGGACTAATTATTATTGGACAAGGTACAATACTGAAGGTTTCCTAGTATAAGGTATATCCCCAATTTTTTTTGGATCAGAGTTATTGGCACTTGTCTTTGACGGTATATGTGAAAATTGCATTTTCATAAATTTAAATGCATGTATGCAAAGAAAAATCAAGAATTCTCGTTTGAGGATCTCTATAATAATAATAAAATTTACTAAAAAAACACAAGATGGTTCGTAGGCCTATTGGGGATGCCATCCATCAAAAACAATTGGCAACGCGTTATGTGCAATACCTCATAGGTAACGTGGAAATTTGCATAAAACATTTGTTAAACTTCATTGTACTCTCCACCTTAGCATAGAGGGTATACTACGTTTGTTGTTCCGTTTGCAACTCGAACAAAATTATGCCTATTAAGTTTAAATATATATAGGCAGTATATATATACCAAATTTAATCGCTGTGCAAAAAATGGACAAGACTGAATAACGAACATGCCCATATATATAACTTCATAAAGGTGGAGGGTATTTAAGATTTGGATTAAGCCAAACTTTCTTAATCTAGTTATATCATAGCACTACTTTTCCATCATTGCGGTTCGGCGGTTGTTGTTGTCGCTGGTTTCTGAGCTGATTCCTGATATTATTATTTTTACTTAGGTTTAAGTTTTGTTTTCTTTGTTGGCTAATTAGATATTTTGTTATGTTGTAGCTAACATAATTTACATAATACTTGTGCAATTTTTGCACACATACACAACTACAATCAACAACAATATTTAACAACAACTAACAATATTTCTATTGTGGAGGAACAGGTAATATTATATTAAATATTAAATAAAATTGAATTTTAAATATATAACATATATTTTTAGGATAATACACACAAAGAAAATTGCCACAAAATGAAAATTAATTTATAATAATAATTTAATGAATTGAATATGGATATATGGAATATTTTTTTATTGCAATGAATATAATGAAAATTAATTTATTGTAATACATACATTAATGAATATGAATATGGATTACTTTTTATTTTTTTTTAAATTATTTTATATACCGTCATAGACAAGTGCTAATAACTCTGATCCAAAAAAAATTGGGCATATACCTTATACTAGGAAACCTTCAGTATTGTACCTCGTCCAATAATAATTAGTCCAGATGCTCGACAATCTGCTCGTTAAAAAAAAAGTTAGTTATTCATATAAATTTATTTATATTATTAGTAAAAATAAGGGTACAAACCATCCTCTATTTGGTTATGTTAATATATCCTAATTTTTAATTACTTTATAAAAAAAGTTTCTACATGTTTCATACTTTAAATTTAAAAAAAAAATTTTCACAACATTATTATTTAATATGTAAAATTTTAAAACATAAATGGTCAAAAATTTTCAGTTCTTTGTTTATGTGATTTTTGGTTTGTTTACTTTTCTCTGGAGAGAGTAATTCTAACTTTAAAAAGGTAGTAAAAACGTAAAGCGTGAAGTTAAAAAGTTAGAAGCGTGGCCTGGTTGCAACTTCTATAGTATAGAGGGAGGCTCGGATTCTCATTTTTTCTCTCTCTCCTTCTTCTCTCTCTCAGAAAATATTAACTTTTTAAAACTTTTTAACTTCACATACGTAAATTTTTTATGGTTTCGTTTGGTGTTGCCATAATAAAAGTGTTTTTTGTAATGTAGTGTTACCAGCAGAAACCTCTAAATACCGTGACCAACAGCAGAGACGGAGTGTGGCTCTCTTAAATGTTGGCGGCAGAATCTCAAAATTCAATTGAATGCCCATATCGTATTCATGACTATCGTGAATTTCATATTCATGATAATCGTGTAAATTTATACGAGCAGTTATCGTAAAAAAACACAAATATCGTAATGTTTTACTTGTTACTTTGACTTGTTATCAAATGTGGCATGAGTTTACTGGTTTTATGTATTTTTTAAAGGGACTCATATATTTTTTAATACTTTTCTACCCAATAATACAATAAAAAAAAATTAACTTAACTTAACATAAAAAACCAAGAGTCGGATCGAATCAGCAATATACCGATTAAACAACGCGACATTCTTCAAATCTATTGCGTAATACTTAAAATATGTAATTATTTGCATAAAACATATCCATATAGCGTTTTAGTTCTAATTGATCAATCACAGGTCCCTTTGGCAAATTGTTGGTACTTATTTTTCTGAGAAGAACCAAGTGTGCTTCATATATTGTCAATTTTACACGTTTAAAAACTTTTACGTTCTACATATTTGAGGGAAGGTTTTTCGTCATTACATCATTCAACATGCAACTAATGCTTGCATATATGTAAGTCGCACATAAATATTTGTAAAAACCACAATTATATATAAATTGATTTATTTAATTATATTTATTCATTATTTACGTGCCTCAATCCAATCTCAGACATGATTTAGCTCGGGTAGGGCATAAAGCGACCGCCTTCATTAGCTTTTGTGTTGGGGGTAAAGTTGACTTATTTGCGCACGTCCCTACAATTACACGTGGAAGGTTCTTAGGCTACATATATAAATGTTGGGGAGGAATGATTTATTTGACTATTATATTTAGTGTGGTGGTGTAAGAATTCCATGCGTACCATAACCATAGATACACAAATGCTAGGAAGAATTTTGTATATTTCTTTTTATAGCGCACATGGCAAAGCTGAGTTGAAGAACTGATAAAATTTAGATTTTCTAACCACTTCAGGGCGATGTTGCAAGATTTCGTAAGTGTATGGGTAAAGGAATTTTAAGAAATATATCCAGATTATAATTAGATTTTGAACATGGCAATTTGTTCACTCACATAATTCGCTATAAACACACGGTGGACAGACGCACTCACTTGAGATAATTTTGAACATTTTCATAATATCGATTTATGCCTGAAAAGTTGCTCTATATATAGTACACCCATCCCTCGTTTTACACAGGGGATACGTTCCTGACAAAGCCGTGTATTTCGAAAAAATATTTTTTAAGCATTTATGGCACACAAAATGTAACTAATACATTTAATAAAATATAATAATATCATTAAAGTCATAGAAAACATAAAAATAGTCAAACGTATTTGTAAAATGAAAAAAAAAAGTGTTCTGAAGTGTTACCGGGTTTATAATTAAGTAGAAATAAATTCGCGTGCAGTCAAAATTAGTTATTTTCTACATCATTTTTTTTAAATTTTGATTTTAAAAACCGTGTAAAATCGAAAACGTGTAAAGCGAGGACCGTTTAAAACGAGAGATGGGTGTATATAACTATTAAGTAGGATTTTGCGCAGGTTTACAAACAACATCATAACAACGAAAGTAAAACATAATTGAACTTCTTAACCACTGCGCGCGTACACTTTAATCATTTTCACAACTTTGTTAAGGACAATACAATGAATACAGAGGAACCAAGTTTAATTATTACTAATAAAAAAAGAAAAAAAAGTCAGCATTTGTGTTCACCATTGTGTTAATTTATGAAATGAAGTGATATTAAAATCATGATTATTTAGCAAAAATTCACCAAAAGGATATTAATACAATATACTTAGCAACAGAGATGCCAGACTATTGTATTTGAATTTAAATATATATTATAAACGGAGGTTTCGTTAAAAATTAAATGAAATTTTTAACAGTTAAAATTTTCAACGCCGATTACAATACTTACATCTTATCCACCTTGGAAAGTTCTTTAATTAGTTTATTTTATTAACTTTCTGATCTTTGTTATAGCCACTAGTATGCCATAAGTATGATTAGTCTTTGTATTTTAATTAAGTTAGCTACAATAGCAAGATGAATAAAAAATGTGAATAAAAAAGGTAAAATTATCCAAATGAGATCAACAATACGTATGTCCGCTATATGACTTTACAAATTGTCTATGCAACGGTTGCTATTACTTCTTTCTCTTCTCTTTGTCTCTGTCGCGTATCCCCTTCTTAATATAATCATTCTGTTCCATCATGTTAGTGTCACTTATGTAAGGTGCAAAAGGAGGCGTCGCGGATAGTATATAATCAGTATAGAAAACAGAGTTGATCTAGCTGCCCGTGTTTGGGCATGTTTGTGGAAATCACTCCCCTGGGAGCACAAATTAAGATATTGATCCCGAACTTGGAAGAAGTGTTATTATATTGTAGAAATTGAGCGACACACAATGCATTAAAATCTGAACAACAAGCAATTTTTGAAAAAAATTTCATTTTTACTTATATTACTCATATATTAGAATACTTATACCTCCTTAAGGAGCTTTGGTGCATCGGTGGTGGATATTCAAAATTTGACATAAGCCAAATATAGCTTAAAAAATATTAATTGTCTACGGGAGGCATATATGGTAAATAATGCACTATTTGTAGACAAAGTTAAAAACGAGTAACTAATTGATTGAAAGTGCCACTCCCCTTTTTTGAAGACGACACAGATGGTCATGGATAGATACAGATTACAGATGACTTTTATATCTGTGTGAGTACTAAATTGTGTACTTCGTTGTATAGACTTTTTTTGGTTGATGTACCGTTTTCATTATACTGGGGACAAAGAAAAGACAATATATAGAACGAATCTATAAAAACGACACAAAATTGGCCTTTTTATATACTAGTCCCCCTCGGAAAGTGTTTAACATCTATTGCATGCGGCTCTAGGGAAAAACTAAATATAATAAAAATAATTCATAGGATGTAGTTATTAAGGCAAACAAAATGGGTATAATTCTGTTACGTGTTATTAATAAGTTTCATTAAATTTTGAATAGTGTTATGTTTTATAACTTTTACAAATAATAATAATGGATATTTATATTGAATAGTTTATACATAACTAACGGGTGCATATATGTGTGCCCCAAGATGTAGCATAAGCCACACATCACGTTTATTCTTGTTTTAACTTAATCTATTTTTGGCGCCGTTTTCATATGTAATACCAACAAAATTCCGTTCTGCGGTTTTCCAAATAAATATTGTGACACTAGCACATTAAGTATAGACAAGCCCACTAAATTGTTTAATTTTCATTTTTTTGTACCCTCCACGTTATGAAGGTATACCAAGTTTGCCATTCTACTTACAACTACCAGAAGAATGCTTTAAGGCATGTATATATTTTGGTCAGTATCTAAATCTGAGGCGATGTCCAAGTGAATGTTTCTCTGCGTTCCTAGGCAAGAAAATTAGGATACTCAACTGAATATCTAATTTTTAATGTTAGATTGCTATTTATGGAAGAACTGAAAAAATCTCTCGCGACCACAAAGGGTTATAATTACAAGTACGGTTGTTTGAGTGGCACGCCCATACTCTACAAACAACTCTCTTTGGTACATAATGCGAGCACTGAGGTGAAATTTAGAGCACATCTGAATGGTCGCTAAAAAAGGGCACAAGCGACACCCACACGTAGAGGATATCTCAGATTAAGGCTAAACCAAATATAGCGTTTTTACTTATTATACATACCCTCCACATTAGTTATAACGGTGTATTAAGTTTGCTATTCCGCTTGCAACAACCAGAAAAAAGGAGTCAGAGGCCCTAAAAAGTATATATATATTCTTGATCAGCATAAAAAACTGGGTCAATCTAACGTACGTCCATTGCAGAAATGCTCTCGATCGTAAATTTTGATGACAAACTTTTCCATATACTCTACGTAATGCATCGCCATTTGGGAAAAATTGACCAAGAGCCACGGCCATAATCAACAGATATCTCTCATAGCGAATAAAATGTACTTATATATTTGAAATTTAGTACACAACAATATTACTCCGTGTATTAATGTACTAAAAATAAGTATGACAGAGATTAATAGGCGTGCCCACAATGTACACAAAAACCTATTTGGCATAGACTCCGAATTGCTAGTTGATCGTTATTAGAGGACGCAATAATACACCTGTCACCCTTGTATGCAGATATGGGGGTACTTAATATTTGGCGTAAGCCAAATTGACTTTTTAATTGTTATCTCTTTTGGATACACCCATATACATCAGCTATTTAACAATCAATAACAATTGATGACATATATTGGTTTTAAAAAAGTACTAGTGAGTTTTATTATCGGTTGTATCTAATATGTAGGTGCACATACTAATGTTTCTCATTATACAGGTAAGACAAGGTATAAACCTGT
Source organism: Crataerina pallida (assembly GCA_949710015.1). Classification (NCBI taxonomy): domain Eukaryota; kingdom Metazoa; phylum Arthropoda; class Insecta; order Diptera; family Hippoboscidae; genus Crataerina; species Crataerina pallida. The sequence goes on from OX453291.1 coordinate 11,189,970, forward strand.
ACCTATATTAATGAACGTGAAATTCTAAATTGATTTGTATGTGTTAGTGCGACCGTTTGTGATAAATAATCTCCTTATAGTAAAAATTGAGATTAAACTTGACAGAAATATTGATAGTTCCTGCAGGTACTTATTGAAATTGAACAAGATTGGTCGTAGGGCCGATTTATTCAAAATTTTAATTTAACTTAATTATAACGTTTTCACTCCTTTAGCATTTATACATCTCGTTTCGGAACACTTGCCGATATAATGCTTCTTTCCAAATGGATTCTTACACCGTTTTGTCCAAATAGATTTTTTAAGAATGTGGTAAATGTCACCAGAGTTTTGTTTATCAAGGGCAGACACGCAGACACGCAGACAATGGTAATAAAGAAATTATATAATTTGTGGGCTTTTTTGAAACCGTCTTCTAGATGTACAAACGGTTTGACAAACTTAAGGTTGCAAATTCCTTTTTAATTGAACTGTTACGTATATATGTTATTTCGCACCAAATTTTTTCACATATAACATTGTCTTTCAAAACATTTTAACATAATCATCACTTATTTTTCTTCATTACTTTTGTGTGTTACACAACTACATTATATAATATATTACAAATTTCAAGTGAATGTTTTTGCGGTCTGTTATCGTTGCCTTGTCTCTTCACATATGTTGCGTTGCAACAGACAGTTGCTGTGTCCTTGACATCAACTTTTCTATTTAATCTGCCTGACATTTTATATAAGAATGTAGCTTTTATTATGCCCTGCACATAATGTAGGTGGTTTACTAAGTTTGTCCTTCCGTATACAGAAGGAGACGGCAGGGATCTCACAAAATATATATATTCTTCATCAGCATCAAAATGGAGTAAATTTATCGATGACCGTGTGTCAACGTTTAATTTGTAAAAGTCAGAAAAATTGAGATATTGATTTTAAATGCAGTACAGACACTCTTAGTCCATGTCGCTAGGTTTCTAGGTTTCTTTCTTTCATATAGATTTATCCTGTTGCTATTGTTGTGACTTCGATGTTGCCAGGTGCCCTCAATTTGCAGATTGATGCGTTTAATGCACCTTTAACCAGTTTTTGGATACACACCCTCCTTTACACCAAAGCTTATAATTGAGGTATTCTGCTTCAAAAAGAAGAATACAGCACAAATAAAAACATGAATATATTAACGCAGTTACATAAAATTCAACATTCAGTAAAAAAATTATAAATGGAATAATGTCTTATTTTTTTGTGCCTTATAAGCAATAATATCAGTGTTTGATCATCACACAGAAGATGTAATAAAACCGCTTTGAATAAAGTTTTTAAAGTCTTAAAAAACTCTTTTTTATCGTGAGCAAGTTCAGTGGTGCATTGTATACAGTAAAAATTTTATATGTTTGTTTAACACTTTCCAAGCATTCATATACGGCTTTGAGTACTGATTACTCATTATTAACATACATTACTATACCAATAAACAAGTTCATGTTCACAATGAGCAACATTATCAATACCATCACATATGTACGTGTTACGCAGACCATTTAATATAAGGTTTAAGAAAATTATGTAATTTAATGTTATTAAGAGGACGTATAAAAAATTCACACACCAATTTGACACTAATTTATGTACACTAAGTTTGCCAAGTAAAATGAAGCAACACGTATTATTTAGGAATTTAGCTTCATGTACAGTTATAAACTTAAACATACTTACAAATTTAAGGGGTTTCCTTATTATTAAATAACCCTTACTCAAGAGAATAAGGTTTAGTGGGTAGAACTTTGCCATTAGAAGAGATGATTAACTTTTCTCATCGAAATTAGCAACATAAAAATTTGCAGAGATTATTACTTTCATGTTCTATATATGCACTAAGATAGAAAGATGGAAGAAATTACATTCCCTCGAGGATTTGAAAAAAGGGTCCGCACACGTTACACGTCCGTAAAATTTTCGTAGTAAAGAGGAATTATAAAAAGATTTGGACAATTCCTTAATATATGTTCCAAATCCTCGTGAATATTTTTAAACATGTTTGTTGTACATTTTCAAAAAAAATGACTTGATTTGAACTACGGATAAAAAAAAAAAACCTACTCTATTATAAGAATTTTTTACTTTTTCACTTTTTATAAAAGTTATTTATTTTAATATATCTTATTTAGATATTAAGTTTCATAGAATACGATATTTATTTGGAAAAAAATTTTTATTTTGTTTAAATATCAGTAGAACCTAGACCTTCTTCTAATTATAAATTAAGTATAAGTAAATTGTTAAAGCAATACTCCAGGAATCAGGAATTTCATATTAATTCCCGTAGAGGTTGCGGCTTACATATACATTTACCATCAACAAATTCATTTCAGAAATAGGCCTTTGTACTTGACATATAATGTGCTTTGCTTTTCACTCCAATTATATTTTAATAATAATCATTTAAACTTTAGGCAATTCAATGGAAATAGTCTATTGTTATTCAGATTATAATGGTATCCGAGAAATTCATTATTTAGATAATTATAAAGACAATAATATATAGTCATGGATATTTGACTAGAGAACAAAACAATTGACGTTTTAACATTTAACCCTTCCGTTACTGAGCGTTTGCGTCAAAATGTGATCGCTGTGAACGGAGCGCATTACTGAGTAATTGACACTGAAGTACGGAATACTACAAAGTTACTAGAAGTCGTTTCTTGTTCTCTAAATTTTACAATGATATTTATTTATTAATTAATGATATTTTGTAATATATGAAATAAAATTATAAGTAGTATGAACGTATATTTACGCCCTTAATACCCGCTAGCCCACTTTTCCAGAGCTTCTTCTTATATATATATGCGCTCGTCGGAGCGAAAGGGTTAAGTGGAATTGTAAATATGAATGGTTTATCAATAATAGCTGTATTTAAATCGAGATCTATAAAAATCTTGGTTAATTTTTTTCGACTAACTAAAAACGACTAAGATTAGGTTGAGGTTCATTCTTTCATATAAGCAAATTGCTGTTTTTTCTAAAAACCAGCCTGTTTTAAATAATTTAAGAACTTTAGTCCATTTACGAAAAACTCTGCATTATTCTATTAATTGGGATAATTCTTTCCCAATCAACTCAGCTAATATATATCTAAAAATTTAGCAATGCTATCTGAATTTACATTTTATTGGTTATATCCAAAATATTAAGTTAACAGATACAATACGCATTTTTAATCTTCCAATCAAATTAATTTTCAAATGAATAAACCACTGAAAAAGTTTAAGGTTTCCATATTGCCTTGATGCACTTTTTTTCCGCATACTTCCATATATTTTATTTATTGAGTTTGATGGGTATATTGCTCACATTGAACCAACTTCAGAAAGCTAAAAAAATAAGCACGTGTAAGTGACAAGTCGAATAAAGAGTCGATTTAGACGCGTTCGTTCTAGTCGTGAAGTTTTCCTGAAGTAAACTTTTTGCAGTAGCGGAAATTTCGCATTAATCAAAAAACTACAAAAGAAAAGGGATCGAAAATTGACAGTACTTAGAGAGCTTCAGTGCATTCGTGGTTTACATGCCAGATTTTTCTCTAAAAAGTAAAAGTTAGTGTTTTTTAATTGATTATGGCGCGATAACAAAAAAAGAAAAACAAAGTGACAAACCTAAATGTACAATCATTTACTTATTGAATGTACATCTTCGATGTGCACAAGACATTAACTTAAGTAATAAATTTAACGCTTAATTGAATTGGGAATTATAATATTTATGAATATTTATTTATCTATTATATATTTATACGCTCTATGAGCAATTTACCAATGATGTTGTAAACCTTTTCAAATTCTAGAAGCAAACTTAATGTGAGAAACCACTCAAAGTACAATGACTAATAAAATTGCATTAACAAAAAGATATTGATTTTCTATTTCTTCAAATACGTGTTTTTAGTCACCTGCACCATATAAACTGAACAGGTGACTTGGACTTAATACGTCATAATAATTAGAATAATATTGACAACACAAAAATAAGTAACGAATGCCTCTGATCATTCGAGGGATCCCAACATATTCAATTAACAATTAATTTACTTATTATTTACAATGTACGAAGAGCAAAAGTTTGAGTTGAAAAGTAATAATTATTGTACCTACGTGTATATTGTACAGCAGTTTATTTTACTTACTTTGGCTGGACTATGCCAATCAACTCTAGTTATAGTTTATGTACTTGTTATTTTGTTTTACTTTATTACATTGTATTTTGGTTCGCTTGTAAAAATTTTATGAAAAAACATAATATATTAAAACTTGTTTTAGCCCTAATATTTACCACATTGTGCGTGCGCGCTTGCTCCTCAGCTTCTACGTAATAAGAGACTTCTTCTTCTAAGCATAATAATTTTGTATAAATTGGCCGTTGTCGTTGACCAAGAGTATCAGTTCCGATATTTACTTCGTCAACGACGCAGTAGTGGTTTACCTACAGAATTTCAATTTAAAAATATGGTTAGTTTTGAGTTCAATATTAATGAACTGTAATATATATATTAAAAAATTGTGCTTCTAAAATTCAAAGCAAAAAACAAAAATAAAAAAATATCTCTCCGCTGTAATAACAAAATTTATTTTTCTATATATAAATAGTATATGCAAATTTTAAATAAAATAAACACCACTGTTATATTTTATTTAGAAAATGTCAATAGCTGTGATTGCTTTTGCCATCTTAGCTTTAACCAGAGCGGATGTGAGTCATTTGACCAAGAAATACTTGCCACCCGTTCAACAAAGTTTTTCAGGCTCTCCTATTACTTATTCAAGTTCACAAGTTCAACCAGTTAATGAATACTTGCCACCAGTAAATCGCCCGAGTTCTACCACTACATTCACTCAATCTGGCTCTGGTGCAGTAGATACAACTTATAGTGCACCACCATTATCGGGACCTTCGTTCGTGTCTTATCCTAGTCACGCTTTACAACAAACTTACAGCTCGCCATCCACGGACTACTTGCCACCAGTTCAGCAAACATATTCAGTGCCTACTGTACAGACAACATTTACTGCTCCTGCTGTACAAGCGGCTACATCCTTCGGTTTCTCTGCTCCTGCTGGTAGTTTTGGTAATAATGATGCTGTTGGTACTCAATATTCATCCAATGGTGGTTACGTTTACAGAAAGTAATGATTTCAATAAATGTCTAAGTCGAAAAACAACGACGTTTTGTATATGAATTGTACGAAAAATTTATTCTTAGGGAAAAAATTTCAATAAAAAATCTGTATTAATTACCTGCTATTATGATTGCTTAAAATTGTGGCGTTTATTTTTTTAAACAACCATAAAATATAGTAAAAAAAACTTAAATAAATGAAGTAAATAACTTTTAAAAATAAAATGCACTAAAAAGTAAAAAAAAAATACTTATGTCTTTAAGAAGTGGCTACTTCTTCTTCTGCGAAGTAGTCGTTCCTGAATGTTTTATAGTCTTAATTTGAGGATTTGGAAATGGACGTGCATTTGGCATTGCCGAAAGTTTTTTTTCATTTATATATTTGTTAACAAAATAAAAAAATTATTGTACAAAAAATTTTTCTCAAATTGTAGAAAAATTGATTTTTTTTAAAGGAGCACTAGCAATATAAGCCATCGCCTCGCCTATGAAAATACATGTGTTATATATAACAAATGTGTTAAACATTACAATATAAATGTGTATGAATGTGTGACTTCAATTTACAACACGTGTATGATTAAATATAAATAAAATTTTAGCATGGCAACTTTAATATTTATATAGTATATTGCAATCATACAAAAAATTATATATTAATTATATTGTTCTTGTTGGGCGACTTAAGAATTTGTGTGACTGGTTCTTGTCCACAGATGGCATTTTTTCTTAACAGCAAAACATCACAGTTATCTAATAAGTGGCTTACACTTTAATTTGATATGCCACAGAGACGACATTGCCGAACACTATTGTTATCCAATAGATAACTGTGTGTATGTTCAATATGTCCCAATCATAATCTTATAAAAGGCTTTAAATTTTTAGTTTATATCTTTGGGGTAAGTTGGGGTAATGTTCTGCATAAGAATAAGTATCGGGTAACTCCTCGGCAGGCAAGTGCTTTTGTACAATATTAAAAAGATCTTTGTATGATAACGTAGGAAATACCACTAATGGAGACTTTCAAGCATCTTTGGCAGCGATGTCGGCACATTCATTTCCCAGAATGCCAACATAAGAAGGTACTCACATTAGTTTATTGGGATAACGAAATTACTTGTCTCTAATTTGTACCATTGGATTAGTGTCGTTATTAGGAGCAATATTACATTAAGAACTCAGAAATTACCTCTACGCTTCGAGGTTAAAATAATTGCACGATGAATACCAACAGCTTCAGCCAGAACAGAACAATAATCATCCATTTTATAACCCCATTCTATGAAAAAAGTTGGTTACAATGAAAATGTGTCAAAATGCTGAGGTGATCCTAGAATTAGAAGCGGTGAAATCTTTTTGTAGTTGTTATTTACCATTCAAAAAGTCCTGTGAATATTTCATTATTCAGCGTTGTTCTATTGGTGCAAGCGAACATTTCATTCAAATCATAAAGTGGACACTCCTACTTTCTGGAAATGGAACTTTTATCCCTTCTTAGTACGCATCTATAACGTAAAATCAATTATCCCCTTATCTCTGTATTTCAAAATTCTACCTAAGGCCGTTTTTATGAAAAGCATTCATAACTAGAAAAACACAAGAGCCCCCTAATAATGCTGATTGTTCTAGTACATCTAACAATATTGAAAGTATACCGGTTGAAATTCTGATTGCAGTGCCTGCTCGCCAAGCTATTTGTGTCCCGTTTGATTGTAGATACTACAATTGACATTTCGATTGTCTAATAAATACCTTTTAAAGCCGGACAACTCCTCCAACTTGCAGGATGTCCATGTAATTTACAATTAACACAATAAACGCTTGTTTTTTTTTTCATTTAAAAGTTGACATTCGCCCGGGGCATAGCTTTTATCACATCCTCGATTACGAGGATTCCATGATTTGGCGTTTGAGATAGATCGTTAACACTAGCAGTATTCTGTTAAAATTCGAATTCTCCCAGAATTGCAAATCTATTTTTACTGCAGGGATTTTTACAATGTGCATTAAGGCCTGACTAATCTACTTGGGCACTTTCTTCTGGAGGCCTTTCATTTGAAATGTTCTTCGATTTATCTTTTACTAAATTCCAATCGCGATTTTTGCCATTATCCATATCAATAGATGTAGATAAGTTTTCTCTTTCTTGTTGATCCGAATAGAAAGTCGCAGCCATCATAGCCTGATGCAGAGGAATCTTATTAGTATGCATAATGCAGAAGGAGGCGTCAGAGACCCTACGTGCATCTCTTAATATAAGCTTCATCGATATGCCAAAAATGGACGTAGTAGGATAGCAGACACGTCCACAATCAATAGAAATATTTATATCTGTCACAAAAATTGACCTATGAACTTGAAATATGCTGCACACATTTATTTATTTATTCCATCCATCGATGTGTCAAAAATTAGCATGGTCGGATAACAGACACGCGTACAATTTACAAAAAACCATATTCGCAATAAAACTAGACTACCAATCTGATACATAAGATATACACTATTAGAGGACGCAATATATATATATTCGCCACGCCCACCGTTATGGATGTGGAGGGTATTTAAGATTTGGCCAATGCCAAATTTAGTTTTCTTACTTGTTTTTTTCTTTTATATTAGTAAAGACGCAATTTAAAGTTTGTAAGCAAATCTACAATCTCTTGTTCCTTTTAAGCTGTTTAGTCTTTTATTGTCTGACTTCTGGAATTTCTCTAAATTTGAAAAAATTCAAAAAGCTTTCGTTTACTTAGGTTAACCTTCTACTTACGTCGTGTACTCTTAATAACAATACCTTAGAAAATGTTTCTGGTTTTAATGACTTAGGTGTTATTTAGTTTCAAAGCTTAGATACAATATCTATATGGAATCATCAGTTAATAGAGCTAAATTTATGCTTGGCTTTATAAAGAGGTGGTCACAGGAATTCAATTGTATTAACAAGGGTAATTACTAAATCGTTACTAAATGCCTGTTTGTTTCCCTTGTCAGACGTATACTTGAAGCTGTGGTGTGCCTTCCGAGTTACAGGGTTTACGTTGACCTTGTTGAGTCGGTTCAGAAAAAAATTTTACTGTTTGCCCTTCGTGGCTTGGGTTGGAATCCTGATTTAGTCTTACCACCGTATAAGGGTTATCAACTCTTTAAAAAACACGGGAGGTGTTAGGTGTTTCTTTCTTAGTAAAACTAATTAAAAGTGAAGTTGACTCCCCGTCCTTGTTAAGTCAAATTTCTCTTAATATTTCAACTCGTTTCTCGAGGCACTATGTACTATCAGCTTTATAATCAATTTCGCGTTATGTGTAAAATGCTAAATGATAATTATGTCCTCTTTGATTTGTCCAATTCAATTAGCAGTATAAAAACAATAGTTTTACGTAATTAATGCCAGATTGGCTGCATTTTTATTTTTGTAAGCATATACACATTCATGTGCATACACAATATGTGTGTGCATGTTTTTTAAAGTGTACTCGTATATTACCATATGCCAATGTGCTTTCCATGGTTCATTTAATATATTTTGTATATTGTATTAAAATATTGCTCTTAACTTAAATAGCTTATTTAATTTAAGTTGTTCATACTTTGTTAATTTCTAATTTTTATACTTTATTTATAAATTTTTTTTGTTTTGGTTTTTCCTTTTCTTGATTTTTTTGTTGTTTCTGTTGAGTAAATGTATAAAAGTTATTTTAAAAGGGAGGGAACTGCAAAAATTTATTATATAGTTAATAAATATATAGGAGTATATATTCATATAAGTTAAATTGAGTTTTATGCGACATTTAATATTATTAAAAACAAGGAAGAAAACTAAATTTGACTTAGGCCAAATCTTACATACTCTCCACATGTTCATGCAAACAATAGTCGTAACATGGTACATTATTCCGCCCTCTGAGCAGATTAAATTATTTTTACGCATAATTTTGCATTGACGCTTATTGGGAACATTTGACATACAATAGAGTTTAATTAATATACATTAACACACTTCATTTTGTTAAAGTTTGTAATGAGGCATGAAATTATAAATAAAACTATTGAACCATTTAAAAGCGCAAAAACAATAGCAAACACATGTTTTCAATTACAAAATATGCATACTCGTATAAATAAGTATATGTTTAATCAGAAGAAAAGAGCACACAACGTTTGCAAATTTGAATATTGGATCCAAATTTCATTATCATAAAGCATGGCCAATGATTAGCATATAAATAGGTGGTATGTTCATTATTGTATTAGTTGTATTAAATCGTTTCGACCAAGTTGAGTTGTAATAAACAGAAGGAAATGGTCAGTGCTGCTAATTAAAGAAGATAGCTTTACATAAATACAAAAACATTAATATAAAATATATACAACAATAATTTTACAAGGAAGAAAACGTCATCCTAAAGTTATGCTCTGATAAAAAAATATCAATAAAATAAATTTTTTGTGTTGTACAAAAACTATTTTCGTTTTTATATAATATCTAATATTCTATCTCATGAATGAAACAGTTATACTCAGAGGCGAAACAATTATTTAACTCTGCCTTGAATTGTTAAAAGATATTCATTGCCCTTTATATTTTTCGAAATTATAACATGTCATAGCAAAACATTCTTAAATTTGAAAGAAAATGGTCGACACGATTTTACAAAACTTTAATTCATTTATTTAGATTTCAAAAAGTAAAGAAAGTTGAACAAAATTAATTTTATGTACGCACGTACGCAGCTAATAATCTTCAATGTTTTTTTTTAATAATACGTGATGTTAACGAGCATATATTTCTGTTTCGGTAACAAAAGGCAGCCATCCCTGTCAAATCGGTCAAAATCGTTTAGTTGATTTTGATCAATTGATTTAACATCAAAATGGCTTAAATATAAGCAAGCAAAATTACCTTTGATATAATAACTGACGAAAATGTCCTCTAACTAAAACTTTATTTATTTGTTAGTAAAATTTAAGCTTTTATTATTTTTTAGTAAAATGTACATCTTCCTATATTCGCTTAGTAACTTGTAATTGCTACGACATTCTTGGTATGGAATACTTGCCATTCAGTCATGATCCCCACACTAATTCACATGTACAATTAGTTTTAGGGACAGAATCTAAGAATCATTATTTACTCCCCCCTGCTAAGAGTTATGCATCATTACCAAAATATATGGCTTCAACAGGTTCCTATTATTCGGGTCATGATGAAAGCCAATTGTACTCGACTTCTTCGGTAAATTGTAATCCAGGTTCCACATATAATCCTGAGTCTCTCGACTTCTGCTGTAGCATCTCATGGAATTTAGTAGTTTCGGATATTCTGGTTCATCATCGTATTCTTCTTTCAGTAAACTACATGCCGTTTACAAATCAAATTCAGAATCTACTTATGAGATACATGATATTGGAACAATTTATAGTAGCGTTTATTCGTCGCACAATGACTGCAGCGGCCCAGTTTTTTTTTTAGTAGTTATTATTCCGCAGGTGGTTATACTAATTCTGGCATATACTCTCCAAATTCTGACTCTACTACATATGGTGCCAATGGTGGTTACTTGTAAAAGTAAAAACAAATTTAGAAATAACAGAACTTATCATACTTATCCTTATTACATCCCTTCTGCAATAATAAAATTTTTATTATAATATTTATGTGTATTCTCGAAGAAAAAAGCTATCTATTGATTACTAAGAAGTTATAGCATTAAATTCGTATTTATATTATTATAGTGTTTGTTAAAAACTAAAAAATCAATTTCTCCGAGTCAAGGTTTCATGTTGTCAATATCAGCATCACTAAATGTTCTGATACGCATGCAGATGCGGTAAAGTTGACTAATAATAACAAAATGGAAGCAGTTTTTGTATAAAATTGATGAAAAATATGAAAACTCTTTGGATATTGAATTTAAATTACAAACAATAAATATTTATACAAATGTTTATCTTCAAGGTAAACTTTATTTGAATACCTAAAAAATATTCACACTTTTAATATCCATTTTTTAAGAGTAAGGTACCATTCAATATTACTCAGCTACTAGGAACGTTCACTCTCATATAGTAGAGTAGTTACATATGTACATAGCTTCTGTGCGCAGATTTCTCTTTATCTATCTATATATCTAGCACACCAACAATGAAAGAAAATCTATCTATCAGCCACACAAAATACGAAAGTTAGTACACATACAGAGTATAAGTTAAGCTCATCCATTTATGGGTGTGGTCGTATAACAAACACGCTTACATTGTACAAAACTGCATTTTTTGTTCAAAATTATTAAAAGGCGTGACATTATTTTCTTTATAGATATGTAAGGTATTTAACGACCATTAGGGGTGAAAGTTTATTACCGTAAGGTAAGGTAGTAAGGTTTTTTGTAAATTGATGTATTCAACAAAATATTTTTGAAAAATTTTATAAATTCCTGTGACTGGGAGATTTTTAAATAATATTAAATTAATAAATAAAAAACAAAAAAATTTTTTATTTGACTTAAGGCAAATCTTAAATACCTTTTATATAGAAATAGAAACATTGGGCGTAGTAGGTGATTGATTTTGAGTTGTAATAGTATTTGTATTATATATAAGCGTGTGTCTATTATCCTAGCACGCCCATTTTTGGCTCATCAATGCTTCATTGCTCAATTTTTAGAGAAGATTATTGATTGTGGGCATGCTTCTTGACTGATTTTGCCCATTTTAAACAGAGATCCGTGCGCAGGAACTATAAATGTGTATAAAAACTCAGCTCAATATCTCATAATTTATGACGGTGAGAATGCCAATAACAGACAAACATTGGGACACATAGAGACACATGTCTATATCAACTTAGTTTTTGATGCTTATTAGCATTATATATACTTTATAAGGTCTCTGACTCCTAATTCACGGTCTTGCAAATGGAATGACGAACTTAATGTATTTATATGTCTTATGTGGAGAGTACAATAACTATATAAACTACGAATATCTGTGCCAAATATCAGGTGAATATCTCAACTTTTATGATCGTGATCGTTTTTGATGCTGATCAAGAAATTACATACCTTTAAGATTCTCTATCGCCTCTTTCTGTTAGTTGCAAACTTGATGACTAAGGTAGTATACCCCTCATCTTATGTGGAGGGTATAATAATAATAATAATAAGAAATAATTAACATAATCTTAATATATATGCTGAATATATACATATAATAACAAACCACTTTAAAAAACCAAAAATTTAACTGATGTATATTTGAAAATCAACTTACTTTATAATGGACGCAAATAGAAACAAGTTATGTTTACGAATTGATGTACCGGATATTCGAGTATTTCTCTTTATATAATTATTTGGTAGAATGAGTATATAACGTATAAATATTGAACAAATTTGCTAATGAAGTTAATGTTATTAGTGCAATTGTCTGTTAATACGAAAAAATGGTTAGTCAATAAATAGCATTTAAAAAATACAGTTTTATTTCCTCTATTCATCAGAAGAACCCATTCATTACTTAATAATCCTTTTTCTACCCTTCACCGGGAGTTCCCTTTGTCATTACTTTTATAAACCTGGAAAGAAGAATCAGAGACCTGCAGAGATTCTTGTTCTCCATCAAATTACAAATCGATTTCTCTCCGCCCATGTGAAAAATATCATTAAGGGCCTGCCCACAATTATAAGTTTTATTTTAATGACAACACCTATATAAATTTTTTTCAATGTTTAATTGCAGAAATTCTTAACTCTTTTTTTGTTCGCTTGTGTGGTTTTAGCTGCGGCCGACGTTAGCCACTTGTTGAATGATCATCATCATCATAATGAGCAACATCCCGATCATCACATATATTCGACTCAGAAGCATCATTATAACACTCACGGTCACTCGCATCAATCACACTATGGCTCGGCTCAATCTACTCATCATCACCAGGAACATCACTCAAAACACTATGAGCACGAACATTATTAAAGTTCCGGAACCTGTATTACATTTGTAAATAATTTACTTTGGAAAATGTTTGCTTATGAAAAATAAATAAAAAATATAAATGGAAAATGTGTAAAATGTCAATTTGTATAAAAATATTTTAATAAGTTTTCTTAACTTTCGCAATATCCAAATTTTTTTCTTTACCATAATTCGAGTCATATCGGCAACATCGTTCACTTTAAGTAGTTCTGATTTCTCATTTATGTTGGTAGTTACTATATTGCCGTGTTTATTATAATGATGATCTGCTAGCTTTGCATATGTATTATCAGTAATAAAATAATGCATCAAACGTATTCTTACCATATCTTTCAATACCACATCTGAAGGTTCGAGGTTTATTAACACTTCATTTTTGGTTTTATATACCGCTTTAACGTCATTGCAAATACAAGAAAAGATACAAAATCACCGGTTTACAAATTACAGATTTATTTAATTCTAATTATTATTCAATTGAACGTTTCTTATTCCGTCCGGGTCACATTATTAACTAACTCTCTTTCTTTAACTTCTCCTTTATTCTTCATTTTCTGTCTTGTCCGTCAGAGTTGTATTTTATTCTCCGTGTTGCTTTATTGTTTTTGCATCATTTTACTGCACTAGTTTACAGTCGGCCGTTTCTGACATTAGGGTCGTCCTCGCTTACAATTTCTGGCGGAAGAGTACACCATGGTTTCATCTTATCTGACGCGTAAATGGATGTATAATGTCGTTGATTCCGATTCGAACCTGGTATATCTTAAACCGCGTAACGATCATTACCGACTGATTTTATAACAATAAAAGGACCTTTATATTTAGGCTCTAGTTTCCTAGAAGTACCCGTACTATATGGTTCGTTTTCTACCAATACCATATCTCCTGGTTTATATTGAGTTGGCTGTTTCCGTCTTGCGTCAAATCGTTTTTTAGCATATGCACGATATGTGTCAATTCTCGTCACAGCTTCCTCTCGCATACGATCTAATTCGCTGCTTGATACGGTTGTTGGTTTGTGTAAGGCTAATATCAGCTTGTTACCAAGGATATCACGTGGCTTATATCCGAAAAGAAGTTCATGTGGTTTTCGTCCAGTTGTTTGATTTTTGGAAGCGTTTATAGTCCACTGGATCGTACGCAATTTCTCTTTCACTCAACGTTTCGATGACCTGTTTTGTTGCTATGCTTTTTACTGGTCGGACAAAAGTGTATTTGGTAAAGATGTCAACTATTACTACAATGTGTTCATTTCGTTTCGTACTTTTTGGAAAAGAGCCCAAGTGGTCAATATGTAGTGTGTGGAACAGTACGGGTTGTATATCATCGTAATGGTATGTTCCCTCTTGTTGACCTCCTTGCTTTTTGTGATAGGCACAATCTACGCACGCGTTTATATAGGACTTTACAACGTTTCGCATTTTAGGAAACCAAAAATGCCTTTTAATCGCATCGATTGTTTTGTCGACACCTATGTATCGCATCATCGTGCAAACTCTCTATAACCTTTCAACGTAAAGATTTTGGTACCACCCATAATAGTTTATCGCCACACTTTCGGAAGAGTCTCTCATCTCTTATTTCATAGTCCTTACATAAGTGTTTGTCATTTGCGTTAACTTTTTGCAAGATTTCTTGTATATTCTCGTCTTGTTACTGCATGGTATACAGCCAATCATCTTCATGAATTGTTGTCTTTGCTATTTTCAAAAATGCGGTATCCGGAGTTTATGCGTCCTCTACTGGATGTCGGCTTAAAGCATCGGCATGTTCCATTTGGTTTCCGGCTTGATGCTGTACATCAATATCGAAATCTTGAATGCGAAGCCACCATCTGGCTATTCGAGGTATTAAACCTTTTTTTTTCATTGTGGTCTTGAGAGCATTACAATCCGTAACTACTGTTATATTGTTTCCGTAAATATAATATTTGAACCTTTCTAGCGCTTCAACAACAGCTATCTATTTTGTAGCTATGGAACTTTTTTTCGCCATTGGTAGTACAACGATTGTAATAAGCGATAGGTTTCCAGTCATCAGTTTCGCGTTGTAGCAAGACGCCAGCTAAACCTACAACGCTAGCATCTATGGGTAACTGATGTTCCCCGTCAACACGATATCCTGCCTTTACCGGGGGTGTCGTAAGTCTTGATTTGCGTTCCAAAAACGCTTTATCGTGCCGCTCCTTCGAACAGTGCATCTTTCTTTAACAGGTTACGTAATGGTTCGGAAATAACAGCATAACTGGGCACAAACTTGCGAAAATAACCGCTTAATTCCAGGAATTACCGAACCTCAGTGATATTCTTTGGAACCGGAAAGTTAGCTATTGTTTTCGTTTTTATTTTACCTGGACTTATACCTTCATAACTTATTTGATGTCCCAAAAATTGAATTGATCGTTTTAAAAACTCACATTTTCGTATATTTAACGTGAGATAACTTTCTTGTAACGCACCAAATACTCTTTCTAGCTTCTCCAGCATTTCTGGTATAGTCATATTACCAACCAAAATGTCATCCATATAATGAAATATGTCGCCAGGATACGTTTTGTTCACAAGAGCACCCATCAATCGTTGAAATACGGATGGAGCATTCTTTAAACTAAGTGGCATTCTCTTGAATTCAAATAATACATCGGGAGTAATAAAAGCTGTAAATTTACGACTGTCTTTGGCGATGGGAACTTGATAGTACCCACTATTCATATCGAGAACACAAAAGTGTTGATTTAGGCGCCGATAATCTATACATAACCTGTCGCGCCCATCTTTCTTTTTCACCAATACAATGGGACTTGCGTATTCGGACTGTGATTGAACTACAATGTCATTATCGAGTAATTCCTGAATGATTTCGTTGACAATCTTCTTTTTTGGTTCTGGAATACGGTACGGCTTTAACGCAATAGGTTGCGTATTTGTAAGAGACATTTGCATTTCAATCAAATTACTCAAACCGATTTATGACTCTTTAGCAAACACCGAACTTACGACTCTTTAGCAAACACTTTTCAATATATATTTACAAGATCAACTAGTTCCGACTTATACCCTGAGTCTTCAACATACAGATCAGATTCATTTATTAAATTTGTTTGCATAATATTCACATTTTTCTCGAATAACAGAGTACCTTTTTTCACGTTGCCTTTCTTTTAAATATCTCTTCTCCAATAAAAATATCTGCACTTAACATTTCGTTATTTACAACATAGAGATCAATCTCTAGTTCTAAGTTATCAATTTTCATGAGTACGTTCACCTTCTGGCACATCACATATGTTCCACCACAAATTCCTGTTATACGTTCCATACATTTCGTACGTTTAACTCCAATTTTGTCCGCTACAGACTCTCGCATTATATTAATTTCGCTTCCGGTATACACGAAAACATTGTATGTGTTACCATATATTTGAACTAATTTATTGGAAATGCCATCATTATTTACACGATTAATTATTCTCACGTTTACCTTTCCGCAATTTTGGAGTTGATTCTGGCCGTGAACTTTGTTACAATTTTTACATCGAGGTCGGCGTTGTGGTAACATACACTTCGACGAGATGTGCCCAAACTGATTACAATTATAGCACTTAATTTTTGTATTTCCGTTTTTATCTGCATTTTCGATTTTATCTTTCATATCTTCGTGTATTCGTTTTTCTTTGTTATCGCTTTTATTGTCTTTAGTAATCATCTGTTGTGGAATATTGCTTAAAAATTCTTCCACCGTTTGTCGTAATTCTTTTATCGTTTTAAAACGTGTAGCAGCAATCGGCATTTGCAGTTCGTTATGTTTTAGTCCTTCTCTTGTATACTTGATAACAGAAGTTTCGCTCATTCTATAACGTTTGCCTAGTGCACTCATCCTAAAGCAATAATCAATTATATTTCCATTGGGTTTGCTTACCATCTTAAAATGTACATTCGCCTCGTCGAGCGAGAGCCAAATTCATTTTTTAACGCCTGTGATTCCATTTATCATAACACTCATGGGTTTCTTCCAACCACATCTTAGCTGCGCCTTTTAATTTACCGTACAATGCTATTATAACACATTTATCGTCCCAGTTGTATGCCCCTATCGATTAATGCATCGAGCACTTTACTATAGCCATTAAAAAGTAGGAGTCATAATATACGATTGTGTTATTCTGCACAACACATTACAAAAAACAAGGTTACATGTGAGGAAGAGGTGTTAGATGATGAAAATGTCTCCAGCGATGTGATCATAGACAGCCAATTGGCTAACTTTTACAGAGAAGGCAGGCGTACCCGGAAAAATTATATAAACTCGTTGTAAATGTAAATTTTTTGAAATAAGCAATAAATTAATGTTTTTATTAATAATAATTAATAATAATTCACAAACAAAATTAAAAAAAAACTCAGTTTGGCCAACAATTTAGCGCTTTTCTGTTAATTTTATAATCGCATCCGTTAATTTACTCATGTCCTCTCTAAGTCCTTTTAAAACGTGCCGTAAGCAATTTTGCCCATTTTAAGTAGCGATCTGCGTGCAAAAACTAAAAGTTTATGTACAAAACCTCAGCTCAATGTCTCAAAATTTACGCCCGTGAGAATGCCAACAACAGACAAACATACGGACACACGGACATACATGGCTAAAGCGACTCAGTTTTTGACGCCGATCAAGAATATATATACTTTATAGGGTCTCTGACGCCTCCTGTGCTGGTCTGTAATAGCCTATAACACAGCCTGAAACTGCTACTCTAGTCGTTACGCCCCAGTCAAGATCGTTGTCACAAACAGCCACACAAGATAAAATAAAAATTAGAGTAGCAAAATGGGGATTGGAATTTGATGGCAACAACGGCAATGTATCTGTAGAAGATTTCATTTTTAGACTGGAAAATTTGCGTAGTAATTATGATATACCATGCATGGCCTGAAGATTTACGCAATCTCCACATGTTGGTGACGGGTACTGGTTATATTTGCGAACGCACACCGTATAAGGTGAAATGATCTAAAATCCGCTTTACTTACACAATATAGATCCAGCCGTTCAAGTTTTGAAATAATGAGAGACATGGTACAGCATATGAAGAAGACAGACAAAATATATTTGGTAAACATGAAAGTAATAAAAGGTTTTCAGATCAAATTAGCAGAAAAAGCGTGAATGCAAAGCAATGTGCGAAACAATTAAACATATGTTATACACAAACGATCTACGAGACTATGCAGCCATAGAAATTGAAGAAATGCCAATGGCAGGATTACTTGATAGCGGAGCATCGGTGAGCCTAATAGGGAAGGGTTTCCGCGAATGTATTAAAAATGTGACGTATGTATCATTTTGAAAATTTTGAATATACAAGTAGGTATAAAAAATAAAATTTTTTATTTTTCAAAGAAAAAAATTAAAAGTGGTACAAAAACAAGTGAAAAATTATAGTCGGTTAATCCCAACCATCAAATACCCTACACCACTTGATATATTATTCAATTTAATTTTTTTCTTTGATAAATGATCTTTTTATACTACTTTTAATTTTTTTCTTTGAGGAATAAAAAATTTTATAATACCTTACTTTTTCTATATCGATTTGTATTTTGAAAAATTTCAAAATGATACATATGTCAGAATTTTTTTTTTGGTTGTTTATGAAATAAAAAAAATATATAGGGATTGGTTTTAAAAATGGTCCGATCCGATCCATTTTCAAAGGGGTTTCCCTTGGGCCAATACACCAAAATTCATTGAAATATCTCAAAAAATAATAGGACCTTCTATGAGAGGGGGTTCTAAAAATGGTACAATCCGGTCCATTTTCAATAGGGTTCCTCTTTGTGCCAATACATATCCTTGTACCAAATTTCATCGAAATATCTCAAAAAATCGATTGTAGCTTGCGCACAAATTTAGATGGACACACGGACAGAAGGACATGTTTAAATCTATTCAGATTTTGATTCTAAATGGATCGGTATAACTGAAGGTGGGTGTGGCAATTGACGTTTAGGAGTTACAAACATCCGCACATACCTAATATACCCTTTTCCATAGGGTGGTGCAGGTTATAAAAAGTTCAATTGCCTTCGGCCAATCCTTAAACATCTACCACATCAGGTACATTATTACACCTTAAAATAGTGTATGTATTACATATGAACTTCTAGGTCGACTTTACGCCCGAGAATAGATTTTAAACTCAATCTTCATACTGATCACAATTATATAAAAAATAAACGAGTGCTTAACTACATTGGTTTTATGTACGTAACGGGTTTGTATATTTTCGAAATGATTCAAAAGCGATGATGTATTTATTGTTATGAAGATTTCACGAAAAATTTCAATTACATTTTTACAGTTGATGTTGAACGTATATTGAGTGAATATATGATAATGTGGTTAATGTTTTTGCAGCAAAATGGAATTATTTTACGAAACTACTTAAAACTAAAATAGAGTGTATAATCGACAGACTCTCATTTAATCGGCATTGTTCTCTTTACCGGCTGAACTTTTATCATCATCTGTGTTGGGCGTGTGCCATGTGAGCCGCTCTTCATAAAATTGTATAACGACTTGAGGGCACCTTACGTTTGCCTGCTTAGCTGGGACTAGATCCGCCTCATCGCTACCTTTCCATTTCATTAAAAACATAAGTTCACCTGCGGAATCAGTGGCTCCCAAAATCTTAGACGGTTCTAAACCACGATCGAAGCCCATTGTCTTGCGAGTATCTCTTTCATCTTCAGCAGCTTTTCGTTTAGCCTTTGCTTCATTATTTGGCGCGGCAGATGGACGCTTTTTAGCTTCTGTAACAATAAGTATAATACAACATCATTTACAATGTATAGTATCTACTACTTACCTTTTTTATTTTTTAGAGACTCCTCGAAGGCAGCTATTAAATCGGGACAATCAAGATTTTCTACCGGTTCCCAAGTATTTTCACTTCGTGGATAACCTTTCCACTTTAAAAGGTATTCCACCTAAATAGATCCTTACCATTACAAAATTTATGCTCCATACATACAAGATTCATTTTATTACCTTCCCATTCATAATACGTTTATCTTCAATTCGCTCTACGGAGAATTCGACGGCTTCTTCAGCTTCAGTGTCCATTGCTTTCTCCTTGTACTATTAAAAATGCTTTCAATAAGAAATTCTTTAAAGATCTCAGACTTTTTCTGCAATGATTTCTTTATGGTCAGAAACAAATTTTATTTATATGCGTCCTTTGCTTTGTAAAAGAATTTTTAGGAAATTGCCATTTTTATCCGTACTCTTTTGTGTAGAGTTGCCAAGTTCCAGCGTAATTAATAATTTATAATACGCATAACATATCAAAGCCCTGTCTAATTGCTAAACATAATCCCTGCATATGTATATAATATATATATTTGAACTCACGGCAGTAATGCAGGCATTTAGACTAATTTAAACTAAGTTATATTAGTACTAGTTTAAATAACTAAACTACTATTTCGTTTGTAGTGTTATATCCATCTCTTTTTTCCCTTCCTAAAAAAGACCGCTTTCTTATCATCCGACCAACACATACAGCTTACAAATTATTCTTTAAACATTTCTAATAAAACCTGTGTAATAATTTGGGCAAAACGTCAGCAGATATTTATAATTTTTATGTAAGCTAATAAGAACACAATAAAAACATTAATTTTATCAGTCGAAATTATTGTTAAAAATTCTAACCAATTAATTGTACAATATAAGTAATGAAAATATAATGCTTGCAGACAATATCCATTTATATCTTTGACATAACCTCAATGTGCCTTTTCCAATTTTTTCAGATACAAAAATCGTGAAATTAAGTTTGTCTAACATGTCGCGTTTCTTTGCAACTGGTTCTGACTCCGAGTCTGAGTCCGGGGAGGAGGAAGTTCAAGTACCAACCCATGGAAAAGCAGCCGCATATGTGCGTAATGTAATTGAATGTATTAATATTTCATTTAATGTTCTTTTTTTCATTAAAAAGCAATTTAGTGATGAGGAAGAGGAAGTAAAACGTATTGTTCGTTCAACTAAGGAAAAACGTTATGAAAATGTAACTGCTTTTATTAAAAATATACGTAATCATAAAAAAATTAAAGACATGTCGAGCATATTATCCAGTTTTGAAGATCTTTGCCGTGCATACCAAAAAGCGCTTCCAGTAATAACGAAGGAGGAAAATGGCGTTACGCCTCGTTTTTACATACGTTGTTTGGCGGAATTGGAAGATTTTATTAATGATGTATGGGAAGATCGAGAAGGTCGCAAGAATATGTCGAAAAATAATTTTAAATCTTTGGGCACTTTACGTCAGAAGGTGCGTAAGTACATCAAAGATTTTGAAGACGAATTGGCCAGATTTCGAGAGAATCCCGATCAAGAAAGCGATGCAGAAGAGGATGAAGCAGTGACTTATGATTCTGAAAATGAACGATATGATCATGCTGTGGATGATGTTGTGCGTGATGTGAGACAACCAGCTAGTGAACAAAAGTCAATTAAAGTTCCTTCCACCAAACAATATCAAGATCAAGAGGATTCTGATGATTCAATCGATTGGGGTTCTGATTCGGAATCAGAATCTGAATCATCTGATGATGATAATCAATACATGAACATTCGAGACAGATTTTTAAAACGTCCCACGACTGGAAAAGAGGAGAAAAATGAGGAACGTGAAGAACGCAAAAAAGAGAAGCGGGCAAAGGAGGCGAAAACTCGCCGCAAACGCGCCGAAGAAGATGCTGATCAATACGGTGAATGGGAGATAGTTTCAAAAGGCCCCACCATTGAAAAACCAGAAATGTTCGAAAAAGACGCTGAAATAGACGTCCCCCTTGTACTTTCGAAATTAAGTGAAATAATGTCAGCTCGTGGCAAAAAACGCACTGATCGTCGAATGCAAATCGAGTTGTTGTACGAATTGCTTGATATTGCGGAGAAGCATTCTTTATGTGCAGCCGTTTCTATTAAAATTCACTTTAGCATAATCTCCGCTATATTTGACTATAATCAAAAAATATCGGAGCCGATGAAATTAGAACATTGGGCTAAACTTCTGGATGTAATCCAAGTCATGATGAAACTATTAATAGGAAATGACGACGTTCATATGAGTGAGGATGTGTCCGAAGAAAATGAAGAATTTATTAAGCCCAATTACCGTATACGTGGCTGTCCATTGGCCGCTGTTGAGCGTTTGGACGATGAATTTACGAAACTTCTCAAAGAGTGCGATCCCCACTCTAACGATTATGTGGTACGTCTTAAGGATGAAGTCACTGTGACACGCATAATTGAGAGTGTTCTGCACTACTTTGAACGTGTTGGCAATAATAATGAGCGCTGTCGCATTTATTTACGTAAAATTGAACATCTCTACTATAAATTTGACCCGGATGTTTTGAAACGCAAGCGTGGAGAAATACCGTCAAATTCGGTGACCTCCGTTGAGGTTATGGATCGTTTATGTAAATTTATATACGCCAAAGATGATACAGACCGTATACGTACGCGTGCCATTTTAGCTCATATATACCATCATGCTTTGCATGATAATTGGTTCCAAGCTCGAGATTTGGTGTTAATGTCTCATTTACAAGATAATATCGATGCGGCAGATCCTTCTACCCGTATTTTATACAATCGAATGATGGCAAACTTGGGATTGTGTGCATTTCGTCAGGAGAATATCAAAGATGCTCATCATTGTTTAGTTGATTTGATGGTTACGGCCAAGCCCAAAGAATTACTGGCACAAGGTTTACTGCCTCAGCGTCAACACGAACGTTCTCCTGAGCAGGAAAAAATTGAAAAGCAACGTCAAATGCCTTTCCATATGCATATTAATCTTGAGTTATTGGAATGCGTTTATCTAGTATCGGCTATGCTCATAGAGATTCCTTATATAGCTGCCCATGAGTTTGATGCTCGCCGCCGTATGATTAGTAAAACCTTTTATCAACAGCTCCGCTCTTCGGAACGCCAGTCTCTGGTGGGGCCACCGGAATCTATGCGTGAACACGTTGTTGCAGCAGCCAAAGCTATGCGTTGCGGAAATTGGCAGGCATGTGTTAATTATATTGTTAACAAAAAAATGAACACCAAGGTGTGGGATCTCTTCTATGAGTCAGATCGTGTTCGGGAAATGTTGTCAAAATTTATTAAGGAAGAGTCATTACGTACATATCTCTTCACCTACTCGAATGTTTATACGTCTTTAAGTATACCTTCTCTGGCTGAAATGTATGAACTACCAGTTCAAAAAGTTCACTCCCTAATTAGTAAGATGATAATAAACGAGGAGTTGATGGCTAGCTTAGATGATCCAACCGAAACTGTTGTCATGCATCGTTCAGAACCATCTCGGCTTCAGGCCCTGGCTATGCAATTTGTAGACAAGGTAACAAATTTGGTAGATGTTAACGAAAAGATATTTGACATGAAGCAAGGCAATTTCTTTCAACGCGGAAATATGGGCAATCGCGACCGCGGTTATAATCGTAATCAAAATAGTCAAGGTGGGGGCAACTGGAACAATCAACGTCGCGATAATCGGAATCAGCGCAACCGTAACCAACGTGGTCAGCATCATCATCACAAACAACAACAGCAGCAACAAAATCAACTTCTTGAGCAACCAATACAACAAATAGTTGAAGAGGAGTAAAGCTCGTAATTGGCAAATAATTCGTGTTCACATGCTCCCGATTCGAATACAAACATACCTTACACAAAAACAAATATTTGAATTACATTTGAATCGGGAGCATATAATATTTTTGAAGTATGGTATACTCTCTGTCTTTGTCTCTTAATTTAGTTATGTTGCCTAAAACTAAGTAAAATAATATAAAAATTCTTTCTATTATTATTATTAAAATATCCTAAAAAAAATAGCTAATGACGAAACGGTTTATGAAACGTTCATAATCTTTAGTTAGTCCTCAATATTACTCAAGTGAGTCTCTGCATTCATTAAATTCTTGCACTTGTTATACCCCAAACTTTTATATCCTCCTTTAAAAGAGTAAAGCCAAGTCATAAAGAAGGCATTTACAATTAATGTATTGTGCTCTCCAAGGGTGCCAGATATTGCCAGAATTACTATTATAATGGAAATATTCTCAAGTAATTTAGCATGCACATTTTGTATGTGTCTATCTGCAACCCAGCCTAGGCGGATTGCCGCACGCACATGTTTGTAACTCCTAAACGGCAAATGCCACATCCTTCAATTATACCAATCGATTCAGAATCAAAATCTGGATCGATTTAATCATGTCCATCTATCTATCTAAATATGTGCGTTAGTTACAGGTCGCATTGTTTGAGATATTTCGATGAAATTTGATGCAAAAACATGTATTGACCCAAGGGAAAAGTCTTTTGAAAATGGACCGGGTCGAACCATTTTCAGAACCAATTGCCAATAATTTTTTTTATTTCATAAACGAACAAAAAATAAAACAAGTGAAAATATTTTAATCGGTCAAGCCCGACCATTAAATACCCTACACCACTTAATATATTATTCAATTTATTTTTCTCTTTGAAAAAGTAGGGTGTAATGAAAATTTTTATTTTTCTATACTTGTATTTTTAAAAATTTCAAAATGATACATTTCAGAAAATTTTTTTATCTTTTGTTTGATTAATGAAATAAAAAAAAATTATATGGGGATGGGTTCTAAAAATGATCCGATCCTATCCATTTCAAAAGGTTTAATTTTTGGGCCAATACATATCTATGTACCAAATTATCGAAATATCTCAAAAAATAATAGGACCTCATATGGGAAGGGGTTCTAAAAATAGTCCAATGCGGTCCATTTTCAACAGAGTTCCTCTTTGGGCCAATATATGTTCTTTTACCAAATGTCATCAATATATCTCAAAAAATGCGACCTGTAGCTTGCGCACAAATTTAGACGGAAAAGCGGACATGGTTAAATCGATTCAGATTTTGATTCTGAATCAATCGGTATAACTGGAGGTGGGTGTGGCATTTGCCGTTTAGGAGTTACAAACACCTGCACAAACTCAATATACCCTTTTTCACAGGGTGGTGCAGGGTATAAAAAAAATTCTGACATGTATCATTTTGAAATTTTTGAAAATACAAGTACGTATAGAAAAGACAGGGTATAATAAAACTTTTTATTTATCCAAAAAAAAAATTAAATTGAATAATATATCAAGAGGTGTAGGGAATTTAAGGGCCGGGCTTGACCGACTATAATATTTTTACTTGTTTTTAAATAGGGGGCGTGTTTGTTTCTCGACTACGCCTATTATTGGAATGTCCATGAAATAATAATTACAAATATGTGTTACAAATTCCAACTTTATAGGTGAATTTTTGTGGTAGATAAATAGATTCTTATCGATTGAGAGCGTGTCTTTTTTGTTCCATGCCCATTTTTGACACAATCTGAGTGGAGAAACTATATATATATGTACCAAGTTCTAAATTCATAGCTTAATTTTTGTAAGAGATACACATTGTCCATTGTGGGCGTGGCTTTTAACCGATTTTACTGATTTACGTGCAGAAACTAAGAGTGTTCGTACAAAATTTCAGCTCAATATATCAAAATTTACGACGGTGAGAATGTCAACAACGATCTACAACTGGACACACTCATATACATATCTAGATTCACTTAGTTCTTGATGCTGACCTTGAATACTGATCAAGAATATATATACTTTGTAGGGTCCCTGACGTCTCTTTCTAGGGTTGGAAAATAGGATAACAAAGTAGCATACCCGCCATTTTAAGTGAAGGGTATAAAAAGTTATATTTGGCTTATACCAATTTTTGAAAACTCCTTTTAATTATTAGAATAAAATTAATCTTATAAATTATGAGAATGGTCTTAAAGCATTTTTTATGTGAAATATTGAACTAATGTTATTTTCCCAGTCTAACCCAAAAAAGAAAAATTACTTCGTTTTTTAAAAAATTTTCTGGTGGGTGTTCCTTACATGTTCCTCCAAAAGTAAAAACCGTTATAGATCGTTTTTACTTTTGGAGGAACATGTAAGGTCCTTTAAAAAATGTTTGTGCGAACTTTCATAAAAAACTGATCCTTCTTTAGTTATCATATAATTATGCCGGAAGAATATTTAACTCAAATTCGGAATTTGATTTCCATCAAGCAGATTTTTGGATACTCTGACGCCTTTAAATGGGTGTTGCAAACGGGAAAATAAACTCAATATTTTGCCATATTATGTAGAGGCTGTAAAAACTCATTGGTTATAGTGAAAGTACCCATTTGTACATTAGGTAACATTGTGCATTTGATATATTTCTTAATATTACAATTTAAAACTAATTACATTGAGCTATAGAAATTGTACATACATACGCTAACCATTTGGCCTAATTAAGTATTCTAGATACTAGAACTATGTTGCTATATAAAATATCATCACTTCGAAGACGCGTTGGAACAGCATTTAGGCTGATTTGATTAAATGATTACGACGCTCGAAAATTTGATTAGTATTTGATAATAATTCTATTTTGGCGCTGGTGGATGTAGTTCCGGATTGAATATCTCCACCCTTGTGATTTTCCAATTGTGACAGGCATTCTCGTAACGCTACCAAAAATTCATCGACATTCTGATGATTAAAGCACATAGGTGGTTTAAGTTTGATAACGTTATTGTTTGGACCATCTGATGATATCAACACGTGATGGAATTGTTTCATGCGATTAACCACCCAATTGGTGGACTTTGTATCTGATTCACGTCTTTCGCGATCTTTTACAAGCTCAATACCTACAAATAGACCAGCACCACGTACATCGCCCACAATACAAAAATCTCTTTTCAACTCATGACACTTCTTAAGTAAGTAATCACCAACAATTCGAGCATTCTCCTGTAAATCTTCTTCATCTATGACGCGCATCACAGCATTGGCTATCGCACATGACACTGGATTGCCGCCATAAGTGTTAAAGTAAGATATACCAGTGTTATAGAAGGCATTGGCTATTTCTGCAGTAGTGACCACAGCTCCAACGGGGTGGCCGTTACCCATTGGTTTAGCCACAGTGACAATGTCGGGCACCACATTTTGTAATTCAAATGCCCAATAATGTGTACCCACACGACCAAAACCTACTTGCACTTCATCCATTATGCAAAGACCACCAGCCTCGCGAACCGCTTTAAATACCAATTCGAAGTAACCTTTTGGTGGAATAATCTGACCACCACAGCTTTGTAGAGACTCAGCAATAAAAGCGGCCACACCTTTTCCTTGAGACGTCAAAGTCTCGCAGATATCTTTCACAGGTTTAGAATAAACGTCAGCCATGTTGCAACCGCGATACTGATCGTCTTTGAACACACCACCATAGATATCTGGACAAGGAGCCACATGAACATAATCACGTTTGACATCACCACCTGGTTGATTAAATTTGTAAGGTGATATTTCCATAACAGATGTTAAATGACCATGGTAAGCGCTTTATTAGTGAGAGAATAAAAGTTTACTCTTTTAATATTATTAAAATTACTGCGTACTCACTGATTTAAAGTGATGACATCGATATGCTTTGTATAATTACGAGCCAAACGAAGGGCCAAGTCATTTGCCTCTGAACCTGAATTGACAAAAAAGCAAACGGAGAGGGGGTACGGCATTTTGCCGGTCAATGTCTTGGCACACTGCACCAATTCATCATGCAAGAAACGATTATTGGTAGATATCATTGCCATTTGAAGGGCACCCGCCTTGACCACCTGTGGATGGCAATGGCCAACTAAAAGCAAGGTTTATGAACACAGTTAAAATTAACAATATATTACATTGCATGTTCTTATTATGAGTCGGAGCTAAATTTCATTATTTATAAAAATTATTTTAATTTCGGATTCATATTAGGCTGATGCAAGTCGAGTTTTACGCACTTATTCAATGACGGCCATTTTTGGTACATAGATGGATGGGATAATTCTAAATACATTTCCGATTTTCAACTTAATAGCTCAATTTTTGTGGAGAATAAATATATTTTTATTCGCTTTAGCGATTTGCGTACAGAATCCAACAGAGTCTGTAAAAAAGTTCAGCTCAATATCTCATAATTTATAATCCTGAGGGTACCAACAATAGATGGACACACAGATCAAGTTAGTTTTTGATGCTGATTTAGAATATATATAAGTTTAAATTTAAGCTTATTGATTTTTTTTTAATATAACGCATTTCAAAAGTAAAATAAAAAACAAATTAAAAAGATAAAAGAGAAAAACTTAAAACTATAGTGTATTATTTTAATTACTGAATATTTATACATACATAAAAGAGCAACGGGCTTGCTCCCGGTTCTAACGTAAAGAAATTGAGTGACTAAAGCATAAATGTACCTAAATTAGGGTATGACTTAAAACTAAATTTAATAAAAGAGTAATGTAATCCAAAGTAACGCATTACGAATTAAATATTTGAACCGAACCAGCCCTTGTAATTATATATATGGCGCCTACTTGGATATATTTTTCTATTTTGTTATGATAATATGCATTTGTTGCACCATTTTGTGTGAATGAAGTTATCATATTATAGGCCTTAAAAGCTCAAAACAACGAACAGTTCGTTCACTTAGCATTCAGAAGCTTTAATGATTGCGTGCTCATGATCACTCGAACTCTGTTTAGATGATGGGTGTCCTAGATTTGGCGCACGCCTATACAGCCCCGTTTTACTTGTTGATGCAGAACACTATGTAATCCGATGGGGGATTTATTAAGCATAATTTAAAATATGCATATTTTTATGAAAAGTGCCTATTTTCTTCATTATAAAGTTAAGCGCATTGCATATCACATCTATGGCAACCCCCTGCAACAAATATACAACCGTGTTAAAGATGCAAAGAAAAAATGATAGAAGAAAACAAGTACTAACGACGAGAAAGACTTTTACCACAACCGCAGCGTCATAAATATGTTTTTCGTTCTTTTTTATAAATTATTACATAGTTGTTTTTGTAAAAAGTACATTCAATAAATACTTAACTAACTATACATCTTTTCCCTTTCATTTGTTTTATATGCACGGCTTTGCTTCGAAATAATCGCTCCAGAAACGTACATACATACACATATGCACAGGATGATGTTTAAAAAAAACTATAGAAGAACACCCCTATGAAAACTACACTATTTTCAATTGAAATTGGTAGAAAGGCAATTGAAATTCAGAAATCGCATTTGGAATTGAGAAAAACGCATTTGAAATTGGAAAAAAATTTTATTAACTACAAAACTATAAGTATATCTAATTTTTAATGGGCTTTATAACATTTTTAACATTATAATAATACAACATTTTTAAACGGCGAGGTACATTTCGGTCGGAAACATGGTACGCCCACATTTGACGCATGAATTTGGAGTCCATCTTTCTATGTATATCCTTTTTATGTTTTAGAAATCGCTACTCCTCCAGCCTTTACGCGACGTCATTTTTGTTGCATTGTGGGTGTGTCGTTTGATCGTTTTGTCCACTTTCAATACCAACCTGCGTACAAAAACTACCAACACTTGGCAAGTCTCAATTTTTGCGACTAGGAGAGTGATATATATATAGATATATATACTAGGTGGGTTGTCCGAAATTCCCTTCTGCGCATTTACAAAACAAAAAATAAGCAACAAAAAATTATAAAACTAAACAAGCAAAAGAGATTAGACAACCTTTTTCAAATATAGAGCCACTGTATTATTGCTCTGATATAAAATTACTTGCAAAAGTATAAAACTACTTTATAGAAACAATTTGTGACAGGTTTATGAACAATCATAACAACGCAAGTGATTACTTATAATCACTGTGTGCGCGTACGTTAGCAGATTACGTCTATTTTCCCCAACTTTGTTCCGACATAAAGAAAGAATACGCCTTTTAAATATTCTAAATAAATCCCCAAAGCATACTACCATCTATAATATGTCTTTTATGGATGTACTTCCTATAGTTTGTATGTTAAAAACGAAACGCCCTTAAAAGTACATCGCATCTTTTAAAATTGTAGGAAAGTCCACGAATCAATTTAACTTATTTTTAATATCAAGATATCTAAATATATAGAATTTTTTGTACAAAATACATTGTCACCATTAGTCATGAGCAATGTACTTCGTATTTTAAAGCCTATTATGCCCTGTTTTCCGACACCAAAATATATGAATATCAATTGAACGGGCTTGACTATTAGAAGCTAATGGCACTATTCTAAATCCAAAACGTGGGCGCCACAAAATGTTATGTACAGCTGGCGGAAGTACCAAATGAAATGAAACCACTTGCACATGCCAAGGTAAGGTAAGGAACTCTCCTCACATTTCTTGATCAATCTAAAGCATATTTTTCATGGAGGTGTGGCAAGTTTATTGTAATTAATATACCAAAAATGTTATAAACAACGTATATCCATATATATTTTTATATATATACATATATACATACAAATTGTTTGTGTGGAATCATGAATTAAAAGTTGTAACGTATTCTATATGCGAAAGCTTTTATAGAGATAGCTGCAATATTCCAGTCGAATCGATGAGATAGAGATATGAATGTATATGTATATGCATTAATATAAAATGTAATTAATCAAGAGGTAAAAGTTATATTTGACTCAGGCCAAATCTTGTATTCCCACCACCACCTTAGGGCCTCAAAATATAATATATGACTGACAAAGGTGCTTATGAACGTTAAATGGTATCCTAATGCCCCTAAAAATTTATCCTTTTACGAGTTTTTGTTTAACTGGCGGCGTGTCAATCAACCGATTTGGACTAATATCCATAACAACCTATTTTAAATACTCATTTGAGATCGAATAATTTTAATGACACATTTAACAGGCATGCACCCAGAGGCGAACATAATTCCCTGATGCTCCTCCTTGTATGTTACAAACGTTTTGACAAATATATGAATATTCTTTCGGCTTTAAGGTGCTGGGTATAAAAAGAATGATATTTTAGTAATGCTTAGCAAAAAGTTTAGCAAATCTGACCCGCATTTGCTTGGTTTAACAATTCAGTTAGTTCACGCCCAAAATCAGCGTGTACCATTGTAAAATTGCGAACAGCACGTTCTTGAATTACCTGGCTAGCGTTACACAAATGTGAAGCAATATTTTTAACAAGACGTTTACGGGCACATTCGTCCAACACTAACACCCAAAAATCAGTAGCTTGAGAATAATTGTCTTCAGTCTCGCCGCTAGTATAGGGATACATATCACCGGTTACAGGACAGCAACTACAATGATTACGAGCCTGCAAGCATGTCTCGGGTCCAGCAAATGAGTTCGGATAGAAATTCGGAGCACCACCTTGATTATCAGTTACAGTCATAGTACCATCCCTCTGGTAGTTCTTCACTGCCACACGGAATGGACAATTTACCGGTATTTGAAGATAGTTGGTACCCAATCGATATCGTTGAGAATCACCATATGCAAATAGGCGTCCCTGAAGTACTCTATCTGGTGAAGGCTCAATACCTATTACTAAATGAGCTGGACTGAAAGCCACTTGCTCAATTTCCGCAAAATAATTGCTGGGATTACGATCTAGTACAATTTTTCCAACAGTCACCAAAGGGCAATCAGAATACGACCACACTTTCGTTGGATCAAATGGATCAAAGTTTAGATTTTTAGTCATTTCATGCGTCATTACTTGCATATACACCGACCAACTCGGATAATTGCCATTTTTAATAGCATTATATAAATCACGTATAGCGTAGTCCGGATCTCTACATGCTAAACATGTGGCACGATCTTCATCCAAACATTGAATACCCTGATCAGTGCGAAAATGGAACTTTGCATAAATGAATTCATTTTTTTCGTTCAACAACTTGTACGCGTGTACACTATAACCGTGCATGTGACGGAATCCATCTGGAATACCTCGATCACCAAACAGCATGCATACTTGGTGTGTGGTTTCGGGTCGTTGAGTTATGAAATCCCAGAACATATCAGGATCTCTGAGGTGTGTTTGGGGATTACGCTTCTGGGAATGCACTAAACTGGGAAATAATATGGGATCACGTATAAAGAAAACAGGTAAATGTTGACCAACAATGTCCCAAATGCCCTCTTCAGTATAGAATTTAACTGCAAATCCGCGAGGATCACGTATAGTATCCACAGATCCACATTCTCCTCTAAATATTGAAAAACGCACAGCTACTGGTGTACGCTTTTTCATAGTCGAAAATAGAGCAGCACTGCAATATTTTGTAATATCATTGGTCACTTCAAAATACCCAAAGGCACCCGCACCCTTCGCAAATGCCACACGCTCTGGAATTCGTTCATGCTGAAACTTAGCAAGCTCCTCAATAAAATTGCTGTCTTGTAATAAAATTGGTCCCCTAGGACCCACAGTTAATGAAGCGTCATGTATACCCACTGGAGTGCCTGTGCCAGTTGTTATACATCCCACAGATTTTGTTAAACCATTTTTATAGTCTATCAACTGATTGGTGGCACTATCACGCATCATTTTTTGTCGATTTTGTAATAAAATTATCCTGTGACAATAATATTTTTCTCTTGATTGAAAAACAATTTTTTTTTCTATTATGATTGATTTCAAATTTTTGTTTATTATAAAATAGGCTGGTCGTAAATAGCAAGTACAAATTCAGTAGTGAACATGTTACAGAGGGTCAAACATGATAATTTAATAACCTATATGAACCTACCTTGTTATATAAAAACATTATACAAAAAATTATACATATTGTTATAAAATATTCGCACAATTTTCAGCGTAATATCTCAACGGGAGAACAAGCGCAGAAACGAAAATGTCTATATCCACTCAAAATGTATATATGTTTTCTCTAACGTCTCCTTTTAAAAATTGCAAACGAAGACATATTTGAAAAACGTTTTACAATTCTAATTCAATTAGCACTTAAGCCACATAGTCCGATTTTTTATATATATATTCTTGATTAAGGTCGCGGTCGTATATTTCGAGATACTAAGCTGTCATACATTTCTGGTTTCTTCGTGCAGGTCGCTATATAAAATAGTCAACGTCTATAGCCGAAAAAATCTTTATATCAACTATTCAAAAATTCGATGTGCCAACAACACAATAACTCCACTAAAAATTAATTTTGTCAATCCATTTGCAATCCCCCGAAGGAGACAGATATATGGTTTGGATAGATGGTTCGTGACAAAACTTGCTCTTGTACTTTCGAATTATCTTATAAACTTTGGCGTGTGTCTGTCGCTCAAGTTCACATTGCCAGGCAACAGGTAGGCAGACCCAAAAAACCTAAAAAAAGTAATATAGTGCTTCTTTACTTGTTTCATAATGCTGTGACCATTACATTAATGTTAATGTTAATGTTAATTAGTGATTCCGTTGCATTAAAAGCCTTTATCATTTTCTATAAAATGTACTTCAACAATAATAACTTTGAAGTGTATGATAAGACGCAAAATAACAAGCAAACTACACCATATAGAATAAATAATAATATAATGGGGACGGCAATCGGGCAGACAAGTAATCACGTGTGATTCACGAGATTTTGTTTACTTTCCTCCAACACCACGACGCCATCAACCGTTTAAATGTAGATTAAAAATTATTGTGCGCATTTGTTATCATATAATAACAACAATAAAAATTCTATAATTTAAATAATGTAACAAAGTTTAATGGGTCAGCGAAAAGCAGGAAGATAAAAAGAATAATTAAAACCTCCGCCCAATGTCTTTTTTGTAACTACACAAATTAACAACAAGTAAAAAGGGCTACATTAGGCGTATCCCAAATCACTTGCAAAATAGAACCAAACTACATTACTTCTACAAATAAGGAAAAAATACCTCAAATATATTTGAAATAAACATGCGTGTAATTAAATTTAGGCGTGTAATTAAATTTATTAGGGTAGAGAATTCCAACCAATTACTCTGAAAAGGTTTCAATTTTTTCTCATGTAATTTGCAATAAAGACATCGTGGACCGATAATTGATTTGAGAGCTAATTTTTTACATTTTCATATATTTATAAAAGTAACTGCGTGTGCCCTTTGTAAATGGGGCACGCCGATTTCAGAGGATACAATGAAAAAACATCCAAAAATGCAAACCTATTGAAGACGTCTTTGCACAGATTTATCACAGCAACGCAAGTAAAGCGCTTTTGAAGTTTTTAACCACTGTGTGCATATTTGTGTGCGTTAATTGACCACACCCACTTTTTTTTCTGAACATTCTAAATTTCAGATATTCATAGGGTCATCTATGTCAAATATTCTACATAATCTCTAAAACATATTAACATCTATAATAAAATGTTGACGCGGTTAATTTGAATTTTCTAAATATATAATATAAACAAATTATTTTTTTTTTTTTCCGTATTAAGTTGATATGGCCGAGTGACTAAGGCTCATATAGCCAGAGTAAGTCGCACTGACAAAGACGACAACAGCCTTCAATGCCAGGATCACATCAGATTTAGATGAAGTAGATTATAAATAAAACACAAACACAAGCACAAAATCGTGCAAAAGAGAGACGTATCCCGTTAGTTTAAAATAAATGAGTGCGCGCACGTCTATTAAACTCAGAAGTCAAACGCGCACTGTATAAACAAATTAAATTATGATTAAATTAGTTTAGTTGCATATATATGGGTTCTAAAAATGGTCCAATCAGGTGGAAATTTCTCACAGCCAAATATGAAAATAAATAAAAAGGAAAAAAAGAAAAAATTTTTTTTCTTTACGACACAGAACTTGTGCCTAACAAAAAACAAAAAATCAACAGATGAATAGGTCAAAAAAAAGCTCACTGAACAACATAAATACGGGAGCATCATTAAGAGTAGGGAGGAAAACAAAATATTAGACACACTAAATAAATATCACAATAAGTTACAATTCACAATAGAAAAGGAAACAAACGGATGTATAAACTACCTAGATATGACCATAACACAATACAACAATAGAGTATACACGAAATCGTGCACCAAGGAAATTTCTTCAGGCAGAATGATAAATTACCACACCAACCACCCACACACACAAATAATTAATACAGACAAAAATCTTATACATAGAGCTTTCTCGATCACAGACCAATAATACAAAGAGAAATAACCCATAAATTCCGAAACATCCTAGCGAAAAATAGCTTTCCATATGAGTTAATAAAAAGGCTACTGCATGCCGAGTATTCCCACCAACATAGCAATAAGTGTTTGAACACAATAGATCTGCAGCCGCAAAGAAATTACTCTCTTTTACTCTCTTTTATGTGTAAATCTTATGGAAAATGTGTTTGCGGCTGGGTTTTTCTATGCAACTGCTGCTAGCTTCAAATGTACACCCATCCCTCGTTTAACACGGTACTTGTTTTGCACGTTTCTGATCTTACATGGTTTTTAAAATCAAAATACGCACGCTAATTTATTTCTACTTAATTATAAATTATTATAGACGATAAGATATCTATAGATAGATTAAATTAAATAAGACGTATATTGTCATAAACTTGTACATATGATGTACTTTGATAAAAAAAAAAAAATTGGAGTTATTTAAATGAAGTACAATATTTTTTTTCTATGAAATTTATTTCAAATTTTTTTTTACAAATAAATTTGACTATTTTTATGTTTTCTATGATTTAAATGATATTTTTATATTTAATTAAGTGTATTAGTTACATATTGTGTTCCATAAATGTCTAAAAAAAGCACATTTATAGCCGTTTTCGTTTTACCCGGTTTTTCCATATAAAAGTTATTTTTACGAAATGCACGGTTTTGTCAGGAACGTATCTCCCGTGTAAAACGAGGAATGGATGTATTTTAATTCTCCAGCCGCATTCTCATTTTTCCAATTTTCTCTCTTATTGAGAACGGGTAGGGTAGCCCATTTAAGTATAATTTATTTTTATGTGATATTTCGTAACTGTAATATGTTATGAAAATTTAAAAAAAAAAACGGCTGATCAAAGTAAAAAACGTTTTTGGCGAAATGTTAATAATAAATCTTTTTTTATTACTGTAATAAAGTGGACCATGGTTCTTAGGACTTTTAATAGTAATATGCTTCCCATCTACTGCTCCTAAACAATGTGGCAAACCTGATTTATTATAAAAGGAATCAAAAATCCGAATTCACTCGTTTTCATCTGGAAGTTCATTCCAAATAACATCACACGTTATGGTTAAATGGTTAAAGATAAACGAATTTTAAGACTAATTGGTTGCCTGTATGATTTTTTTAACTTGTCTTGAATCAATGCTCCTCATCACCTTTTTTCATCTTTACAAAACTTATTTTATAAAACCCAATTTCATCTCGAGTTAAATTTAACGGGCGGACCTACCCCCTTATCTTGGTTTGGAACATTTTCCATTTTTAAATGCGCTTAACATTATGTTAATTGTTTTTACAATGATATCCATTCATTTAGATATATTTTATAGTAGAATTTATTAAATGAAAATGAAAAAAAACTAAAGAACAATTTGCGACTGCAGCTGCTGCTCTATTATAAACGGTATAGCAGTCAAAAAGTCAAAAAAAGAGAGTAATTTTTTGCGTCTGTAGCTCTATTGTGTTCAAACACTAAAGAACAACACAACAACAACAAAAAATATTTTGCGATTCCATACATCCCCACTCTTACTGACACCATTATCGGAAAAAGAGAGAAAAAGAATTTAAATATACTATCTTTCTCAGAGCAGACCTACCGATAAACAACTTATTTAGCCGAATCAAAACAAAAACACCAATAAAACTACAGAGTAACATATATATGGAATTAAATACTTGTGAAAAAGGGAAGAAGACTGTGACAAAATATATATAGGTACAACTAAAAGATCTCTGGAAACGAGACTCAATGAACACGAAAATGACATAAAAGGGGAGACAGACAAAACAGGTCTATCACAGCACATCTCTAATACATAGAGCCGATATAGAGAATGTGAAGATACTTGATAAAGAGAACCACTGCCAAAAGAGATATATTAAAGAAAACCTATATATACAAAAACACTATAACAAAGTGATAAACAAAAAAGAAGAATTAGACAGGACAAACACCTTATACCAACTAGCTCTAAGAAACACCAAAAGACAAAGTAGGAATAGACAATAAATATGGTTGATTTGTGAAAAAACAGTGATAAAAATAGCCATTAGCAGAAAGAGAATAGAAAAAGAAAAAGGAAAAAATGTCAGCCTTCATATTTAGTTTGGAAAAATTGTAAACACATTATAATATCTATATAAAACCCTTGAAAAGATCTCCAAAATAAGAGACGAATCTTCGGGTTAAGGGGAAAAATTTTGAAGATATAAAATAAATAAAAAGGAAAAAATAAAAAAAAAACCTTTTTTCTTTACAACACAGACCTTGTGCCTAACAAAAAACAAAAAAATCAACAAATGAATAGGTCAAAAAAAGCTCACTGAACAACACATATGAAATTAATTAACTGCTCTTCACCAATTTTTGTCAAAATATATTAAGATTTTTTTGCCATAAAAAACCTTCTATTATAATATTGGACCCTTACATGTCAAATTTTAGGGTAATATTTCAATAAATGCGACTTGTATCTTGTGCACAAATTTACAGGGTCAGACAAATTTAAACAAAAGTTGACTTTAGTACGCATCTTTATAATTCGGACATCGACGTCTAAAAAACGGTCGCTGTATGGTAATGGACACGCTACAAATTTAGTTTTCTTCTTTTTAAATTAGTATTAACTTCTTGATAGAAAACAACTTGATGTGGAGTCAAAGCTTCATATTTGTACATGGCACGTGTTGCTCATGCAATAGCTGTTGCTCAATATTGTTTAAATTGTTTTTTATCTTATCTTATTTCATGTAACTTACCATGGGCAACATTATTTATACAATCCAAATAGCGAGTCCCTTGCTCATCGTACATATACTGACCCTGACCACGTACAATTTTTAGTGGGTCTGAACGATAAAAGAGTTGGCAAGCTTGTCTATAAAAAAATAATATTATAATGAAAAACATTCAATTTTAATGACAATATAATACAACTAATTTAGATTGTCTATGCTATCAGTTACATTAATTTTACACTTCATAACGGCGACGGAAGTAATAGAGTTGTATATGAGTCAATTTTATGAGCAATTGAGAAAAACTTCTTTTTTCTTTTACTGATATCATATTTTTACCAAATTATTGTGATATGGAGAATGTTAACTACAAGCAGAGCCAGAGAGAAAGAGACAGAGATTACTAGATAGAGGTAAATACCGTCTTTTTCCGAAAATAAGACATCCTCCGAAAATAAGCCCTAGATAAAAAGACATGACGGATTTGAACCAATGTTTCAACAGGAAATAAATTTGTTAAAAAATCAAAATATAATTCAGAATTTATTTTATGACGATGTTCCAGAAGAAGATGAAATGACTGTAATTGAATAAATTTTAAATTCTGTATGCTGTGTAAAATTTATATTAAATTAAAGAATATAAAAATACATTTATTTTCGTCTACCCCCGAAATTAATAAGCCCTAGCTCATATTTGGCACTTAAAAAATAATAAGACAGTATCTTATTTTACGGAAAAAGACGGTAGTTAAAAAGTTACATTCATCTTCAATTTTTTTTTAAAGAATATTTGTCAAATTTCAATATTATTGATTGACTCTGTCTCTCTCAGTCAGAACATACGTGCTACTTTTGCAATTAGATATGTTGTGTACAACAAATAAATGCAAATAAAATGCACAATACACATGACCTTGGCAGAGAAAATCTCTGTGTTTGCACTTTATAAAAAATTCTATTGAAAAAACGTCAACTGAAAGGTTCGGCATATTTGTTCACTATAATTTTACATTCCATTAGAAAAAAGTATAGGCATTTTAAATCATCAAAACACTAACTCTATATATATTAATTCGACAAATCTGAAGCAAAGCTCTAACAACAAATTAACAAAAGTGGACACGGCTTAGCAATATAAAAAATGGAAGAAACCATTCGATTAGCAAATAAATTCAGAAATTGGGGAAATTTCTGTTAGATTAGTAATTAACTATATTCCAGGCAACTCTTAAATAAGCAAAGTCCCCAAAAATTTGCAAAAATTTTTTACACCATCATGATAGGGAATTTCATGTCCACTCCTGCTTCTTTTGTTGCTCCACGTGTGAAGAAACACATTATCAAATTTTAATTACTTTACACAAAGAATCATTATTACTCTAAAGAATATTGCCAACTTACCCAATATGCTTGTTTCTCAATTTAATTGTATCACTTTTGCTTAATTTTTCCCTTACTGAAGGTTCAACCTGCCTCCGTGAAGTAGACATGTTTTCGTTGCTATTTAAAGTATTGAATAACAAAACACAAAACACTTTTCGTTTACGTTATTTAGAATGTTTATTTATTCATATATTTTGAAACTTCACTTCCCCATATATAAATTATTGCGAATGCACTTCGTTTATAGCATAATCGCGGAAACGAGCAATCAATTTAAAATTTGTAGAATTTTGCTTTGAGTTGGCTCACACTTGAACACTTGCACGTTAGATAGATGTTTTTGAAATGACAATTTCTCTAGTTGTATGGTAGACTTTTATATAATACAAACAAATACACATGCAGTGGGAAATATACGATGGTGATAAGGTTATATATTCTATTATCATTAGTGACGTACGTATAATATATACAAGCAGCAATAAACAGCGCACAATGTAAATTCTCTTTGCTTGTGACATTCTCACATTGCTGAACATATAGTAAACTCTCTTGATTAAGTTTTATTAGTTACTACAAAGAGGTATCTTCAAATATTTTCCTCCTCTGTTTAATCATCATCCACATATTCACAACACATAATAGCCACAATATATGCGACGTCGTATTTTTCCTATCTGATATACTTAAATGTTTAATGTATAAGTGTGTGTCTGTAGAGGCGGCTAAACACAGATTTCTGAATAAATTTAAATCAAATGTTCGTTCATACACTTAAGTAATTTTCACAATAGTTTAAAATGCATAGCTGCGTCCACATAATTAGAACCTCAAAGTAAGTAAATTTACGTACTGCCCTACCAGACTATATTTAGGGACGTGAGGGCTAAATAATAATCAATAGAAAATTTTAGAATTAGCGAGTTTCTAGTTAATGGTTCTGGTTAATACTGATACCTTTTTTGGATATTGCAAATGAAAGTTTTATTTAGTTTAACCTTATGTAAAGATTATAAAAATAAAAGCAGGTAAGTGGAAATTCCCTATATGTATAATTTGTAGAATTTGTTTTCTTTATAAACGTATAACATTTTACGAAAAATATCTTGATTAAACCTATTTATGTGCACAAACTTAATATACCTTCTAACATAATAAGTGGTGAGTAAAAAAGGCTAATTTCTTGTATCAAAGGTGAAATAAACGAATCAAATTTTCTTACCAACTTTTTTAATTAAGAGGAAAATAAGGTTTTCATTTTCCCACTTATTCCCACCAACTTTGTCTAAGTATTTGCAACGTCAGCGAATATATATGAATTCCGAGTCATATGAGTATGTCTGTCCATCCGTCTGTAAGTGTGGGAGTGTTTTATGGTAATCACTCTCTTTCGATTTTAAAATTATCAGAAGTGTTCATAGTTGATAGTTGGTATTGAAATTGGGCAAAATCGGTCACAAGTGACACCCACAATGCAACAAATAGATAAAAAGAAGCAATTTTTTAAATACATTTTCCGCACTACTTATTAAGTACGAAAGATTACATTCTCTATATACTGCCCGGGTAGCATCGATGCTGAGTACTCAAGATTTGGCCTCAGTCAAATATATTTTGTTTTCTAGTAATACCCCAAACCTTAGTGATGAGGGTATACTAAGTTTGTTCTTCCGATTGCAATACCCAGAGGGAGACCTCCGGAGACCCTACAAAGTATATATATTCTTGATCAGCGTCGAAAGCCGAGACGATTTAGACATGTATGTTTATGTCTCCGTGTGACCCTCTGTTGTGGGAATTCTCACGGGCGTAAATTATGAGATTTTGAGCTGAAGTTTTCTACATACACTTTCAGTTTTTGTACACAAATCGCTATTTAAAATGGGCAAAATCTGTCAAGATCCACGCCCACAATCGACAAAAAAATATTTATCTTCCATAAAAATTTACTTATAAACTTGAAATTTAGTATGTATATTTGTAAATATATCTTTCATTATGTGCCAAAAATGAAGTTGAAATTTAGTATACATATTTATAGTTACCCCTTCATCGATGTGCCAAAACCGGGCATGGTCGGGTAACAGGCACGCCCGCAATCAATAAAACACTTTATATTTATATTTGGCACAAAAGTAGACCTAGTTTGGTATGCGTATACATAGTTGTCCTACTCACTGATGTGTCAAAAACGGGCATGGTCCGATAACAGACACGCCCACATTTTTCAAAAAACCACGTAAAACTTAACTTGCAAACTACCTTTTTAGAGGACGTAATATATTTATACATATATATTTGTCACGCCCACCGTTATGGATGTGGAGGGTATTTAAGATTTGGCTTAAGCCAAATTTAGTTTTTTTTACTTGTTTTAAACTAAGTATTCTTCGATTTATTGTGAACGAACGTAATGTATGAATTGAAATGATTGGACGACATTTGTTAAGTTTTTTCTCTGCCCTTTCCTTTATTAAGGTTTATTTTGTTTTTAGTTATATATTTTTTTTTCTATAAATATCTTGATACCTGTTGTTAATTTCATTTTGTGTTTTTGAATCTGTGTGTATTTGTGTTTTATAATTTTGAATAAATGCTTTTGTAAATATGTAATATTTATAATTTATTTTATTGCATATATGTATGTATGCAAACTACTCCAACCTATAAAAAAATATTTAAATTAATTAAATTTATACAAAGAATATACATTATGAATAAACAAAATGCTCTGATTAATTTTAGTCATTCAAAACTACTTACTAATACAAATACATATGTACATACCAATAAGTATGTTCACGTATATAATTTATTAATATGAATTAAATTGTGCTGAACTATTTTCAAATTTTGTAAAGAACTGATAAAGTGTTGAATTATTTCTTGTTATAACCTCCACCTTAGTGTTGAGGGTATACTAAGTTTGTTCTTTCGTTTGCAACACCCAGAAGGAGGCGTCAGAGACCTTACAAAGAATATGTATTCTTGATCAGTATGAAAACTGAGTAGATTTAAACATGTATGTCCGTGTGTTCGTGTGTTTATCAATCAATCTTTATTTACGACCTCACGGAAGTAAATTTTTAGATATTGAGCTTACATTTTGTACAGGCACGTTTAGTTTCTGCACGCACTAATTAAAATGGGCAAAAAAGAACCACGTCCGCAATGGACGAAAATCTATATATCTGCCACAAAAATTTACTTATAAAATTGAAATTTACAATTATCTTATCTATCAATGTACCAAAAATGGGCGTTGCTGAATAACGTACGTGTCCACAATCAACAAAAACCTTCATATCTGTCACTAAAATGGGCGTGGCCGGGTAACAGGCCCAATCGACAAAAATTTATAAATCTATCACAAAAGTTGACATAAACTTGAAATTTGGTGCATATATTTATAGTTATTCCATCCATCGATGTGCAAAAAATGGGCGTGGTGGAATAATAGATTACGTAAAACTCAACTTTCAACTGATACGTAATAGGTACACTATTAGAGGGCGTAATCATATACCTCTCACGCCCAATATTGTTAATGTGAAGAACATTTAAGGTTTGGTCTAAGCCAAATTTAGTTTTCTAATTTGTTATTTTTATTTCTTTTCGATTGACAATATGGTTTAGGGCTATGTGTTGTTTTGTAGTTGTTGTTTTCGATATAGTTATTGTTATAAATGGCATATGTGGATTTTATATCAAGCGTTTTCTACAGAAGTGAGCAATAGAAGTATTTTGTTGTTGTTTGGTGGGGAGTAAGATGGAATAATAAGCGAAGACGGCAGAGCAGAAAATTATGTAGAGTAGGAGAATTTTCATGAAATTTGCATTTACATTTTTATTCTACGTAACAACTACTTTGCTTTAATTTACGCATAAGTCATGAAATGTTGTTCAATGTGTTTCTTTTTTTTTACATATATAATTCATAATAAATACAATACACATGTACATTGGACTACGTACAAGGACACACACTTATTTTGCATGAACAAAATCACTTTTAATATTATATTAAGTATTTGAGTATGTGCAACATGCATATACAATAGTTACAATATGTTTTAGTTTTACTTTTTATTAATATTCATTAAAACACATAAAAAAATTTATTCAACCATAATTTATATACATTTCTTTATAAATATGATTAAAGACATAGATTTATTTATAAGTTTATATTTGCATATTCATATATGTTATTACGTAAATTTTGTGTAAATAGTGCTTATTTATTTTTTGTATATATTTATTAAACGATTAAAATGTTAAGCAGTTTTCTAAAATTGTGTTTTTGGTTTAATAAAAAATTACATTTAATTTAATTTCACCTAAGTACATACATGTATGATTTTGTTCGATTTTAAACTTTTCTGTTTGTTTCACTTTACATCCTAAATAAAGGACAATGCACTCTGAAAATTCGAATGTGTTTGATTATTTATAATTGAAAAGCCACATTTGAAAGTTTTTAAATTTTTTATAAACATTTTAATTTTTTTCACGCACATCGCTAATGAAATTGCAATATGGAAAAACTATAAGGGCTAGAGGTAGATCTACCTTTTATTATACCGATCTTTATTATACGATAATTACTTTCTAAATATTTGTCTATCTGTCTATGTAAATTCCTGACCCAAAGAAGAGTATTTTAGAACCTCTCCCCATATAATGTCCTACTTGAAAATAAATCATCCATTATATAAGAAAAATTAAAGATGATCCAAAATGGTCCAATCAGGACACTTAATTACTGCTAAAACGTGGCAGCACATTGCGGTTAAATTTGACAATTACTTAGTGGTAATGAATGTTTTCGAATCTATTAGATAGATCTCATGCATATAAAATTTGCTTTCAAAAGTTGAAAATTGTAGTACTCAATTGAATAACATATGTTTTTCATGTTTTTGAAGTACCAAAAACCGCAATGGAGCAAAATGGTCTTAAGGAATTAGACTGCGGATTTCCATTAATATGATGAAAAGTAAAGACTGAAAAAATGTCAACCTAGGCTCTCAAGAAATGCGTCGACGGCTTAACTTAAATATCGACACCAAAGGTCTAAAAATATTTTTGGCGTTTTCAGGGCTGTGTATTTCTGCTTTCATTGTCATGTAAAAAAGAGTTTTAAACAATTGAAAATGTTTTAGTCGGTCAAGCCCGACCA
Organism: Crataerina pallida; assembly: GCA_949710015.1. NCBI lineage: Eukaryota > Metazoa > Arthropoda > Insecta > Diptera > Hippoboscidae > Crataerina > Crataerina pallida. The sequence goes on from OX453291.1 coordinate 11,234,644, forward strand.
ATAAGTATCCTACACCACTTAGTTCCCCCAAAAATTTCTACAATTAGTTTAGTTGTATCACAAAAATTAGTTATTGCCTTAAAAGGCACTCCGTAAAAACGTAAAAATGGGTTGTTAAAAGTTGTCCGATCGGGTCCAAATTTTGCACAGTAAATTATTAAGCTAATTTCAAGAAATACATTAAAGGTCAGTGAAGCAGACGGACATTGATCAATTCAGATTTTGATTCGGACGGTAGAGTTGCAAACATCTGCGGAAATACAATGTATGGATCTACCTTTTTAACACATAGGGTATAAAAATTAGTTATTCAAGAGTTATATAAACCCACGCAAACTTAATATATGCATTAAACGACACAGGGCACAGGGAGTACTCAGTACTTGGATATATATTTCACAGCATTACAACAGTGGTTAAATCGGCTTTCAATAATAATTGCATTTATTAGTATTAATTATAAATAGGTTTCTCAATAGAGTGAAGATACATTTCGCTTTTTCTGCCACTTGCTCAATTTTGTCTGTCTGCCCATCTAAGTTTGTGCGCAAGCTACAGGTCGCATTTTTTGAATTTTTTTGAAAATACAAGTAGGTATAGAAAAATAAAATTTTTCATTTTTCAAAGAAAAAAATTAAATTGAATAATATATCAAATGGTGTAGGGTATTTGACGGTCGGGCTTGACCGACTATAATATTTTGACTTGTTTTGATCAAAAATTTTACTAGATATAAATATTATTGCCCATCAAGTCAAGTTGGTGGATATCCAAGATAACGCCAAAGCGAAGTGGAGCTTTTCATATCCTACGCATAAGATGTTGTGCTCAGAAAGGGTCGTCAGAGCCACGAAAATTATTGGCCTGAATTACAAATATGTATATATTGAGCTTTTCCATTGATGCGCACAAATAGGTAATAGGCCCAAGACACGTACATTATTTATAAGAAAAATTTTTATGCGAAATGCGACGTGGAAGTTGATACAGGTTGCATACACTACAGGAGAGCTATAATAAAATATCTGCCACGCCCACATTTTGTATGTATGGTGATTTTATCTGGTCTAAACCAATTTTAGCCTTTTTACTAGTTTTTTCTACCTAGAAGTGTGAATCGTACTGACGATTGATAATCTCTTAAGTAAAATCTTATGCACGTATACGTACATACATTAATATAGTCAAAGAAATTCCACTACTTATGGCATCACTTATAATGTAACAATGCTAGTTGTGTGCCAGAGAGTTATCGTTTTATCCTGTGTATACGTCACTTCGCGTAACTTTGGCAGAACTGGAAACAAATCGATTTAAAAAACCGTATATTTTCTTTTTTGGTCTTTAAATTTTAAATTTAGAGCTTTAAAATGTTCCCACTAAAAGGCTTTTATATTATATATAATATATTTGTTGCATATATATCTCAATCATATAAAATATGAGGTAATTTAAGTTTTGAAAATATTGTATGTGTGCATAAATTTCACTACTTCTTAATGATTTAAGTATTGTACGTACAATACATTAATATATAATAATAAGTTTTAAAATCTACAATAATTTCAGGCGCAAATAATTATGTATAATGCAAATGTACGTCATTAGAAAAATTCTTTATGTATATTTAATATGTATTTATGTACATATGTATGTGACGACAAAATGTAAATTACAATTGTGGTTATAACCATCAATCACACACATGGCTGCTTTTGCCACTCTAGAAATAAAACGTAGGTTCTGTGTAACGAAAGACGTACGAATAGAACATATTGTGGGAAAGACGTTGAGCAATAGTGCAAAAATTTAAAAAATTAATAAAATAACATGTCTGTTTTTAGGGCAATTTCGGATATTTTATATTTATTAAATAAATGCTAATAAATTAAAATACCCAGAATTGCAAAAATTTATTTAAAGAAATCCATGAAGAATACGTAAAAAATAAACTTTTCAAAATATGTGTACACATATAAATATAAAACGTGGTGTATTATAAGTATTGAGTATACTTATGTAAATATATGTAACTATATGTATTATGTTAAAAATAAAATCGTAGTAAACAATTTTATAAACTTATGCAAAAAAAAAGTAAATAGAAAAAGGTGAATTCTACAGTAGGTTCTATGCGTTATTTATTACCCTACCCCATTTAGTTTCACAATTTTTGCTGTAAGTAATTTAGTTGTATTAATAATCGCGGGCAGTTCTTTGATAAACATCAATGATCTGATTGGACCCAAATTTTGACATATTTGCACAATTGTTAAGTTAATTAACTATTTTACGTCGAACTTTATCAAGAAATTTAAGGGGTTAGGGGTTAGGGGTCCCAAACATGAACCTCTCAGGTCCATTTTCAATAGTTAGTCACCTTGACATCACTGACATCCTCGTTCGCCGTGAAATATTTGGAGAGACAGACAGACGCGGTTAAATCGAAGGTAGGTCTACTACTTTGCGGTGTAGGGTATAAAATGTATTTATTATCAACACAATCTATAATAAAATGTTTAATGAAGGGAAAATCGTTAAACAATTTCGTATAAATTAAAAACCTAAATTTAAACAAAGAGCCTATAATACTACATTTGAATTTTTTATTCAGGCATATACATTTGATAAACACAATCCCAATTATATTCAGTAATAGTCAATTGATATTTAGAAATCCCCAATTTTAATTCGGGCAGAACATATAATTAATTTTTTTTTCTTTTTAATATTGACATCTTGCGAACATAAATATTTTTTTTTACAATTGCTTGTAGAAGGAATTAAAACAAACCTTCTTACAATTGATATTTCAATTGACTATACCTGAATTTCTTTTCTGAATTGAAAATGTGGTGTAGTGTGTACAGAGGTAAAAATATTTTTTGTTTAATCAAAAGTGTGTATGTGTGTCAGTCAGTATATTTTTGTTTTTTTTTTGTTCTGTTAATGAAATTATTATTTTTAAAATAACGGTGGTGTACTATTTTGTATATTTAAACGAAATTTAATTTACTTTCCTATCATATCCTATTCAAAGACAACTAAAACCATTTAATTATTTATTTAATTCAAATTGAAAAAAAAAAAAGATTCATCCATCTACCTCAAAACCCTATTCAAATCGCAATTGTTGATCTCGAATTTTTTTTGCATTGTGTACAATTTATATTTACATTGGTACATGCGCTTAGTTCGCGCAAACATTCATTCACATTATTCGAAAGAAAGTTTTGATAGAAATAATAAAACCGTCGTTTTGTATTCATTAAAAAATAATCTTTAATTATATTACATTTTGGCTCATTCGAAAACTATATTTGTATTTTTCAAAGAGTTTCAAAATAAGCTTTCCATTTAAAAATTAAAATCTCAATGCAAATACTTTGAAAGAACAAAAACCAAAAACTTGTAATAACTCTTCTTTTCTAAGAAAAAGAAAAAAATTTGCAACACACGCATAAGAAATTTTTTTTACCGAAAATATCATTTAATATATCTTCGAAACAACAACAATGCCTAAAGAGAATTTGTGACAATATTCATTATCATAATTATGAAAATAATTAATGATATCATAATTAGAGATAATTTTGTCATATTTTGAAATGGTGGCTTACAACAGAATATTGCGCCTGCATGGATTAATACATTATTAAAGTTGCTGACGATAATTGGAGCTCATTTGTGTGAAATGATGATGATGATGATGGTGGTATTGATGATGATGAAAATGTCGTTGCTGATGTTGTAACTGCGTAGGTGATTGTTCGTGTGGTTGTCTTTGCTGCATTTTTAAATTTTGCAATGAAGATTGTGGTGGCAACGATGATGACGAAGATGGAACAACAGCTACACTAGTTACTGCCGGTGGTGTTGTTATAGTATTTGAGCTTATTTGAAATGAGCCTGTGATTGGAGAAGATGATGATGGTGTACGCAAGGAGGCCGATGATGCAGGCATTGTTAAAGTGTACGACTGAGATTGTGTGGATGATGTAGAGAGCAAGGAGGCTGTACCAGCAGCATTTTCATTTTGCTTATGATAGTTTAAATTCATTACAATTGTGCCATCCCCGCTGGAAACATTCAAAAAATTTACGTTTGGTTGTGTGTTAAGGGCAGTACCAGCTGCATTTAGATCATTCGATGCTCTAGTATTGGGAGTTAACAGCACAGCGGGGGCAATATACTTTTGTCGTTGTTGAAACTGAGATGTTGCTAGTGACGATGTTGTTGGATGATGATGGTAATGCATGTGGCTGTGGGTGTATGGGTGGTGATGGCCATTGTGATGGTACATCCTTTGGTGGTCAGCATTAAAAATTGGTTGCTGCTGTGCTGATGGTACGGTTAAATGTTGCATGTCAGTTAAAACGCGTTGTTCGAAAAATTCAGACAACTGTTTTTGTTGACGTTGATAGTAACTTTGTATTTGATATTGTTGTTCATATTGTTGTTGCAATTGGACTTGCATTTGTTGGTGATGATATGCATCGGGTATAAATGTACTAATTGCAGCGATATGGCTGCTGTTATTATTGGTACCATTAATACTGCCACCACCTTTGATATTTGTCCCAGTAGTGTTAGAGCATATAACGGGAGAAGATTGCAAATCAACTACAGATGACTTCACTCCAGCAACCATTGATGTGGATGGTGCGTCTACATATTTATCTATATTTTGGCCACCTCTATTAGTATAAGTGGGAGCCACAGACGTCGACAATGTTACTGATGTAATTGGAACTGATAGTGAGACTTTGGTGGAAGTCAATGTTGTAGGCACAGACGATTTTTCATTATGTGTACTACTTCCATTATTATTATTATTATTAAAAGGTGACAAACCGGTATTGCTACTGCAGGATGGCCCCATTTCATAGCTATTGGAAGCGTACATTGGCGCTGATTCATTCTTAACTGAGACTGCGGCATTCATTGAACTTGAGGTTGTTGTTGCTGTAGATGTGGTTGCAGTTACCGTTGCTGTACTTAAATTTTGTGAGTCAAGTCTTTGTCATTTGGCACTGCTTTGTAAAGCGGCGTTTATTTGAGTCCATAACTCTTTTTTACATGACTTGGATCTGAATTAAGAAAAAAATTTCAGATTATCATAGAAAATGCGTAAAACTCAGTTGCTCAGTTCCTCCACCTTAGTGAGGATATACTAAGTTTGTTCTTCCGTTTGCAATACCCAGAAGAGACTCTACAATGTATATATATTCTTGATCAGCGTCAAAAACCGAATCGATCTAGACATGTATGTTCGTATGTCTGCCTGTTCTTGGCATTCTCACGGGCGTAAACTTTAAAATATTGAGCTGAAATTTTGTACAGCTACTTTTAGTTTTTGCGCGTAGATCGCTTTTTAAAATGGGCAAAATCGATCAAGAGCCACGCCACAATCAATAAAAATTTATTTATATGTACAAAAAATCGGCGTGATCGGATAACATACGCGCCCACAATCGATAAAAACCTTTGTACCTGCCACAAAAATTGACCTATGAATTTTAGATTTAGTGCACATATTTATGGCTATCCTATCCATTGGTGTGACATAAGTGAGAATGGTCGGGTAAGAGACGCGTCCACAATTTACAGAAAACCTATATATATATTCATCATAAATCTAGCTACCAAGCTGATACGTAATACGTATATTATTAAAGAGCGCAATACATATATATCTGGCCTAAGCTAAATTTAATTTTCTTACTTGATTTATTTTTATAACCAATACAAGTGCGAAAAGGTGTACAAGGCTTTCATGCCAATAATCATTTACATTTATCTTGTTAGACGTGGTTTGAGGCATTGTTAAAAGAAAACCGTTTCGGTTTAGTCATTGGTATTTAAAATTAATTATACAATAAAAATAAAATACTTGTTTCTGGCTGGGCCAATAAATGTGGAAGGAGTAAATTGAGGTTTCTACCTTTTTATACCCACCATTAATAGTGTGTAAACTTCAAAAGGCTCAAAACCAAGACAACATAAATTACATACATATTCGTAGTAAACATTGAATTCTGCATCGATGTTTGTTTGTTTTATGATAAACATTCACCCTGTCGCAAAAAGTGAGATATCGATTCTAAATTTAAATTTAGCCAGGTTAGGTTGAAGGACACACCCATATTTAAACAAAAAAACAAGTAGAAACGTTATAGTGCGTCAAGCCCGACCACTTAATAACCCACAGCACCTTGGCTCCTTAAATGATGCTAAAATTAATTTGGTTGTATCTGTATACAATTCCATATAAGTTTCTTCGTGAAATATAATTACATATATGGAAAGAGGTTCTAAAAATGGTCCAATAGGGTCCAAATTTTACATTAATAGCTAATTAACTATTCTTCATCAAATTTTGCTAAAAAATATTAAGAATTGTGACTTCTATTATAATAGGACTTTATAAGGGCTAGGGGTCTAAAAATGGTACGATCCGGTCCATAAGGTTTCTCTGCCCGTCTTGTAAATTTCATCGAAATATCTCAAAAAACGTAACCTGCAGTTTGCGCATAAATTTACATGGACACACCGACGGACTTGGTTAAATCGATTCAGATTTTGGTTCTGAATTAATCAGTATAATTGAAGATGGGTGTGGCATTAGCCGTTTAGAAATTACAAACATCCACTCAAATTTGCCTCAAGTGGTGGAGGGAATAACAGTAAGAAGAATCCCTTTATTGAGGTTCTTCTTCTATACTTCAATTAAACCGTAAATTAAGTGAAAATGAAATCAACCATTTAATACCCTACATCACATATTTTTCCCATAATTAGTTAAGTAATTATCACTTACTGACACGAATCAGTGTCAAAAAGTCCTTTCATAAAAACGTTATATATTTAGATAATATAAATGTTCGGATCAGGTTAAATATTATTAAGTTCACTAACTATTTTTCGCTAAGTTTTGTAATGAAATATTAAGAATGGCGAATTTTCATTATATAAATAATTTATTTATATTTAAAGCATTTTTAATTTTTACTTAAATTTTTCCCTTTAAAAATGGTCGATCGACCCGCGCACCACACCATGTGTAATGGGCAGTTTCACTTTTAAATGATTTTTTGCTAAGAAAAATGAAAACAAGGAATCATTTCACTAAAGCCAAAAAGTTTTGTTTTAATGCTAAGAGGCGAGTTTGCAAGAATTTGCATAAGCCAACTGCATACACGTAATTACACAGGTAAACAAAATAAAAAATCGATCAAGGCGAGTATCCGCTACGGCTGTTTTAAAATTTGGGTCAATTTTGGGTCAATAATATAATAAGTCCGAATTTGAAGCGGGACATCAATTTTACTACGTTTAAAAACTAAGTCTATCAAGACATGTGCGTTCGTTTGCACCTGCAAGCTTATACCTAACACTATTAGAGGGCGTCGTATGACGATGTGGAGGGTATTCAAGATTTGCAGCGCTGAATCTAAATATGGACTCCATTTCTATCCAACAGCTTTTGTTTGTCCGGTACAGCCGTTTATCTTTATTCGTCAGTCCATGCATTTCTTGTAATCAACCTACATATCGCAATTATTCAATTTTATTGATGAAAACAGGAGCAGGGACTTCCTTTAGACTAAAGACGGTTACTATTGAAAATACTCCTGATCAGTCCATTTTTAGAACCTTTTCTCTTTTACATACTATCACAAAAAAAAAATCAAGTTAGAACAGTAGAAAAGACTATATTACGCACATGCCAAGTCACCGTCATTAACCTCTTTCCAATAGAATAATAACCAAATAATAGGGATATAATGTCTCAAATTAATTTGAACAAACATGTCATTTTGGGAGTGGCAATGTCAATATATTTTACGCATCTTATACAAAAATTTATCCGAAATTACAAAACTTTTTCATGGAAAGAGTTTTTCACAGGCTTAAAAACAATCTCAAAACAACGCAAGTAAGACGTAATCACTGTATGCGTACGTTAACCGATGCATCCGATCTGAGAATGGCTGTGATTTGTTAACGTATGCGCATGTAATGATTGGTTAAGAGCAGAACATACAACACACTGTTTTTGAAGGTAGGTATCAAAGACATTTCTTATGCCGTTTCTTACTTGTTCCATTTATACTAGTATACTTGAAATATTTAAGATTTATGTGAGTTCAAATTTCTTGGGGTATAATGTAAATTTAATGGAGGTTACACCAAAAATTTTAGAGTTCAGATCGATAAAAACGATTTCTTCAATTTGTATTTTACCTCTTAATCGATTGTATCCAATCCTTGAACTGAGCACTACCTTCGGGAGTAATTTGAAATGCAGCCCTTGCTGCTACAATAATGCTGGCAAAATCTTCATAATCGGCTGGCATCAAATGATACAACTTCTGATGTATGCATTGAATATACCTGCAATAACAATAAAAAACCTAATGTAGTAATTTTTTCACTGCGTATTTATCTGTAATAAACATACATTTGTTGGCATTTTTGAACTAAAGGTGTAAGTGCTGATCTCAAATGCTGCATAACTAACTGATGGTTATTACGGCCCAAATAATGAGCTGAATCAATAGCTACATCGTGCAATACAAATGGACTCACGATAGAGTTCACTGCACATACGCAAAACTGATGCAAATATTGAGAGCCAAGTTTCATCGAGATCCGTAGAAGCCACTTCACATCTTCTCCGTATGGTGGGTTACGTGCGTACTTAGCTTGTGGGCGATCGTCATGAACCCTTCGCGCCAAAGTTTCCATGGCTAACATGCCGACATTGTAGGCTGCCATTAAATAACGTAATTGGGTGGGCCTGATAATGCAAACGATGAATAATTGAAATATTTGTACATGTTTAAGGAGAAAATAAGCATCTTACGTAAACTGATGCAAATGCCTCTGACGACCCAGTACTACTGGTTGCGGTGGTGACGGAACAACATGTTGATGTCCGTTCATAGGTGGAGCAGACGCATGTGGCAGCTGTGGAGTCATTTGTTGTGGCTGTAAAAATGGATAAACATTTGATGGTGGAATGACACCCGCATGTTTTTGCATTTGTTGACGCATTTGATTCTGGGCAACTGTCATAATTGTTTGTTGAGGAGACTGTTGTTGTTGTTGTTGATGGGGTCCTGGCTGACTGTAATACGCTGCAGCAACGGCGGCTGCAGCATGTAAATTTGAGTGCATATGCGGTGGCCCACCAGCCAATTGTGGTCCTTGCACAGGCGCAAAAGACGACGATGGTGCACAAGACATAGCAGAAGCTTGATAAGTAGCCGGTGAGATGGTGGCTGGAAAAGCCCCCCCAGCCGCGCTTTGGTGCACGTAAGCGGACGGAACTACGGCAGAAATATTTGCCGCTTGTGCTCCAGTTGTGACCTGTGGTTGTGGAGGTTGTGATGGTTGTACATAACCTGGATATTGCTGAGGTGGTGGTCCAGATGGTCCTTGTACATACATTTGCATTGGATTGGCTGGATAAGGGGATAAATTATGGGGATACATGTTCTGACAAAAACCATACGCTGGATAAGGTGAAAGACCGATGGGCGCTAAAACTCCTACCCCCTGTTGAAACTGAGGCTGTGGTGCTGTACTTACCACCAAATGTCCAACTTGACCTGTTTGGCCTTGAGGTACAACTGCTTGACCTGCTGGCATACCCTGACCAGAAGTTATAATGTTTGAAGCAGACAGCTGTAGGCTCTGCAATTGCATTTCATGATGCTGTTGAGACTCAATTAAAACAGAGAGGCTCGCGGCTGCCGATTGATCCAAATGGTCATCATGTTGTTCATGTTCTCCATTGTTCGGTGCATTTTTTAGATACAACTCGTACCAGTACCTTGCCACTTGGAAGAGTACTTCCGGATACACACCACCACCCTTAGCTGCGTTCTCTACAGTTATACAAGCGCGCTCTAACATATTATCACTTTGTTCCTTACATTGTAAAATGGCCCGTTGTATTTCATTGGGATTTAGTGCTGCAGCATGCGGCAAAACAGAAAGTGCTAGTTCAGCTGGAGGATAATTGCAGTCCCAACCCCGAGAAGCACGATCAGCCATATTAGCAGCTTCTGGAGGTGTTAAATGACCTTCCCACGTGTCAATCAAAAAACTGATAGCCGGTGCGCCAATTTCCATTGCTTGGCCAATTATCCATGACACATGTGAGGAGTACGTACGTGAAAGCCAGTTGGGACTGACACAATTATGTAAGCCCAACGCATACAGACCCAACTGGAATGCACACATGTGTAAACCCCGATGAGGTCCATGGTGGTTGTGATTCGTGGTGGCTTGTGTAAATAGAGATGTCGATGAATTGCCACCAGCCTTAATTAAAACATTTTTCGCCAATTCAAACATAAAATGCGCACTAGCCTCTGAGGGTTGATTCGGAATAGAGGGATAAGCACGTTTTCCTTTGTAGCGGTTGTCCTTTGGTCGGCTGCCAGTAGTAGTATTTTGATTTGTCAAAGGCACACCACCAGGCATATTTTGACCATTACCAGTGCCAAGTATTCCTGTATTTCCGGAAGACGATACATTTAAGTTTGCCATGCTTACCTCAAATTCAGCACTTGTACAACTAGTGGGGCGACTATTTCCACCAACGGATCCATAATCGGTCATGAACACATCTAGATTTCCGACATTAAGTGGAATACCTAACCCACCATTACCTAACTGTCGATTGCATTCTTTATCCCCGGATCGGTTAACAGAATTCGCAGGGGTTCTAACAGGTGGATTGTTGGAGTAATAAGCTGGCAGCAGTGGTGTCTTCAAAAGAACATGAATTTCGCGATCTAATAATTTTTCCATAATTTTAGCAATTTTTTGAGGCTCATCTTTATAGAAATACAAAAGCGTTAGAGCAAGTTCTCCCCGTTGACGACGTGTGCCTTCGCATAATAAAGGATGCTCTGCTTCGGAGACATTGCTCTTTAGACCCAATGCAGCAACAGCAGCTTCAAAACCTAAATTCTCATCGCTTATAGGCCTATAAATACTCATATTTCGAATCCGTTGATCCTTCATTGTGACAGAAGGCATAACAAGGGCATCAAATATATATGACGCTAAACTGATGGGCAATAAAGACTCTCCTCGAGATTTTAACGTTCCATTACGCAAACGGTGAGCCCTATCTCGTATAACTTCCAGTTCTGGTTCGTTAATAGGGATCTTTTTTAATAAAGTCAATATATCAGCCTCTTGATTAGCAAGTTTTACTTCCAAAGGTTTAGTGCTAGCTGGTGGCCGTGGCATCTCCAACGCAAAGACACAAATACGAAATCCGATGTGATAATGTTCAGAATTCTCAGAAAGTACTGTACAAAGAAAAGCACATTTCGATAAGGTGGCAGACGCTAATACCGTTAAATGATGGGAAAGAGGATTAATGTTTTTTATCTTGCCCTTGCGCTTGGGTACAGGGGGCATATCTACCATCAAATTGGGGGGATTCGCCAACATTTCCTCTGCTAAGCGGACAGCCAATATGCAAGCTTCCTGGCCATGGCCATGAGCATGCAAACCCTCAGCCCGAGCAAGTAAAATGTCCCACGCGTCGTCGGATGGTCGTACGTTAGAAAATATGTGCGGTTTTTCACCATTCCCAGCCGAGGAAGCAACTACTGCAGCAGCGGCCATAGCTTGAGCCGATGTGGAAGGACCTGCTAAGATGGCAGCAGCCACTGAAGGAGAACTAACCATATTTATTATTTTAGCGCTGCCCTGCACTGCCGCATCGCTTACTATAGAAGCAACTACATCCGCAGACTGCAATAAATCAGTGCCAGATGCATTAGACACTGGAAGTTCACTATCCTTTGGACATTGAACCATACCTTGTAATACGTATTCATCACTAAATGACGAAAATGATTCCTTCTTTATAAGACACCTAGCATCCATCTTAGAACGTGGTACTTGCTGTATAGCAGGACTGCGTATATCAGAATCTCCAACTAACAATGAAGATGATGATGACTTTGACGACGATGAAGATGAGGATGATATTGAGGCTGCGGAAGACTCAGAAAGTGATTCAATTTGGGCTTCTATTGGATTATTTGTAGGCGTTGGTGCTAGGGAGAAGCCTAACGATTTTTTACCGTTAACAATTTTTTTAGTACTAGAATCAAAGTTTTCTTGCTCAACTGGATTTATAGCACAACACTCAACATCCGGGCTGCACAAATTATTACTGCCGCTATCGCCACCAAAGTCATCATTTTCGCAGAAACCTTCACTACTAGTACTAGATCTATTACCATCCAAGACTTCTGCAGTCACACAAGATGCAACTAAAGTATGACCACCAACTACCGCATTCAAATGATTTCCTACATTCACATTGACTATATTATTCAAAAAATTAGTGTCACCCCTACCGGGTGATGCCCCATTGACTCCCGAACCATTTTGTGGTGTAACATCCAAAGCCTGTTGAAGACGAGCATGTACGCTATCGCTAGATGAATTACTCGAATTATTGCTAGACGAGATATAAAAGCGTTCGCGAAAAGGTCTCTCGAGACGCTGCTTAAATCCCCCATGCACATCCATATCTGAAGAGGTGCTTATATAATTGTAATGCTTACTATTAGCCATTAAAGCCTGAGTGGCATTTAGTTGACCTCCACCACTTGACTCAAATTTACTCTCCGTATGTTTGAAACAAGCAAACGGAGAATAATAGATGGGATTGGTTTCGTGAGTGTGCGTTATTCCTGCAATGGGGTACTCTTCCCAGTCCAAATAGCACGCCTCTATGGCTGGCTTAAAGCCCACAAACAGTTCAGCATCTGAACGGGAGTTCTGTTGATGACGATTGTTATACGATGTTGGCATTATTCGACATTTTACCACCCGATCTAGAATCTTCAAGTGCCAAGATGTAAATTGAGCATGAAGCATATCACGCTCGTCAGGAGCTAAACATGGGTTTAGGGCGGCTAGACGCCATAAAACGACAATTTCATCAAATAATGAACTACTCGCATGTTCAATAGCTTTTGAGTTACTATGTGTGTTGGAGTGTTTGCCACCACTGTGACCATGAGGTCCCATCATTAGCGACAACTTCGTTTGATACCACCAAAGCAGCAACTGATCGCAGGCCATGCATTGTTCTGTAATTATTTCAAGTAGACGTATGGCATTGCGGTCGCAACGCCTGTACATTTCGCGAACTATTGACAATAAATTCCACATGCCTTCCGGTTCACGGCCGCGCAAGGGACGCAACAACGAACTCCATTCGGTAGCGGCTGGTGGAGCTGAATTTGTCAAATAGTTGACATCGCTGGATATAAATAATACATAGATAACATATATCGAAACATGCCATATCGTTTTATTTGCACCATTATTTACCTGTAGACCATGGGTGCTGGCATTACAAATTTGATCAAAATACGTTTAATATTTTTGTGTAAGGTTCTCTCATCCAAATACCAATTGGTTTGATCGTGTATAGATGCGCCTGCTGTTGGATCGGGAGCACCACACACTGTATTTATGGCAGTAGGTTGTTCGCTTAATAGCTCATCTAGTAAACGTTGAGCTGTAGGCAGTATTTGTTGTGGCAGTTCGCTTATTAAATACTGTGCGAACTTTTGTAATTGATCACGCTGTAAGCGGGTCAATGATTCGGACACAGGCGCTCGCAAACATACCTCTAAGGGCTATACAACCAAAAATTATTAGCATAGTACCATTATTACTCATAAACAATTAAAATCAATTAAAGCGTACGCAGTGTATCCGATATAGACTGACGGCAACCACATGAGAACACCAGTAAGCCGTAGAATTACAAGTGCAATTGCATGACGATATGCGACGTCTATCGAATGTTATGGCTACGTTATAATTTTGACTGGGTGTTAAACACACAACCGTTGCAGAAAGATGAAAACCTATGCGTATACATAATAGGTAGGTGATATTTATGACAGTCAGCTTTAGATAGTTTACCTATTTGCAAGGCATCCTTAACCGCGCCAGATTTAAATAATGTATCGCCGCGATTAAATTCATCGGACGAACTGTTGGCTAAACAGGAGTATAAACGTATATCTTCCTCATTGTCCGGAAAACTCCAGAAGGCGATTCGTAATTGCAATTGTTCGGGCACGGGTGGATAAACATGCTCCACCAGTTCGAATGGTATAAATGAAGCAACACATTTGGCCGCCAATTCTGTTAATGTTCCTACCTCTTAAATTAAAAAAAATAAAGAATTAATTTTCGCTTAATATATATTTACAATATCGATCTAGTAATGTCTGTAAGTCCAAGTCTATGTGTCTATATATTTATTTATTTATTTATTTTCCAGATTTTAAACTTATCAAATAACAAATAAGAAAACTAAATTTGACTTAGGCCAAATCCTAAATACCCTCCCCATCTATAATTGTGGGCGTGGCATATATATTATTACGCCCATCAGCTTGCAAGTCTAGTTTTATGGTGAATATATTTTTTTGTAAATTAAGGGCGTGTCTGGTAATTTTGAGATATTGATCTCAAAATTTACGCCCGTAAGAATGCCAGCACATGGACACACGGATGTACATATCTAAATCGACTCAATTTTTGATGCTGGTCAAGAATACTTTGTAGAGTCTCTATCGCCTTCTTCTAGGAAGAACAAACTTATTAGTATATCCTCATCTCTAAGATGGAGATGAAACTGAAGAGAAGCGGGATTTTGAGCGTCTTTTTTGTTCACTCAATGAGGGAAAATGTATAATGACCGTTATATAGGCACCACTTCGATTCCACAATTTATACTAAAACTAACTATTGTTCTCCAAGTTTTGTCAATAAATGTTCAAAATTTTGAATTTTTAGCAAATATAAAAAATAATATGTTCCATTTTATAAATAAAATAAGTAAGAAAACTAAATTTGGCTTAAGCCAAATCTTAAATACCCTCTGTTTAGGTCAGTCGATGCAGTGTGGGCAGTTTGGCTGCACTTTTTTTTTTTTTTGTTATCAATTGCACACCTGTAATCGACTTAATGTGCCATCTTTATATATATATTTTTTTTTTCTTTATATTTAATTTCCGCTTTCATTCTTACAGTTCTGCTCACAGAGTGTTGTTGTGCTTTTCTCTTTAAGCGTTTTGTTTTTTTTTTTTTTAATTAAAAAAAAAATCATTTTGAGGTTAAAAACCATTATTCGCGTGTAATTTTATTTTTGTGGTGTCCACTATTTGATTTTTTATTTAGCTTTTGATGCTGCTATCTTTCTTGTTGACTTTAATTTATTTTTTTTTTTTTTACTTTTTTATCTTCTTTCAGTAAAGGTAAGTGCGATCATTAAAAGTGTCATCTATCAAGTCCATGAGGCTTGGGGACTCTCTCATGGGGTCCTCTAGCCCGACTATGATGGATGTCTTTCATGAGGAGTCACTTAAGAGAAAGGCTCCGGTTTTGGCTGGTGCTGAAGATGTTTCCACTGTGAATAATGCTTCTACTCAGGGCTGCCCTCTGATTGCTGGGGATGAGTCAAACTCAATGCATTCCAAACCTATTGTTCTGTACCCGCAAGCTCATGATGGTGATTTTATTGTGCTTGTTACTCTCACTAATGGGGACAAGAACAATATTGATGGTCTTCGGGGCCCTCTATTTTTTGCACAAAAGATTAAAGATTGTTACAATACCGGAATCAGCCATATTTAACAGATTGGTAAGTCTCTGTTCCGTATTAAATTCAATTCGGTTTTAAATGCTAACAATTTTATTAAGCAAGATCTAAGTCATCTGTGCCTTAAGTCTTTTATTCCTGATACTTTTGTTTACACTTTTGGTGTCATTCGCAATGTTCCTGTTATCTATTCTGATGAGTATATTATGGAAAATATAATTTGTAGTGTTCCTATTGCTTTTGTCAAAAGATTCACAAGATTTGATAAAGAGAATGGCCAAGCCTCACCTACTCTCTCTGTAAAATTGGCTTTTAAATCATCCAATCTGCCTTCCAAAGTTTTCCTTGATCATGCATCAATAACTGTGAACTTTTTTTATCCCTCTGTGAGGCAATGTTGTACTCTTTCAAGACCCTCTTATGGTTATAACGATGAAAATCCTTTAATTCAAAGTTTCTTACCTAATAAGAATACTTTAGAATATTATCTCAACCACTACAATTTTGATATTTGTTTTTTATCAGAAATCTTTGCGATGCATGATTCTGATTCTATCTTTAAAATCTTAAACTACAATATCTTTTTCAAAACCAGACCATATAATTATGGGGTTGCTGCTATTGCAGTTAAAAAATCCATTAAGGTTTTACGTATTAATTATGTTTCTGATCTTGACATTGTCGTAATCAAAACAATTAATATTAACCCGTCTTTTCTGCTGGTCTCAGTTTACTTTCCTCCCAATTTACCCTTGAGAGTTCTTGAAACAGAACTAACCCGTCTTTTAAATTTTATTGAGCC
The DNA here is from genome assembly GCA_949710015.1 of Crataerina pallida. NCBI lineage: Eukaryota > Metazoa > Arthropoda > Insecta > Diptera > Hippoboscidae > Crataerina > Crataerina pallida. The sequence continues at coordinate 11,251,122 of OX453291.1, forward strand.
TTTTGAGAATGTTTTGGTCTGTGGTGACTTTAACTGTCGTCACTCGGCCTGGGGTGATTATTTTAATTCACCCAGGGGAAACATTCTCAAACGTCTTATTGAAAGTTCTTGTCTTTCGTGTTTAAATGATGGATCACCCACTTTCATTAGAAGCCTGGGGAACCTGGCACCTTTCTTGATTTATCATTTACTTACTCTAATTGTCATATGACATGGAAGGCAGATGCCTCTTTTCCGGGTGGGTCTCATCATTTTCCCATTTTTATCGAAGTACATGCTTCATTACAATTTAATTCTTCAGAATCTTTCTAATTTTAATGGCCATCTTGATAATGTCCAATCGTTCGAGAATTTCTTTCCTTCCAAATTAGTGAAGCCACTTTCCAGAGTACTTCATCTAATTTCATTCCTAAAGCATGGTGGATCGATGAGTTGTCCGTTCTGTTTTGCAAACAAAAGGTTCTCGTAAAAGAGCTCTTAAATATCCTTCTTTTCAAAATTTATGGAGGCTACATCATCCAAGAACATTTGGAAAATTGCGGTCAAAAGAGCTAAGAAAACTAGCTATATACAAAAAATTTCTAATTTAAATGATTGTCCAAACTCTAAAGAGGCTTGGAGGTTTATTAATGCTATTAACGGATGTAAGAGTCGTGATAGAAGTTCCTGGTCCATTAATAATAATGCTGATTTTCTAAGTTTTCTATGTGACAAGGTTCCTAACAACAACAAGGAAGTTTTACTTTTGACAAGCCGGTTTCCATTGAACCTTTTTCGGTCTCTGAATTCAATGAAGTGTTAACCAAAAAAGTTTCTCACTCTGCAGGTGGTCATGATGGTGTGACCTATATTATGATCAAAGCTCTTAATCCTCATCTTAAGTCGTCCTTACTAGATGTTTTTAACAACTTGTTTACTAATTGTAGTATACCATCCTCTTGGAGAATTGTCCGGGTAGTCCCTATTCCAAAAAAGGAGTGTGATCTTAATGTTTATACCAACCTATTTCCTTATCATCTGTTTTGATTAAATCAATAAATCTGATGGTTAAGAAGATTAGTCTCTGTTTTAAGTCGTGATAGCCTGGTCCCGGTGAGATTTTTTGCATATAGGAAACTCATGTCTACCACTAGGTGTTTAAACGAATTTATTTTTAAAGTCAGGTTAATGAAAGCGCGTAGGTGCAAAGTTGTGGTAGCTACGATTGATATCAGCAGTGCTTATGATTGTGTCAGAATCTCAGTTGTAAAAAATATTTTGGTTCAGTTCAGGATCCCTCCTGAACTTTCTAACTGGATTATTTCATTTCTTGCTGAGATAATATTATTGTTAGGTAATGCGAATGTCAAGATTTTCATTGGCCTTCCACAAGGGAGCTGTCTGAGTCCCATTCTTTTTAACCTATATACTGCCTCTCTTCATCAAGTTGAAAGTGAGAATATTCAACTCTTTCAATATGCTGATGATTTTATTTTAATGTCGTCTCACAGTTCTTTTGACACTGCTGTTACCTGTCCATCGGCGGCGTTTTTGTCGTTTGCCCGTATTTGCTCCAATCTTAACTTATCCGTCAACATCAATAAATCAAAGGTCTTATATTTTGGCAAGGGTTCTAGAAACTCAGTCAATCTGTCCGTCAATGGTCATAGACTTTCTCAGGTACTCAGTTTCAAGTTTCTTGGTCTGACAATTACTAGCAGTCTAACCCTTAAAGAAAGAGTCATAATGTGACTCTGTCAGTAGGGGCTGCCTTTCTTCTATTAACCTAATTAAGAAGCTTACTACTATAAAAGGGGGTTTAAATCTCAATGTAGCTTTAAATTTTTATCGAAGCTTTGTCCGGGGCAAGGTTAAATATGCAAGATCCGTAACATCGCATTCTCCTATGTATATTGATAAAAAGCTGTATGTACTGCAAAATTCGAGCTTAAGACGCTGTTTGGGTCTTTCTCCTTCGACTCCTACACATATTCTATATGTGCTAGCTAAAGAACTCCCGCCTGATCTCAGAGCTATTTTCTTAGCAGCCAAAGAACTTCTTAAAGTTGCTTTTAACAACGAGGACCTTTTTTTACTTGTCAAAACAATTCGTAGCTTAATAACATCTATTCTTTTGCATACAGTAAATTTCAAGAAATTTTTGATAATATACAATGTCCTACCACCTATGCGGCTTGTACGAAATTGACGATTATTTCGAAGACCCCTTTCTCTAAGTAAACAAATACTCCTTCTTGTATCCCTCTTGTATGTATAAACAGACAGTCTAAATGCTTGTACTGTTTTAAAGCATCAGGATTCGTGCAACTTTCTTGTTGCTGATATTATCAATCTGATCAATTCTTCCTGTCACTCTGGTGTAAGTTTTAATGAAAAAGTTGATTACATGGCAAGGCAAGCTGTTACGCTTGGCCAAGTTTCTCATGTCGGTTTTACGCTATGCGACGCTCTCAGCGCTATGAGGTCGGCCCTGAGAAGCTTGTGGAATGATTCTTTTAGATCTGCCTCGCAGAACAAGGGCAGATTTTTTTATGCTCTTGTTCCTGAGATACCACCCCACCCATGGTATCACGGTCTTTCGCTGGAACCTCATAAAATTAAAATTTTGAACAGACTTATTAGTGGTCACACGTTTGATGCACGATATTTAAATCTTATATGTGCAGTTAACACTAATTTGTGTGAAATGTGTAATTCAGTGAACGATGCTGAACATATGATTCTTCTCTGTAACAAATATGCTAATGTCCGCAGTTTGTTTTCCTTCTCTTCTAACTTTACGTGTTTACAAAGCATTTTAGCTTCTAATAACTACAACATATACTCCGACTTAATCGCTTTTATCCGGAACGCGAAGTTATTTGATAAACTGTAATTGCTATAACTCCCTTATAAAAGCACAACCTATCTCATTGACCTTGCTTATTAATTGTTGTCTCTTTTTTGCACGATTTTGTGCTTATGTTTTATTTATAATCTACTTCATCTAAATCTGATGTGATCCTGGCAGTGAAGGCTGTTGGCGTCTTTGTCAGTGCGATTTACTCTGGCTATATGAGTCTTAGTCACTCGGCCATATCAACTTAATACGGAAAAAAAAAAAAGAAAAAAAATTTCCGCTTTGATTTTTATTGCTATAAATTTGCTTAAGTATCGTACTGGCCTTCGCGCATATAAAATACAAAATTGAGTTGTAATAAGTGCCTAAAATCTCTTAAACTTTTGAATTATAAAGTTAAAAAGCACAAATTTGTTTAGCAGCCTCACACGAACTTAAAGACTACAGTAAATTCTTTTGCAATATCTGTCAACAGAAACATCACACTTTGTTGCACAGATACACCCAGCAAAATCAAAAGGTTATAGCACCTAATACCAATCGACGTGATCCTAGGCCAACACCTCGGAGCGGAAGTTCCGGTTCCGCCGGCTCTACTTACCTGCAGCCACTGCAATTCTCAAATAACTTGCTATCCTATAATCATAATGATAGTGCTTAGAAAAGACTCTCGAACTTTCCTAGTTGCCCAAAACACTGTGTTTGGAAGGATAGTGACTGGTAAAGTGAATACTGATAGGCCTTAACAATATATTTCCTCATACTTTAATGCTCTTGACTTAATAACCAATTATTACGTTTTTAGGAATTGGAGGATGTTCCAAAATCACTCATAAAACGCAATGAATCGTGCCTGCTCCGTAACTCTACATTTAAAGACAAGCACGATAATACCCTTAAAGAATATCTTTCTCTAGACCATACGGCTAAAATTACCAATGATATAAATCACCCTACTTACTATTTACCCCAACATGCTGTTTTAAAACCCCAAAGCAGTACTACAACTACTGGCACTCTCACGGTCGTAATTTTTAAGATATCAATTAAAACTTGGCACACTTACTCTTAGTTTAATTTCGCTGTTCCGTATTGAAATTGGGCAAAATCGGTTAAAGGAAACACTCACAATAAACGAAAAACTCAACATACCTAGAAAAAATTGTATCTTTAAAAAATTATATATCGCACAATACTATGCCTATCAAGTTGAAATTTGGTATATATATAAGTGGTACCGTTATCTAACATTATGCCAAAAATGGGCGTGATGGAATAAAGCAAACGTCTATAATTAAAAAAAAAAAGATTATTTGCGTAAGTACATGAAATAAATATGGCAGGAGGAACTTATTTTTTAGAGAATTATAAAAGGTGGAGGGTATTTAAGCTTCGGTCTTAACCAAACTTCTCTATCTTGTTACCGCTGATATTGAGAAAATGTATCGGCATATTAAAGTTCACCGTCTGGACACTCCCTTTCAACGAATAATATTTCGTGACTCACCCCAAGCGGACGCCTAAGATTATGAATTGCTCACAGTCACCTTCAGTGTTAACTGTGCCCCTTATCTAGCAATTCGCACCCTTCGTGCACTGGCAAAAGAGAACGAGCTGCAATACCCTTTAGCAGCCAATATTATTCAAAATTACATGTATGTTGACAATGTTCTAGCTGGTGCTCACGTTTTTGAAAATACCCTTGCAACAAGAAAGGAATTAGATGTGGTTCTAATATCAGCAGGCTTTATACTCCGTAAGTGGTCCTCCAACCACCCTACCCTACTGTAAGATCTTCCTGAATCATTTTTACTTAGCTCAGATTTTCTAACAACATTAGATTCTAACAATATGAAAACACTTGGTCTTAATTGGAATGCTTCTCACGATTATTTCTTCATTAAGCCACCCCACATTCCAACTAAGTCAGCCATCACATAAACATTTTTAGAAATTACTTAGAAATTACTAAGATATTCGATACAGCCGGTGGTTAGCCCCAAAAACCATTGTTGCTAAAAATCTTATGCAGCAAATTTGATTGGATAAAACAGACAGGGATGAGGCTATTAAACCACTAATCCTACTCAAATGGCATGATTTTATCGATGATTACCCCATCGAACGTATTAAAATCCCTCGATATGTCAATTTCAGCCCTAAATTTGACATATAATTACACGGTTTTTGCGATGCCTCGGAAAAGGCATTCGCTTTAGCCCTATATATCCGTTCCAAAAATACATTTGGTGACGTTCACGCCCATCTCCTTTCAGCCAAATCTAAAATAGCACCCATTAAATCCATTTCTCTTCCAAGACTTGAACTCTGCGGGGCAGAACTAATTTTTCGATACCCTACGATCAGAATTACAGCTTACTCAATACCCCTCATTTCTGTGGACTGATTCCACTATAGTACTTTCATGGTTACAAAACTCCCCTGACATTGGACTGCCTTTGTGGCTAATCGCGTCGCTTCCATTTACGAGAAAGAAGGTAATAAGAATTGGTCTCATGTGGACTCCCGAAACAACCCAGCCGACTTAGCAACCCGTGGCCTCACAGCTCAAAAGCTTTCTAACTTATATTTGTGGTGGCATGGTCCCCCTGGCTAAAACTTTCTAGCGATAGTTTGCCGCAAAAACCCAAAATCCCAGATTCCCTTGAAGATTCTAAAACAATTAAATTGTATTTTACTCAAACGACAGAGACTCGACAGGTTCTCTAATCTACCCCAAGAACTTAGGGTCATCTCATATGTATATCGTTCATCAACTAAACTCACCCCCTTAAGAAACTTCATTGTCAACTCCTCGGAAAAAGCCCTATAATCTATTCCGAAATTGAATTTACGAAAAATCGACTTATTATCTTATGTCAGCGTAATCATTTTCCAGAGTATCAATCTCTTTCTCGAAAATTTCCTCTTAAGCCTTCTAGCGATCTGTTGGTTTTTAACCCGTTTGTAGACTCTCAAGGTATATTGCGAATAAACGTTTTCCCAAACTATTACCCTGTAAGGCCCGCTTTACTATATTGTTACTGGAACATATTCACCAGTGTACAATCCATGGGGAGATTTCTCTCATAATGCGTGCTACCCGCTCTGAATTTTGGAAAATTCGACTCAAAAATGTAGGTAAAACTGTGATAAGAAATTGTAGAACCTGTGTAGCGTACAGGCAAGCTCAGAATTCTCAAATAATGGCCTCTCGACCATTATGCGCAATGAGAAATAACCCTTACTCTTTTAGAATGTTTCATTAATATCTTTTTTCTCTAGGTAAGGCTGGCGAACTACCAGATGATGTGTTGTCTTTGGATGGAATGAGAGATGCTGTTGCCGTAGCGAATTCACCTCGACTGCCACGAAATCAAAATCGTCCACGTTACTTAGTGCGGTGCCGCCTCTGTCCAAGACATTGCTTCAAGCACGACATTTACTGCCACAACAACAACAAGCCCTTCTAACCGACCACAAGGTGCGGAAAGTAAACAGCAGCAAGATGAACAACAACAACCTCTCTGGCCTCTTGCCGAAAATTGTATAAGTTACCAAAATTGATCTTAAGGTTTTAAGTACTCAACTCGATTTTTGTTAAACTTTTTTGTATTAATAATTCGATGTCAATTGAATTTTTGTTAATACGTTATTCTGCTCCCTGGTTGCAGTAACGGGGGGCGGGATGTTTAGGTCAGTCGATGCAGTGTGTGCAGTTTGGCTGCACTTTTTTTTGTTATCAATTACACACCTGTAATCGACTTAATGTGCCATCTTTATATTTTTTCTTTATATTTAATTTCCACTTTGATTTTTTTTACTATAAACTTGCTTAAGTATCGTACTCGCCTTCGCGCATATAAAATAAAAAATTGAGGTGTAATAAGTGCCTAAAATCTCTTAAACTTTTGAATTATAATAAAACATATTGTTAATTTGTTCTCTACCCTTTCATAGTAAATTGTGCACCCTTTAATTAATAGTTTGCAATAAAAGTCATCGCTTTTGCTACAAAAATATTGAAGGGATATAGAATATAATATATATTATAAATAAATACGAGATCTGCAATCAAGAGAAAATCTGCTGAAATAAAAAAAGGGATTGAGTATCTGGGAAACACGATGACACCCTTACCTCTCATTTAATCATCGTTTTGGAAGACACACTACTCACCCAAACACCCTCCACCTCCACAAGGGTGGGCGTGGCAAATACTTTTCCGTTGAATATATTTTTCTAAATTGTGCGCCTGCCTGTTATGCGACCATGCCCATTTTTGGTGCATCGATGGATGAGCTAACCTTTAATAAATTCACTAAATTTCAAGTTCACAGATCAACTTTTGTAACAGATATATAGATTTTTGTCTATTGTGGGCGTGGCTCGACCGATTTTGCTCATTTTCAATAACGATCTACTTGCAAAAACTGAAAGTGTGTGTACAAAACTTCACCTTAATATCTTCTTAATTTACGCTCGTGATAATACCAACAACAGACAGACACACGGACACTCGGACATACATGCCTAAGTCGACTCAGTTTTTGACACTGATCAAGAATATTTTTCTAGGGTCTAGTATGTATACTCTTGTCACTAAGGTGGAGGGTATAAAAATAGAGCTTTTTTATATAACATATTTATGCAAAGCTTTACGTATTTTCTATTCATTTTAAAAGGGCTATATTAAATATATCTGCGTACAAAAATGTACCTTCATCAATGAAGTTTGCATGTATATTGTTCCAAAAATTAACATTAATCTTTTTTGATATATATGTGTAACAAATAACTTACCGGTTACAGAAATGTTGCGAGACGCATTGGCACTTTGAGCGATTCCAGTATGAGATGGCATAACACTGTTGCCAGTATTGGCAAAATTTACCGGTTTTTTCCAGCCCCGCCAATTATTGTACAACGATTCCGGTTCGGAACTCCAACTGCAAAGTGAATCTTCTTCAAAACGATCAGAATCATCAAAACTGAAGCGATCTATCATATCTTCTTGGACCCATTCGACAGGTGCACCACCTCCATCTTGAACTGGTGCATTAGCTGCATTTCGACGATTATTAATGCCAGCATCTGCTACACCATTATTGTTAGTACTGCTATTGTTGTTGTTGTTATTATTACGGTTGACCATGATTACGCACGTTTGTACGAAAACAATATGCAATACAACTCAACACACAAAATAGTTGAAATAGCAGGCAATATAATATAAATGATGAATATAGTACAGATGTTATTACCAATAGAGTTCTGTAACTCTATAAAATCTTTAATTTACATATTAATTGTTGACTATTACTGTCGATAAATAATCATTTTGCTCAAAGTTAGTTCTCAATAATTCTACGCAACACTTAATGGAGATTCCCACAAAGACTTGCGAAAATTATTTTTAGTTTAATTTTTATCAGATACATTATAGAAAATCGAACTATTGCAATGCATTAGCAAGAAAAATTGTCGTTTGTTATTTAAAATAAAATTATATTAAATTCTTCCTACCCTCCTACCTACCCTCGCAACCACATTCTCACTTACAAAATAAATGTACGTGTAAATATCGCGACAACGATAGCGTCCCCATTTACTACAAATCAAACAGACATACTTAAATTCATGTGCTCCCATGCAGAGAATTGAGTAAAACTCCTAATGTTTGCATTTTGTTGACGAAGCGAACATACAAAGACCATACACATGGGGGATTCTTATATATCCGTATACTATGCCTGTTTAGTGCCATTCAGTTTTAAACATACTCCAAGTGTAGTTGTTTATAACCGATGACAGTATGTTAAAAATGTGCTACAAACAAGTTGCTTGATCGGGTGATTGGCAGAGGGTAAGTAACCTGAATCGTATGCACGTATAACGCTTCACTCTGATATACAATGCGTTTTAACTCAACGACTTTGTATATATATTCATGAAAACACTAGTTATTCAATATAATTGCTTTTCCATTTTGATTCAAAATTTTTGGGATTACATTAAAAAAGCCAAACAAAGGCCCTAATGTCTTAAAGTGTTTTTATAGTTATAAGTATGAAGCGAGAACAGCTGCTTTGCAACTGCTTTCCAAGAATTCATTTCGTTTAGATGTTATTTATATTCACCACAATTTTACTTTGTTTTACGTTCGTGTTTATTATTATTATTTGCTTTGTTATGAATTTGCCTTTTACGTCAATATTCGCTATTTTGTGTCCGCAAATTCGCTTCGATTTTATACACTCTTATTGAATTCCTTTGAAAAAAAATAATTTTCACAAAGCATTTATTATAATTTTTTCACTTCCCCTGATGAATTAATAATTTTTCAAACTCTTTTTTTCGCCATAAACTATTTGGATAAATACGCGCAGAGATAGGTTTGTTTGTTTTTGGAAAGTTTCTATGAACTTTTCTTTGTAGTTTTTTATCAAATTTGGTAAAATATAACCATATTTTTGGAAATCTAACACTCTTTAATTGTTTCTCTATTATTTGATAAACTTTATTGTCTTTGATGATCTTATGACAATTTTAAATAATTTTAGGAGCAGAAAAAATTCTTTTTAATCATTTTTCCATAGACAAATGAACATAACAAGATGTTCTACTTATTGCTTTGTGTTTAGCTATGGTGTGTATATACTTGCTGAAAGAGAACGAGCTCATATTTATCGCGCGTCGGAGAACTATTCACAAATCTGTAAGCCATTTCTGCACAAAATTGTTGAATTACTGTTGATTGTGTGGATTTATTCATTATTACTGCAATTATGGAAAACGTTAACCGACCTTTAACTTTACTGCTTTTCTAGCTCCTTTTTTCCAAAATTGCAAGAAAATTATGCACACATTGTTTCATAAATTTTTGTCTATTGAGGGCGGAATCATGTATCTGCCACGCCCACTGCTTGTAAGTACATATGGATGGTATTTAAGATTTAGTCGAAGCCAAATTTATTTTTTTTTTAACTTGTTTTGACTTAAAACATTTGTTGCTCACATCAAACTCTTCTAATGCATGAAAATGAAATATGAAAATAATCATTGTTCGAAAATATTATATATGTAAAATATACAATATGACATCAACAACGCTTAATGAGCAAAATAAAATGCGTAAATTTTCATCTTGCATTCCTACATTTTCACAATATTTAAATACAACATTGGTTCTATTTACCAATGCAGATATGCGTAAAGCAAAAATAACAATTATACAAATTTTAACATTATTACAATAATACATTAAAATATTACCCACATATAACATATTTTTAATCTTATTACATATAATCAACTATGATTAAGCAATTCCTTTTAGTAGTGATCTATATTTAAGCTATCGTTTTATTTGATCCACTAAGCAAGTCTGTTAATACATATGGCAACACTTATAAGTATTATTGATTTTCTAGCAGTTAATGACAACTTTAACAGCGACGTTCTGCTAGATTGTCTTTTTAAGTATCCGGTCACTGAGATAGCGTTGCGTATGTAAGAGTTTTAATTAATTTTTTTATAATTGAGTATGGATTATGAGTGAATTTTATATTAATAGTTATATAAAGAGCTCTAAAATAGTCGTAAAATAATGCATTTTTCATCACTCGTGAATATTTACTGACTTTATTTAAATGATGTTTAGGGCTACAAAAGACATTCAAAACTTAAGTGAAATTGTGTACCCTTCCACAACAATAATAAAAATTTGCGTATTTGCAAAAAGTTTAGAAAATTATAAGCTTGCCTCATTAATACGGCCCTATTTTTAATTTTATTACAGTATGGCTCCTAAACGAGTTAAAGCTCAAAAAGAAGAAGTACAAGTTTCTTTGGGCCCTCAAGTGCGCGATGGCGAGTATGTATTTGGTGTGGCCCATATATATGCTAGTTTCAATGATACTTTTGTGCATGTAACTGATTTATCGGGACGGGAAACTATAGCACGTGTTACAGGCGGCATGAAAGTAAAAGCTGATCGTGATGAAGCCTCCCCTTATGCCGCTATGTTGGCAGCTCAAGTAAGTTAGTTTTTTTATTGTGAATAATTTTTAACCTTTTCAATGGTAGGACGTTGCTGAGAAATGTAAAACTTTGGGAATAACGGCACTACATATAAAATTACGTGCCACCGGTGGCAACAAAACCAAAACTCCCGGACCGGGAGCTCAATCGGCTTTGCGTGCTCTAGCTCGTTCTTCTATGAAAATTGGTCGTATTGAAGATGTAACGCCCATACCCTCGGATTCTACACGTAGAAAGGGTGGCCGTCGGGGTCGTCGTCTGTAAAACACTATATTGTTAATGTCTATGTATGGTATTTTTAAATAATATTCAAGCAATAAACTTGAGAGGAAAAAGGAAATTTAAAAGTGTTTTATACTAAGCATAACTTAATAGAGAGCATTCATTCACCGACGAATAACACAACAAATATAATATTGTGTTTTAAAAATACACCTTATAGTTTTGGTATATACCAGTCACTTTATTACTAAACATGAGAAAGAAAAATTTTGCTTAGGCCAAATCATAAATATCTTCTACGTCCACATACATATAGTACGCGTGACAGATGAATGATTACCTCTAACAATATATGTATTATATATTAACTTGCAAGTCGAGTTTTACGCTGAAACGGTTTGTTAGTTGTATAGCGTGTTGGTTAGACGACCTTATTTTTGGCACATTGATGGAATGAGTAACTAAATATGTGTACCAAATTTCAATTTGTAGCTCAATTTCTATTACATAAAAAGATTGTGGGCGTGACGATTTTGCCCAATAGAAATTACACAGATCTAAGAATTAGAAGTGTATATACATAATTTCAGCTCAAAATTTACAATCGTGAGAGTGCCAACAAGAGGCGGACTCAGTTTTTATTGCTGATCAAGAATACATATACATTGTAGGGTCTCTGACGCCTACTCTGCGTTGGAATGGAATGACAAATTTTGTACACCCCACATTAAGTGTGGTGGGTACTCTAAAACTCTCTACTCCCTGTAGCACTTGTGCTAAAGGGTATATTCAGTTTGTGCGGATGCTTGTAACTCCTAAACGACAAATGCCACACCCACCTGCAGTTATACCAATCGGTTCAGAATAAAAATATTTAGCCATGTCCACCTGTCTGTCCATATATATATTTGTTAAAGTAAATAATATGTTGTTAAATAATATTAATTAGTTGTTTTGTTATAATTATGTACTTTTACTTTTCTGTCTTTTACGATGAATAACATTTTTTATTTTTCTGCGCTAATGAGGTTATGGGCTTGCTTCTGTAATTAAAAAAAAAATTTCTACAAAACGTCAATAAATTAAAAATTCTATAAATTAGAAACTTTAAAATATCATCGAACAACATCACTATTGAAAAGCTGCGAGGCAGCGAAAATTTTGAAGTTTTCTGCCGAAGCTTATCTCCAGATGAAGGACTCGTGGAAAGCCGTTGAAGGGACTGAGGACAAAGCAAATAAGCTTACCCAGGCGAAAGCGGACCTGATCTTGATGGTAGATAAGACCATATATCCATACATTCGTGAATGTATTAGTGCACAAGAAATCTGGAAGACCTTGGGCAGCTTGTACGAAGATTCAGATTTGGTGAGACGCGTGAGCCTTATACAAAGGTTCTGTTCAGCAAAGGAAGGATTTCGCTTCAGTTGACGCATATGTCAATGAAATCCTTACAACAGCATACAAACTGAAGTGCTGGGCTCAAGGTGGATGAAGAATGGGTGGGTTCGATGATGTTGGCTGGACTGCTGGACGCATACAAGCCGATGATTATGGGAATTCAAAGTTCGGGCGTTAAAATAACTGGTGACACAATTAAACTTAAGCTGTTGCAAGATGTGAAGGAAGAGAATACTTCATATGCTGCATTCTCAGTAAAAAAGAAGAAATCGTTTTCCAAGGGGCCAAAGTGTTACAAGTGTCAAAAATTCGGCCATATTGCTGCTAAGTGTCCAAATAAATTATCTGAAAAAGGGGACGGTAAAGCTATGTTTGGCATATTTATGACAAATGACGTCAAAAAGAACAAGTGGTTCTTTGACTCCGGTGCATCTGCTCACATGTGCAGTGACAAGTCTTGTTTTATCAGCACCCCTCTGCCTAAAAGCTTAGATGTCGCCATCGCTAACAACTCTAAAATCCATGCCGAGGGTGTTGGTCGCGTCGAAATGTCAGTGGAAGTTGGTTTCAAAAGGGAGGAAATATCCTTTAATGAAGTGTTGCTCTTCCCAGAATTTTGCATTAATCTATTGTCAGTTTCAAAGATTGTTCAAAAAGGCCACAAAATGATTTTCACAAACAAAGGATGCACTGTAATCAATTCTGCTGGGAACACCATAGCCACTGGTTGTCATGACAACGTCATGGTCCAACTAAATGTGGCGAAAGAGTTTGCTAAAGCAACGAAAGCAAAAAAAAGCGATTTTCAACTATGGCATAAGCGTAGTGGATACCCAAACAATGATGTTTTAAAGAAGATGATTTCTGGGGCTTATGGAAACGTCAAATGTGACATTAAAACTGAGAGCTGTGTAACTTGCCTGAAAGGAAAATTTTCAAGACTATCGTTTATTGCAATGAAGAATCGAGCGACGCAACTGTTACAACTAATTCATTCAGACCTTTGTGGTTCTATAGAGAGGGCGTCACTGAGAGGTTCTCATTACATGCTGACCTTCATCGACGATTACTCTCGCCAGCAAATTCACCGAGTTTAAAACCTATGCAGAAAATCAATAAGGTAAGGTCATCAAAGCTTTAAGAAGTGACAATTGCACCGAGTATTACAATTCCAAAATGAGGAAAATAATGGTAGCTAATGGTACCAAGTTACGGTACCATACACACCACAGCAAAATGGTGTGTCAGATAGGATGAACCGAACCATTATAAAGAAAGCAAGGTGTCTGTTGATCAAATCTGCCAAAAAAAGCTTTGGGCGGAAGCTGTTTACACTGTTGTGTGTATTGAACACCATGTAAAAACACCAAAGAAGTCACTTCTGAAGAGATGTGGTGCGGGAAGAAACCGAATTTAGAGCATTTAAAGATATTCGGTTGCAAGGCGGTAATTGGCATACCAAAACAGAAGAGACAAAAGTTGGATCCAAAGGCAAAGAAGCAGTATTCGTCGGTTATACCGAACATCCACGAACTTATCGTTTTTACGATCCAGTAAAACGAGTGGTGTTTACCAGTAGAGATGTAAAATTTCTTGAAGATTGTTTTTTGATGATGCTGAAAATGCATGGAATTTCTACATCGGGATGTGATTCAGTGGGGGATTTAAGTGAATCCATTGGTACTGAACAGCAAGTGGATGAATTGAAAAGCATCAGTGAAGAGCATGAAGAAGAGGAGTACTCTAGTGACACTTATGAAGATCGTACAGCTGATTAAAGAGACGACACTACATGTGAAGATATTGAGCAACGTAGTATTGAGAAGTCACGCAGTGATTCCCTGGAAAATGGAATCACATCCAATAGAAAACCCATCGAAAGATATGGCTGTGTAGGTTTCTTTGAAACTGATGATGAACCCAAGACAATTAAGGAGGCTTTGCAAAGTCCAGCAAGAGAGTATTGGCAAAAAGCAATAAATGAAGAATTGAGTTCTATTAATGAAAACGGCACATGGGAGATTGTTGATATACCTCCTGGAAAGAAGCCAATCAGTAATAAGTGAACTTTTAAGATAAAGCGGAACTCGGCTGGGGAAATAGAGCGCTACAAAGCTAAATTAGTGGCACGAGGCCATTTGCAACACTACGGAATAGACTACGAGGAAACCTTTTCCCCGGTAATGTGATATTCATCAATACGATTACTTCTCAGTTTAGCAGTGCAATTTGACCTTGATATTGATCAAATGGATGTAGTAACAGCCTTTCTACAAGGTGAACTCGAAGAGGAAATCTACATGGAAGTACTAGAAGGTCTTGATAATCGTGACAGTAAAGTTTGCTGGCTTAAAAAATCTTTATACGGTCTAAAACAAGCAAGTAGAGTCTAAAATAAGAAACTGGACAGTGTATTAAAGAAAATAGGCCTGAAGCAATGTAAGAGTGAACCGTGCACCTACTACAAGAGGTCACAAAAGGACATCGTATACGTAGCAATATATGTGGATGATATCCCCAAGACCAACAAGAAGGACAAGTAGTTTACTAAGAAAAGTCTGTCCGACAACTTTAAAATAAAGGATATTGGAGAAGCACACTACATTTTAGGTATGAAGCTGACTAGAAATCGCAAAGAAGGACTACTGTGGTTAGATCAGGAGCTGTACAACAAGAATATGTTGAAAAAATATAACATGGATGAGTGTAACCCAGTATCTACTCCAATAGACTACAATCAAAAGCTAACAGAGAACATAGATGAAGAAAAGCTGGATGTGCCTTATCAAGAATCCATTGGTAGCATTCTGTACGCTGCACAAATAAGTCGATCAGACATGGCATATGCAGTGGGTGCTCTATCAAGGTACTACAGTAATCCTAAAAAGGCACATTGGGAAGCCGTCCAAAGGATCTTTAGATACCTAAAAGGTACAAGACACTACAAGTTACAATTCAGCAAAACACAAAGTAAGTACTTAGAAGGTTTTTCTGAGACGGATTGGGCTGGGGATTAGGATGATCGAAAGTCCACTACCGGTTACGTTTTCAAGCTTCAAGGTGGTCCATTATCATGGATGTCAAAAAAGCAGTAGACTGCAGCCTTGTCTACTACCGAGGCAGAATATATGGCCTTGGCAGCTGCCGCCCAAGAATCCCTATGGGTTAGAACCCTGATGAACGAACTATGCTGCGAGGAAACTGCAGTAATCCAACGCGAGAATAAAAGCGCTTTAAACTTAACGGAAAATGCCATTGGAAAATGTGCTCAAAACATATCGACATCACTTCGTAAGAGAATTATTGGGGTCTAAGAAATTCAAGGTCGAGTACTTAAAAACCGACGATATGTTTGCCGACATAATGACGAAAGCGTTACCATTAAAAAAACAATTGAGTTGTTGTAAATCTTTAGGTTTACACGCTGATTCAATTTAGTGGGGGTGTTAAAGTGGAAATTGAATTCAATAATATTAATTAGTTGTTTTGTTATAATTATGTACTTTTACTTTTCTGTCTTTTACGATACAGGAATAAACATCTTTTATTTCTCTGCGCTTGTGAATATTGCAATGAAATTTGGTGCAAGGGCACGTAATGCACCAAAGAGGAATCTTATTGAAAAAAATTGGATCAGCCCATTTTTATAACCTCTCCCCAAATAAGGTCCTACCATAATAGAAGTCTTTACCAAAAAATCGCAATTCTTTTCTTTTTTTTGATTAAATTTTGTCATTTTTGTTAGTTAACTTAATAATTGGCTGCGCCAAATTTGGGTCAGATCAGATATTTTTTAGATCCCCTACCAATATAATTATATCTTACGAAGTAATTTATATAAAGACACAATTAGGAGTTTGCCTTGAGCTATCAAGCGGTATATTTTATCTACTATATCTTAACTTTTGATTTACATTAATATTATTCATATGTCTTAACAATGGTTGTATTGGTTTTACTAATTTTAATTTAGTTTATGTCTAAGTTGTTCCTGAGGCTGCTGTTGTTGTTGTTGTTGTTGTTGTTGCTGTTGCTGTGCGGCTGCGGCTGCCTTATTTTATTTTATTGTATTTTTTATATTTTTTTTGTTTTATTAGTTTAATATTATATTTTGCCTTACTTTCATCATGAATTAGTTGAAATTGTTTTTGTAACTAATGGATTTAATAACAAATACAAATACAAATACAAATTATACAAAAAAAATGAAACGTTGTCAAACGTCAAATACGAAATCCGAAATCAGTAGTAGAAATCAAAATCGATTCTCAATTCTTGGAGAAATGGACATCGAACAGAACGAATCTCCACTTCAAGAAAATAATGAGGTAAAGAGTAAACGAAATGGGAAGGTTATTAAGAAATCCCATTTTTCTTCACAATGTAAATATCAAAAACTTAATAGATCAATTAAAACAAAAAAAAAACAAAAATAGATTTTAAAATCGTGAATAAAAATGGAAATTGTAGTATATAAGTTATGCTAAGTTTAAGTTATCGATATATAATTGATGAATCAATGAATTTATAAAATGTAACAACCAACACATCACCACGAAATATAATATACACGTACTTGATATTTATGAGACGTGATGAAATATGAATAATTCTTTGGATGTTCGTTCTGGATGGGTATTGTTAAAAAAGAAAAATATATTTCTACAAACATACTATTTCTGTAAAAAAGAGTCGTGGCCGACCACCGAAAGATACTCGATATATTTATACTAATATGGATTTTGTTAAAAAAGTAGATGAACTTAAACTTGATGGCAATTTGGCCGAAAATTGGAGAGTATTTTGGCAAAATTTTCAAATTTTTAAAATTGAACAAGAAGCCAGAACCTGTAGAAGTTGCGAATTTTCTTAATGCTATTGGTTCGAAAGCAGTTGAAGTATTCAATTCATTAACATTGACTCAGGAAGAAAGACAACAATATGTAAAAGTAACAGATGCATTTGCAGAATTCTGTAAACCCAAATCAAATGAGGTTTATGAGAGCTTCATTTTTCACAGTAGATCACAAAAAGAAGGTGAATCGTTTGACAATTTTTTGATGGACATTAAGAAAATGGTACGGAAATCTGACTTTATGGATGAGAATAGAATGGTTAGGGATTGTTCTTAGAGTGCTAGATAAATCGTTGCAAAAGAAACTCCTAGATACTTCTCAACGTACGTTAAGTTCAGCAATTGATATGGCAAGAGCAGCAGAAGTCTGCAATTACCAAATGCAACAATTACAAGGTGAAAAACAGATAGATGGCATTAAGAAAACAGATAACGTTAAACATGGAAAATTTAGTAATAATGTCATGGAAAATTACTCGTTTTGTGGTTATAAACATCGAAAAGGAAAGTGCGCTGCTTATGAAAAATTTTGTAAAAAATGCAACGGTAAAAATCATTTTGCAAACGTATGTAAAAAGAAATTGATAAATGAAGTAGAAGAAGAAATTAGTGATAAAATGTAGTATGAAAATGTAAAAATTAGTTCACAAATTGTAAAATTTAAATTAGATACAGGTGCGATGTGTGATAAAATACCCTTTAAATATGTAAAACATCTTAAAATTTCTTTAACAAAAAGTGCCGAAAAACTTGTTGCATACAATGCTAGTGAAATTAAAACATGCGGTACGGTAAACCTCAATTGTATAGTACGCGATAAAGATTATACACTAAAATTTTTTGTAATTAATGACAACAGTTATATTCCGATTTTGGGATTAGAAACGTGTGTCCATTTACGTTTGGTCAAACGGATCAATTTGGTTTCACAATGCGATTTATTAATTAATTACAAACATGTCTTTAAAGGATTAGGTTGTTTTAAAAAAAAATTTTCGATTGAATTAAATGATAATGTAAAACCATGTCTAAAACCGGCACATAGAATACCATTAGCCTTAAAAGAACAAGTTAAAGATACGTTACAAAAGATGTGCCATAATTAGGAATTATAGAAAAAGTGGATAAGCCCAAATCGTGGATTTCAAATATGGTCATTGTAGAAAAACCAGGGAAAAGTTTAAGAATTTGTATAAATCTTAAAGAACTTAACAAAGCAATTAAAAATAATTTTTATGAAATTCCTACATTCGAAGAAATTAAGTCAAAATTAATAAATAAACGTTTATTTACAGTTTTTGATTTGAAAGAAGGGTTTTGGCATTAAATGAAAAATCTAAAGATTTATGCACATTTAGTACTCCATTTGTTGTTATAGATATAAACGGTTACCTTTCGGTATAAAAATTGCTCCGGAAGCATTTCAAAAATTAAACAAAGAAAATTTTGGAGATATTGATAATGTAATTGTTTACATTGATGACATTTTAATAGCTACAGACACAGAAAAACAACATAACGATACACTTATTAAAGTTTTACAAAGAGCCTCGGAGCGAAATATTAAATTTAACTGGGACAAAGTTCAATTTAAAAAGAATATTATTAATTTTTTAGGTCATGTTATTTCAAATAATGGTATAGCTTATGATAAAAATAGATTAATTGGAATTGAAAATTTTGAAGCACCAAAGTGTAAAACAGACTTACAAAGACTTATGGATTTTATTAATTACTTAAGGGATTACATTCCGAATCTTGATAGTTTGTCTAGTCCCTTAAGGGAATTAATGAAATCATCTGTTGTATTTAACTGGCTACCAATTCACGATGATTGTTTAAACAAAATAAAGCGTACAATACAAAATGCTCCTTTACTAGCATTATTTAATGAAAAAGAAAAAATTGTGTTGCAAACTGACGCATCTAAAGATGGCTTGGGGGCATGTTTATTACAAGGAAAACGACCAGTGTGTTTTGCTTCAAGAAGTTTAACTGAGTGTGAGAGTAGATATGCACAGATAGAAAAAGATAGGATTTGCGTGCAAAAAATTTCAAAGTTGAAATTGTAACTGATCATAAACCTTTATTAGGAATTATGTCTAAGGACTAAAACAAAATACCTTCACCAAAGTTACAAAGAATGAAATTAAAATTGGAAAATTATAACTTAACTTTTACTTATTTACCTGGTAAATTTCTTTATTTAGCAGATTGGTTGTTTAGAAGTATTGAAAATAATACTAGTAATGATGATGAAATACCAAAACTTAGTGAACTAATACACACCATAAATGTCAGTGATAAGAAAAAATTGTTATTTCAGAAAGAAACCAAAAATGATGAAATTTTGAGTAAGGTTTTCGACTATTGTTTAAATGGATGGCCTAAAGACAAACGGTATTTACCAAATTATATAAAATTTTTATGGAAATTTAAAAACAGTTTACTTTTAGATGACAGCCTTATATATTTTGAAGATAGACTCTTTATTCCACAAAGCTTACGTACTGATATTTTAAAGCATCTACATACAGCTCATTTAGGTATAGAAAAAACATATTGTAGAACAAAACAACTTTTGTATTGGCCAAATATGCTAAAAGACATTGAGTCTTTAATTTCATCATGTGTCATATGTCAAAAATATAGATCAGCTAATGTAAAAGAACCATTGCTTAACCTTGTTTCGCTAGATATTAAAAAAGCCTTCGACAGTGTATGGCACAATGGTATACTTTTTAAAATGATTCAAATTGGTTTTAACCTTTCCTTAATTAAGTTTTTAAAAATTTTTTTACAATTAGGAAATTTTTTATTCAAATTGGCAATAACTGCTCTTCATTTCGTGACATTAACCGTGGTGTGCCGCAAGGTTTAATTTTGGATCCATATTTTAATATTTCAGTATACGATTTTCCTCATCAATTTTATCATTCCAATAGTATTCGTTATGAAGATGACTGTTTAATTTACCCTCATCATGAGAGTCCTCAGACTGCCTTAAGCTTAGTTTCAGCGCATTTAGCTCTTGCGAAAACTTTTTACAGAGAGTGGGGGTCGAAATAAACCCTACAAAATCGGAAGCAATTTGCCTTAGAAATGCTTCCGGTAAATGTAAGTACTTTGTAGTACCGCAAAGTATAAACTTAAAACTCCGGAGACAAAAATCTATTTATCTACCACAAAAATTGAGCTATAAACTTGAAATTTGGTACGTATATCTACATATATTTGCTTCATCGATGTGCCACAATTGAGAGTGTAAGAGACACGCCCACAATAAACGAAAATCTCAACATACCTCGAAAAAATCGTATCTTTAAAAACTCTTATATCGCACAATGCCATTATCCAACACTGTGCCAAAAATGGGCTTGATTGAATAACGCAAACGCCTATTAAATGGACTTGACCGAATCAACCTTTTGCACTTGTGTTTCATATCAATTAATAAGGTGCTGAAATCCGAATAGGTTAACTACAGAAAATGGCTCATCTCTTTTAAAATCAGTATAGAGGAATTTTTCATACATGTGCCTAAAAATTGTCTAACATTGATAACCTAAAAATGTTATAATGATTGTTTATGTAAAATCCGTGTAAACATGAATAGAGATCCTAAAAATCTTTATAAATTTGTAAACGCTAAACGTAAATACAATACGCACCCTAACTATATGCGCTATGGAAATAAAGATTCATTTGATCCCTCAGAAATAGCTAATATGGGTCCATTTTTTTTCAATGAGATTTATTCTTATCAATAATATGATAATCATACAATATAAAGTCGTATGATATTTTTTCTAATATATTTTATTTGAGGATGAAGTCTTTAATGGTCTGAGAGGACTAAAATTTTCCAATAGACCCGGCTCTGATGGAATTCCATTATGTATAAATTGTGCTGACATTTTTTGCAAAACTTTATTAAAATTTTTTAATTCTTCTTTATCAACTGGTACGTTTCCGCTATTATGAGAAACGAGTTTTCTGATACCTCTTCATAAGAGCGGTAGTAGGCAATGTATTAAAAATTATAGAGGCATAAACTTAGCTAAACTTAGCTACATGCCATACTATAAAGGGATTAATTTTTTCAATTAATTTTGTAATTTCATCATCATAGAATGGGTTTTGCAGTGACAAATCTACTGTTACAAATCTATTGGAATTATCTTATAACATAGTTAAATCATTCTTTGAAAGTACCCAGTCATTTGTTATTTTTACTGATTTTGGCAAGTAAATCATAAGCTGATAAAGTAAATCATAAGCTACTTATTCTTAAACTTTCTAAAATCGGGTTTCCTCCTCTTATACTTAAATTATTTTTTTCATACGTGTCTAATCGTTCTCAAAGAGTTTTATTTAAATCATCCCTATCTCGTTTGATGAGTGTTCCTTTCGGTGTTCCGCAAGGGAATCACTTAGGATCATTATTTTTTGTCCTTTTTATAAATGATCTACCCTACGTTATTCAGGATAGGAATATCCTTATGTTTGCTGATGATATCAAGTTGTTCTACACTATACGTAATGAGGCAGATATGCACCCCCTTGATGCCCCGTGATTTACTTTTACTTGTTGATTGTTATCAAACCAATTTTATGTCATTTAATCTTTCTAAAGGTAAAAATTTCTAAATGTAAAAATGTTGTTTTGTAGGAGTACTCCTATTAATTACACGTATTCCGTATATGGCCAAGATCTGGAAAACGTTGAGTCATATGTTGATCTGGGTTTTTATTTGATCAGAAAATGAACTTTAATCTGCATATAAATTCAATAATAAATAAGGTACAATGTTCTTTAGGTTTTATAAAGAAATAGTCTAAAGAGTTCATTGATCCTTACTTAACAAAAAGAGTGTCCACGGATTTAGTTAGGCCCACAGAATACGCCTCAATTGTGTGGGCACCTAACTGTACATTCAACATAAACGCATTAGAATCTATTTAAAAACAACTTCTACTCTTTGCCCTAAGCGGTTTGCGTTGGGACACATCCATTCCCCTCCCCTCATATGAGATTCGGCTAAAACTTATCAATCTGCCATCGTTAGTAGACGAAAAATGTTATGAGATATTAATTACTCTTTTTTACTCAGTGAGTTATGTTTTAATGCTCCGGCCTGCTACTCTGGACATTATGCGCCAATTAAATTTCCTCAATGCCGTACCAATTATGAACTCTTCGAATGCCCTGCAAAAATGTTAATGATTTTTATATTAGCGTGTCGCTGTCAGACTTGTTGTTGCCAGGCTGTGACGGTATATATTATAGGTGTACATCATTGAATGTTTTGTACATGTAAATATATATATTTGCTTTATTTAGTCATAAGCATGTATATATATAAGTGAAAGTTATTATTACATATATTTATTTTGAATGTTTGTATAAGTTAATGCCACAAATATCGTATCGCCCTCTAATTCTAATTCTCATAAATTACCCTCTTTATTACAAAAGCATTTCATGAGAAATGCTTATGTTACAGAACATTATTCTTCAAGTGCTCAGTAAAATCTGACACCACCAAACAACATTAGAGAGATCAATGCAAGAAACCACTTACACAAACTATAATACTGTTTATATTATGTTAGGTTGTCCCAATGTTTATTTTAATATAATGTAAGCGTTCACACAACGAATCACATTATAAATAGGATTAGTCTTAGATTGTAATAAGTTCTGTTTTTATACGGAATTTCAATAAAGCAGACGTTGCTTTTCAGCAACTTAATTTTTTTAAAAAACAAAAATAATTTTGTTTAATTGGCGCCCAACGTGGGGCCCGCGCACAAAAACACATTTTTGTGTAAAAAGAAATAAAACATTTTTGTTTAAAAAACGCACACGTGCTAATAGTGCGGGCTCGGACCACAAAAAAGGACAACACATTTTTGTCACGTGTAAACTCGAGATTTAAACACGTGTCCGACCAGATCCTCGGTTTTGGCCTCCGGCGCGAGTTTTGCGTGTTTAAAAAAAAAATATAAATAAATAAAAATCATATTAATTAAATAATTAACAATAAGTCGAAGTCCGTAAGATAAGAAAAAAAAAGAACTTTCATAAAACGTTTAACCATTCCTCTGTGAAACAAACAACAACAAAAAATTATAATAAAAAAAAAAAAATATATATACATATATCTAACAACAACATACAGATGACCTCACCACCCGGCCTAAGGGTAAAGATTAATAATATTAACTGCAACATCATCAAGAACGACATCATCAAAAACAACATCATCAAGAACAACATCATCAAAAACAACATCATCAAGAACGACATCAGCAACAATAGGGTTCAAACATGAGTTTTGTATTGCTGTAAGTCAATATTTACCTGTTACCAGAAATACTTTTTTTTTGTACCACATTAGACATTAAATTTTATATGAAATACTGCACAAATTGCGATTACAAATATTGAATCCGAATACAAATTATATAGATTTTGATTTATTATATTAATATATTAACGTATTGGTTGCTAAATTTATAAAATCATAATGGCAAATCCAAATCCCACACCTCTCCTCAGACCGACCGTTTAAAATACTCAAGACAACCAAAATTCGAATCCGAATACTTCTAGATCGGAGTTAACGACATTTATTACACAAATAGTAGAAACAACATTACGACAACAGTTGACACAACTAAATTTATTAAATAACCAACAAAATCAAAATTATCTTGACCAACAAATTACCTAAGGAGAAATAAATGACTTAGAAAGAATACCAGACATAATAAAGAGCATCAGGGAATTCTTAGGAACTAACGAAGAGTTTTCCTCATGGAAGAAAAGTGTAGATAGAGTTTTGAAAGTTTATGAATCAATCATTGGTTCATCAAAGTATTTTGGGATACTTAGCACTATTATAAACAAAATAGTAGGGAACGCCGACATAATTCTCGAATCCTACAATACACCACTTAACTGGAATGCCATAGTAGAGGTACTAACAAATCATTTTGCAGATAAAAGAGATATAAGTACCTTCGAGTACCAAATGATGAGTTTGGTACAAGGTGGATTAACAATCCACGATTTTTATAAAAAGGCGTATTCACACCTATCATTAATATTAAATAGGTTATCTAATATAAACATACCCAAAGAAGCTTTAATAGCTTTGACTAAAACATACAGGGACAAAGCTTTAGACACTTTTGTCCGAAGTTTGCGAGGGGATCTTCAAAGATTGCTGGGAATGAAGGAACCAGTCGATCTACCCCAAGCATTACAATTATGTAACAAATTAAAGAATCAGGTATATAGGACAAACGATGCTCAAGAATATAGTAGAGCCAAAACGAACCCTGCAATAACGCAAAAGATATCAAACGCCTATTCCAGAACACCACAGATTACGCAAAGATATTCTCAACCATTAATTCGTAACCAAAACTTTTCACTTCCAACTAGGAACGAACAACACCATAGAGCACCCTTACATCAACAATCCTTGCAACAGTTTAAACCGAATTTTTCCTTTTACAATAATAAGCCATATATGCTACCACCAAGACCCTTTCAACCCAAACCACAACCAAAACCAGAGCTAATGGATATTGACCAATCTATACGAACCCAAAGAATAAATTACATGAATAGACCAGCAAACAGCGACAGATTTAACGGACGTAGACCACCGCCAGCTTCCTTGGTGGTTCAATCAGACAAAAGACAAAGGAACTTTCACATACAACCTATCACCGAAGAGGATTATCAACGGCGGATGGAAATAAGTGACAATGAACATGAACAGCCACTGTCCGAATACATAGAAACTTATGGAAATAACCAAGAAAGGATGGACGAGTTTATTGACGTTCATTTTTTAGGGTAAGAGACTCCTCATTGCCATATTTGGAATCAAAACTAAGTAATGGGGAGATAATTAGAATACTAGTAGATACAGTGAAGTGTGTGTTTTACGTCTATACCCGTCGTGGAGACTCAATTAGACGTTTGTAGGGATTTAAGCGTCCCTGCGCCCCCTCCCGAAGGAGGTCCCAACTTTAGAACTTACATCATAGGCTATGTAAGTTCACCCCTTGGTGACAGGGTTTTTTTGCCATGCACCAATAGCGATTTTACAGCCCCCGCGAAGCTCCCACAAGGGGGCCTACCCAAGAGTACGTACTGGCAAGAACCTTAGTTCTTGGGGCTCCAGTACCCCGCGGTACCAAACTTTGTCTTTGGTAGGACTGTCGATCATTTGATCTCCCAACTTTGGACAGCCTATTGCCCATGGGTTGGTATCCCATTGATATTATGTTTGCTAAAAGGTAGATTATTGATCCAAGGAATTTTTCCAAGGTATCTTATATAATATGCTTTTTGCATTTTGTTCTGGCCCCGTGATCCTTGGACGAAGCACCTATGCCGGTACTCCGTTTCAGGGCGGGGCCCAACTAGTAGATACAGGCTCAAATAAAAATTATATTCAACCATTCATTCATTATATTTAGCAAAAGAATCAATTCCTAATGAAATACCATTCTGCGCTAATTCTATTGGCGGCGAAGTAAAAATTACCCACCATACATTGCTTAATCTTTTTGGCTTAAACGATGTTGAATTAAAGTTTTTTGTTCTGCCAACACTAAAATCTTTCGATGCAATATTAGGTAACGACAGTTTAAGGGAGTTATCTGCTGTTATTTATCTTAGAGAAGGTTGTATGACGGTAAAAGATAAAATGAAGGTTAGGATTAAACAATTACGGTCCGAAGACGTCAATACAATTAAAACACAATTTAACTATTTGTCTCTCAAACAAAAGCAATTTATGTCTGATTTAATAAATTCATTTAGAAATTTATTCGCAGAACCAGACGAAAGATTGTCATATACCACAAAAGTAATGGGTGACATATGTACAAATACGGATTCTCCAATACATTCTAGATCTATCCCATACCCGATGTCCTTGAAAAACGAAATAGAAAAGCAAATTGAAACACTTTTAAGAGACGGTATAATACGACCTTCAAGATCACCATACAATTCACCAGTGTGGATTGTGCCAAAAAAATTAGATAACTCTGGAGAAAAGAAGCACAGACTCGTTATTGACTACAGAAAATTAAATTCAGTAACGATACCTGACCGTTATCCTATTCCTGACATAGATGAAGTCTTGTCTTAATTAGGCAAAAATAAATTCTTCTCTGTCCTTGATTTGAAAAGTGAATTTCATCAAATCCCACTCAAAGAGTCTGACATAGAAAAAACAGCATTTTCAGTTGATAATGGAAAATATGAATTCACACGTTTACCCTTTGGTCTTAAAAATGCACCCTCTATATTTCAAAGAGCATTGGACGATATGCTAAGAGATCATATTGGCATAAGCTGTTTCGTTTACATTGACGACATAATTGTATTTAGCAAAGAAGAAACAAATCATTATAATGATTTGAAAAAAATATTTTCTACTTTGGAAGAAGCAAATATGAAATTACAAATAGATAAATGCGAATTTTTCAAGTCCGAAGTTGAATATCTCGGATTCACAATATCCGGAAATGGTATAAAATCCAACCCCAAGAAAGTAGAGACAATAGCCAATTTTCCAATACCAAAAACCCTAAAAGAATTGCGCTCATTCCTTGGATTAACGTGTTATTATAGAAGATTTATAAAAGACTATTCAAAATTAGCCAAACCTTTGACTACCATTTTGAGAGGAGATAAAGACAAAATATCAAAGAACGCGTCGTCTAATATAGCAATAACACTAAATGAACATGCAGTAGAATCCTTTAATAAACTAAAAAATACGTTGGCTACAGAAGATGTAATCTTAGCCTATCCAGATTACAATAAAGAATTTCAACTTACCACAGATGCATCAAACCATGTAATAGGTGCAGTTCTAGCACAAGACGATAGACCAATAACCTTCATTTCTAGAACTTTAAGAAAAAATGAAGAGCATTTTGCTACAAATGAAAAAGAAATGTTAGCAATAATTTGGTCATTAAACAAGCTTAGAAATTATCTATATGGAACAGCAAAAGTAAAAATATTCACTGATCATCAACCACTTACATATGCACTCAGTAATAAAAATAATAACATGAAATTAAAAAGATGGAAAGCCATCTTAGAAGAATACAATTATGAATTAATTTACAAACCAGGAAAGTCAAATGTTGTGGCTGATGCATTGTCTAGAGTACCATCGGGAAATCACATAAATACACTTACCTCAACCGTACATAGTGATGAAAGCACTTTGCCATTGTTAATACAAATAGCTGACGAACCAATTAATGTGTTTAAAAATCAGATTTTCCTCAAAATAGGAGACGTATCCTCATATCAATTTGAAATAATATTTCCCACATATCATAGACATAGAATAGTAGAACCTTCTTATGATCAACAAAAGTTAACTGATCTACTAAAAAGATATTTAAATCCATCTATAACCAATGGCTTGAACACTGAAGAAAGTATTTTAGGAATGATACAAGGGTTTTATAGATCGCATTTTGCAAACTACAAAGTCCGCTTTACCAGAAACATAGTTGGGGACATTACTGACGAAACAGAACAAGAGAACGAAATTATAACAGAACATAGACGAGCACATAGAAATAGTAAAGAAAACAAAAAACAATTATTGGAAAGAGTCTATTTCCCAAAAATGCAGGAAAAAGTTAATAAAATTGTGAAACAATGTAAAATTTGTAAGGAGCAAAAATATGAAAGGCATCCGGTGTAACCAAAAATTCAGGAAACACCAATTCCACAATATCCAGGACACATAGTTCATATTGATTTTTACTATACAGATAATCATGTTCTATTGACAGCAATTGACAAATTTTCAAAGTACGTACAAGTAAAAATATTAAAATCTAGAGCTACACAGGATATAAAGAAACCACTTATGGACATTTTAATGGCTTTTGGCATACCTAAAAAAATTGTAATTGATAATGAAAAATCTTTAAATTCCGCATCAATATTACACTTATTAGATCAATTGGAAATCGAAATATTTAAAGCACCACCTTATACGAGTACAGTAAATGGACAGATAGAAAGATTTCACTCTACCCTGTCAGAAATTATGCGTTGTGTTAAGGCGGAAAAGATACATACCTCATTTGAAGACCTTTTAGACAAAACGGTAATCAGATATAACTATAGTGTGCATTCCACAACAAACCGTAAACCAGTTGAATTATTTTTTGGCCGTAGAGTAGCAACAAACCCTTATGAAATTAGTTTAGAAAGAGAAGAAAATAAGGGTAGATTACAGGAAAAACAGAACGCTGATCTTAAATATCACAATAAAAATAGAGAACAATTTAGAAATTATAAAGTAGGTGAAACTATTTACGTAAAAACAAACAAAAGAATAGGCAACAAATTATCACCCAGATATAAACCAGAAATAGTTAAAGAAAATATAAACAGTACAGTGACTACAGAATCAGGAAGAATAATTTACAAAGGACTCATCAGGAAATAATATCCTATCCCATTCCTACTCCCTATCCATCATACCTTAGGAAATAAATTGCACTAAATGAACAAGTAAAAAGAAATTAATAAACAAATATATTATTAGTTTAAGAATTATAAAAAATCATAAATAAATAAATAGAAGAAATATGATACACTGCCAAAATATATCTTTTCAGATAGGCAGATTGTAATAACAACTAAAATAATTTTAAAATATTAGAAAAACCCTTTCAAAAAAGGAAGAGAATAATGACAAAATTAACAATTTCAAACTAAAAGAAATAAATAATACAAGTATAATAAAAATAATAAAGAATCGTAACTTTTTAAAGTAAATTAGTGTTTGATCACAAAATCTTTTCAGATTGATCAAACAATGAACATAAATGATTTCATCGTAAAAAAGTCTTACCGGACTAATGAAATCAAAGATATAAAACCATTAGCTAAAAATATATAACATTAAAATATTAGTAAATGCAAAGATTGAGATAAATAAGAGTCGAAGAATATCTTTTCAATTTCAGATTATTATTCGCCAGTTGTGCGGCAGAAGTACAAATTCTTAATTATTCAAACGCAAAATTCATTGCTATAAAGGAAGGGGAAGCTAGAATTCAAGACGGCTCCTTCAAAATAATACACGAAATAAATTTAAGCAAATTTAAAGATATTGTAATAACAATCGAAAAGGATATTATAGAAAATATTCCCAAAACCAATCCCTATATACCCATTTTATTAAACCATTTAATTGAAGCTAAAAACATTATGCATAGAATAAATAGAAGTAAACAAAAAAGATCATTAGATTTTCTGGGTTCTGCTTGGAAATGGATAGCAGGACCTCCAGGCAAATATGATTACGAAATTTTAACAAATAAAGTCAATAATGTCTTAGAAAACAACAATAATCAATTTATAATAAATAAATTTACTGAGAAAAAAATAAATGAACTAAGCAAAATAACTAATAATATGTTAAAAATATTTTTAAATAATCAAACTGTAAGGAATGAACTAGCAATGACACTGAAATTCAAACTAGAAGTTCTGAATAGAGAATTAAGCAACATTGAACATGCAGTTCAATGGTCAAAAGCGAACATTGCTAATTCATTTTTATTAAACCAAGTAGAAATAAACATAATTGAAAAAATGTTAGAAAAAGAAAATATACCATATCTAAATATAGACGAAATGCTAGAGTTTGCTGAAACAAAAATCGCTTTTAATAATGACGAAATAATTTACATTTTATCAATACCAACAATTGATACAGAAAATTATACAAAACTCCTATTATTACCAATAAAAAGTAAAATTAGTATTTTAAAAATTAAGCATGAAAATGTATTAAAAAATAAGGATAAAACATATGGAATTTTAAAAGAATGCGAAAAATATAATAATTTCACTATATGTAATGAAAAAAATATAATAGACATAAGTAATACAACGTGTATACCGCCTTTATTAAGTAGTCAAACACATTTTTGTGAAAACACCACACAACATATATCTGATATCAAGAAAATATATGATGATGTAATATTTGTAAACAATTATAAAGGAAAAATTTATGTCAATAATGATTGCATTGATCTTGATGGAACATATTTAATAAGGCATCATAATATTTCAATTAAAATAAATGAGAAATTTTTTAAGTCCGCTCATATGTCAAACAGTTATCCGTTGCCCTCAATTCTTCATAAATCTTCCAATAAAGATGGAATTAACGAAGTTTTATCTCTGGAGATGATAAATGAATTAAACACTAATAATACAAAAAGAATCGATTTAATAAAAAAACAAAATATAGTTACTACAGCCACTATAGCAGCCGTATTGATTATCGTGGTAGTGGCTTGGTTTATGTCCAAATACCTATCAAAAAAATTCTGCCCTCCGAATAACTCTAATATAGTAATTCAAGAACCATTAAGCATCTCCAGCGCTGAAGAAATTTTAAGACGTTCAAACGGGGACGTTTGAAGTTTATCGAGGGAGGAGTTAATGCCACAAATATCGTATCGCCCTCTAATTCTAATTCTCATAAATTACCCTCTTTATTACAAAAGCATTTCATGAGAAATGCTTATGTTACAGAACATTATTCTTCAAGTTCTCAGTAAAATCTGACACCACCAAACAACATTAGAAAGATCAATGCAAGAAACCACTTACATAAACTATAATACTGTTTATATTATGTTAGGTTGTCCCAATGTTTATTTTAATATAATGTAAGCGTTCACACAACGAATCACATTACAAGCATATGCATGAGCTGACCCGTCAGCATAATCTGCGATTCCGTCAGCATAATCTGTGATTCGTGTCGTTCGAGGATTAGTCTTAGAATGTAACAAGTTCTGTTTTTATACGGAATTTCAATAAAGCAGACGTTGCTTTTCAGCAACTTAATTT
This sequence comes from Crataerina pallida, assembly GCA_949710015.1. NCBI lineage: Eukaryota > Metazoa > Arthropoda > Insecta > Diptera > Hippoboscidae > Crataerina > Crataerina pallida. Next base: position 11,282,436 of record OX453291.1, read on the forward strand.
TTTTAAAAAACAAAAATAATTTTGTTTAATTTATATTTAAGTACAGTGTGTCCGCCGGGAAGGTATACTACTCGCAGTAATTCCACTGTAATCCTGGCTGTATGTGATGTGGCACCGTTTTGTTGATACCACATGTTAATCAAGCCCAAAGCATACAGTTGTGGCACTTTCATTTTCAAAGAAGTAGAAGTGGCCGTTTTCATTTTCAAAGAAGTAAGGTTTGTTTATATGAATTCGCTGTAATATTAGCTAAATTGTTGAATAAATAAATAAACAAATAAATAATATAAGACGGAGGGCCCACTGTATTATGCCGTAAGTAGTTTCACTATGTGATAAGTAACGGCTAATATAATTAACAATACCCTAAAAAACTTAGCCTACGTCATAAATCTTTATGGGTTTTAAAAATTTCGTGTGTACTAAAAAGATGAGAAAGTTGAAATTGTACGAAATATGTATTTATTTACTTAACGTTATTGACTTGTGCCACGAGTCTGGTGTTTATAAATAGCAGCAATTTGTACGTATGTGTGCGTACGTATGTATGAATTTTAATGCGTTTTTTTATTTGCTTCTACATCTTCAACTTTAAAGCAATATTGACCAAATCCAATAATACGGCCCATAATGGAATGATGGAATTGCTACGTGACAAAAAAATTGATTCTAATTCATACACTACTATGGAGTTAAAACGTAAAAGTCTGGTTCTCAGAGGTATTTTCTATAAAACAGATACAGAAGTTATTAAAAGTGAATTGGACGTTATTGTTCCTAATGCAATTTACATGGTGTCAAAATTTTCCACTGACTTTTCAAAAAAAAAATTATATCGATACAGGCTTGTTTATGGTAACTTTGTTGCCTGGAATTGGTGTCTCTGAAATTGTTAACTTAAAATTTTTATTAAATCAAGTTGTGCATTGGGAGTTGCCGTGGGAATCCATGTCTGTTATTTAAATGCCCAAAGTTTACACAACAAGACTGACGAACTTCGCCACATCTTTGAGAATTCTGCTATACACGTATGCTGAACTTAACTCCCTTTTTAGCTTAAATGGATATAGCCTTTTTCGAGCTGACCAGCACAATTATGCAGACGGCGTAGCCGTCTACTTAAAAAAACACGTACACTCCTCATTGGTATGCAAGTCAAACCCGGAGAGTCCCATTGAATACCTCTTTGTTAGTATAAGTAGTGGACATAGCAAACTTTTGGTGGGTTGCGGATAAGTGGAGATTTCAACAGCAATCTTCTCTTAGAAAACAGACTTTTGGATGAGATGCATACTATTGGTCTTCTCTCCAATAACACATCAATTCCGACTCACTACACTTACTATACCTCGATCCTAGTCAACAACTTAAATAAGGTTCTTTTTAATGAGCAACTAAACGCTCCAAATTTCTCCAACCATGACCTGATTTTCATGACGTATAATTTTCAACTCCTAAACGCGCACATAAATCATATATATAGGGATTTTAAAAGTATTGTCTTTAACGAACTTGAATGTGCAGCAAACCAAGTTAACTGGAGCGGGAATATGTTTTTACCGGATAGTGAATCCAAAATACTCTGATTCAACAATAATGTCCGGTCACTGTTTGTTGTTCATGTCCCACTAAGAATTGTCAGTACAGATTCGCACAAACATCCCTGGTTTAAGCAATACATCCAGCGATTGTTGCAAGCTAGGGACGAGGCCTATAATATATGGAAACGTACGCGTGCACCTGCGCACACCGACTATTTTTAGCACCTACGCAGACAGACAACCTATGCTATTAGGCGTGCGAAAATCGCTTTTTATGGGACAAGATTTGCTTCTGCTATAAGTACTAGAGAGAAGTGGTCCCTGATTAAGGAAATCGGCATCAACAGTAACACACTGCAAACTCCAGTTGACTTTGACGTGAACGATTATTAATAAAAAATTTGCCAACACACCAATGAGCAGCCCTGATGTCGCTCACTGTTTAGAAATGGAAACAGACCTTAGTTTTAACTTACTGAAGTTTAATGGTGTGAATGAAACTGAAGTACTTGAGTGCATACTCAGTACTAAGTCAAATGCCATAGAATTGGACGATATTGATCCCAGATTTATTAAAATAATACTTCCGTTTGTATTAAAATGTATTACAATAATCTTCAATGATGTAATTACGCGTTCGACTTTTGCGAGCTGTTGGAAAGTAACCAAAGTCATACCCATTCAGAAAAGCATTCTCAAAAGTTTTTGAAAAAATCATTAAAAAGCAAATTTGCGATCGCGTCAATACCAACTCATTATTGGTTGATTCCCAGTCCGGTTTTCGGAAACATAGATCATGCACATAGATCACTACTACTACCAAATATGGTCTCTCCGATGCACTTCCCATTAAACATGGGGTTCCGCAAGGGTCCGTTCTCGGTCCACTCTTATTCTCACTATACGTAAATGATTTACCCGCCTGCTTTAGGCGGTGCAAAATGCACATGCACACGGATGATGTACAATTTTGGGCTTGTGGACCGCCAGATAACATCATCAATACAGCTACAATAATCACTGACGATCTAGACAATATCGCGAATTGGGCCTCTTCCAACGTTCTGGCCTTGAACCCCGTAAAAACTAAGTGCATAGCTTTTTACAAGAACATTATAATCCGTTTATTGGGGACGGACGTAGAGATAGTCGACTCTGTAAAAAACCTCGAAGTGACATTTAATAGAATGGAGATCACTTTGCCTACTTCAAAAAATCGTCACCAAGCAGGACCCAGATTACCTGTACAACAGGCTCGAACTCTCAACGTCTAACCGCAACCACAATATTAAACCCATGCGTCACATATCCCTAATGTCTGAACGTCATTTCTTTATTTTTGCAACCCGATGGTGGAATTTCATCCCCGTCTGTCTACAGACCACACTGAATACAACTTGCTTTAAGAGAGATATTAAGTTGCACTTCGCAAAAGGTTATGCGAACGACAATTTGTGTAATAAATAATTTAGTATTGTAATGGGTGCATACTTCTACCTCACATAAGCTCCGAGGTGGAGAGGAGAGAGATTTTCCTTCATTATCTTGTATAAGATATAAATAAATAAATAAATAAAAATAAATAAGGCATCACAGAATGTGTTCAAGGCAATCTCTAATTCTAGTTTTGTATACCCTAATAAAACGTTCTCTAATCTATTTAATAATACAGAAGACCGCAGTCAGAAGCCTTCCGTGATAGAGCAATTTCTTAAAGTAGCAAGTTTTTTATGTAAACCTCAAGAAATTTCCCTGGAAGAGAAAGTTAAAAAATCCTTAGATAATTATAAAAGTTTGTCCCCCACTCAAGCGAAAAAAAGACTGTTTAAGTTTATTAAATGAAGTTAAACAATTTTATGATCCGTAATTATTTGAAGCTGTTAACTTTTAATGTAAGATCCTTGGTGGATTCTTTTAGAAAATTAGAATTCCAAAATTTGTTAAAGGCTAAGGATGTTGATATAGCCTTTATTCAAGAAACGCACTTAAGAAAACATGCTAAAATCTTCATTGATAATTATTCTTTTGTTTCGAATGGTTCTCCTTTAGTTGTTTCAATTGTACATATTAAAGAAAAATATCTCATTCTTTTAATGAGCTAGCATTTCCGAATTCTTTAGTTGAAGTTAATATTCTAAAAAATAATATTCAAAAAGAAATTCTCCTTATATTTTACATGCAACTGTAACCTTTCTTTAATTACTAATGGCCTTAATGTTTTACGTAACCTTTCGTTAAGATATCATGGTCTTGTAGGAGGAGATCTAAATTCAAAGTACATTTCTTGGGGCGATAATTGCAACACGTTGTTTAATTGGCTGCAGTTGTTTTCCCAAGATTTTGTCCGTCGTTCAGATAACATGCCTTCTTACCTTAACTGTGGTTCTTTTCTCGATCATTTTCTATTATCTACAAATTTGGTTGATTTTAGCAGGACTAATTTTAATTTACACTTTCTACCAAGTTTTTCGGATCATTTTCCTCTGAAGCTTCAATTGAAATTTTTAGACTTTGATTTTATTATAACTCCTTCCAATTCTTTCTCTTCTTTCAAAAATACTAATTGGAATATTTTTAGAAGAGATTTAGAGCGAGAGATCGCATTACATTTTCCCGCTTTGAATCGAAATTTATTAATTCCTGAAATTGATGAACATATTCAAAAAAATTTGCAGTCAATTAATACTGTTTGCAATAAGCATTCTTCTCAAGTTGAATCTTCTAGTAATAAATTTGTAATATCTAATAATATTAAAAATTTATTTAAGAGCAAATATGATTGGCTGAAATGGCTGAAAATTATTTACAGAAGAACACTTAATAGAAGCAAGTCAGACTATAAGCTCTTGTCCAAACAAATTGACTTGCTGAAAATTATTATAAAGGAGCACATACAAATTGAACAAGCACAAATATTTCGCGAACGTTTAGAACGCATTGTTTTTGGCCCGAATGCTTACAGGGACATTTTTCATATTCTTGGCCCTAAGAAGAAGTTTTCTCCACCTTATTTAATCTTTAATATTCCTGTTAATAACGCTGTTGAAAAAGTGAATATATTAAGGGACCATTTCTCAGCAGTTTACAGCCCCACTGCTCCTATTAGAGACATTACTTATATCTCTTCTTCTGTTATTTCCTCGACTTCTCATTCCATATTTATATAATAACTGTTATTTTCCGGATTCCTGAAAAATTGCCAAGATTTCCTCCATTCCTAAAAAGTCTATTGGCACAGACCTAAATAATGTTCGTATGATATCATTACTATCTAATTTAGGAAAACTTTTTGAAAAAATAATTCGTGACATAATGGATGCTGACTTTGCTTCCCTAACTTTCAATTTGGGTTTAAAAAACAGCACTCTACAGTACATGCCTTATGTAAATTTCACAATGATATCATTTGTAACTTAAGGCAACAAAAATGTACTGCAGCAGTTTCGCTAGATATTAAAAAAGCTTTCGACAGTGTATGGCACAATGGTATACTTTTTAAAATGATTCAAATTGGTTTTAACCTTTTCTTAATTAAGTTGTTCAAAAATTTTTTTACAAATAGGAAATTTTTTATTCAAATTGGCAATAACTGCTCTTCATTTCGTGACATTAACCGTGGTGTGCCGCAAGGTTTAATTTTGGATCCATATTTTAATATTTCAGTATACGATTTTCCTCATCAATTTTATCATTCCAATAGTATTCGTTATGAAGATGACTGTTTAATTTACCCTCATCATGAGAGTCCTCAGACTGCCTTAAGCTTAGTTTCAACGCATTTAGCTCTTGCGAAAACTTTTTACAGAGAGTGGGGGTCGAAATAAACCCTACAAAATCGGAAGCAATTTGCCTTAGAAATGCTTCCGGTAAATGTAAGTACTTTGTAGTACCGCAAAGTAAAAACTTAAAACTCCGGAGACAAAAATCTATTTATCTACCACAAAAATTGAGCTATAAACTTGAAATTTGGTACGTACTCGTATATCTACATATATTTGCTTCATCGATGTGCCACAATTGAGAGTGTAAGAGACACGCCCACAATAAACGAAAATCTCAACATACCTCGAAAAAATCGTATCTTTAAAAACTCTTATATCGCACAATACTATGACTGTCAAGTTGAAATTTCATTATCCAACACTGTGCCAAAAATGGGCGTAATTGAATAACGCAAACGCTTATAATTAAAAAAAGCACTATTTGCGTAAGTACATGAAATAGTCACATATATATATATGGCAATAGGAACTTATTTTTTAGAGAATTATAAAAGGTGGAGGGTATTTAGGCTTCGGTCTTAAACGAACTTCTCTATCTTATTTTTAAATTCAATTTTTTAAAGTATGTTGAGATTTTCGTTTATTGTGGGCGTGTCTCTGAACCGATTTTGCCCAATTATTATAAGAAATAGCGTAATTGAATTATGAACACGTATGCTAAGTTTTAATTGGATAGCTCAAAAATTACGATCGTGGGAGTGCAACATCAGACGGACATGTCTCAAACGATTTCTCTTTTCATGCTGATTAAGAATATATATGGTTTATGGGGTCTCCGAGGCTTCCTTCGAAATGTTGTAAACGAATGATCAAAATGAATATACCCTCTTACCTAAGGTAGATGATATAAAAACAAGTAAGACAACTAAATTTGGCTTAGGTTAAATCTTAAATATCCTTCACCTTCATAACGGTGGGTAAATATATATATATATATGGCGCCTTGGATAACTATGGACCTGGGTACCAAATTTCAAGTTTATCTGGTTATTTTTGTGACAGATATAAACATTTTAGTTGATTGTGGGAGCGTCTGTTATTCGATCAAGCCCATTTTTGATACATCGATACAGATAATATTTGTACTAAATTTTATAGGCATAGATTTTTGTTAATTGTAATTGAATTAAGTGGGTTGCAAGGGAAAAATTGTTTAATACTTCGGAAAATTTAAATGTAAGTTATAACCTCGTTTTAAGGAAAAAGTTTACAAAAATATCATGTTTCAATACAAGTCATTTGTGTTAACTAGCACCAGAGCGCCTATCATTTTTAACACTGGCTTTAATTGTTATGTGGAAATTCACATATGAGGTCTTTCTGCAAACATTTTCGACTAGAGCTGTGAAAACATTGAATAAATATTCGTTATTGATAATTTCTTTTAATTGACCTGTTTATCTATTTTATATAGTTTTAACAAACACAAGGTCAGTTTTTGGCTTTTTCCTCAAAACCTTCTTTTTATTTTTTCCTTTCTTTTTCGACCGACGTTTCGCCGCTGTTTGGTGGCTTCCTCGGGGTCTCTACAATTTATTTATTATTGTGAAAAGGTTTTATAATATTTAATCAAGAACGCATACTTTCTAAGGATGTTTTTAATTTAGTATACAATCCAACGCTTTTAGTTTTGATGATATACACCCTAAATTTATCAAGATTTTATTACCAAAAATGTTACCTCATATCACGCATATTATAAATATTACTTCTACCACAGGCACATTTCCAATGAAATGAAAACAGGCAAAAGTTACCCCTGTGCCCAAGAACGCAGATAATTATCGACCTGGTGCCATACTCCCATACTTTTCCAAAGTGTTTGAAAATTACTTTATGAACAAATTCACCACAATCTCCTGCAACATAATTTAATAGATCCACACCAGTCAGGATTTCGCCCAAACCATAGTTGTACATCTGCATTACTTAAGATCACCGAAAACATATGTGCGAAGGTGGATGCAGGAAATACAGCTTTCCTAGTTCTTCTTGATCTCACTAAGGCGTTCGATAGTGTTGGTCATAATGTGCTTTGCATGAAGCTAGGGTGTGACTTTAATTTTTGTAACACAGCTGTAAAACTGATACATTTATACTTAGTAGGAAGATCGCAAGTTGTAATACTCGAAAAAAACACATCGTAAAGTCTAATTACTTTTAGGGGAGTTCCTCAAGGATCGGTACTGGAGCCTCTTCTGTTCTTGCTCTATAAATGATCTGCCACGCTGCATAATACATTATGAAACTCATATATATGCTAACGATATTTAGATATATTGTTCCGGAAACTCTGCGAATATTAACGAATATTTTATTAAAATTAACCAAGACCTGGCCGCTATAAACACTTGGACTTCAAATAACTCCCTGGCATTAAATAGAAAAAAATGTAAATTTTTGCAAATAAACAAAAGAAGTTCTTCTACAATACAAAACTCGAATATTCTGTTAAAAAACGAGGCTATCCAACGGGTTAATGTTTCAAAAAGCTTAGTTGTATTGATAGATGAAACGTTATATAGGGAAAAACATATCTCCTATGCTACTTCAAAATTATATGCAAAATTACGGAGTACATGGCTGACTCAAGGTATAGTTCCTATAGACATTAGAGCCTTGTTGGCAAAAACGTATCTTGTGCCAACATTATTGTATGGATGCGAGACGTTTTCTTTTTGCTGTTCAACGGCCATAAACAACATTATACGATACGTATATGGATTAAAACGATGGGAACATCTCTTAGAATATGTCCACCGTTTTCTTGGTTTGAGTATTGATCACTTTTTGCAGCAAAAAGCATTAGTTTTTTACATAGAATAATATATAGGAAGCAACCATCATATTTGTATAATATATTGTAATTTGCAGGCAGTAATAGGCGTAGGAAAATGATTCAGATGCGATACTACACCTCGTGGTCAGAAAAACAATATTTTATAAGCTGCATTAAGATTTGAAACGCTTTACCCAGTCAAATACAAACTACAGATAATGTGAAATTATTTAAAAAGGAACTAAATATGTTTTATAATTAATAACAATACTTTCCTAAAAGCTACTTAAGTTCATCTCATTCTTTTATCTCTGTATATATTTGTATTTTTTTTTTTTGTTGTATAAAATTGAATTGAAATCTATTGTTATATTAGGTGTAGTAAAAAGATATCCATTATTTTTGCATGAAATTGCAGGCATTAACTATCATAGTTAGAATGATCCAATTTAGGTCAAATATGCACCGTTTTGTTGGATAATTTGTTCCCATTTAAAAAGTATCATCATTATGTATCTCTCTCTTGGAAGCCCTTGTCTCTATTGGACGAAAATTGAGACAGTCAATTTTCACAAGCCTCTCTTGAAGCGAATTTTTTACCAGTAAAATTTTTCGCCATGATGAGGAACAGATGGTAATCATTTGGTGCCAAGTCTGTACTATAAGGTGGATGCATAAGAACCTCCCAACCAAGCTCACGGAGCTCCTGGCAAGTCACTATCGATGTGTGTGGCCTGGCGTTGTCCTGATGGAATTTCCTCTCCTGGCTGGCAGCTTCTGGGCAATTGCTTCCTTCAGGCGGTCTAATTGTTGACAGTACAGTTCCGACTGAAGAGATTTGCCGTAGGGTAGCAGCTTATAGTAGATAATTTCCTGCCAATCTCACCAAACAGACTGCAAAAGCTTCTTGGCCGTCAATCCTGGCTTGGCCACCATTTCCGCCGGTTCACCGCAATTCGACTACGACCGTTTTCGCTTGACGTTGTCGTAAGTGATCCACTTTTCCACTTCAGAAATGGGTCGATTTCAGATGGAAATTCGATGGGTTTAATCGCAGATGGAAATTCGGTCTATTAGGTTTCTTTGCATTAACTCATGTGGCACCAATACATCGATTTTATTTTTGTATTCAGCCTTATTCAAATGGTTCCAAACGGTTTTTTGTACAATCTTTAGCTCTTGGACAATCTAAACAGTGCTCACATGACGGTCGGACTTGGCAATGTCTATGATTTCATCGACATTTTCGATAATTCGCCTTCCAGTGCATGGTGCATCTTTAACGTCGAAATTATGGGAACGGAATCGACGAAACCAAAATTGCGCATGATTGGCTGTTACAATATCAGAACTATAAAGATTATTTACATTTTCAGCCGCTTGCCTTGCGTTTTCGCCTTAATCGAAGAAAAACTGTTATATATGGCGTATTTTCTCTTTGCTAGTATCTATCTTTGACGCGCTCCAAAACAAAATTGAGTCAACTAATAAGAAAATAGAACAGTATTTTTTGGCGCGAAATCTCACCTTTTGAACGATATCTAGTGGAACCCATCTTTTGAACGATATCTAGTGGAACCCGATCGGACTTTTACAACTAATGATAGCTAAAGCCATATATTGGAAAAATAATGGATTTCTTTTTACTACACCTGGGTACTAATCACATAACATGAAACTCACTCATTTTATTGCTCAAAACTATTCAGGTATCTAAGTTTCGTATAAGTATCGTATGAACCTCGTATATGTGCCTTAAAAAGTTTTACGCAGCCAAACAGCTGATAAATATTGCATTGAGAGTAGTAATATTGATTCACATAAGCAAAACAAACGTTTGAGATTCGTCAATATTTTCCTTTATTCAAACGTGAGTAAAATTGATGTTTCCTTTTAAAAAGTATAATTTTTCTATATAAAAAATGTAATTGTGTATTTATTGGTGCAGTTTTAATAATTTTTTCAAATACGTAAGTAAATATAAAGTTTATTTATATAAGTTTAATTTTAATTGTACAAATTTCAAAATAATTAAAGGAAAAAACAACATTGTGGCTTGTTTTTTGGTGAGTAGAGAAAGGAGCCGTATCCAAAAGCACAGAATTATAATGACATTTGTAGGCTGTGCCGTAGTTGTATCTCTGTTTCCCCTATTATTCATCCTACCTGTACAAAAATATGGTGCCTTTTGTTGCATGCTTTACACCGATATTTACAATTACAATTATATCCTGTACGTCCATCTTTCAGGCAATTAAAACATAATGATTTTTCCTTAATGTATGACCGTCATATAGCCGATAAGAAAGGAGACCCTACCGTATGCGCCAACTACCGTGGTATAAGTCTACTTTCTGTCGCGTATAAAATATTATCTGGCGTAATATGTAACCGACAGAATCCGCTTACTACCCAACTGATAGGGAACTATCAGTGTGGATTCAGATCCACTATCGATCAGATATTCACGTTACGCCAGATCCTGGGATAAAAAGGCGAATTATGTCCGCTAACAGGTGCTACTTTGGGCTAACTAAGCAATTTAACAGCAAAGCCCTCTCTCGTACGACAAAACTTATACTCTATAAGACCCCCATCGCCCCCGTGCTTCTTTATGGAGCAGAACGCTAACACAAAATGATGAGGCTCTTCTAGGTGTGTAGGCCGAAACTCCGGTGGAGGGACCAAGTAGTTGATGCCCTGAAAGCCGTTAGTGTACGAAACTGGAGAAGGCGCGCCAATGATCGAAGAGTGTGGCGTTCTCTTCTGTAACAGGCCTTAGGTTGTAATCGGCCAGCCATGATGATGACGATAATGACCATCGTTCTGACACAGTAGATTTCAAAAATTTTGATCATTTATAAATATTATGGTCATCTCCCTTGCACAGTGTATATTTTATATATTGATGTAGACACTAACGAAGTTGTTTTTTGACGAGTTTTTGCTGAAGATTTCTTACTTAATTCTAACTCCACATTGTTGATTGGCAACATCATCTTTCAATAACAACTTTAAATAATGAAAGTTCTGTGTATTTGTTAAGCCAGGCTTCGCATCAATGCCTCTAACAAACGTCCTTGAGAGACGGCCAATCTTTGTAATTACCAGTAAACAGTTGTATCATTACTTTTAGCAAGTTATTATTTGCCACGTGTTTGTTACAAATATGTGTTTCAGAAAAACCTTGTAATATCCGCCAATCTCACAAATGTATCAACTTGTTAATGTTCTTGATGCCGGTTAACACCAACTGTTTTTAAACCTGTCAACCTATGCCAATAAATATGTTTCTTCATATTGTAGAAATTTAATTTCAAGGTCTACAAAACCAGCAACTTCCTGAAAGTTATGAAATTTTGAAGATGTGTCTTGAAACTCTTTCCAAGCCGCGTCCAAACTATTAAGACATGACTCTATTATTTCAAATGCGGTGTCCTTCGGGGAATGCTGATCAAAAGTCAATGCACGCGTAATCGAGCTTTTGGCTTCCCGGACTTTCATAAGTTCGGCTCCGAAGGACTGAAAAACTTGATCAATAATGAAATTTGCTGCAAAAAATGATATTTTATTTTAACAAGATTAAAACACATGCAAGAACATTTAATAAATATTTATAAATAAATTAAAAAAAAAACCAGAACATTAGATGTTTTTAGATAAATAACATTTTAAACCCAAAGATAATTGGTCGTTCATGAACAATATCTATAACGGATAATTATAGATATTCATACCAAATTTCAAGTCCATCTGTTAATTTTTGTGGCAGGTATAAATGTTTTTGTTGATTGTAGGCGTTATCCGATAACGTCCATTTTTGGCACACCGATGAAGCTAATATTTATATATATATCTACCAAATTTTGCCCATTTTAAATAGCGATCTGCGTGCAAAAATTAAAAGTGTCTGTACAAAAGTTTAGCACAATATCTCAAAATTTGCGCCCGTGAGAATGCCAACAACATTCACGGACACACGGATACATGTCTAAATCGACTCAGTTTTTGATGCTAATCAAGAATATATATACTTTGTAGGGTCTCCTTCTGGGTGTTGCAAACAGAAGAACAAACTTAGTGTACTCTCATCATTAAGATGGTGGGTTAAAAAGGCAAACATTTTTAGAATTTGTACAATGTGTATGTGTTGTAGGGCTTGTACAACTTGTCAAGCCAAAATTAATAAAATTTCGTTTACCAAAACAAGTGAAAATAGTACAATTGGTCAAGCCCGACCATCAAATACCCTACACCAGTTTATATATTATTTAATTTGATTTTTATATCCTGCACCACTTGTGGCAAAGGTTTACGTTTGTGCGGATGTTTATAACTCCTAAACGGCAAACGCCACACCAACCCATCTTCAGTTATACCGATTGATTCAGAATAAAAATCTGAATCGATTTAACCATGTCCGTCTGAAAGTGTGTGTGTTCATGTAAATTTTTCCGCACACACATAATATACCCTTCGCCACAAATCTTGCAGGGTATAAATACCTAAAATAAGTAAAAATGTTAGAAGGCGTCAGAGATACCGCAGAATATATACATATTTTTTTCTTAAACGATTAGTCATGATGTCCTTATGTCGGTCGCGAAAATGGAGATAGTGAAGTTCGTAGGCATGGTGGCCAAAGGTTAGGCAAACTACTGCGGCAAAAGCTTTTAGCAAAGTTCAACGGCTCCCAACTGTAGGCATCACGGGGGCCATGAGAGCATGCCCCACGGATGCACTGGAGATACTCATAGGCCTTCCTCCTCTCCCGATACTAATCGAAAGAGAAGCTGGTCGGAGTGCACTTCGTCTACCCGGAATAAACAAACTAAAACCAGGTAACCTCAAAGGTCACATGAAGACACTGCAAAACTTCATAGATGACCCATTGATAAAAATTTCGGACTTCTCCCCAGCAGAGATAAAACTAACTCATCTCTACTCTATTGAAATCCCCAGTAGAGAAGCTTGGGAAAAGAAATCCGTGGTACCCAAACCAGGAGCACAGATGGTTCCAAACTGGAAACTGGACAAACCGAAGCCGGTATTTATGGCCCCGATTTTCAAAGAGCAGTCCCAATGGGGCTCCTTCTTACCATTTTCCAGGCGGAAACATATGCAATTATGGCAGTCCGTCGGCAAATGATTGGTCCAAAACTCACATCATGGAAATGGTGTGACAATTAACTATGAAAAAAGCTACTTCCCATTGGGAGACCTGTAAAGGCAAAAGGCAAGCCAAAATATTCATTAAATCTTCCAAGAATGCTGCAAAGCTTCTGGAACTCCAAAAAGGCAAGATCAGGATACTGACTGATATATAAAATAGGGGTATCTGATACCTTCATATGCAGACTTTGTGAGACGGCTCCTGAGACACCTGAGCACATACTTCGCAACTGTCCCGCTTCCAGCAGAAACAGATATCACACATAAACGTAATAAAAATAAACGAGTTCGTATCGAAATTGTCTAAAATTGGTTGAAGATTGAATTTATTTTTAATTTTTGGTGTACATTAATAATGCCCATAATGTATAGCCATTATTTTATTACAGGTGCTCATGATAACCCAAATATAACTCGTGTAAAAATTGTTCGTAGCAAATGTCCGCCCAACATCTCAAATATTGCGGCAGTCGGAGACCGGTCAGAAACTCATATGGACAGAAGGTCTAAGTCAATTCAAACTGTGGTACCAAGGTCTGCTGCCAATATACTCCCATATAATTTTTTACGACTATTTCTTATAATTATTAATTGAAATAACCACAATTTTTAAAAAAAGGAAAAACTACAATTTATTTGAAAAACCCGTTAGAGTCTATTAAAAAATATTGAATATAAAATCAAAAACATATAGATAATTTTGTTGTGACAATATACAATTACCCCTAAACTTTCTCGTAGTTTGTTTAAACGAACTGCATCCGTAGCTTTAGTAAAGAGGTCAGCTAACTGATTTTCTGTGTTGATTGAGTGTACTTTAATATATCCTTTGGAAATGTAGTCACGAACAAAATGTTTGATATCTATATGTTTAACTCGTTTACTCTCTAGATTTGTAGCAATGCCTATACATCCTCTGTTATCCTCATATATGTTGACACAATAGGTTTTAATTTCTTTAAGGTCTTCCATTATACCTCGCAGCTTCTGTGGCAGCTAAACTTAGTGCTACATACTCTGCTTCAGATGAAGAAGTGGCTACTGTTTGTTGTTTTTTTACTACTCCACAAAACCGTACATCCACATATTTTAAATACGTAACCACTGAATGATTTCCTGTCTGAGGTATCTGATGCCCAATCAGCGTCAGCAAAACCTTCTATCGGTTCGGCACATTCTTCCTTTAAAAACTTTAATATGAAATCTTTGGTTCCTTTTAAGTAACGTACTACTCGTTTCAGGTGCTGCCAATGAATTTCTGAAGGATTCTGTTGAAAGCGACCTAGATAGCTAACTTGGTAGGAAATGTATGGTCCTATACAGTGCCTTACATACATAAGACTTCCTAAGAGCTCTCTATATGGTTTGTTTATGTATGCAGATGTATTTGGTTCTAAATGTAAACCTTTTTCCATAGGTGATTTAACAGGATTACAATCAGTTGTACCAAATTTATCCAGAATTTTATTTATATTAAGTTCCTGTGATACACAGTCTTTATCTGTTGTTAATTTAATACCCAAGAAGTGTTTTAACTGCCCACAATTTGACATTTCAAACTGTTTAGATAATTCGAATTTCAGGTCTTCTGTAAGATGTATCTTATTTCCGACTATTAAAACATCATCTACATATATTATGAGAATCAATATATTTCCTTTACCTTTATCAATTTTTGTATAGAGGCAATAATCATGTTTAGATCGGATCCAGACGATGTAAGGAAAAAATTAAATTTTTCATTTCAGCATTTAGGTGCTTGCTTTAATCCATATAAGGATTTTATCAACTTGCAACACGTTCCTGGTTCTGCTGTGATACCTTCCGATAAAGCCTCTTTAAGATTTCCATGTAAAAACGCTGTTTTAACATCTAGTTGATGAAATATATACGACCTGGGTACGTCTACTTACAATATAATTCTAATTGTAGTTAGTTTTGCCACTGGTGCATATGTTTCCCAATAGTCGATTCCGTATTTTTGTAAAAAACCTTTTACCACAAGTCTTGCCTTGTATTTTGTCGGAATACCATTGGCATCTTCCTTAACTTAAAAGATCAATTTTGATTTTAATAGTTTCACTTTGGGTGGAATCTTTACAACATCCCATACATGATTCTTTTGCATCGAATTTAATTCATCAGCTACTGCATTCTCCCACATATTTTCATCTTGACGATTAAATATTTCAGAATAAGTTTGTGGATGTACCAATTCTGCTTCAAAGCCTGCTATAAAATCTGAAAATTTTTCAGGAAGCTTATTTATTCTACTACTCCTCCTAATTTGTGTTTGATTTTCATTTTCTTGTTCTTTGCTAGATGTTTCGGTACAAACACTATCTTCTGAAGTAGTGATTTTTGGTAATATTTGTGGTGACATAATATTTTCTCAACAGTCATACATTGGGGACACAGCATCTTCTACACAATCACTCGTTTGCACATCCTCTTCTTCCCTCTCTTGCTCGTGTCTTTTTTTAATAACATTAGTTACATCCGATTTGGGAGTTAGGTTAGTTTTGTAAGAAAAAGTAGATTCATCAAACTTCACATCTCTTGCTAATATAATTTTTCGTTCTTTAATGTCCCATAAACGATAACCATTTGGAGCGTATCCGATCATTATAGTTTTTACACTTTTACCATCTAGTTTCTTTTTTTGTTTTGGTATCCAAGCACCCGAACACTAAGTTTTTCAATTTTTGGTTTTTCTTTTAACCATAATTCTGCTGGAGTAATCTCGTTTTTATTTGCACTTGTTAAACTTCTATTTAATATGTACGAGTATATTGCAGCCAGAGCTACTTCCGACCGTAGATATTTTGGAGCACCGGATTCCAATAACATTGCCCTAAGTTTTTCAGTAACGGTTCTATTAAACCTTTCGGACATAATTTTGTTGTGGTACATAAGCAATTGTTGGTTTTATATGTATACCTTTACTTTTGTACCACGTATTCGTTCTTTAGAAAAATATTCTCTGCCCTGATCTGTTCTTTTATCAGGAAATATTGCAGTGACTTCAGCTTCATATTCTTGAAATTTTTTAAATACATCAGATTTATTTTTGATGCAGTATAACATACCAAAATTACTGAAGTCGTCAAATGAACGAAAAAAAATATTTACAACCATTCCAAGATATAGGAGTGATGGGACTGCAAACGTCAGAATGTATGTGTTGAAGGATTGATGTCGCCCTGGAACGTGTTCCACAAAAGGGGTCTCTCGTTTGTTTGGCTTCAGCACATACATCACAAAATTTAAAATTTTTATCGTTAACATTTTCTTAATTATATCGAGCTTAATGAGTTTTTCTATGGTTGTTATTCCAGTATGACCAAGACGTTTATGCCATAATTCTACATCATTTTTACTACTATTAAATAAAGTTTTAGTAGGTGCTATTAATTTCATTTTATATAGATTTCCTTGCAATTGAGTAGTTGCTACTATCTGTCCATCTTTTACTATCATGGCATATTTGTTGAAAAATTTTACTTCTGGTCTTGAAGTCAATTTGCTAACTGATAACAGATTATCTCTTAGATCTGGTGCATGCAGTACATTATTCATGGTTACATCAATTCCTTTATCACTTGTTCCTTTTATTTAACTAATTTGTTGTGCAACAACATTTTTTGCTACATTAATTTCAATGGGACTGTCAAGTTGTTTTATATCGTTAAAGTACCACACGTCTTTAGCAATATGATCACTTGCCCCAGAATCTAATTTGAATGACATATATTTTTTACTACCTGTATGCTTTACTGAGTTTTTGAATGCCATGAAAGATACCGATTTGCTTTTAACTGTTCGTGCTTCATTCATTCGTATACATTCATCTGCTTTGTGACCAAACTTCTGACATTTAAAGCATTTACCCATGAATTTCTTCTTTATAAAATTCTTCTTGCTTGGAAAAGCCATTTCGCTTTCAATATCATCATGACGATTTCCAATTTTTGCTTCTTCGCTTATTACACGTTCTTTTACATTATTAAGGGTTAATTTCCTATTATTTATGTTCTGTAGAGCTCTTACCAGAGGATCAAATTCTTCTAGTAACGTAAGAAATAGTTATATGAGAACATTGCTCTCTTCCAATTTAGCACTAGCTAATTTAAGTTTTCTAATTAAATTTTCAAATGTTAATATACGGTGAACAATACTTTCACCTTCAGCCATTTTCAACTTCATCAATTTCTTCCTTACAAGTAATTGATTTACGACGGATTTCTGTTGAAATGCATTTTCTAAACTGTGCCACATTTCTTTAGCAGTTTCCTTTTCTCGTACAATTCCCAAACAGTTGGAGTGTAAAAAGGAGACTATTTTGTCTTTAGCCTTTCCATCTCTTTTAAAAAATGCATTTCTTTGTTCCATTTTGACTGGAGGATCGCCGGTAAGAACGTCCACCAAATTGAGTAAATCCAAATGGATTTTTACCCAGAACCCATTGCCATTCATCAAATCCTTTTCCGTTGAATTGTGGTATTTATTTGAAAAACCCGTTACAGTCTATTAAAAAATATTGAATATAAAATCTAAAACATATAGATCATTTTGTTGTCACAATATACAAAGTATATTCCACAACACTATTTTATAATGATCTCCGAACATAAATTAATACATATTGTCTTCCTATAAAACTGAGCTGAAATTATAACATCATGATGGATGGATTTGTATAATAGCACATTAGTGAGGGTTGATTAAACTAGAAAAAACACAAACCAACAATTTGAACAAACTTATCGGCGTTTTTTTAAAATAGATTTTGAAAGATTTTCATAAATAATGATTAAAATTAACTATTTTCATATAAATACTTGACAACATATGTTAAGTTAAACGTAAAACGAAATTAACTAAAATTGGAAAAAAATAAATGAATTTGAATCAAAATAATTGAAACTTTTCTAAACGACCTACTTTGCCGCAATATATGTTATATTCCGCTAGAATCTACTCAACCTAGACTAATCCAAGTGAACATTTTGAACTGCAGCAATAGGAATTATCATATAACAGCTACTCAATTAAAAACTCTACACCATTTTAAGATTAAATTGAGAACTTCTAAATTATAATTGAGAACTTGCAAATTGAAATTGGGAAACTGAAGTTTTAAATCGGGAAAACCAAGTTCAAATTGAGAACTTCCAAATTCAAATTGAGAAAACCAAATTGAAATTGAGAGAATGCATTTTAAATTTAAATTGTAAGTTAAGAAAATTAATATTGAAAATTGGGTTTTTAGTAAATAAGATAAACCAATTTTTATGCTTCAAACTTAAATATTTCATTCCATATATTTTATTTGTATGTAGTAAAAAAATGAATGGATATAAAAGTAAAAATTCTCTAACTTAAAATACATATATACATACATAGATAAAAACTTTATAAATGATTCTCTTAAGTTATATTAACACCACTTAATTTAAGTGAAAAATTGGAAAATTGGGTTATCTTATTTACTAAAAATCCAATTTTCAATATTAATTTTCTTAGCTTACAATTTAAATTTAAAATGCATTCTCAATTTCAATTTGTATCTTCACAATTTCAAATGTTAAATTACCAATTTCAATTTTTATTTTCCCAATTTCAATTTGGATTTTACTAATTTCAAATTTTATTATCTCAATTACAATTTTGATTTTCCCAATTTCAATTGAGATAAATTTTAAAATTTAAATTTTTTAATTCCCAATTTCAATTTGGTTTTCTCAATTTCAAACTTCACTTTCCCAATTTCAATTTGGATAAAACTTAAATTTCTCAATTTCAATTTAGTTTTCTCAATTTGAACTTGGTTTTCTCAATTTCAATTTGGTTTTCTCAATTTGAATTTGAAAGTTCCCAATTTGAACTTAGTTTTCTCAATCTAAAACTTTAGTTTCCCAATTTCAATTTGCAAGTTCTCAATTATAATTTGGAAGTTCTCAATTTAACCTTAAAATGGTGTAGTTACTTGTATTTTAATCGAGATCTTTATAAATCTTTCCCATCAAATGCAATACAAATGAAAGATCTGGAGTTCATTGCAAAATTATTATTAAAATCGTGGATACTTTGATATGTTTATTTGAGTGATGCCAAGTTTTTTGCTGCTAAACCGGTATGGACTGGTCGTTTTTGTCGAAATCACTTATCAAATATATATACATATATGACTAAATTGCAACTAATAGCGACTAGGATGAATTTTAATGTTTATTTCTCTAAATAATGAAAATTTTAGAATTGTTTGTGTAGTTATGTTAAATATGCTAATAAATAACGGTTAATGGGATTTAACAGAATATAGGACATTTTACTATAATACCGTTATTAACAGAGGCTAAGAAAATTCTATTAAATACTTACGTTAACACAACGTGGAAATTTTATTTAAAGACACTTCGCCTAACTGAGAGCTCAAAAAATATATAGACTTTTTAAAATGCAGCTTTTAATAAAAACTTTTATTATTTATCTATAAGTATTAAAAGTCCTTTGCACCTTATGAGCACGGATATCCGAACTCAAAGAGGATTTCAGCCTTGTCGTGAAGGTTTAATGGGGAAGAAATGAATCATGATCATTTTCATATATATGCAATTTGGTGAGTCAGGATAATGTTCTATTACGTATTTTATTAATTAGTTCAAGGCCATTACAACTTTGCAAGCGGCATCGTCCAAATCGGAGGCTGTTTGAATTACCAGTTCTGAATTTTGCAATATTTTACGAGCTTCTGTCACGTTAGTACCTTCCAAACGGACCACCAAGGGTATATTCAACTTTATCGATTTGAAAGCTGCGACAATGCCATTGGCAATGGTAATACAATTAACAATACCACCAAACACATTCACTAAAATACCCTTAACCTTAGGATCAGAGATTAAAATTTGGAAAGCTTTTAAAACTTGCTCCTCTTTTACGCCTCCTCCGACGTCCAGGAAATTAGCAGGTTCCCCACCGTTTAACTTAATGATATCCATGGTGGCCATCGCCAAACCGGCCCCATTAACTAAACAGCCAATATTACCATCCATGGCTACATAATTTAGATTGTATTTGGCCGCTTCTACTTCTCGCGGATCTGCTTCTTCTTCACTAATATCTAAAGCAAATATGTCCTTGTGTCGAAATGCAGCATTATCATCAAAATTCAGTTTTGCATCTACAGATATCACTTCACCTTTATCAGTTTCAGCTAACGGATTAATTTCCACCTGCACAGCGTCAACAGCTTTGAAAAGGTTATACAGCTTTTGAATCTCCTTAACGCAAGCTTGAATAGTGTCACCTTTAAATTCAAGGAATTCAGCTACTTCCAGCAAAATTTGATCAGGAATTGGTTTATTAATATTTAGAGGAATAGTTTTGATTTTTTTGGGTGCCTCGGTGGCTATAGTTTCTATATCCATTCCACCAGCCGGTGAAGCAATTAAGACGGGGCCATTATATTCCCGATCCAATAATATACATAAATATGTTTCTCGTATTATATTTACACTGCATGCCACCATAACTTTTTTAACCATAATACCCGATTTTGGTGTTTGTTTAGTTATCAAACGTTGGCCAATCATTTTTTGGCTTAAACTTAACACATTTTCCTTACTAAACAAGTGAAAATGTTACAGCCGGTTAAACCCGACTGAATTAAATATTCTATACCACTCAGTTCTACATCATTTGTTTGGTCATATCAGTAAAAGTTATATGAGATACTTCGTGAAAAATCTTTATTGAATGAAGAGTGTCAAATATAGTCCAATCCGATCCAAAATATACTAAATTTTTTAATGTATCAATTTTGGAATAATTTTTAGTAAAAAATTATATATCGTCCGACTTAAAAAGTGATCCTATGTACCATATTATCTTAAAAGCGTATAGCTTTCACACAGTAATTATTCAACAGAAGGACATTGTTAAATTGATCCAGAATATGATTCTATCCGCATCGTGAAATGTGGCCCTTTACCGTTTAAGAATTACAAGCATCTCCACAAATTTAGCATTTTCTCTTTCACAAGTGATGTAGGGTATAAATATTCAAGAGCTAGAAATATAATTATATGTAAAACAAAAAAAGTAAATTTGGCTTAGGTCAAATTTTAAATACCCTCCACATCTACAAGGATGGGCTGGCCTTCTAATAGTGTATGATTTCATATCAGCTTGCAAGTCAAGTTTTACGCTGAGTATATATTTTTTGTCAATTTGCGCGTGTCTCTTATTCAACCACGTCCATTAGACAAAACGATGGATGAAATAATTATAGATATGCATGCCACATTTTGAGTTCATGGGTAATTTTTGTCATATATAGATCCATAGATTTTTGTTAAGGGCGTACCTGTTATCCTACATAAATAATGGGCTATTAAAAATATGTGTACCAAACTTCAATTTAATAGCTCAATTTTTTAAGCAAATGAATAGATAGCTGTCGATGCTTCTTGACCAATTTTACCAACTTATATAATTATTTGGGTGCATTGTGTCTGCTTAAAAAATTTCAGCTCAATATGTCAAAATTTACGACCGTGAGAATGGCAGAACAAGCAGACGCGCGGACATATATGCCTAATTTTCCAATGAAGAATAAATATACTTTGTAGGGTCTCTTGCACCTCGTTTTTGTTGTCAACAGAATGATCTAATTAGTATACACCCATCTTATGTGGATGGTATAAATATCGAAAAACAATAGTTTACCTCGTTGTCAGGTGAACACCACCTTTAAACCCATTCGTAAAAGTACCCTTTCCACGACCACCAGCCAAAATTTGTGCTTTAACAACATATTCATGGCAATCTACAACATAATATTTACTATTATTACAATAAGTGGACTTTTAAATTATTTTTAATCTACCAAATTTTTCTAGCAATGATTTATCTTTTATGGAATTATCCAGTACTTTGAATTGTTGAATAGCCACGTTGTACTTTTGCAACAGACCCTTGCTTTGATATTCCATCAAGTTTAGTTTGCGAACTTGTATTAGAGAATTCTATTTAATTAATTTTATGAGTTATCAATAAGTTGAATTTTTCTGTCTCTTTGTAATAAAAGAACCTTTTTGCAAGCGCCTGTGTGACGAAAAACAAAACCGACATAATTCATTTTTGGGTTTCCAAAATTAAATGGCGAAAAAACTATAAATTTCGAACCCTTTTTGCTAAAAAAAATTTAATTGATACAGAGAATTATCACAAATTCCCCTATGAAGAAAATTGAGAATATGGAGAGTTACTGGTTTTAAAAACTGTTCTTCTTCTTAAATATATATGACAACTTTGCACAGATATGAAGTTAAAAACAAAATTTTTTAGAGAAAATAAGAGAAAAAAACGAGAGAGATATCAAGCTATTAAAATTTATACTTGTTTTTTAATACTACTACATATATGAAAATGCAAATATAATTCCAGTTTCACTCTACTGCCTTAATTTGCTAAAAAAAGTCGTTAATCGATTATTTAAAATTTAACATTTGTAGAATTTTTTAATCAATAAATAAAAGTTTCTTGTCATAACCGCCTATTACACAATGAACAAGATAGATTGTAGAAAATTATTTCCAATTTTCATTTTTCAAAATGAAATAGTTTATTGTCTGATAGGCGGGCACGACAAAACACTTTTGTTTATGTGTTTTTATATATAATTTATATATATTAATATTTTTATTTATTTATATTATATGAACCTATAGCCACAAGTTTTATATATATATTAAAGAAAAAATTTCTACAAAGATTATATTTTAAATTTATATAAATATATGTATTTAAAAATGAGTTTTTATTAATAATAATAAATAATATAAATTTAATTACTTTTTTATTTCTCTCTCTCTTATACTTCCTCCGGATCTCGTAAATTTTTTTATTTTTAACTTCACGCATCTCGATTTAGAAAAAACGTTTACGAGGTATGCTATATTTTTAAAGAATTATCGTACATAAATCATTACAAATTCATAAAATGAATTACCAAGTTTAGTCAAAATGTTTTTGAAATTTTGCAATATTTTTTTGTATGTTCTCATTTACATTTCTAATTATAAATGTTATTAGTTACCATTAAAGTTTAATCTCAATAAAAGGAAAATATGAATAAAACGACTAATTTGATGATGATGGAGACAAATATTATAGAGACCGTACCCCGAGTATCAAAAATGATTACCGTCAGTTGCTGTTTAGCTATGTCAATATTATACGTGTCATCTTTGTACATATGGAATAATACTTATAACCGAGATCATCCAGCCACTGTTAGGAAACGCTTTTTAAGTGTTTTTATAATGATGTTAATAGCTCCTGGGTTTGCGTATTGTATTTCTTCAAAGGAATTGTTAGAAAGGGTGCCATTTTATGAACTGTTGGGTTTAAGATGGCATGGATTATTAGCGGCTTTAACTATACCATATCTACTAACGATGTTGTTATTTCTTGGTCCCTTATGTGTTGAACTACAGAATGGTAGTTTTAAAATATTTTTAAGTAAACTACTAATTATAAAATCATGTTATATACTGATAAAATTCAATTATTCTTACAGATGTTGATTATTGGAAGACTTCTTTCAAAAATATTTTATGGATACGTAATCATATAATGGCTCCTTTAAGTGAGGAATTTGTCTTTCGTGCCTGTATGATGCCCTTAATACTTCAAAGTTTTTCACCTTTGACTTCCGTCTTTTTAACACCGTTATTTTTCGGAGTGGCCCATATACATCACATTGTTGAACGTTTAAGTACAGGCATGGATTTTCCTACTGCTTTAATAATATCTAGTAAGATACATTTTGAACTGCCTTTTTATTAATAATGTTTGTTATTTTAGTGTCTCAACTTACTTATACAACATTATTTGGTTTTTACTCGGCGTATTTGTTTATCCGCACAGGTCATTTTGTGGCGCCATTTTTAGTGCATGCCTTTTGTAATCATATGGGTTTACCAGATGTACAAGAATTATGTCAGTACCATATCTGGAAACGGATATTCTTTATTGTTTGCTATTTGGTAGGATTTTTAGGATGGATGGCTTTATTAGCTCTTGCGACCAAGCCTCAACTTTACGAAAATAATATATTTTGGCCTAAACTATAAATACTACATGCAATCACGCAAGGAACGATAGTTTTTCATCTCTTGTGTAATATTAAAGAGTTAGCCTCGGATGCTGAAATGTGATTTATTTTGTAGAATCACTTTGGGTAAAAAATATTTATTAAAAGAATATGCAGAATATCTATTTGAAGTTCAATCGCTTTTATTCGCCTTTTAAAGTTTTATCCAATTCATTGGTGTTTTTTAATTCCTTAATAATGTCAAGTCCTCCCACCAATTCACCTTTAACATATACTTGAGGATACGTTGGCCAATCGGCATAGGTTTTCAAATTCTGGCGCACCTCTTCGTCGCTTAAGATATCGAATGTTTCATAAGGTACTCTACATAATTGTTTTATTATATTATAATAGTAATAAAAATTAGTACCATGAAAGTTCTTACCCAGTTTCATTTAAAATGTCTATTAACTTTTGTGAAAAACCACAACGAGGAGCATGCCTTGTACCTTTTATGAATATCATTAGAGGAGCTGTGTTTATTAATGCCTTTAAACGTTCTTCCAACGGTACTCCAAGTTTTTTACATATAGCTGTTATGGTAGCAATATCAACACCAGCTACGCGATCCACTACTTCACCTTTATTGATAAATATTGCCGTAGGAACTGCATCAATCTGGAAAATAAGTCATTACATCAACCACTTAAATTTTCGAAAGTTTACCCACTAACAGAATATTTCATGGATATCTCTGGAAAATCTTCAGCCATTACTTGAATGAATTTTATATCGTGTACCATTTTACTCAAGTCCTCCATTACATCGAGGACCTGTTGACATTGTTCTGCCCATTCGGCGGTGAATAATATCATTGTTTTATTGTCTCTATTAATGTTTCAATAAGGTTAGGGTTGTTATTTCTTTCTTTACAAAATTTCTTACCTAATAAGCATGTTCAAATCGTCAGTATTTCTTAAAGACGTAATAGGCATTTCTATATCCTTTTTTTCTTTATTCTTCTAATTAACGTACGCACTTCCCGATTATTTAAATAAATTACAAAATTATAAACTACGAACCAATTCTTTAAAGGTATATTGGAATCAGGGATGCCATTCGTTTTCACAAAACTAAAGAAAAATCATTAATAGTCCAGAATGTATTTTAAGTCGTTTGCACTGCATTCAAACATATATCCTGCAGTTTTAGTGTTCAAACACAATTGAGCTGCAGCCGCAAAAAATTACTCTCTTCTCTTAACTTTGCTGCTGGAGCGTTCATAATACACATAAAAGGGAGTAAATGGAGCTGCGGCTGCAGCTCAAACACTTATGGAAAATGCGGCTGGGTTTTTCAAATTTTATAAAACTCAATTTCATCTCGAGTTAAATTTAACGGGCGGACCCACCACCTTCTCTTAGTTTGGAACATTTTCCAAGTTTTAAATGCGCGTAACATTATGTTAATTATTTTAAATATTTTTACAATGAAATCCATTCATTTAGATATATTTTATAGTTATTAAATGAAAATGAAAAGAAACTAAAGAAAAATTTGCGACTGCAGCTGCTTCTCTTGTATAAACGGTCTAGCAGCAAAGTCAAAAAAGATAGTAATTTCTTTATGGCTGCAGCTCTATTGTGTTTGAACACTTACTCAAAGTATTGAATGTACGTTGAACAAATAGAGTTCATCGCTGCAAAGAGTTGGCTTATTTTTAATTTAGCGCAGTAATTCTACTTTGTCGATGCAGAATATATATATTTGACCTTAGACTAATTTTTTTGCGGCTGCAGCTCTATTGTGTTCAAACACTAAGGTTTACACATAAAAGAGAGTAATTTCTTTACGGCTGCAGCTCTATTGTGTTCGAACACTTACTCAAAGTATTGAACGTACGTCGAACAAACAGAGTTCATCGCTGCAAAGAATTGGCCTATTTTTAATTTAGTGCAGTAATTCTACTTTGTCGATGCAGAATATATATATTTGACCTTAGACTGCAGCAGATAAAACTAGTAAAATTAAGTAAAAAATGACTATATGAGGCCAAATTTAGGATGTCCAACATTATTAGCCTCTTCCAAAATACAGCGATAATAACTTTTTCAATTCATAAAAAAAAAATTAGTTTCAAGAAAATGTATAATAATGTCTGGTATAATAATATACAAAAAAAGGCCAACAAACACTGTATTCGTCATAGATATTGTCATTTAGTATTCTATTTGCTACGCTCGCTTCGTGTATATTGTTATCACCATTTACCTCCGTTTACTTCTTTTTTTTTCATTTGGCGCTATTTATTGTATACAACAATTTGTTGCATGCGCCAAATTATTGCCACTAGAGACCGCTACCTTTGCCAAGCTAGCTCAAGAGGCCCGCAGTTGAATGAATGAAAATTCGAAATACGAGGGTTAAATGATTTTATAGATACCAGACCGACTAGGGCCAGGCGTGGTATGTTCGACCATAGACATGACGTGTTGCGACAACTAGATGTTAAGGCCGTCTATCGATACGCTCCAGCCAGTTTTTCTACCCCGTTTACTTAATGTTAAAATGTTTAATTTACTACATGGGGGCTCAACCGAAATAAATAAATAAAAGACAAAAAACCAAAGATATGTGAGAACCTTGGGGGTCATTGCGTAATTTTCAAACGATATCATTTTTAACGATTAAGATTCGACGATATCGTCCCCAAAACCAATTGTGTAAAGGTATCGTAATCGTATCGTTGTTATCGGTTTAACGTGAATGAAAAATGACGTTAAAATAAAAACAAATAATATTAAATTATTGAAATTATAAAAAAAAAAAATAAAAAAAAATAATGAATAAAATTTAAAAATACAGGTAAGTAACACAAGAACAGATAGAAATAATTATAAGTTTTATGGAAGACCACAGCGACATGGGGTAAAATCTAGTAACTCTTCCCTAGGACGACAAAAATTTAATGAATTATGGGAAGAGTTAAAGAGTTAAATAAAACTGGAGGTGGCCAACTGAAGAATTGCCGTTAACTCCCAACGAGGTAGTTGTAGTGGAAATTATTAATTTAGATACGGCAGTTAACGGCAATTCAAACACCAAAGTGTTTGGGGCTCCAAGTCAACAAAATTATGACGAAGTACCGTGTAGCTCTAAGATAACGTATGTAAACGTAAATAAGTACAAATATTTGCTACGTATTATGCAGGAAAGAAGTGATATTATAAACAAACAAAAAAGGAAGAATGTAATGTAATGTAATTCATATTAATATTAATTATTATATTATTTACTTTATATATGAATATAAATAAATAAAATTATTATGCTAATTCTTGGGCTATTGTATTTCATAAATTTGTCGCTGCATTTCGCACAAAAATGGAGATATCTCCTCTCCATTCACGTTGCCTATTTTAGATTTATTTTACTAAAGCTATTTAGATTTAAGTTTCCTAAAGCGTATAAAAACGGCTCATTGTCCATTCTAAACTTCTGTATGAATATATTGTATGTTTAATAATATTAGGTTGGATTTAAGTACTATATGTATTTGTGAACTTACAAGTGAGTGGGCAACTCGAAAGGATTGGAAGTATCCAGTAAAGGTAATAAAGTTCCTTTTACGGGAACGAGCACTTTGAATTAAAAATGCACACGATGAAATATTTCTGCGCATCCTTTAATAAATTAATTCATAAGTAATAATTAATTAATGCATTATTATTTTAATAATAATAATTACACTTACATTTTTAAAACTTTTCAATATTTTTGCTAATTTTAATATCAAATTTTACTAAAACGATATCAAATATTCAATCGTTTCATATGACACAATTTGACGATAGAATTCAATCATATAGTGCTTACACAAATAGAAAAAAATCATCAAAACGAGACTATAGAAAATATTATGTTACGCAATTAGTTTTTGTCATAAAAACGATATCGTTGATAAAAATGATGTCGTTTGAAAATTAGGCAATGACCCTGATATCAAACATTAATATGTAAAAGCGTAAAAGTTGAAGCGTATAATTAGAAAAAGGAAAAAAAAAGTTTACAACACGCTGAAAATGAATTAATCAAAATTGATAAAAGTTAAAGTTTTGTAAAGATTATATCACGTGTCTTACAAAGACCTAATATTCTTGATTCAACATGTCTATATAAGAAATACAGTACCTAAGAACGCCAAACGTAGTAACCTGTGAAATTGTACAAGTACAGTAAGAAGCCTAGAAGCTATTGAAAAAGAAGCTAACGTCAAAAAAGAAAAGGAAAAATTCCGCAGTTGCAGTGGTGTATAATAAGAGAGAAATAGGATGAACCAGTTTGTAAAGAAATCTGAAGGGTGCTGGGGTAGAACCAGGGCCAGCCAGAGTTCAATGCAAAGAAATTAATTTTTTTTTTCAAAATAAAAAATCATTTATTTAAGTTACTCTTTTACTATGATATGTTGATAATGATTAACTTATAATATACTGTACATAACAAAGAAAGAAAAGGTTGCTTAGGTCTTTTGTGTACGCCATTATAGAGGTTCGACTTTATCGACATTTTAACACGTCGTTTCACGAGGATAAGAAAGTCTCGTGGAAATTATGCATTCCTAAGAATATGAGACGTCAAGTAATTAGCGAAAACTATGATTAACCTGCTGCAGGCCACTTGGGGGTACGCAAAACGATAGCTCCTCTGGCGAACCGTTATTATAGGCCCGGAATGATAAGATATGTTAAGAAATACATCAAAAAATGTGAGTCCTGCCATTGTTTTAAAATTGCACACGAAATCAGCTAGAGAGATGCTTACTCAAAAACCGGAAGAGCCATGGGCCACGGTATCTGCCGCCTTTGTATAGCTGCTACGCTCCATTACGATAGACTCACACTGAATACCAGGACATGCTGGACACTCTGGCAGTCGATGCCAGAAGCAGACGCCCTATTATCATTTCAGATTTCAATGCGTGGGCGACGAATTGGGGAAGCAAATCCACAAATGCTAGGGGTCGCAGTCTACTCGAAACCTTCGCTTCTTTGGATTTGGTTATAGGAAACACGGGCAATAAGGACACCTTCAGAAAAGCTGGAAGGGGGTCCACAATTGACATCATCCTTGTGTGTAGTACGCTTGCTAGAAGTGTTTCATGGTGGGTGAGTGAAAACTACATAGCGACCCCCTAGCAATAGGCTATAATATAAGTGTCAGCAAAAAAGCAAACAATCAAAATAAGAAACCTATAGGGCCATCCTGGACATCGATTCATTCCAGATATACAAGTCTGGAAGAATAGAAAGTTTGGAGAGGTAAAATTTACTTCACCCAATTCCTAACGGGCCACGGGTTATACAGAAAATACCTACATAAGTTCGGACATATGACTCCTTAATATGCCTAACTAGTGAAAGAGAGGTGGAAGACGCGGAACATGTTTTCTTCCACTGCCCGCGTTTTAGATAGGATGACCTCACCTTACCGGAGGTCACAGAAATGAATGAATTCATTATACAAAATGAAAAAAACTGGCAGAGAATAAACATCATGGCAGCATACATTTTAAAAGATCTAAGGAGGTGCGAGGAATGCATGCTAATGCAAAAGGAAAAAACCATGATAGCACATATCTTAACGGAGCTAAGGAGGTGCGAGGTCAATGAGGAGTGGTGCAGATCCATGCGCTCCTCGAAAATGCAGAGGTTGCCACTAAAACATTCTGCAACAAGCCTTGCGCTTATGTATAAAATATATATAAATATAAATAAAGGACTCAGTGTAAGTGATTCCAATCTAAATGCGCCTCAATCTATTGGCCCTCTGGTCCCAAAAATTTGAGCGGTTCAGAACGAAAAATCATACACTAAAAAATCATTCCACAAAATAGATAGAATAAAAAAATTACAATACAAGCAGGCAAGGACCGTTACTTGAACATTAAGAGAAAATCAAGCACATCCAAGGGTAACTCCTCTAAGATGTCAAAGCTGCACATGAAAGATGACGTACCAAGTTCCTCAAATAGGTTCTTTATATTGGCTGATATTATGATCTAAATGCTGAGGTAGAGATACCACCAGTGAAGGAACACAAGACCCCCAAGGTCTATGTACGAGAAAAAATTATCAACAATTTTATAAATTCATTGAACCAATTAGTCGGAAAAGACCAATTTCATGTTCACATAACCAAAGGAACGATTTCGGAAGCGAAAGTACAATTTAACACTGAAAAAAAATTATAGAATTGGAATTAACTTTTTCGACGATACCAAGAGGAAATATTACACGTATCAACTGAAAAGTGCCAAAGGCTTAATTGTGGTCATTAAAGGAATTGAAAATGATGTTTCACCCAACAAAATAAAAGAAGATTTGAGGTGAAATCCATGCACAACATCCCAAACACACAAAAAGTACCTCAACCATTACTTCGCTTAGAATTTTCCTTTTTGAAAAAAGGGGAAATCCACCCCATATAAAATTTACGCTACTTACTCCATCGTAGAATTGTTGTAGAAGAACCATACAAACGCAGAGACCTACCCCAGTGCCCAACTGCAAAGAATATGGCCATACAAAAAGCTATTGTAAACTCTGCGCACTGTGTGTTGATCGATTTCGCTGTAACAAAAAAATTTCAAAGGAGATCAGATATCCTCCATATCATCCCATGATCTCTCCTCAGATCACTCTCCTATTCTTATGAAAATCACATTATGTCATCAAAGTGTCACAAGTTAACCTGTAAAGAAAAGTACTAATTGGCTGAACTATAAAAAATACATAAGCTCACTTATACCAACTAATATACCTCTTAGAAATGCTCAACAAATCGATAACGCTGCAAATTTTTTTACAGATATAGTGAGAGATGCAGCTCAAATAGCAACTAAAAATATTACATACAAAGGATATAGATATAAATTGTCCACGAGTATAGAAGATTTAATTCAAGAAAAACGAAATCTTAGACGACAATGGCAGCAATACAGATCCCCGCAACTTAAACTAAAGTTAGCGCAATGTACAAAAAATCTGAAAATAGAGCTCGCAATCTACAACACCTTGAAACATTATGCAAATAGCGAAGGTCCAAGTAATTTAAGGAAAGCTATCAAACATTTAAATCCACCCGTTAAAACAGAATGTCCAACAAGAGATAGCCACGGTCAGTAGGCAAAAGGTAATTCAGAAAAATGCGAGGCATTTGCAAATCACTTAGAAAAACCAAACCAAATGAAGTTTACTAACGAAATAAGACAAACAAACATTCACGTTTGCTGATGGCACCGCAATATTAAGCAATAATGTTAATCCCTTAACAGCCTCACAGCATGTACAAAGTCACCTCAGTCTTTTAGAGCAGTGGTTCATTGCGACCGCTACCATTTACAGTTATTACAAAATGTCGAACTCTTTGTCGTGTTCAAAATAACATAATATAAAGAAAATTAAATAAATTGTCATCTTTTTATTTCAAAAATAAATTGTCTTTTGTCTTTAGCTGGCCCTGAGTCTACACCAGCACCTTTCAGATTTTTCACAAAAGTTGCGGCCGAGCAGGGACGTACAACGTGTGCGTCCTTGTACATATAAAGAAGTTCGACATCGCGATAAAATACCAAACAGTCAGTCTGATAGATCAAGACCTTAACATTTCACGGCTGACATTTTCAAAAAAAACAATAACAACAAAAAACTATTTCTTGTGAAAAAAAAAATTATTTTCTTGCAATACAACGCAAATACTTGTTGCTTGCAAAATGCCCCAAATTCGAACCAGTTGGATCCACACACTACGCGTTATGGTAGATTTTGGCCTAGATACAACCAGCACAGTCGATGAACTACGACACTCTCTGGCACAGTATATTACCACGGACCACAAAAGGAGGAAATAAACAAGATTCTATGCTATCAATAAGAAGCTAAGACACAGAGTTAACCCCTACCAACCGAATCCAGTCACCAAAACCATCAAACAATGTTCAAATGAACAGAGAAGACCTTGCAAATATAATCGAGGAAATACATTAGAAGTTAATGATGACCCAACAGGTGACCACTGAGGAGCAGGATTTTATAAAAGAACCGACCAAATCAACCAGTAGTGACAAGAAAACTTTGATGAGCATTATCCATAAGTGGGACATCCATTATGAAGGGGGAGTAGATATCTTTCAGTTTGTGAAAAATGTTGAAGAGATGGCACTCACATACGACATAATATTTGATGAACTACCAACAGCAATACCCAAATTCCTAAAAGGTAAAGCTTTGATGTGGTACAGAAACAACAACATGCAGTAGACCACTTGGAGCTCGTTTAAAAAGGATGTTTTCAAGTTTTCCCTTGGACCAAAATTCTTTGAAAAACTCGGTGGTGACATCTGCCCTACGCAACAATGAAATGAATCTTTCCAAGATTACTTCCTCTCACTAGAGAAATAATGCGATACTCTGATAAGTCAAAAGAAGACAAATTGTCAATGATATATAACAACGCGCTACCAGAACATCGTTGGTACATACAAAGACGCGATTTCCTGGTCCACCATCTAACAAAATTTTAAACCCTAATGCCTCTTGCCGAAAATGTGGCAACCAAGGGCGTACGTTTGCATCATGCTACTACTACTACTACACAAGCCGTTTATTTTGTTGGGTATGTGGTGCAAAAGGGATTAGAACTCGAGACTGCTGCAAACAGCAACCAACAACATCTCAGGCCGCTCAACAGCAACATAGACAAACACCACAAGAACGAGGATGCGGTCTATAATTCCGGGATAAAAAACTGCTGTTATCTTACAACGGCAACAAGATTTCAGCTACTATTCTGATCGACAACACGCCTATAAGTGCCAAGATTGATACAGGAACTACAAGTTGTTTAATTAATCAATAATTTTTAACCAGAATGGGCATATCCGCCGGAATACACCAATTTGAGTGTCCTTATGGCCGACGGTTCATCGAGAGAATTAATGAGATCCTACACTGCATCGTTCATTTCTAATTATGCCAAGCGCAATTGAAGAAGTTATTTTAGGCATAAGCAGCCGCAGGAAACCAGTAGCACAAACATACCAGGCGAGAATGCTGTCAACATATTAAGTCAAGACAACTATGGTATCCAACATAATCTATTGCCCTATTTTACAGTATATCCAACCGCACTTTAATAGTTGAAACTGGCCAACCTAACGATGAACAAAACATAAGGCAACCATCAATATCTGTATCAGGCGTTTCTACAAAACCTGATGTTTTCAACAAACTCTCACCGGATCATGAATCTATGCAGCACCATCCGCCACCACCAGAAGTGTCCACCGACCAAAACAACAACAACAATTCCAACGTTATCAACATGATCGAGGTATAAGATGATGCCTCTATCCTAACGATCAGCAGAGACACAGTGTGTAATGGTGTACCACATAAACCAACATCATTACCACAACCGTCCGAACAAATCCATGAAATTGCTACGAAGTCAACCAACGAAGAAGTTGCACAAACTATCCATCAGCTATCCAGTCCGCCAAAATTTACTCGTTTGCTCAATCAGATAGAAGCAATAGTTGCCCCAACAGGTGATTGTGTGTGATTATGTACTATATTGTTCTTTTCCTTTATTTCTTTTTTTTTCATGAAGTCGAATATGTTTTATTTTATTTTTTCTTTTGAATATGTTTAGTTTTCTTCCGCTCTAAGAAAAATACAAGACGTCTAAGTAACCTTGTATTATTTAGTTATAAGTCATATGAAACTAGATCAGCTGTAAATGATGCAAAGCTTTAACCAAGCAAACAACGTGCAAAAGCTCAGCCACTGGCCTATAAAAGGCCAGTCAGTGTACAATAAATTAGCTAGTCTTAGGCTGATATCAGAGACTTGTAAATATAGTGATGGAATGTCATACTTTCAAATTTTGCCGACAAAATCTCAAGTTATAAGATGGGTACATTTACGTATTCATTGTATACAATGCATACAAGCAAATATATACACAATATCAAATGTATGTGTACACAAAAGCAAATGTTACATAAATATGTTACTTGTTTTGTTAGGCTGACTTGTGTTGTCAAATTTAGCTTTTTTTTACTAGTTTTATATATTTTTTAAAGGATTGTTCAATACTTTTCCACCCACACTTACAATACAATAAAAAAAAGTTGAAAAAAAAAACAACTTTATAAAACATCAAGAAAACATGTATAAAAAAAACATAAATTGTCGAAAAGGCGAAAAGTGGAAAGGTCAAACGAAG
Organism: Crataerina pallida; assembly: GCA_949710015.1. NCBI lineage: Eukaryota > Metazoa > Arthropoda > Insecta > Diptera > Hippoboscidae > Crataerina > Crataerina pallida. Next base: position 11,317,101 of record OX453291.1, read on the forward strand.
AAAAATAGAAGAATGCCTTATTTGCATTTATTAATTACAATATTTATTTATTCATTCATTCATTCATAATTTATAAAATTTCATACGTACAAATGTTTGCAATCTAAGGTATTCCCTTTGCTTGCTTATCTAATTTCTTTATTTCTTTATTTAATTCATTAACAACTAGCTAATATTACGGCCAATACATATATAACCATTTATAAATACTATGATAATTAAATATAAAAGAAAAGTAATTTTTAAAGCTAATAAAACACAATTAGTTAAAATAACACATTAATTGAATTAATATAATATAATATGATAAATTAAATTGTCTCGTAAATTAAATTCAGGAAATGTAGTGCAGCATCACAGCAACAACAACAACAACAACAACAGGAGCACAGGAGCAGATGAACTAAAACTAATAACATAAAATTAAGTACTTAAATGTAGTTTAATTTTAAAATAAATTCTATATATATGTATATAAACAAAAGTAATTATATATTATATATATATATATATATATATATATATTATATATATATATATATATATATATATTATATAATAATATAATTAGCTATAAAATTTTAACTCATAATAGATTATTGGAGTTTTTTATTAAACTAACTTATAATGTGATTAATATGACATAATAATTATTGAATGCTTTGTTTGATACAACATATATAGATTAACACCTCCCTTCAAACATAGCATTGGTACAAAAATGAAATGAAATGAAAGTACGAATATTTATCACTGCATTACTGGTTGTTGATCACGGTTTGAACTCCAAGATTTTTCATGCAGTTAAAAAGTCTGCAGGCATTTCTTCCGCTTTCATATATAAAGGCCTCTTTGCACTGAATTTCGTATGAAATGATGCCTGATATTGACATGTTTCGTCCTATTATGGAAAACTGAATTTTTGCAAAGTTTCTCTGAACTTTGATTATCGTTATAAATATTGATTTTCTCTTCTTTGCCAATTAATTCTTTTAGAAGTCTCCGTAGATATATAGCTTCTTTTGCTGAATCGGATAATGCCATATTCTTCGGTGGTTGACAGTGACACTGTTTTTTGCTTCCTGGACTCCCAGTTAATAGCGGCACCTGTATATTTAAAGACATAACCTGTATAGGATTTTCGGTCGTCTATATTGGTTACCCAATCAGCATCTGCAAAACCTATTATAGGTTTATTTGATTTTGTGAACACGAGTCCCACGTTCCGTGTTTCTTTGAGATACTTGAAGACTCGTTTTGCTGCTATTCAATGTTGTTGACCATAACATGTATTAAATTGGCTTAATACACTCACGGCATGTGCTATGCCCGGCCTCGTTGAGATAGCTGAGTACATGATTGAACCGATGAGGTTCTGATATGGTAGATCTGTATCACCTTTTTCTGTTGCTGTTTCCTTGCTCAACTTTGTACTTGTGTTCATTGGTGTTTTGACTGATTTACAATCTGACATTTTGAACTTTTCCAATACTTCGCTTATATATTTAGATTGTGACATGGTTATGGTATTCGTTTCTAGATCTTGTTTAAACTCTATACCTAGGCAATACGTTAAAGGACAACTCTTTCATTGCAAATATTCTTGATAACTCATTTTTAGTGTTTTCCTTTAGATCAGATAGTATTTCCATATAAATTTCTTTGTTCGCTCACCATTCAAATATGCTCCGACAAAGTCTAATTGATGCAATTCTAACCGCATTTCTGCTGCTATTGCTAATAATGTACAGATGGAGCTTAGCCGTGCTACTGGAGCGAAAGTTTCATCATAATCAATTCCAGGTGTTTGAGTAAATCCTTTGGCCACAAGTCGTGATTTTCTACGCTCTATTGTACCATTGGCGTTATACTTTGTTCTAAGAGTCCATTTTGATTTCACGATTTTTTTGTTGTGTGGTCGGTCTACGATAACCCATGTACTGTTTTTAATTACAGTTTCGTATTCGGTTAACATAGCCTTCTTCCACTCACTTGCTTCGGGGTTTGATAAAGCTTCTCGACTAGATTTAGGGTCTTCATAGATACTCAAATTAGCTGATTGGTAACCTTCGTTACTTGTTTTGCTTTCCAATGTTGTGTTCGAATTTTTGTTCGGCGTTCTTATATTTCTAGTATTTAGTTTACGCGGTCGCCCCCTCTTTCCTGTTAATAATCGTCTTGGACATCCGCGACCTCTATTACCTTTTCCGTTTCCATTTTGATTTTCATCATCTATCTGTTTTGGTTCGTTTTTCCTAGTACTTTGGTCATTATCATCGGTTGTGTTTTTAAAGTTGTTTGAACCTGAGTTATTTAATTGGATTTCTAATGTTGAGGGCATAAATTCTTCGTACTGTTATCTGTTATTTGTGTTGAGAAATGCAACATCTCGACTACGATGTATTCTTCTGGCTTCGGGGTCCCAAAGGTGTTGTTATATGTTATCGATCTTATCCCATATGCCCTCCTAGGTTCGGGAGAGGATTTTTTAAGTTTCAGTTCGATATATGTTTAAAGGCACACTCACGGTCGTAATTCTTGAGATATCGAGCTGAAATTTGGTACACATGTGTCTGATCTATGCCAGCAGGTCATATGTAAAATCGGTCAATATCGATCCATTGCCACGCTCACAATTAACAAAAAAATCTCTCATAGTCACTAACATTGATGTATAAAGTTCAAATTGGGTACACATGTGCATGGTCTCTGCCAGACACATATGTACTCAATTTCAATCTCAGCCAGTTTCTGAATATATATGTTTTGAGGGGTCTCCTTCTGGGTGTTGCAAACGGAATGACAAACTTAATATACCCTATTCCCAAAGGTGGAGGGTATAAAAAGCAATAGACCGCACATTAAAAGACACTTAGGCAATAAGACGGAGGCGTAATTTTTGTTTTTGTTGGAGACTTTCGCCATATTTTTATACCTTTAACTTGCTCAAGATCAAGAACTGAATCGATTTAAACAATGTCCGTACGTGTGTCTGTGGGTTTGACTGTTCCTGACACTCTCACGGTCGTAATTTTTGAGATATCGAGCGGAAATTTGCTACACATGTGTTAGGTGTCTGCAGGCAGGTTGTAAGTAAAATCGGGCAATATCGGTTTCAAAAATTTCAGAACCTAGAGAAGGGTAGAGAAGGGTAGAAATCATTAAAAATTTTGCAGGCCATACGAAACGGCCAAAAGAGTTCGTAATTGGTACGGCATTGAGGAAGTGTAAGTGGCACGTAATGCCTAGAAAAGCGGACAGGAGCATTGTAACATAACTCACCAAGTAAAAAACAGGAGTTAATATCACCTTTCATTAGTTTAAAAACAAATATCATACCTAACATTTTCCTTCTATTTGCAAGTGAAGGCAAATTTATTAGTTTTAACCGATTTTCGTATGATGGTAGGGCAATGGATGTGTCCCAGCCCAACCCACGTAAGGCAAAGAGTAAAAATTTGTTTTGTATGGGTTCAAGTGCATTAATATTAATTGAATAGTTAGGTGCCCACACACTTGGGGCATATTGTAGTGTAGGCGTAACTAAAGTTGTGAACAGCCTTTTTGTTAAATAAGGATCATTAAGCTCTTTTGACCATCTTTTGATGAAACCTAAAAAGCATCGTGCCTTATTTATTATTGAATTTATATGTCGATTAAAGTTCATTTTTTGATCAAATAAAACACCCAGATCCACATACGAATCAACAATTTAGATCTTGGGCATAAACGGAGTACGTATAATTAATAGGAGTAGTCCTACAAAACGACATTATTTTACATTTAAAATAATTAAGTGACATCAAATTAATTTGACACCACTCAACTAACACAAGTAAATCACCCTCTGTCGTGCTTATCATCCTCATTACGTATAGCTAAGAACAACTTGACATCATCAGCGAACATTAGAGTATTACTATCATAAATAACGTCCGGAAGATCATTTATAAAAAGGACAAAAAATAACGGACCTAAGTGACTCCCTTGCGGAACACCGGAAGGGACAGACATTAGACGACACAGAGACGATTTAAATACAACACTTTGAGAGCGATTAGACAAATATAAAGAAAACCATTTAAGCATAATTGGGGGAAATCCTATTTTAGAAAGCTTAAGAATAAGAAGTGTGTGGTTTACTTTATCAACGCCTTGCTGAAATCGGTAAAAATAGCGTCCATCTGAGCACTTTCAGAAATTTTATAATATTATACGACAATTCCAATAGGTTAGTAACTGTAGTTTTGCCCTTACAAAAGCCATGTTGATATGGCGAAATTATAGTGTTAATTGATTATGAATTAATGAATTAATCTATTTTTAACTAAGCATTCAAAAAGTGTCGGAATGCAACTGAGTTTAGCAATACCTCTATAATTAGTAATGCATTGCTTGTTACCACTTTTATGAAGCGGTATCAGAAAACTCGTTTTCAAATTTGCGGAAATGTACCAGTAGATAAAGACAAATTAAAGATTTTTAATAATGGTTTACAAAAAATTTCAGCACAATTTATGAATACACATGATGGAATTCCATCCGGGCCAGGACTGTATGAGTATTTCAGCCTTCTCAGACCGTTAAATACCTCAACCTCAGATAGTGTGATATTAGAAAAGATGTCATATGACTTTATATCATAAGGGTAATCAGGATTGTTATAAACTTGATATGAATAAGGCTCATTGAAAAAAGACGCAAACAAATTTGCGAAGGATCAGATGAATCTTTGTCTCCAAACCGCATGTGGATAAGAAGCATATTGGACTTACGTTTAGCATTTACAAATTTATAGAAATTCTTAGGATCCCTGTGCATATTTACACGGATTTTACAAAGGTAATCATTGTAACATTTTTTACTTAATAAAAGAAATTTACTTTTTATTAAAGAATATAGTGAAAAATCCAATTCTGACGCAGCCCTTTTATTGCGAACTCTTTTAAGCTCATCAGAAAACCAAATAGGACAAGCATTAATTTGTTAGCAAATAAGAAGGGAACAAACTGCGAAATTGTATCATTTACCACATTAAAAAAATCCACAAGTAGCTTGTCTTATAAGAACAGAAAAAGCAATAACAGTAACATATGCGTGCAAAAAACCGAAAACAAACAAAAAACTAATTCTTCGCTGTTTTCGAATCGGAAGAAATTATCAATAAATTGGTTATGTATTAGGATATTCACATAGACACAAAACCCCTTGCTTCGCGCATCTCTTTACCCATACACTTGCGAAATTTCGCAACGTCTCCCTGAAGTAGTTGTAGCAATATGCTAGTAATTTCGCTATATATTACTCATTCTAATACATGTGGCAATACTTTCTATTGCGGTGTTTTGCACTTGGCGTGGAGGAACGGTCCCGGCCACCTCGGAGGGGGTTCTCAACCATTTTCCACCTAACTCCAGCTCACCAGCTTTCCCAGCTCAACCCCTTGGGTGGATGTTATGCCCGTGGCTTACCCTCCCAACTTATGATGTGAAGTAGAAAATAAACCAAAGGGAAAACATAACCTTCACAGCCCCACATCAGCCCACCTAACCAGCGCCGAGCATACCTACCTCAGACAATTGTTTAATACATAATGTCACTCATTTAACAACCTTCAAAATTTTCGAAAATTTTATTATACTGATACTATATATCTATCCTATTAACTTTTATTATTTACAAAGTATATAACTATTTATACTGTACATTAAATCAGACATTGATCTATGCATTATACTATCATCAATGTATCAGACGATTTCGCGCTTCAACGATTTCTTATTCTTTTGTTCTCTTTTTTTTATTTATTTTTTTTTTTTTTTTTAAACAGACTCAGTATCGTTATTAGTAATGTTGTTGTTGTTTCAAAATAAGCTGGTGGGGCTACTGCTGATTCAGTTTGCTTCGGAATTGAATTGCTTGGTGATTTAGAAATTATGTGATGGCTTAATATCCTTTGCTGTTGACACCAATGAGATTGCACAAATGCTTCTGGGCTTTCCCTTCTCGATTATAGCCCATATTCTCTTTATCTTTTTTTTACGAATTGGCTACTTAATTATGTGCAGGTAAATTTGAAGAAAAAAACTGTTTAATTTAATTAAACTTTAAATAAATTTTCTTCAGAATCTTTCTTGAACAACTTTTCCTTTTTCCCAACCACCGCATGACTCTTCTTTTTTCTTTTTTCCTTTTCTTCCTTTTTCTTCTTCTTCTTCTTCTTCTTAAAATGAGTCTTAGCGAACCAACAACAGATGAATTCTCCGCGTCACAGTAAAGGTTCAGGTAGAAAACAGGGTCCTTTGTTAGAGCCTTAGCAGAGTGCGGGATTAGTTTTGATGTAGAAGTGATCGTCTCTTTCTTAATGTTTGAATTCTAATAGTTTGCCGAGTTTCAGAAAACATAAAAAGCAACAAGTGTGTACGTCAATGGTTTATATGTCGTCTTTTGTTTTCATTTAATATTTCTTTCTTTATTATTTCTTTTCCTATGTCTCATATATTTCGATGGATGAGCGTTTTTTTCTTAGTTGGTTTTATTGTTGTTAGGTATGAACCACCGCTTGATTGAAAGTATAAATACACATTTGAATATACAGATTCATTTTCGATATTCGCCATATTTACTCCATTTTTTTTATTTCTTTTTTATAGTTTGATTTTGCACATTCCTCTTAGTTATGGTTAAGTTTTACAAACTGCAACAACACTCCGGAGTTGCAAAGCTCCGATGCCAAGAACGGAGTGCAGGTTTGTTTGTGCTACTCGACATCTATCCTTTCTCACCCAACGTGGGGACTTCTCACGCCCTGAGATGTGTCATGCTCTGTTAAACCGTACTGTTTCTTATCAAATTTTCAAATCCTTGGCATGATAGACACCAATCGCTTTTTCTTGCATATTCTCGCACATATACATATTGTTACCAACAGGCTTTACTATACGGCATTTAAGAAATTTCTTACAAAATTTAGCGCTTACTCCTCTTTTAAAATCGCTCTAGGACCTTCTGTGGACTGTATTGTCATTATTATTGATAGTGATGTTTTTGTATAAAAATAGATTGTGTATCAGGTTGCAAAAGTGCGTGGGGATACCGAGAGACAGTAACCTAGACCTTAAGATGCAGATGTTCACTGTATCAAAAGCCGCTGAAATGTCTAAAAAACAGGCCATGAGAACGTGGCCCTTAGCAAAGGCAAGGTTGGCGGCGGACCATAGGGTGATGATGTTATAATGGGCTGACCTGGATCGCCTGAATCCGTATTGAAGATCGCACAGGGCACCGCGAGATTCCAAAAACCATTCTAGTCGAGAGCATAAGATTCTTTCAAACAGTTTGCATAAGGTGGAAATTAGAGCGATGTTTCTGTAAGAGTTAAGATTTGAAGATGAACGGTTCTTTTTTTTTTGAGAGCAATGACTTGAAAGTTGTACCAACTTGATGGGATGCGGCAAGACCTGAGAATGTAGTTATATTCATTAAGGAGGATGAGTTTGTTGTCAACGTCAAGTCGTTTTAGATGGCCGTTACGGATGCCGTCTAAGCCTGGAGATGTGTCTTTAGAGAAATCAATTACTTTGTTAAACTCGTGTAGAGAGATTTCTCTTACGAGAGGGCTGTCGCAATTATTGCTTGATGCGAAGAAAGGCATCGTGGGGCCATGCGGCCGGAGATTGTCGCAAAATTCGTCAAAGAGCTGTTCAGGGATGGGACCGTAGGAAGACCTTATTCCCCTAAACAATCTAACTGTGCGCCAGAGATCGGAGATCGACATATCGCTGTTAATATTAGTACAGAATTTTTTTCAGCCTTTGCGCTTTTTATGCCTGAGCGTGAGAATATATTCTCTTTTAGTGGTGGCTAAAGAAGAGAAATTATTTCTAGTGGGCGACCTTTTGCATTTGGCAATTGCCAGCCTAAGTTTAGCACTGACGAGGCCGCATACGCTGTTCCACCAGGGGTTAGGAGGGCGGGATTTGTTGAATTTACGCTGACTAAACTTGTCAATAAAGAGGTGAGACCGAAGTGTGTAGGTTCGCCGGTGTTCAGAAGAATCAGATCTTTATCTTCAATGATGTTTAAGATATTTCTCCCTCTGGTATTGGAGGATCCGCCAACATTCATTGTGCGCATTGAAGTCTCCACAGACAACCGCGAAAGTACCAGGGTTGAAGGAAATTAGGTCGCTAAAAGCACGGACAGACACGTTGCAGTTGGGCGGAACGTAGACACTCCATATCAGAAGTTCCCCTAATGAGGTGTTAATGGTGCATGCACATACTTCATATTGTTAATGGTGAAAGGTGAGCTTTTGTAAGTTAATTTGTTGGAGATGAGGACCGCGACACCTCCGCCGTACGAAGTGTTAGAAGCGCGGTCGGATCTCACAACACGGTAATTCTTGACTGTAAAGAGTCACTAGGTTTAAGAAAGGTTTCGGAGAGGCATGCCACTGAAATGTCATTGACATGAAGAAATTGTTCGAGTTGTTTTATTTTATTTCGGATACTAGTGCAGTTTACTTGTATTATTCTCATTGTGGGTGGTACGTATATTGTTTGGCGACATGCCTGGGGGTCGTATTGTACAGTTTTGTTCAAGTGATTGAATGAGTAGAGTGGCAAAAGGTTTAATGGACTGCAGGCTTTGAGCGTCCAAATTATTTTCTAAATTGTTTATGACCGTTTCAATACTAGAGAGAGAAATGATCTTCTCTGCAGAACCTGTAGGGAAGACCTCAGCGGGGGGAATTTTGGGTTTGGGGGTTGATGGTTTGGAAAAGGGGACTGCAACGCCGTCAGCGGAACATTTAAGGGTGCGTGCAGTGGCGGGGGTGGGAGGAAGAGCGGGAAAGTCTTGGGTGGTGAGTCTGAAATTTGCGTTTGGGTGCGCGTAAGAGCCTTGATTAAAATTGAAAGGTGTGGGTTTAATGCGTTCGGCGGAGTCTTTTTTTAATTTAAAGATTTTTTTGTAGGTTGGACAGAGCTTGGAGTTTTCGACGTGATCCTCTTTGCAATTGACGCACTTTTTGTTTAGGGTGCACTCCGTTGAGAGGTCATGGGAAGTGCCGCACAGCGGACAAATGGCTTTTTGTCTTGAACAGATGTGGCTGGAGTGACCGTAGCGCCAACATTTGCGGCACTGTACGACCGGCTCAATGTAAGGCTTGACAGGATAGTTGACGCCGTCCAGACATATGTGTGACGGCAGAAGCAGATGCGGACCGTGTCAAGATCAGTGCGATAACTGTTGTTATTGACATGTCTAGTGAAGCGCATGACTTCAGCGACCTTACACGAAGAGGGCAAAGGCCCGTATCGGGCCATGTTCTTGGGGGAGGCAACCTTGAATATTTCTTCTTCTGAGTAGTCAGAAGAGATAGGTGCCACTCCCCGGACTTCGCACAGTTCAGATGGGATGTAGACAGCGTAGACTTTATTAAGAGAACTGTCGGCTGCTACGGCATTGGCCGTACACATAGTAGATGTGGTTACTTTAAGTTTTTTTTTGAGATGAAAAAATGTCTATATTAGGAAAGTTATTGTAGAGGTTCTTACCCAGTTCTATGACTGGGAGGTATGAGTTTTTTCTAGAAAAAACGTACTCACGTGCGTTACATGCATAGAATCTGACACGTGGTATTTTTATCACGTCAGCATCATCCAACTGGAGAATGCGGCCTCTTAGCAGTCAAACTACGAACCCCCTTTCTTACTTTTTATTTCAATTTCAAAACTCCATCTTTTTTTTATTTCTTTTTTATAGTTTGATTTTGCACATTCCTCTTAGTTATGATTAAGTTTTACGAACTGTAACATAGTTGAAAAATCTATATTTTAATAAATCTTCAACTCAGCTTTGCTATCGAAATAAAGCAGTTTAAGTTCGTCCTAGTATACGTACCCATCTTATAACTTGAGATTTTCTCGGGAAAGTTTAGGAGCATGACGTTCCGTCTCTATATTTAGAAGTCTCTGCCGATACTAAGCATATCCAACCGTTGTACGTTTCTAATCAGACTTTCATAACACGGCGATCTCGCCGCCACTCTTTTCTTACATGATATTCATGACTTTAATGTAAATTTTATGTAAAGATAGCCTATAGTGAATATCAAGCTGCATAATCACTTAAATCGGCACCAGCTACGGGTGATAAGGCACCAACTGGTAGTAGCTTATAACATCTAAGTTACGACCTTCCATCGGAGAGGTTTAACATTCCGTACTATGGGTGTCGGGAGCCCCCAGGGTGATTTCACTCTTGGCCCGACAATTAGAGGTAGGCCCCCTTGTGGGTGCATCATAGTGGCTGTGGTTTGTCACCAAAACACCATCTTGGTGATGTCATTCTTGACCGCGGTAATGCATCCTTATAATGCATTACGCACTGTATGGTGCCGTGAGATTAAGCCTTAACGGCAGGTGCTCACGTAAAGCCATACAACTCTCTGCATAATCACTTATGCATCCTTATAATGCATTACGCACTGTATGGTGCCGTGAGATTAAGCCTTAACGGCAGGTGCTCACGTAAAACCATACAACTCTCTGCATAATCACTTATTTTAGCTGTCATATAAAATTTATAACAAGATAAATAAAGTTTATAGATTGAACGTCTCCATATACCGCAGGTATACTCCGTTACAAAAAAATGTTTATAACAATGAGAAAAAACCTCTATTATCTTAAATATTATATATACTTTGTGTAAACATTTTACCACACACAAAAAGATTATATATCGGTTTCATATTTTGCAGCAGCATTAGTTTAGGAGTTAATTGAGTAAAATCAAATTTGCATATAGAGCATAAGCCACAAAGTAGAAGTGTTCGTAGTATCTGTGCACTAGTTGATATTGAAAATTGATGAAATGGGTACGTCCAAATTTCAATAAAGATAAGACCTTCACAAAATAAGGATACACTAATCGACTCCTGTTCATCTATGGTAAATGTTCAATATTTGGCGTATGCCAAATTTATCTATTTCACTTGTATTTATATATAAACTACGAAATAATCGGATATTTAAAGAAATATATTTATTTTATATGGAGAGCAAAAAAATGATATCCGCAGAACACATACACCTATATACTTTTCAGCCATTATTTCCATAAAAATGGTATTTCCTATTGTGTATTCAAAAACCCGAATGGGCTTGTTGACCGTTAGTATTTAAATATCTCTATATTTTTTAATGCAATATTTGCGTGTTAGTCAAATTTTACAAGATACGTTATAAATGTATCCATTCTGTTCTAGCCATTATGGTTATTGGCTTTTAATTTATGTCCCGAACAATAATTGCTTACAAATAGCAACAGAAATGCAATTGTCTTAATTTAAAGTTTATTTCTAATCTTATATATTTTGAAAAAACATGTCAAAACCGTCAATTCTAATTATTGAACCATTTTATGGAGGGAGTCACAGGCAATTAGTGGATATTTTAATTGAGTGTAAGATACATGTTACGGCATATTGTTCCAATTTAATTGTGTTTTCTTCGGATAAAGGTTTAAATGCAAGTGATTATGAAGTGTTTAGTCTTCCAGCTAAAAAATGGCACTGGCGCGCACGAACGGGTGCCTTGTATTTCACACAAGTTATACCACAAAATCACGAGTACAAAGTTTTATTTACAAGTTCCGTACTTAATTTAGCCGAGCTAATGGGAGTACGACCAGATTTAGGTGTATGCAAAAAAATTGTTTACTTTCATGAAAATCAACTTGTATATCCTGTCCGTGAAGTTAAAGAAAGGGACTGTCAATATGGCTTAAATCAAATACTTACGTGGTAAGGATTAGATAGACTTTCATTGTAACATCTATTAAAATTTTAATTTAGTTTGGCTGCCGATTACGTGATCTTCAACTCAAATTTCAATCGCACATCGTTTCTGGACAACATCACACCATTTCTAAATATTCAGCCTGATCTCAAATATAAACATTTGCGGGAGAAAATCGAAAAAAAATGTGAGGTATTATATTTCCCCATTAAATTTCATGCCTTCCCCAATAAGCGCTTAAAAATCGGAGGTGACGTGCATATGCCACTACTGATCAACGAAAATCCAAGCGACTGTTTACATTTAATTTGGCCCCACCGTTGGGAACATGATAAAAATCCGAATCTCTTAGTAGAGGTGCTGCTGGAATTGAATAAACGCCAAGTGGATTTTAAGGTAACCATATGCGGCGAAACTTACCAAACCTCTCCTGAATCATTTGAAGGCTTACAAGATAAATTAGGAACAAAACTGGTAAATTTTGGATTTTTGCCACGTGAGAAATACGTTAAAACTCTCCTGGATGGTGATGTGGTCATATCAACGGCTGGCCATGAATTTTATGGCGTAGCTATGTGAGTGCAAAAACTTAACTTGAAATTTTCCTAATGAAAGCTTCTCTTCTATAGGTTGGAAGCTACTTATTGTGGTTGTATGCCTATAGCACCAAACAAACTTGTTTATCCAGAGTTATATCCTAAGGAAAATTTATACAACACTTCTAATCAACTTATAAAGATGCTTTACAATTGGTGCCGTAATCCTGTAACATTTCGCAAACAGCGGGAGAAATTCTTTGAATACTTTACATTTGAACGCTATTCAGCTCAACATTTAGTACCCAAGTATTTGGATAAATTAAGAGTTTAACCCAAACATGGGAAGCAAATTCGAATTTAGCACATAAAAAAATACGCGTAAACGTTAACGAGAAATTTACATAAATTCATTTAGAGAAAAAGAAGCAAGATAAATTGACCAATTTTGATAAAAAACCATGCAAAAAAAAATTGAGTAGAATCTAAATTAATGTCTAAGACGAACGAAGTATCTCTATATATCTACACCGCAATGGGGCTTTAATTGTGGAACGTATATATATGATGCGTTTATAGCGCTTTGATGCAGTTTAAATTGATACATACATAATGTCCTTTGAATGTCACGTGTGTTTTACATCATTATTGTATATCTTGTATTTATTTTTTTACGTGCAAAAGCAGATAATGTTTAGAATTTTGGAAAAATAAATTAAATAATATATAAAAAGTAGCAATGTATGCACAAGTAAAAACAGTAAAAATATTTTGTCATATATTAGGTAGGTATTTTTGTCTTATTCGTAGAAAATTTATTTCTGTAGGACCATATTGCTTAAGTGATAATTGATCGGTTTCGGAACTCCAACCTTCAGAAAAGCCATCATTAGCAGGTGTTTAGTGAAGGACACTAAATTCCCTTGTTCATATTCATCCTCAAATAGATTGTATATTAATATCCATACCTCTGCTAATACCACTTAAATTGGCACCTTTAGAATATTTTGTTTGAAAATAGGTTTTTTGTATATGCATTAAAGTAATGAACTGAGGATACTGTGTTTAAAAGTAATCTTCTTTAAGCTTAGATGGTGCAGTGTAACTCTCTTTAACATGAATGCGGTATTCCTCATCGTCATTATGGCATTCACAAAAACACTGAGCACAGAATAATTCACCTTCACATCCTTTGCAACGGTATACAGCGTTTTCATTACAGATATTACACCAAGGCAGGTTCTCAATATCCGTTTTCCTCTCTAGAGGTTTTGGCATATCAGCATTCCATTCATCTTCCACAACTGTAGGTGCATTCGATAAACGTGACTCCTTCAAGTACTGTCAATTAAGATATTGCATTAATAAAAATACTATTTAATTTTTTAAGAGTTTCACCATAACATCCTTAAGGGTTTCGTCATCTTCATTATCACTTGGAGTGTCAGTATCACATGAGACTATGTTTTTAAGTTCTCCATTTGTGTTATAATCTATTGGGGTATCCCTTAAGGCTTTTAATCGCTTTTCTATATCACTTATAGCTTCATTACGTTCCTTTCGTAAATGTTTATCTAATTGGACTTCTCTCATAAATTGAGTCAATAAATCATTCGTTTTTTCTCGATCGCTGCGTTGGTTAACATCCAGAAGCAAATCTCTTTTGGAATAGTCTTTATTAGGCAAACCACTCAAGTTTGCGAAGCGACTGCATAATTGATCATCTGTAGGTAACTGATCAGTGGCTTTTAAACTAATTAAGCGTTTTGTTATAACGCTATCTAAATTATCACTAATTTCGCAACATTTGCTCTTCATTTTATCATGAGTTATTTTACATAGTTTTGATGGTGCATTGGGTTCAAGAACTCCATCTATTAAAACCTCTGCGGGCTCTATTTTTAATATACAGTTTATATCTGAATTTACAGTTTCAATTCTATTTGAAATCGGCTTAGGTGACTTCGTTACAGTAGTATCGGGCAATGAATCAACTTGGAAAATTTCTTCTTGAGTTGGTGTTTTTGATAGTTTATCGTAGCATATCAAGCAGACTTTCATTATTTTGTTTTGGTGTCTAACCACAGCCGCTGGCCTCTTTAAGCACTTTGCACAATAAGAATAACCGCAATTAGGACAGCCGTACTATACACAATATATACATATATATATATATATAACATATTAAATTTGCAACAGTTGTAATATTTCTACCTCTTTACAAAAAAGGCCATATTTACGGTCACATCCAAAACAGGACATTTTTTAAATATTTTTATATATGATTGGTTCTTGTTTTATATAATTTTTTTTTAGTTTTGTAAGCTGTGAAACAGATATGCAACCCAGATTCCAGATGCATATGCATAAATTTCAAGGTTCTCTTTTGTTTTTCTCAAGCGCTGCCACACTGTCATACTCGTGGATAACTTTCGTTAATATAAAAGCACACTACGTATATGAAGTTAAATAGTTTTAAAAAGTTATTATTCTCTAAAAGAGGAAAGAAGGAGAGAGTGAAAAAAAGAGAATCCGAGCCTCCCTCTATACTATAGATGGTGCAACCAGGCCGCGCTTCTAACTTTCTAACTTCACGCTTTACGTATTTACTACCTTTTTAAAGTTAGAATTACTCTCTCCAGAGAAAAGTAAACAAACCAAAAATCACATAAACAAAGAACTGAAAATTTTTGACCATTTTTGTTTTAAAATTTTATATATTAAATAATAATGTTGTGAAAAAATTTTTATTTTACTGTAAAGTATGAAACATGTAGAACCTTTTTTTATAAAGTAATTAAAAATTAGTATATATTAACATAACCAAATAGAGGATGGTTTGTACCCTTATTTTTACTAATAATATAAATAAATTTATATGAATCACTAACTTTTTTTTTTAACGAACAGATTGTCGAGCATTTGGACTAATTATTATTGGACTAGGTACAATGCTGAAGGTTTCCTAGTATAAGGTATATCCCCAATTTTTTTTGGATCAGAGTTATTGGCACTTGTCTATGAGGGTATATGTGAAAATTGCAATTTTTATCAGGTAAACAACTAACTTTTTTTTTAACGAGCAGATTGTCGAGCATCTGGACTAATTATTATTGGACGAGGTACAATGCTGAAGGTTTCCTAGTATAAGGTATATCCCCAATTTTTTTTGGATCAGAGTTATTGGCACTTGTCTATGAGGGTATATGTGAAAATTGCAATTTTTATCAGGTAAACAACTAACTTTTTTTTTAACGAGCAGATTGTCGAGCATCTGGACTAATTATTATTGGACGAGGTACAATGCTGAAGGTTTCCTAGTATAAGGTATATCCCCAATTTTTTTTGGATCAGAGTTATTGGCACTTGTCTATGAGGGTATATGTGAAAATTGCAATTTTTATCAGGTAAACAACTAACTTTTTTTTTAACGAGCAGATTGTCGGGCATCTGGACTAATTATTATTGGACTAGGTACAATGCTGAAGGTTTCCTAGTATAAGGTATATCCCCAATTTTTTTTGGATCAGAGTTATTGGCACTTGTCTATGAGGGTATATGTGAAAATTGCAATTTTTATCAGGTAAACAACTAACTTTTTTTTTAACGAGCAGATTGTCGAGCATCTGGACTAATTATTATTGGACGAGGTACAATGCTGAAGGTTTCCTAGTATAAGGTATATCCCCAATTTTTTTTGGATCAGAGTTATTAGCACTTGTCTATGACGGTATATAAAATAATTTAAAAAAAAATAAAAAGTAATCCATATTCATATTCATTAATGTATGTATTACAATAAATTAATTTTCATTCATTGCAATAAAAAAATATTCCATATATCCATATTCAATTCATTAATTTATTATTATAAATTAATTTTCTTTTTGTGGCAATTTTCATTGTGTGTATTATCCTAAAAATATATGTTATATATTTAAAATTTAATTTTATTTAATATTTAATATAATATTACCTGTTCCTCCACAATAGAAATATTGTTAATTGTTGTTAAATATTGTTGTTGATTGGTTGTTGAAGTTGATTGTAATTGTGTATGTGTGCAAAAATTGCACAAGTATTATGTAAATTATGTTAGCTACAACATAACAAAATATCTAATTAGCCAACAAAGAAAACAAAACTTAAACCTAAGTAAAAATAATAATATCAGGAATCAGCTCAGGAACTAGCGACAACAACCGCCGAACCGTAATGATGAAAAAGTAGTGCTATGATATAACTAGATTAAGAAAGTTTGGCTTAAGCCAAATCTTAAATACCGTCCACCTTTATGAAGTTATATATATGGGCATGTTCGTTATTCAATCTTGTCCATTTTTTGCAAATTTTTTTTATTTGGTATACCAAATAGATATACCAAATTTGATATATATATATATACTGCCTATATATAATTAAACTTAATAGGCACAATTTTGTTCGAGTTGCAAACGGAACAACAAACATAATATACCCTCTATGCTAAGGTGGAGAGTATAATGAAGTTTAACAAATGTTTTATGCAAATTTCCACGTTACCTATGAGGTATTGCACATAACGCGTTGCCAATTGTTTTTGATGGCTAGCATCCCCAATAGGCCTACGAACCATCTTGTGTTTTTTTAGTAAATTTTATTATTTATCGTTATTTATAATTGAGTACAAGGTTATCTTTTACATATATATATACATATATTATATATACATATATACATATGTATAATATATATACATATATGTGTGTAATACACACATTTCAAATGTATGTGTCCCCTTACATACAGATCCTCAAATGAGAATTCTTGGTTTTTCTTTGCATAGATGCCTTTAAATTTAAGCGAGGACTAAGTTGTGTTTTACACAATATCGTCACAGACAAGTGCCAATAACTCTGATCCAAAAAAAATTGGGGATATACCTTATACTAGGAAACCTTCAGCATTGTACCTCGTCCAATAATAATTAGTCCAGATGCTCGACAATCTGCTCGTTAAAAAAAAAGTTAGTTGTTTACCTGATAAAAATTGCAATTTTCACATATACCCTCATAGACAAGTGCCAATAACTCTGATCCAAAAAAAATTGGGGATATACCTTATACTAGGAAACCTTCAGCATTGTACCTAGTCCAATAATAATTAGTCCAGATGCTCGACAATCTGCTCGTTAAAAAAAAAGTTAGTTGTTTACCTGATAAAAATTGCAATTTTCACATATACCCTCATAGACAAGTGCCAATAACTCTGATCCAAAAAAAATTGGGGATATACCTTATACTAGGAAACCTTCAGCATTGTACCTAGTCCAATAATAATTAGTCCAGATGCTCGACAATCTGCTCGTTAAAAAAAAAGTTAGTTGTTTACCTGATAAAAATTGCAATTTTCACATATACCCTCATAGACAAGTGCCAATAACTCTGATCCAAAAAAAATTGGGGATATACCTTATACTAGGAAACCTTCAGCATTGTACCTAGTCCAATAATAATTAGTCCAGATGCTCGACAATCTGCTCGTTAAAAAAAAAGTTAGTTGTTTACCTGATAAAAATTGCAATTTTCACATATACCCTCATAGACAAGTGCCAATAACTCTGATCCAAAAAAAATTGGGGATATACCTTATACTAGGAAACCTTCAGCATTGTACCTAGTCCAATAATAATTAGTCCAGATGCCCGACAATCTGCTCGTTAAAAAAAAAGTTAGTTGTTTACCTGATAAAAATTGCAATTTTCACATATACCCTCATAGACAAGTGCCAATAACTCTGATCCAAAAAAAATTGGGGATATACCTTATACTAGGAAACCTTCAGCATTGTACCTCGTCCAATAATAATTAGTCCAGATGCTCGACAATCTGCTCGTTAAAAAAAAAGTTAGTTGTTTACCTGATAAAAATTGCAATTTTCACATATACCCTCATAGACAAGTGCCAATAACTCTGATCCAAAAAAAATTGGGGATATACCTTATACTAGGAAACCTTCAGCATTGTACCTAGTCCAATAATAATTAGTCCAGATGCCCGACAATCTGCTCGTTAAAAAAAAAAGTTAGTGATTCATATAAATTTATTTATATTATAAGTAAAAATAAGGGTACAAACCATCCTCTATTTGGTTATGTTAATATATACTAATTTTTAATTACTTTATAAAAAAAGGTTCTACATGTTTCATACTTTACAGTAAAATAAAAATTTTTTCACAACATTATTATTTAATATATAAAATTTTAAAACAAAAATGGTCAAAAATTTTCAGTTCTTTGTTTATGTGATTTTTGGTTTGTTTACATTTCTCTGGAGAGAGTAATTCTAACTTTAAAAAGGTAGTAAAAACGTAAAGCGTGAAGTTAAAAAGTTAGAAGCGTGGCCTGGTTGCACCATCTATAGTATAGAGGGAGGCTCGGATTCTCTTTTTTTCTCTCTCTCCTTCTTTTCTCTCTCAGAGAATAATAACTTTTTAAAACTTTTTAACTTCACGCATCTAAACAAAGAACTGAAAATTTTGGACCATTTTTGTTTTAAGATTTTACATATTAAATAATAATGTGAAAATTTTTTTTTTTTAATTTAAAGTATGAAACATGTAGAAACTTTTTTTATAAAGTAATTAAAAATTAGGATATATTAACATAACCAAATAGAGGATGGTTTGTACCCTTATTTTTACTAATAATATAAATAAATTTATATGAATAACTAACTTTTTTTTTAACGAGCAGATTGTCGAGCATCTGGACTAATTATTATTGGACGAGGTACAATACTGAAGGTTTCCTAGTATAAGGTATATGCCCAATTTTTTTTGGATCAGAGTTATTGGCACTTGTCTTTGACGGTATATGTGAAAATTGCATTTTCATAAATTTAAATGCATGTATGCAAAGAAAAATCAAGAATTCTCGTTTGAGGATCTGTATAATAATAATAAAATTTACTAAAAAAACACAAGATGGTTCGTAGGCCTATTGGGGATGCCAGCCATCAAAAACAATTGGCAACGCGTTATGTGCAATACCTCATAGGTAACGTGGAAATTTGCATAAAACATTTGTTAAACTTCATTGTACTCTCCACCTTAGCATAGAGGGTATACTACGTTTGTTGTTCCGTTTGCAACTCGAACAAAATTATGCCTATTAAGTTTAAATATATATAGGCAGTATATATATACCAAATTTAATCGCTGTGCAAAAAATGGACAAGATTGAATAACGAACATGCCCATATATATAACTTCATAAAGGTGGAGGGTATTTAAGATTTGGATTAAGCCAAACTTTCTTAATCTAGTTATATCATAGCACTACTTTTCCATCATTGCGGTTCGGCGGTTGTTGTTGTCGCTGGTTTCTGAGCTGATTCCTGATATTATTATTTTTACTTAGGTTTAAGTTTTGTTTTCTTTGTTGGCTAATTAGATATTTTGTTATGTTGTAGCTAACATAATTTACATAATACTTGTGCAATTTTTGCACACATACACAACTACAATCAACAACAATATTTAACAACAACTAACAATATTTCTATTGTGGAGGAACAGGTAATATTATATTAAATATTAAATAAAATTGAATTTTAAATATATAACATATATTTTTAGGATAATACACACAAAGAAAATTGCCACAAAATGAAAATTAATTTATAATAATAATTTAATGAATTGAATATGGATATATGGAATATTTTTTTATTGCAATGAATATAATGAAAATTAATTTATTGTAATACATACATTAATGAATATGAATATGGATTACTTTTTATTTTTTTTTAAATTATTTTATATACCGTCATAGACAAGTGCTAATACCTCTGATCCAAAAAAAAATTGGGGATATACCTTATACTAGGAAACCTTCAGTATTGTACCTTGTCCAATAATAATTAGTCCAGATGCTCGACAATCTGCTCGTTAAAAAAAAAGTTAATTATTCATATAAATTTATTTATATTATTAGTAAAAATAAGGGTACAAACCATCCTCTATTTGGTTATATTAATATATCCTAATTTTTAATTACTTTATAAAAAAGGTTCTACATGTTTCATACTTTAAATTTAAAAAAAAATTTTTCACTACATTATTATTTAATATGTAAAATTTTAAAACATAAATGGTCAAAAATTTTCAGTTCTTTGTTTATGTGATTTTTGGTTTGTTTACTTTTCTCTGGAGAGAGTAATTCTAACTTTAAAAAGGTAGTAAATACGTAAAGCGTGAAGTTAGAAAGTTAGAAGCGCGGCCTGGTTGCACCATCTATAGTATAGAGGGAGGCTCGGATTCTCTTTTTTCCTCTCTCGCCTTCTTTTCTCTCTCAGAGAATAATAACTTTTTAAAACTTTTTAACTTCACGCATCTAAGCACGCTATTGAATAAGATCTACCTTAAATACTATATAAAATACGGGTCGAAAAACAAAGACAACAATAACAAACTCCTATTAGATTAGACTGGTCGTTGAGAATCAGCTGAGTATGCGAAGGGGTTATTGGAAATATTGCATATTGGCATGGATCTCTAAAAACAGGCGGAGTGTCACTCGTTTAAAATTTTCTGTGCAGATTCTCAAGCCAAATTGTAGGCCAATATCGTAGAGAGAGTCATGCATTTTATATCGAATAAATTTATACGAACGAAGTTATCGTTATTGAATTTGTTACTCTGACTTTTGTAATCAAATGTGGCTTGTTATACCCTCCACCTTAGTGATGAGGGTATACTAATTTTGTTCTTCCGTTTGCAACACCCAGAAGGAGGCGTCAGAGACCCTACAAAGTATATATATTCTTGATCAGCGTCAAAAACAGAGTCGATTTAGACATGTATGTCCGCGTGTCCGTCTGTTGTTGGCACTCTCACGAGCGTAAATTTTGAGATATTGAGCTGAAATTTTGTACAGTCACTTTTAGTTTATGCACGCAGATTGCTATTTAAAATGGGCAAATTCGGTAAAGAGCCACGCCTACAATCAACAAAAATCTATGTATCTGCCATAAAAATTAAGCTATAACCTTGAAATTTAGTATGTACATCTATAAATATTAGTTTCATCGATGTGCCGAAAATGGGCGTGGTCCGATAATATACACGCCCACAATCAATATAAATCTTTATATTTGCCACGAAGTTGAAATTTGGTATGCAAATACATAGTTATCCCATCCATTGATGTGCCTAAAATGGCCGTGGTCGTTTAACAGACGCGCCCACAATAAATATAAACCTTTATATCTACCACAAAAATTAACCTATGACCCTGAAATTTGGTACACGTATTTATAGATATCCCATCCATCAATGTGCTTAAAATGGGCGTGGTCGGTTACTAAGTTCACCCACAATAATTATTTATTTGCCACAAAAATTAAGCTATAAACTTGAAATTTAGAATGTACATCTATACATATTAGCTTCATAGATGTGAAAAAAAGAGCGTGTTATAATTTTTAAAATTTATAAAACATCAATTTCATCATCATCAATTCAAAAAATTTAAAAAGATCCATAAATATTTAGGCGTTACATGTAAGAGCAATTGTACATAACCAAATAAAAATACATACATATGTACTCGTATAAACAATAAAAATTTTATAGACAAGGCATCGTGTTTACCGCTTTACTCGTATATATCTCAGTTTTAAAATTTAGAATATCAAATAAAATTTTTAATGAAAAATACTTAAAATAAAGTAACATGATGCACGATCAGGTACATATACTTATAGTTTGCAAGTACAGGCTACAGCCTTGTTAGAAATCAGGTACATAAATGACTATTAGGTAAAGTTGCCCATGCGAAAGCAGGTAAAATAGTACAATATATAAGTCTTCAACACGAAATATAGACCTCAGAAGTACAACAATAATTGAACTGTTGAGTTCACATTGAAGTGCAAAAAAATATTATATTTACAAACATTATTTCAATATGCCCTTATTACGTATTACATCATCTCGACAAAGACGTCTGAGAAATATACAATCTGTGAGGAGGTTTCGCGAGCAAAGTTTGGAGAGAGACAGAATTGAAAATTCTCAGCGTATATTAGCAAGAAGAAGTGATCCTGAATATCGCGAAGAGGAAGGGCGAAGATACCAAAGCGCACATATTGTTAGAAGAAGAAGTTCAAGGTATCGCATTATGGAACAACAAAGGAATACTGTACAACACATAAACCGTCGAGGCAATGAAAGTTATCGAGTGCTTGAACGTCGGAGAAATGCCTTAACATAAAGGATTAGGAGGGAAGATAATGGAAGACGCAATAGAGAACAACAAGTTAATACTGCCCAGCATAGGCGCCACCGAGAAAACGAAGTCTTTAGAAGGAGTGAAAGGCTGAGAAATGCATTAACACAAAGAAATAGGAGGGAGGATGATGGAACCCGCGCTAGAGAACAACAAATTAATACTGTCCAGCATAGGCGCCATCGCAAACATGAAGTGTTTAGGACAATTGAAAGACTGAGAAATGCCTTAACACAAAGGATACGGAGAGAAGATGAGAGTCGACGCGCTAGAGAACAACAAGTCAATACTGAACAGCATAGGCGCCATCGCGAAAACCAAGTTTATAGGAGAAGTGAAAGACTGAGAAACGCCTTAACACAAACGATACGGAGACAAGATGAGGGAAGACGCACTAGAGAACAACTAATTAATACTGAACAGCATAGGCGCCATCGCGAAAATTAAGTTTATAAGAGAAGTGAAAGGGTGAGGAATGTATTAACACAAAGGATTAGGAGAGATGACGATAGAAGGCGTGCTTTAGAGCAACATATTAATACTGAACAGCACAGACAACGTCGAGGAAATGAAATATATAGAAGGATTGAACGCCAGAGATTTGCCATAGCACAAAGAATTAGAAGAGAAGATGATGGAATGCATGCTAGAGAGGTTAGCTCTAATAAAACACTTCGGTCTAGAACACACCGTGCTAATGAGTTAAATAGGCTCAGAACTAACAATCGACAAAATTTGTTGAACAGACAAAGAATGCAGACCATGACACCTGACACTAGAATTGAATATTTATTAAGTGAAACCCAAAGACACACATCTTGACTATTGAGTGAATATGACAATAGTGTAAGGAATGGTCCGCTTGTGTTTGTGTTTGTTGTGGTGGACTGTGGTTTACGTCACAAGTAAAGTTTTTATCTAAAGAAATAGTTACAAGCCAACATGTCCACTTAAGTTGTGTATTCTTCCTGACTGATATTTTTCCATCCGAAGATGACCGTTATACGTTTTGCAAAATATGTTATTCTGCAGTTCGATCTGGTAATATACCGACATTATGTTTATCCAATGGTTTTCACTTTCCCACTATACCAAACGAACTAAAGGACTTGACTCTTGAAGAGAGATTCGTTGCTCCCAGAATACCGTTTATGAGAATAGTGTCCTTAGGTTATAACAGACAGTGCGCGATACGAGGTGCAATCGTGAACGTACCGATTTCACTTGATAGAACAATAACCGTCTTTCCGAGATCTGAAGATCAGACAGAAGTAATACAAGTTTATTTGAAGCGTAGGTTGCAATATGACCGCAGTTTTATGACAGAGACTATACGACGGGCAAAGATATTTAGAGCCGCAGAGTATTTAATTAACACAGACTTATATAGGACGCACAACATTTCTATTTCTAATGAATGGCTGAACAGAA
The DNA here is from genome assembly GCA_949710015.1 of Crataerina pallida. NCBI lineage: Eukaryota > Metazoa > Arthropoda > Insecta > Diptera > Hippoboscidae > Crataerina > Crataerina pallida. Next base: position 11,341,151 of record OX453291.1, read on the forward strand.
GACAGTCGAATGAGATAATCCCGTATATTGCCAACGAAGAAGACAGAAATATAGTTCAAACTTGTTTAAACAATAACACAACGTAGATGAATTAAATCCACAGGAGACCCTTTTAGACAATTTACAAATAGAAAATGTACCATTAGGTAGGATTTCTATAGCGCCTGCAGAGGGCAACAGACCATTAGACTTACTTATGAATGAAGACGCCGAGGAGTTGTCCTTTCCCACAATTTATTGTGGAATTAAACGAAGTTCAGTTACAACTTTAGGGAAAGTTATAAGATCAGAAGTTAGAAGATATGACGGACGATGCGCCAGAGTAGACAAAGTGTTATATTCGTACAAAAAATTAGAACTATCGCGCATAAAGGATAGTATATCGATCTGCTTAAGGAAAAGAATATGTCAAAATTCTGTTACTGCGCGAAATATGTTAGACGATCATTTTGTTCAAAACTTAGTGCAGCATGACGACGGGTATCATATTCTCAAAGGACTTAGATCTTCACCCGCTCATTGGGAATCTGAAAAAAGAAAGTTCTGGCAATGATTCAGCAATTTGGATTGCCAACTTTTTTTATCACATTGTCCGCAGCCGAATCACAGTGGTCTGAATTAATTGTTATTTTGGTGAAAGTTTTAGAAAAACGGGATATATCAGAAAACGATGTTCATAATTTAACAACGCAAGAAAAATATAATTTAATAAGGTCCGATCCGATTACATGTTCACGCTACTTCGATCAACGTGTCCGTCATTTATACAAACTTTTTAAGTGTGATGGTGGTGTATTTGACTCTCATAAAGTTATAAAGTATTATTGGAGAATAGAATTTCAGCAAAGAGGTTCTCCGCATGTACATGGAGTATATTGGTTAAAAGACGCACCACATATAACATTGACAGATGAACGTACATTCCCTGCGGTAACAGAATTTATTGACAAATACATCAGTACAAACTCGTCTGAGTCCGGAATAGAAAATTTCATAAATTATCAAATGCATAGGCATAGTAATACATGCCAAAGAGAAATATCGGGCCAAAGGATTTGTAGATTCAAAATGCCTCATCCGCCAATGCCAAGAACAGAAATACTATTTCCGCTGTCCGAAGAATCCGAAAATATTCAAAGACATCGTGTTAATTATGAAAAAGTATTTAATTTTTTAAATACTAGGGAATCTGAGTCAGATATTTATAGTATTGACCAATTTGAACAAAATTTGTCTGACGAACGCATTAATATGAGCTACGAGGACTACATTTTTGCCCTAAGGTTTTCTATTAAAAAACCACAGATATTTTTAAAACGCCGACCGAAGGACATATTTATAAACGCCTTCAATCCAACTATTTTGAAGTTACATCGCGCTAACATGGACATACAGTACATTTTGGACGCTTACGGTTGTGTATCATATATAGTGAACTATATAAATAAGTCAAATAGGGGAGTTTCGCGACTATTGCAGGAGACAATGAGGGAAATTCGTACAGAGAATTATACTGTCCGTCAACGTTTACAGCACATTGGCAATAAATTTATAAACGCGTCCGAAGTGTCCGCTCAAGAAGCATCCTACAATATTTTAGGTATGCATATGTCCGAATGTAGTAACACAGATGTTTTCATAAATACATTCCATCCAGATAGGAGAGTCTGAATGGTAAAATCTAGGCAAGAATTAGAAAGACTACCAACAGAATGACTGATATTTTTAAAAGTAATTTATTAGACTATTACCAACATCGTCCTCACAGTCTTGAAGACATCTGTCTAGCCAATTTTGCTGCCAATTATGTGTTTTCAAAAACACGCAGATCTTCGATACGCCAAAGACGAGAAGATGAAGATATAGATGACAACGAAGACGTAACAGAGTATAGTGGAGTTGGTCTCCAACTTTTAAATAACTTTGGATATATTTATAAACGAAGGAATTCAGCTATTCTTCGATTTGCAAAATCAAATATGGATACATCCAGAGCAGACTATTTCAGACAAATGGTTATGTTATATTTTCCGTGGCGTAATGAAGTAAAATTTCTTCTTGAGTTGGTGTTTTTGATAGTTTATCGTAGCATATCAAGCAGACTTTCATTATTTTGTTTTGGTGTCTAACCACAGCCGCTGGCCTCTTTAAGCACTTTGCACAATAAGAATAACCGCAATTAGGACAGCCGTACTATACACAATATATACATATATATATATATATAACATATTAAATTTGCAACAGTTGTAATATTTCTACCTCTTTACAAAAAAGGCCATATTTACGGTCACATCCAAAACAGGACATTTTTTAAATATTTTTATATATGATTGGTTCTTGTTTTATATAATTTTTTTTTAGTTTTGTAAGCTGTGAAACAGATATGCAACCCAGATTCCAGATGCATATGCATAAATTTCAAGGTTCTCTTTTGTTTTTCTCAAGCGCTGCCACACTGTCATACTCGTGGATAACTTTCGTTAATATAAAAGCACACTACGTATATGAAGTTAAATAGTTTTAAAAAGTTATTATTCTCTAAAAGAGGAAAGAAGGAGAGAGTGAAAAAAAGAGAATCCGAGCCTCCCTCTATACTATAGATGGTGCAACCAGGCCGCGCTTCTAACTTTCTAACTTCACGCTTTACGTATTTACTACCTTTTTAAAGTTAGAATTACTCTCTCCAGAGAAAAGTAAACAAACCAAAAATCACATAAACAAAGAACTGAAAATTTTTGACCATTTTTGTTTTAAAATTTTATATATTAAATAATAATGTTGTGAAAAAATTTTTATTTTACTGTAAAGTATGAAACATGTAGAACCTTTTTTTATAAAGTAATTAAAAATTAGTATATATTAACATAACCAAATAGAGGATGGTTTGTACCCTTATTTTTACTAATAATATAAATAAATTTATATGAATCACTAACTTTTTTTTTTAACGAACAGATTGTCGAGCATTTGGACTAATTATTATTGGACTAGGTACAATGCTGAAGGTTTCCTAGTATAAGGTATATCCCCAATTTTTTTTGGATCAGAGTTATTGGCACTTGTCTATGAGGGTATATGTGAAAATTGCAATTTTTATCAGGTAAACAACTAACTTTTTTTTTAACGAGCAGATTGTCGAGCATCTGGACTAATTATTATTGGACGAGGTACAATGCTGAAGGTTTCCTAGTATAAGGTATATCCCCAATTTTTTTTGGATCAGAGTTATTGGCACTTGTCTATGAGGGTATATGTGAAAATTGCAATTTTTATCAGGTAAACAACTAACTTTTTTTTTAACGAGCAGATTGTCGAGCATCTGGACTAATTATTATTGGACGAGGTACAATGCTGAAGGTTTCCTAGTATAAGGTATATCCCCAATTTTTTTTGGATCAGAGTTATTGGCACTTGTCTATGAGGGTATATGTGAAAATTGCAATTTTTATCAGGTAAACAACTAACTTTTTTTTTAACGAGCAGATTGTCGGGCATCTGGACTAATTATTATTGGACTAGGTACAATGCTGAAGGTTTCCTAGTATAAGGTATATCCCCAATTTTTTTTGGATCAGAGTTATTGGCACTTGTCTATGAGGGTATATGTGAAAATTGCAATTTTTATCAGGTAAACAACTAACTTTTTTTTTAACGAGCAGATTGTCGAGCATCTGGACTAATTATTATTGGACGAGGTACAATGCTGAAGGTTTCCTAGTATAAGGTATATCCCCAATTTTTTTTGGATCAGAGTTATTAGCACTTGTCTATGACGGTATATAAAATAATTTAAAAAAAAATAAAAAGTAATCCATATTCATATTCATTAATGTATGTATTACAATAAATTAATTTTCATTCATTGCAATAAAAAAATATTCCATATATCCATATTCAATTCATTAATTTATTATTATAAATTAATTTTCTTTTTGTGGCAATTTTCATTGTGTGTATTATCCTAAAAATATATGTTATATATTTAAAATTTAATTTTATTTAATATTTAATATAATATTACCTGTTCCTCCACAATAGAAATATTGTTAATTGTTGTTAAATATTGTTGTTGATTGGTTGTTGAAGTTGATTGTAATTGTGTATGTGTGCAAAAATTGCACAAGTATTATGTAAATTATGTTAGCTACAACATAACAAAATATCTAATTAGCCAACAAAGAAAACAAAACTTAAACCTAAGTAAAAATAATAATATCAGGAATCAGCTCAGGAACTAGCGACAACAACCGCCGAACCGTAATGATGAAAAAGTAGTGCTATGATATAACTAGATTAAGAAAGTTTGGCTTAAGCCAAATCTTAAATACCGTCCACCTTTATGAAGTTATATATATGGGCATGTTCGTTATTCAATCTTGTCCATTTTTTGCAAATTTTTTTTATTTGGTATACCAAATAGATATACCAAATTTGATATATATATATATACTGCCTATATATAATTAAACTTAATAGGCACAATTTTGTTCGAGTTGCAAACGGAACAACAAACATAATATACCCTCTATGCTAAGGTGGAGAGTATAATGAAGTTTAACAAATGTTTTATGCAAATTTCCACGTTACCTATGAGGTATTGCACATAACGCGTTGCCAATTGTTTTTGATGGCTAGCATCCCCAATAGGCCTACGAACCATCTTGTGTTTTTTTAGTAAATTTTATTATTTATCGTTATTTATAATTGAGTACAAGGTTATCTTTTACATATATATATACATATATTATATATACATATATACATATGTATAATATATATACATATATGTGTGTAATACACACATTTCAAATGTATGTGTCCCCTTACATACAGATCCTCAAATGAGAATTCTTGGTTTTTCTTTGCATAGATGCCTTTAAATTTAAGCGAGGACTAAGTTGTGTTTTACACAATATCGTCACAGACAAGTGCCAATAACTCTGATCCAAAAAAAATTGGGGATATACCTTATACTAGGAAACCTTCAGCATTGTACCTCGTCCAATAATAATTAGTCCAGATGCTCGACAATCTGCTCGTTAAAAAAAAAGTTAGTTGTTTACCTGATAAAAATTGCAATTTTCACATATACCCTCATAGACAAGTGCCAATAGCTCTGATCCAAAAAAAATTGGGGATATACCTTATACTAGGAAACCTTCAGCATTGTACCTAGTCCAATAATAATTAGTCCAGATGCTCGACAATCTGCTCGTTAAAAAAAAAGTTAGTTGTTTACCTGATAAAAATTGCAATTTTCACATATACCCTCATAGACAAGTGCCAATAACTCTGATCCAAAAAAAATTGGGGATATACCTTATACTAGGAAACCTTCAGCATTGTACCTAGTCCAATAATAATTAGTCCAGATGCTCGACAATCTGCTCGTTAAAAAAAAAGTTAGTTGTTTACCTGATAAAAATTGCAATTTTCACATATACCCTCATAGACAAGTGCCAATAACTCTGATCCAAAAAAAATTGGGGATATACCTTATACTAGGAAACCTTCAGCATTGTACCTAGTCCAATAATAATTAGTCCAGATGCCCGACAATCTGCTCGTTAAAAAAAAAGTTAGTTGTTTACCTGATAAAAATTGCAATTTTCACATATACCCTCATAGACAAGTGCCAATAACTCTGATCCAAAAAAAATTGGGGATATACCTTATACTAGGAAACCTTCAGCATTGTACCTCGTCCAATAATAATTAGTCCAGATGCTCGACAATCTGCTCGTTAAAAAAAAAGTTAGTTGTTTACCTGATAAAAATTGCAATTTTCACATATACCCTCATAGACAAGTGCCAATAACTCTGATCCAAAAAAAATTGGGGATATACCTTATACTAGGAAACCTTCAGCATTGTACCTAGTCCAATAATAATTAGTCCAGATGCCCGACAATCTGCTCGTTAAAAAAAAAAGTTAGTGATTCATATAAATTTATTTATATTATAAGTAAAAATAAGGGTACAAACCATCCTCTATTTGGTTATGTTAATATATACTAATTTTTAATTACTTTATAAAAAAAGGTTCTACATGTTTCATACTTTACAGTAAAATAAAAATTTTTTCACAACATTATTATTTAATATATAAAATTTTAAAACAAAAATGGTCAAAAATTTTCAGTTCTTTGTTTATGTGATTTTTGGTTTGTTTACATTTCTCTGGAGAGAGTAATTCTAACTTTAAAAAGGTAGTAAAAACGTAAAGCGTGAAGTTAAAAAGTTAGAAGCGTGGCCTGGTTGCACCATCTATAGTATAGAGGGAGGCTCGGATTCTCTTTTTTTCTCTCTCTCCTTCTTTTCTCTCTCAGAGAATAATAACTTTTTAAAACTTTTTAACTTCACGCATCTAAACAAAGAACTGAAAATTTTGGACCATTTTTGTTTTAAGATTTTACATATTAAATAATAATGTGAAAATTTTTTTTTTTTAATTTAAAGTATGAAACATGTAGAAACTTTTTTTATAAAGTAATTAAAAATTAGGATATATTAACATAACCAAATAGAGGATGGTTTGTACCCTTATTTTTACTAATAATATAAATAAATTTATATGAATAACTAACTTTTTTTTTAACGAGCAGATTGTCGAGCATCTGGACTAATTATTATTGGACGAGGTACAATACTGAAGGTTTCCTAGTATAAGGTATATGCCCAATTTTTTTTGGATCAGAGTTATTGGCACTTGTCTTTGACGGTATATGTGAAAATTGCATTTTCATAAATTTAAATGCATGTATGCAAAGAAAAATCAAGAATTCTCGTTTGAGGATCTGTATAATAATAATAAAATTTACTAAAAAAACACAAGATGGTTCGTAGGCCTATTGGGGATGCCAGCCATCAAAAACAATTGGCAACGCGTTATGTGCAATACCTCATAGGTAACGTGGAAATTTGCATAAAACATTTGTTAAACTTCATTGTACTCTCCACCTTAGCATAGAGGGTATACTACGTTTGTTGTTCCGTTTGCAACTCGAACAAAATTATGCCTATTAAGTTTAAATATATATAGGCAGTATATATATACCAAATTTAATCGCTGTGCAAAAAATGGACAAGATTGAATAACGAACATGCCCATATATATAACTTCATAAAGGTGGAGGGTATTTAAGATTTGGATTAAGCCAAACTTTCTTAATCTAGTTATATCATAGCACTACTTTTCCATCATTGCGGTTCGGCGGTTGTTGTTGTCGCTGGTTTCTGAGCTGATTCCTGATATTATTATTTTTACTTAGGTTTAAGTTTTGTTTTCTTTGTTGGCTAATTAGATATTTTGTTATGTTGTAGCTAACATAATTTACATAATACTTGTGCAATTTTTGCACACATACACAACTACAATCAACAACAATATTTAACAACAACTAACAATATTTCTATTGTGGAGGAACAGGTAATATTATATTAAATATTAAATAAAATTGAATTTTAAATATATAACATATATTTTTAGGATAATACACACAAAGAAAATTGCCACAAAATGAAAATTAATTTATAATAATAATTTAATGAATTGAATATGGATATATGGAATATTTTTTTATTGCAATGAATATAATGAAAATTAATTTATTGTAATACATACATTAATGAATATGAATATGGATTACTTTTTATTTTTTTTTAAATTATTTTATATACCGTCATAGACAAGTGCTAATACCTCTGATCCAAAAAAAAATTGGGGATATACCTTATACTAGGAAACCTTCAGTATTGTACCTTGTCCAATAATAATTAGTCCAGATGCTCGACAATCTGCTCGTTAAAAAAAAAGTTAATTATTCATATAAATTTATTTATATTATTAGTAAAAATAAGGGTACAAACCATCCTCTATTTGGTTATATTAATATATCCTAATTTTTAATTACTTTATAAAAAAGGTTCTACATGTTTCATACTTTAAATTTAAAAAAAAATTTTTCACTACATTATTATTTAATATGTAAAATTTTAAAACATAAATGGTCAAAAATTTTCAGTTCTTTGTTTATGTGATTTTTGGTTTGTTTACTTTTCTCTGGAGAGAGTAATTCTAACTTTAAAAAGGTAGTAAATACGTAAAGCGTGAAGTTAGAAAGTTAGAAGCGCGGCCTGGTTGCACCATCTATAGTATAGAGGGAGGCTCGGATTCTCTTTTTTCCTCTCTCGCCTTCTTTTCTCTCTCAGAGAATAATAACTTTTTAAAACTTTTTAACTTCACGCATCTAAGCACGCTATTGAATAAGATCTACCTTAAATACTATATAAAATACGGGTCGAAAAACAAAGACAACAATAACAAACTCCTATTAGATTAGACTGGTCGTTGAGAATCAGCTGAGTATGCGAAGGGGTTATTGGAAATATTGCATATTGGCATGGATCTCTAAAAACAGGCGGAGTGTCACTCGTTTAAAATTTTCTGTGCAGATTCTCAAGCCAAATTGTAGGCCAATATCGTAGAGAGAGTCATGCATTTTATATCGAATAAATTTATACGAACGAAGTTATCGTTATTGAATTTGTTACTCTGACTTTTGTAATCAAATGTGGCTTGTTATACCCTCCACCTTAGTGATGAGGGTATACTAATTTTGTTCTTCCGTTTGCAACACCCAGAAGGAGGCGTCAGAGACCCTACAAAGTATATATATTCTTGATCAGCGTCAAAAACAGAGTCGATTTAGACATGTATGTCCGCGTGTCCGTCTGTTGTTGGCACTCTCACGAGCGTAAATTTTGAGATATTGAGCTGAAATTTTGTACAGTCACTTTTAGTTTATGCACGCAGATTGCTATTTAAAATGGGCAAATTCGGTAAAGAGCCACGCCTACAATCAACAAAAATCTATGTATCTGCCATAAAAATTAAGCTATAACCTTGAAATTTAGTATGTACATCTATAAATATTAGTTTCATCGATGTGCCGAAAATGGGCGTGGTCCGATAATATACACGCCCACAATCAATATAAATCTTTATATTTGCCACGAAGTTGAAATTTGGTATGCAAATACATAGTTATCCCATCCATTGATGTGCCTAAAATGGCCGTGGTCGTTTAACAGACGCGCCCACAATAAATATAAACCTTTATATCTACCACAAAAATTAACCTATGACCCTGAAATTTGGTACACGTATTTATAGATATCCCATCCATCAATGTGCTTAAAATGGGCGTGGTCGGTTACTAAGTTCACCCACAATAATTATTTATTTGCCACAAAAATTAAGCTATAAACTTGAAATTTAGAATGTACATCTATACATATTAGCTTCATAGATGTGAAAAAAAGAGCGTGTTATAATTTTTAAAATTTATAAAACATCAATTTCATCATCATCAATTCAAAAAATTTAAAAAGATCCATAAATATTTAGGCGTTACATGTAAGAGCAATTGTACATAACCAAATAAAAATACATACATATGTACTCGTATAAACAATAAAAATTTTATAGACAAGGCATCGTGTTTACCGCTTTACTCGTATATATCTCAGTTTTAAAATTTAGAATATCAAATAAAATTTTTAATGAAAAATACTTAAAATAAAGTAACATGATGCACGATCAGGTACATATACTTATAGTTTGCAAGTACAGGCTACAGCCTTGTTAGAAATCAGGTACATAAATGACTATTAGGTAAAGTTGCCCATGCGAAAGCAGGTAAAATAGTACAATATATAAGTCTTCAACACGAAATATAGACCTCAGAAGTACAACAATAATTGAACTGTTGAGTTCACATTGAAGTGCAAAAAAATATTATATTTACAAACATTATTTCAATATGCCCTTATTACGTATTACATCATCTCGACAAAGACGTCTGAGAAATATACAATCTGTGAGGAGGTTTCGCGAGCAAAGTTTGGAGAGAGACAGAATTGAAAATTCTCAGCGTATATTAGCAAGAAGAAGTGATCCTGAATATCGCGAAGAGGAAGGGCGAAGATACCAAAGCGCACATATTGTTAGAAGAAGAAGTTCAAGGTATCGCATTATGGAACAACAAAGGAATACTGTACAACACATAAACCGTCGAGGCAATGAAAGTTATCGAGTGCTTGAACGTCGGAGAAATGCCTTAACATAAAGGATTAGGAGGGAAGATAATGGAAGACGCAATAGAGAACAACAAGTTAATACTGCCCAGCATAGGCGCCACCGAGAAAACGAAGTCTTTAGAAGGAGTGAAAGGCTGAGAAATGCATTAACACAAAGAAATAGGAGGGAGGATGATGGAACCCGCGCTAGAGAACAACAAATTAATACTGTCCAGCATAGGCGCCATCGCAAACATGAAGTGTTTAGGACAATTGAAAGACTGAGAAATGCCTTAACACAAAGGATACGGAGAGAAGATGAGAGTCGACGCGCTAGAGAACAACAAGTCAATACTGAACAGCATAGGCGCCATCGCGAAAACCAAGTTTATAGGAGAAGTGAAAGACTGAGAAACGCCTTAACACAAACGATACGGAGACAAGATGAGGGAAGACGCACTAGAGAACAACTAATTAATACTGAACAGCATAGGCGCCATCGCGAAAATTAAGTTTATAAGAGAAGTGAAAGGGTGAGGAATGTATTAACACAAAGGATTAGGAGAGATGACGATAGAAGGCGTGCTTTAGAGCAACATATTAATACTGAACAGCACAGACAACGTCGAGGAAATGAAATATATAGAAGGATTGAACGCCAGAGATTTGCCATAGCACAAAGAATTAGAAGAGAAGATGATGGAATGCATGCTAGAGAGGTTAGCTCTAATAAAACACTTCGGTCTAGAACACACCGTGCTAATGAGTTAAATAGGCTCAGAACTAACAATCGACAAAATTTGTTGAACAGACAAAGAATGCAGACCATGACACCTGACACTAGAATTGAATATTTATTAAGTGAAACCCAAAGACACACATCTTGACTATTGAGTGAATATGACAATAGTGTAAGGAATGGTCCGCTTGTGTTTGTGTTTGTTGTGGTGGACTGTGGTTTACGTCACAAGTAAAGTTTTTATCTAAAGAAATAGTTACAAGCCAACATGTCCACTTAAGTTGTGTATTCTTCCTGACTGATATTTTTCCATCCGAAGATGACCGTTATACGTTTTGCAAAATATGTTATTCTGCAGTTCGATCTGGTAATATACCGACATTATGTTTATCCAATGGTTTTCACTTTCCCACTATACCAAACGAACTAAAGGACTTGACTCTTGAAGAGAGATTCGTTGCTCCCAGAATACCGTTTATGAGAATAGTGTCCTTAGGTTATAACAGACAGTGCGCGATACGAGGTGCAATCGTGAACGTACCGATTTCACTTGATAGAACAATAACCGTCTTTCCGAGATCTGAAGATCAGACAGAAGTAATACAAGTTTATTTGAAGCGTAGGTTGCAATATGACCGCAGTTTTATGACAGAGACTATACGACGGGCAAAGATATTTAGAGCCGCAGAGTATTTAATTAACACAGACTTATATAGGACGCACAACATTTCTATTTCTAATGAATGGCTGAACAGAAGACAGTCGAATGAGATAATCCCGTATATTGCCAACGAAGAAGACAGAAATATAGTTCAAACTTGTTTAAACAATAACACAACGTAGATGAATTAAATCCACAGGAGACCCTTTTAGACAATTTACAAATAGAAAATGTACCATTAGGTAGGATTTCTATAGCGCCTGCAGAGGGCAACAGACCATTAGACTTACTTATGAATGAAGACGCCGAGGAGTTGTCCTTTCCCACAATTTATTGTGGAATTAAACGAAGTTCAGTTACAACTTTAGGGAAAGTTATAAGATCAGAAGTTAGAAGATATGACGGACGATGCGCCAGAGTAGACAAAGTGTTATATTCGTACAAAAAATTAGAACTATCGCGCATAAAGGATAGTATATCGATCTGCTTAAGGAAAAGAATATGTCAAAATTCTGTTACTGCGCGAAATATGTTAGACGATCATTTTGTTCAAAACTTAGTGCAGCATGACGACGGGTATCATATTCTCAAAGGACTTAGATCTTCACCCGCTCATTGGGAATCTGAAAAAAGAAAGTTCTGGCAATGATTCAGCAATTTGGATTGCCAACTTTTTTTATCACATTGTCCGCAGCCGAATCACAGTGGTCTGAATTAATTGTTATTTTGGTGAAAGTTTTAGAAAAACGGGATATATCAGAAAACGATGTTCATAATTTAACAACGCAAGAAAAATATAATTTAATAAGGTCCGATCCGATTACATGTTCACGCTACTTCGATCAACGTGTCCGTCATTTATACAAACTTTTTAAGTGTGATGGTGGTGTATTTGACTCTCATAAAGTTATAAAGTATTATTGGAGAATAGAATTTCAGCAAAGAGGTTCTCCGCATGTACATGGAGTATATTGGTTAAAAGACGCACCACATATAACATTGACAGATGAACGTACATTCCCTGCGGTAACAGAATTTATTGACAAATACATCAGTACAAACTCGTCTGAGTCCGGAATAGAAAATTTCATAAATTATCAAATGCATAGGCATAGTAATACATGCCAAAGAGAAATATCGGGCCAAAGGATTTGTAGATTCAAAATGCCTCATCCGCCAATGCCAAGAACAGAAATACTATTTCCGCTGTCCGAAGAATCCGAAAATATTCAAAGACATCGTGTTAATTATGAAAAAGTATTTAATTTTTTAAATACTAGGGAATCTGAGTCAGATATTTATAGTATTGACCAATTTGAACAAAATTTGTCTGACGAACGCATTAATATGAGCTACGAGGACTACATTTTTGCCCTAAGGTTTTCTATTAAAAAACCACAGATATTTTTAAAACGCCGACCGAAGGACATATTTATAAACGCCTTCAATCCAACTATTTTGAAGTTACATCGCGCTAACATGGACATACAGTACATTTTGGACGCTTACGGTTGTGTATCATATATAGTGAACTATATAAATAAGTCAAATAGGGGAGTTTCGCGACTATTGCAGGAGACAATGAGGGAAATTCGTACAGAGAATTATACTGTCCGTCAACGTTTACAGCACATTGGCAATAAATTTATAAACGCGTCCGAAGTGTCCGCTCAAGAAGCATCCTACAATATTTTAGGTATGCATATGTCCGAATGTAGTAACACAGATGTTTTCATAAATACATTCCATCCAGATAGGAGAGTCTGAATGGTAAAATCTAGGCAAGAATTAGAAAGACTACCAACAGAATGACTGATATTTTTAAAAGTAATTTATTAGACTATTACCAACATCGTCCTCACAGTCTTGAAGACATCTGTCTAGCCAATTTTGCTGCCAATTATGTGTTTTCAAAAACACGCAGATCTTCGATACGCCAAAGACGAGAAGATGAAGATATAGATGACAACGAAGACGTAACAGAGTATAGTGGAGTTGGTCTCCAACTTTTAAATAACTTTGGATATATTTATAAACGAAGGAATTCAGCTATTCTTCGATTTGCAAAATCAAATATGGATACATCCAGAGCAGACTATTTCAGACAAATGGTTATGTTATATTTTCCGTGGCGTAATGAAGTAACAGACATTTTAGAAAACGACAACGAAAAACATGTTCTTCACATAGAGACTTGATAATGACAAACCAACAACAATTCGAAAAATTTTCGGTAAACGAATTGGAAAACGCTTTAGAGGAAATTCAGAACGATAACGATGGCAATTTTGAAAATGAACCAACCCGACAAGACAACATTGCTGCATCGCAGTTATTAGATGAAGAATGCAGAGCTCTGGCTATGCCAGAGATTAATAGAGACATAAATATAGTTAATATAGACGAAGAAGAAAATGACGATCAGAGTGAAGGTGTCCGTTTAATAAAACTCCCTCCATTAGTAAATGTAGAGGATTTGTTAATATCCGTAAGGTCTCTGAATAAAAAGCAACGTATATATTTCCAACATGTACTGTACAAGATAAATAGAAACGAAGTGCTGTATGAATTTGTGGGAGGTGGCGCGGGTGTAGGTAAAAGTCGCTTGATACAAACAATATATCAGGCAATAACACAACGCTTTAATTCTCTTCCTGGATCCAATCCAGATCTCCCAAAGTTTTTGCTAAGTGCACCAACGGGTAAAGCAGCATTTGGAATTGGAGGATATACTCTTCACTCCCTTTTCTCTTTGCCTATAAATCAGTCGTCCGGAGAAATTCTTCCCTTAAGTAACGATACAGTTAATTCACTTATTGCTAAACTGATTGAAGTAAAACTTATTATTATAGATGAAGTGTCGATGGTTGGTTCTAAAATGTTAGGTTTCCTGGACTCAAGACTAAAACAAATATTTAAAACTACAGAGGCTTTTGGTGGTATTCCAATTATTGTCTTCGGTGATTTAAAACAACTTCCACCTGTAGGTGACCGTTGGATTTTCAATCCAAATCCAAATAATCCCTATGGAGATATAATAGGACGTGGGCTTTGGGATATGTTCGACTTTTATGAATTAGACGAAATAATGCGGCAAAGAGACGACAGGACTTTTGCAATTGCATTAAATAACATGGCAGTTGGACGAATGAATCCTGAAGACATAAATTTAATTATAACAAGGACAGTGAATTTACATACAGAAGTCCCTTTGGATGCTATTCATTTATTTTGGTCTAATAAGGAAGCTGACACATATAATATACAGCGTTTAGCACAGATATCGACGGAAGCGCATACTTCTAGAAGTTATGACATTATTAAGGCTGACTCTCTAAGTGAACAACAAAAACAGACAATTTTAAATACAATTAAGAATCTTAAAACGTCGGAGACATAAGGACTTCCCACAGAACTTACGTTAAAGACATCGGCTAAATATATGCTGACAGTAAATATTGACACTGCCGATGGACTCGTTAACGGTGCAACAGGACTTTTAATGGCAGTAGACATAAGTCAGGAAGCCGTATCGACACTTTGGATTCTATTTTCTAATAGGGACGTTGGCTCTCAGGCAAGAAGAAAAAAGCCTCATAATTCTGAACCTCTATGGACTCCTATTGAAAAACATAACAGATTATTTCAATACAGATGTAACGTACAAATTAATATTGAGAGGAGACAATTTCCGGTAGTTCCAGCAGAGGGTTCATTCATAAGAGTCAGGGTACGAGTAAATTGCAAACATTTGTACGTACGTAATTTTATATATTATGAACATAACAACAATTACAATTAATTAATAAATGAAAATAAGGCTTTCTTCTATTTTTCTTCGTTCGACTTTTCCACTTTTCGACCATTTATACATGTTTTTTTGATGTTTTGTAAAGTTGTTCTTTTTCAATTTTTTTTATTGTATTATTGGGTTCTACCCAATATTGAAATAATATATAAAACAAGATAGAGAAGTTCGGTTAAGACCGAAGCTTAAATACCCTCCACCTTTTATAATCCTCTAAAAAATAAGTTCCTATTGCCATATTTATGTATATGACTATTTCATGTACTTGCGCAAATAGTGTTTTTTTTTAAATTATAGGCGTTTGCGTTATACAATCACATTAAATTTGGCATAGTGTTGGATAACGGTACCACTTATATATATACCAAATTTCAACTTGATAGGCATAGTATTGTGCGATTCGCTGTCGGTTGCTGTGCTGTGCCCCAAGAGTTTTGATATACGCCTGGCCACGAACCGGAGTTCGGCGAGAACGTATACCTCTCGAAGTTGTTAGTGTTTGCCTTGCTCCATAGCTCGCCATATACCTTTTGCCATTGTCTAAGACGCTCTGATGGGAATAGTTCATCTGGCATTTGATTCCCGATGTTTTAACTATATATGAATATAATTTAAGATGGGCAACATAACATGTGCGGCGTTGGCCGCACCCTTGTTCTTCAGAGATAACTTTGGATATACTTATACTTATCGTATAAGGCCCTTAAAATTTAGGCGCGAGCTTAGCAGCTTAGTCTTCGGCGCCCTGGGATAATGGATGTTGTTTGACCAGAACACGATCGCCCACTTTAGGTTTCCAGTGGAGTCTGCGTAAGTTATAATGCCGGCCCTGTTCATTAGCTGCTTTGGTGAGACTCTGCTTGGCTATATTCCAAGCCTCCTGTGGATGTTGCAGCTTGTTAACTCCCCCTGTGCCAATCGTAGCGTTATCAAAGAGTGTATTTGGGAGTCCTGGTTCTCGTGCTTGCGTTTGGAATGCCGTTTTTCGGCCCACCCTAGTGTGCTTAGCACCTAGCTTTGATTATATGTAGGCTCTCGTTGCGTAAGAGATAGTCATTATTCCTCACTCCTAACCACTGTCTCCTGCATTTTATTAACAGAGTTTTATCATAAAGAAAATTACAATTAATTTTTTTTTTTATAATATATAAGCTATTTTCTTATAAAAATGGAAAGAATAACAAACAGAACATAAAATAAGAAATAATAAAAAATTAAATTAATGTAATTGAAGTCAGACATCCGTCTCTTCCGTTTATAACATCCAAAAGGATGCTCCTACCCTACAAAGTATATACATTTTGATCAGTATCAAAATCTAAATTGATATGCACCATTTCCAATTGAACAATTGAATTGAGATCATTCCAATTAAAATTTAAAAATTATAATTTAAATTGGAAAAACTCCAATTGTAATTTTTCCAATTGAAATTGGAAATTTTTCTTCAAATTGCTAAGTATAGATGCAGAAATGTCGAAAAAGCATTTAGCGCAGTCTTTCATATTTATTATAACATAACGTAACGTAACATGTATACAAAATTTTTAAATTAAATTAAAATTTATTGAAATTCCATTAGATCATTAAGGAATTCAAGATATATTCCATTTAAACGAAGTATTGATAATATATATTTGGTTGTGGTCACCACATATGCATGGCTTAACTATTCAAGTTACAAATGAATTTTTATACCCTCCACCTTAGTGATGAGGGTATACTAAGTTTGTTCTTCCGTTTGCAACACCCAGAAGGAGGCGTCAGAGACCCTACAAAGTATACATATTATTGATCAGCGTCAAAAACAGAGTTGATTTAGACATGTATGTCCGTGCGTCTGTCTGTTGTTGGCACTCTGAAATTATGTACAGGCACTTTTAGTTTTTACGCGCACATCGCTATTTAAAATCTATCCATTTATCTGCCACAAAAATTGAACTTGAAATTCAATATGGACATCTATAAATATCAGCTTCATCGATTTCCCAAAAATGGGCGTGGTCGGATTACAGACACGCCCATAAACAATAAAAAAATTTATATCTTCCAAAAAGTTGACCCAGGATCTTGAAATTTGGTACGCGCATACATGGTTATCCCATTCACTGATGTGCTAAAAGTGGACGTGGTCGAATAACAGACATTCAATAAAAATCTATATATCTGCCACAAAAGTTGACTTAGATGCACAACATTCGGTATGCCTTTACATAGTTATGTCATCCACTTGTGCCAAAAATGGGCGTGGTCTGATAACAGACACGCCAACCATTTACAAAAAACCACATTCACCATAAAACTAGACTGTCAAGCTGATACGTAAGACACACACTTTTAGAGGGCGCAATATATATATATATATATATATATTTATCACGCCCACCGTTATGGATGTGGAGGTTATTAAAGATTTGGCTTAAGCCAAATTTAGTTTTTATTAGTTATACCCTGCACCACCCTGTGGAAAGGGGTATACTGTTTGTGCGGATATTTGTAACTCCTAAGAGGCAAATGCCACACCCACCTTCAATCATATCGATCGATTCAGAATCAAAATCTGAACTGATTTAACCATGCCGTCTGTCTTCTGTCTGTCCATCTAAATTTGTGCGCAAGCTACAGGTCGCATTTTATGAGATATTTTGATGAAATTTGTTACAACAACAAAAGTTGAAGTCGTGTTGAAAATTGACACGATTGGACCATTTTTAGAATCGCTATTATTTTTTGAGATATTTCGATGAAATTTTGTACAAGAATATGTATTGGCCCAAAAACAAACTCTTTTTAAAATGGATAGAATCGAACCATTTTTAAAGCCCCTCCCCATATATCATTTCTATATCATAAACAAACAAAATATTTTATGACATGTATCATTTTATAATAGTAGTATAAAAAATAAAACTTCATTTATCAAAGAAAAAAATTAAATTGAATAATATATCAAGTGGTGTAGGTAGGGTAGGGTATTTGATAGTCGGGCTTAACCGATTATATATTAACTTGTTTTTAAATTTGTTCATACTAATAATACATACATTTTATTAAATGTATTTTACGCATTTGAATGAAGCAAATATTTTATAAAGAATAAAGAATTTTAATTCATTTATTAAAATTATTCAATATATACATATAGAGTTTTACAAGCATAATTTATTCACCCTTGAAGTTGTTGTGTTAATTAAGCATTCATTTTTTCAATAATGATGTGGATAATAGTAATGGCCATATAATTATTTAATATTATGCGTCTTTTATTAATAAATCTTGTGAAAATAAGCTCTTTTCATTTGAGTATGTGCAGCTGTCTATTTGTTATAGTGTTTTTTATAAATTATTTTTTCGCGTTATGTAATACGTTAGTATAATTATTGTTTTCTTTGCTTTAATGGACTGTATTATAAGTTAAACTTATGAAATGTTTCATTTCATTTACAAAAAACTTGAACTGCTATAAAAATGTTGTAGCACGACAAGAAGATTTTTGAAGATGTTGCTGTTATATGTTTACTTGCGGTGGTAGAGACGACTAATTTAATTGGTTTACTCTGTATCCAATCCTACAAAAATTTTGAGAATTTGAATACATCGGTACAAATGTAAAAAAGTTTACGAAGAAAACTTGAAGCAGTAAATTTTTCAAGTGTTCAAAGAACTGATAAATCTTGTAATAGTAAAAACGATTAACGATGACACTTAAGAATTGGGAAAAAAATGTTATATGTAGTTTAAGATTGAACTTATACAAAACATACTTAAAATCTTACAAATGTAATAAAAATATACAATATATAATTTAGACAATATTATAAAAATCTATATTATAATTGTTTCAACAATAAATAATAATTATAAGAACTTTGCCATTTTTTTTTATACCCACCATCATATGTATACAATGGTATACATCAATTTGTGAAAAAGTTTACAACGCCCAGAGAGGGGCTGGTAACCTAACAATGTATATATTTTCTGGATCAGCAACAAAAACTAAATCAATGTAACCATGTCCGTCTGTGGAAATCGTTCTCATGGTCGTAAAAGTTGGTAGGTTTTACACGCAACTGGTGTTGAAGTTATATTTTTATTAAAATAAATTAAATGATAGTATTGGTAAAGCGAAATTCCCATAATGCAACAAAAAATAAAATATAAATCATTTTTTTAAAAATGAAAAAAAAAGTGTAAAGTATAGAAGATATTTTGACACAGATATTTTCTAGGGAGCTTTGCTGCGTCAGTGGTGGATATTCAAGATTTGGCCTAAACCAAATGTAGCTTTTATACCCAGCACTACCCTGTGGAAAAGGGTATATTAGGTTGTGCAGATGTTTGTAACTCTTAAACGGCAAATGCCACATCCACCTTCAATTATATCGATCGATTCAGAATCAAAGTCTGAATCGATTTAATCGTGTCCGTCTGTCCATTTCGATGAAATTTGGTAAAAGGACATATATTGGCCCAAAGAGGAACTCTGTTAAAAATGGACCGGATTGGTCTATTTTTAGAACCCCTTCCCATATGAGGTCCTATTATTTTTTGAGATATTTCAATGAAATTTGGTGCAAAAACATGTATTGACAAGGGTTTTCCCTTTTGAAAATGGACCGGATCGGACCATTTTTAGAACCCTTCCATATATAAAAGAATTTTTTTGTATTCATAAAGAAACAAAAAAAAAATTTTCTGACATATGTATCATTTTGAAATTTTCGAAAATACAAGTAGGTATAGAAAAAGCAGGGTATATATTTTTTTTTTTTTCAAAGAAATAAATAAGAGTAGTACAAAAAATAAAACTTTTCATTTATCAAAGAAAAAAATTAAATTGAATAAACATTAGTCAAAAATGATTTCCAAATTCCTAATCAAATAAACTACATTAAAAATAAATACCTAAGATTAAGAAATATTCTCATACTTTTGTAGTAATAATAAAAGATAAAAAAATGGCACATAAATAACATTTTATCTCACGAGTGTATACAAGAAAAATTATAAATTAATTAACAAAATGCCTTGAATTATTTTAAATCAATAATGACTATAGTTAGAATGTTAAATGCAATGTAGCAGCTGAGTTTTTGTAGTTGTCATTGTTTAAGTGTATTACATGTACTGTTGTTCTTTATTTGTTTTATTATTTGTTCAACGCAATGTCAGTCTTTATTTAGTTTAATTTTAGTGTTTTGGTGTGAGACGAGTTATTTCGTGTTTATTTTTTTGTTCCTAGTAAATTATGTATAATTAAAAAAATTAACATATGATTTTAAAAATGGCTTAACAAGTAATTTTAGTATATTTCATGCAAAAATTGCTGCCTGCAAGAGGCGTACATTAAGAAATAAAATTTAGTGACAGAGAGATAAATAGAGAGAAGGTATTGATAATTGAATATGCTCAACAATTTTATTGTTTATGGTGTGTATAAGATTTCGTTTAAATATAAATGGGAGTCTCTTGACCAGTTAATAAACGAAACATTGAAGTTGGCATCGTTTTCATTAATATCTATTTAACAAGAAGAAGAACAAAGTCATTTGTAATTTTTACGCAACATTCCAAATTTGTATGATAGGAACATTTTTTCAAATACTTACTTCACCTACGGATGATGATAACAGCTTTACTATGGTTTCATGTGGCACCGCAACTACGCTTTGATTATTAATTTCTATAATACGATGGCCAACACGTACGCCGCCACGTTCGGCTATGCCACCCCTTAGAAGGCTACATATCTTTGGGCAAAAATAAATTTTAAATTGTATATACTTTTGAAAATACATGATATTTGAACTTACCACACCATTTTGTACACTGAAACCCAATTGAAACAGAGCTTTAGGGCGTAATATCTTCACCTCTACAACAGGTGGGCAGGGCACTACTGTGAACTTAACTGCCGTTTGATTTTTCGCGTTACGAATGTAATTTTGGCAAGTGGACAAAGGTAGACCGACCAAACTCAAACCATTAATGGCTATTAATTGATCACCAATATTTAATTGGCCACAACGGGCTGCCGCTCCACCTGACATTAGGTTCGCTATAACAACGGTAGGCAGCATGGAACCCCAACCGGACTCAACTATGACAACACCCAATATTTCACCTTTGGCTTTTGGTACAACCACCTCCTTTTGTAGCTCCTTCTTGGCAAATATTTCTAATTCATCACCAAATATTTCCTGACTATTTAATACCTCTTGATAATCCATCTCTTTGGCGAGATTTTCATTTTCAATACCATTGGCTTTTAGAAATTCCATGTAGGCCACTTGAAAAGCTTGACCTATGGATTGAGCTATAAATTGGGCTTCATCACTTTCAAAAACATGACATATCATTTTAGGAGTGCGATTATGCTTAGTAGATGAACTACTGGTATCTTTTTCTTTGGACTCCTTATCTTTAATAGCAAAAGTCGTACAACCAGTATCATTATTGGTGTTTCTATTGGCCGGAATTTCTATATCGGTACATGTAGTTGCCCCCGTACCTGAATTACATGGATCGGAATGGATAAAACGTCTGCGTGCCATTAACACAACTAAATCGCCAATATCAGCGATATAGGAAATGGTACGCAAAGCGTGATCCATCATAATTTCCTTTAAATCTGTATTGAGTACCATAATTTTCTCCGTTGATATGAATAAATCGACTTCTGTGGAGGGTTGATTTTCACCTTCCGGAGCCTTTCAAATAAAGAACAAATGAAAATATTATGGTCGAATCTACTCGACCCCCGAATACCCCACACCACTTAGTTCCATAGGAGTCATTTTTGTCATGAACCTCGTGGAAAAGCGGAGGGGTTTTAAAAATGTTTGTTTGGACACAAATTGCGCACAATGAGTTATTATGCTAATTAATTCTTCATCAAAATTTTAGAAAAAATATTAAAAATGAGTTTTCGTTTTGGTTTATTTAAAATATGAAATTCTTATATATGGGTAAACGCACTATATATGAATCGATACAACATGACTACCTTTGATCCAAAAGGCCAAGCTAAATTTTTGTTTTTTATACCCTCTATATTAGGTAGGGGTATACTCTTTTTTCATTCCGTTTGCAACACCCACAAGAAAATGTCAGAGACTCTACAAAGTATATATTCTTTATTAGAATCAAAAATTTCTATCTGTTGTTGGCGCTCTCATGATCGAGATATTGAGCTATAATTTTATACAGACACTTTTAGTTTCTGCACGTAGATCGAAATTTAAAATGGATAAAATAGATCAATAGCTACGCCTTCAAGCAACAAAAATCTGTTTATCTGCCACAAAAATTTACCTATGAACTGGAATGCGTGAATGGTTTGCACATCTGTAATTATCCCACCCAAAGTGCCAAAAATAGCGTTAATCGCATAACACAAAATTTTCCAAACATCATATATACTCTATACTTGCCACGCCCACCGTTATTATATGGATGTGAAGGTGTTTAAGATTTGACCTAAGCTGAATTTAGTTTTCTTATTCATTCTTTAATTCTGAGCTAATCTGTATAACTAAAAGTAGGTTTAGCAGTTACCGTTTAGGAGAAAAAAACATTTTGACAATAAGTCGTTTTTATTTAACTTTAAGAAAATAATTTAAGTACTAGACTTACCAAAGCCTAAATTCAAGCGTATATTTTTATATTTATTAAACAAGCAGCATTTATAACAAAAAGGGTGGAAAATTTTTATAACTTTTTCCTCTAATTTAATTGTTTTATTCATGTCCACCAACCTTAATGCGCGACACAGCCTCCTCAGCTTGCATCATTCGAGTAGACTTAGTAGGCTGTCCTTCACAAACCAATTGTGTTGAGCCAAGATATCGAGCACGAAACAAGACACCCTCAATTAATACTAATGGTTCCAAAAACCCTAAAAATTTCAGGCATATATAACGTAATAAACTTAGAAGTCGTATTTTAATTGTAAAGGATCAGTTTATGGTTCTCAATTATTGCACTTACATTTTGTAATATAGATTTAAATCCGCACATTTTTAAATTAGTAAGCATTCAAAAGATGCAATGTAAATACAAATAAGAAGTTACAATGGGTTAAGCTTGATCATATTATACCCTGTTTAATAAATGAACGAAAACCGGCTGGTCTATGAAATAGTTATTTCATTAGAATATACAGACATACATGATAGGCTCAGATGAGGAGTCTCAATAAACAATGTAAGGTATGTCACTCTTAATTTATAATTTATTTTATAATTTGACCCTCAACTAATTTACTAACCTTCTTTATTTCGTGTTTTTGCCTTTTTATCATTGTGATTGTTGACATCTTTTAACGATTTTATAGAACCACTAAGGCTTTTGTCATATTGTAATTTTTCCGGCGATGTTATCGTAGCTTGACAATGTCCTTGTGAGTTGTCTGTCAAAGCTGTACCGATTCCTCGACGTATGGTGGCTGATGAGAATGATTGGGGTTTCAAATTAGTCGAATCAGAAGTGAGCATGGTCACATCCGAAGTGGAAGGCGATTGCTCATTTGAGTTGAGGGTAGAAGTAAGGCATGAAGGTTTTGTCCATATGTTCTAAAAATTATCGAAATTTTATACTTTACTTAAGAACACTATACGAAACACGTTTTTATAGGGGTACCTTCTCCTCGAAAAACTCATGATCATCGGTTCTTTTCTGACCTAATAAACGATCTGTTTCTAAGTCAGTATCTTGTTCTTCATCACAATCGTTTACTTTTGTTGGAACTCTCACCGTATGTTCAACATTACTAATGTTGGCATTCATAACAATATTGTCTGAGTCTATTTGTATTTTACGGGGCACCCATATAGGTGAGTCTAGACCTGGTGGTAGTACTTCATCACAAAATTTTAATTTCTCCGGCTGAGTTTTGGCTCTTTGTAAAGCGGATCTTATTTCTTTCATAGCCTCCTGTATTTCTAGCGACTCTGCTTTCCCCACCACTTTGCCGCGTATTTGACGATGAGGTTGGGGTGCGGGTGGTGGAGGCGGTGACTGTTTAACTATGGTGGCATACGTTGGTTCACAATTCATATTATCACAATTATAGTTGTGTTTGTTAATAAACGAATTTGTGTCACAGAAATCCGCTTTGTTTGCCAGACTTAAATCAATACATTGTTTTTGTTTTTGCTGCAGCAATTTCAGTTCGTCTTCTCTAATGACTGCATTGACTCCTCCATCAATGAGATTGGTTAGGATATCATTAGCTACACAGTCGTCTAATATACAATCTTGTCTTAAACTATTATTGTATTTATTCTGTTCAAACACATCTTTTGGCTGATAACTGCGTTTCATGTCCGTAGTAATAACAACAGCAGTACATAATACATCCTCATCATCTTTGTAATTTGTGGTATAATTTTGGCAATTATTTTCGCTATCTGAAGCGTGACCGCTAGATAAACCATCCTCTAATACAGGCATACTAGTGTAAAGTTTGCCAAAGTCTGTGGTGCAATTCATATCATTAGATAAGCTATCCAAATCACCACAATTCGAATCATAGTCTGTTGTTTCTGGAGAAAGGGTGAAATTACGCGAATGTTGCCGTAAGTTCATATCGAGTTCTGTATCGCCTAAATCGCCGCTACTGCGACTATTCGCATCAGTATATAATTCAATATCATTGTTTTCATGGTTGATATTATTATCACCCACTTGTTGCTGTTGTTGAAGTTGCTGTTGGGTATAGAAAGATATAAATAAATATTTATTTGAAATGGACCCTTTGTATGTTTATGTGGTGTGTGTAAAAACATAGAATAACGTAGAAGCGTAATTTTCTGACAGCGGGGTAAACTTTATGCTTTCTAGCGCCTACTCCAGTGATGACGATGCACTAAAGTTTGATTATTTTAGCAACACCCAGAAAGACAATTTACAAAACCTTATCTTGCGCAGAATCTGACGTGTAAGTTTATAGGTATTATGTGCACGTTTACAGCGTGCAATCAGCTAATTACCTCGCTCTCGGTTTGTATATGGAGGCTGATGGTATTTAAAATTTATCCTAAACCAAATTTAGTTTTTATATATTCCACATAAAATGGGGATATACTGTCATTCCGTTTGCATCATCTAGAAGGAGGCGTCAGGGACCATTAATATATACTCTTGATCACCTTTAAAAACTAAGTCGATCTGCAAGCAATAAAAACTTCAATCCTTTGTTGGCTCTCTTAAGAACGTAAATTTTGTAATATTGAATTGAAATTTTGTACAGACACTTTTAGTTTTTGCACGCGGATCGCTATTTAAAATGGGAAAATCGGTTAAAGGCTTCACCCACAATCGAAAAAAATGTCTTTATTAGTCTCAAAAATTAAGTTATTAAGTTGAAATTTGGTATGCATATTTACAATTAACCTATCTATCGATGTGCCAATGGGCGCGTTCATATATTCGACACGCCCACAATGGACAAAAATCTTTATATCTGCCCCAAAATTGACCTATGATCCTGAAATTTGGTACACATTTTTTAAGTTCCCCCATTCATCGATGAGATTATACGCGGATAACAGGCACGCCCACAATTTACAAAAAACCATACTCAACGTACCACTAGACTTGCAAGTTTATACACCTTATCAGAGCGTATACATAGGGAGAGTATTTAAGATTTGGCCAAAGACAAATTTAGTTTTTTACTTGTTTTAGTTGTAAATGTATATGTGTATGTATTAGACAAATTTTCATATGTATTAGTCAGTCAAAAATTATTTTTGATTTATTTTTTTCGTAAAAGTTAACATATTTGAATTTATTTGTACTAAGAGTAGTGAAAAGAAAAGATGGAAGATACTTCTAAAAATATTTTAAAATTTAAAGTGGACAAAATCGATCTAGGGCCACCTCACCGAAATCTATTTATGTGCCACAAAAATGTTTCTATGAAATTAATATTTGATAATTCTGTCATACACGCTTGCATAAGTAAGCAATAGGGAAGCAGGAATGTAATGCATGAATTGAATTATTCAATGCCTCATAATAACCTGTTGTTGCTGTTTTTTTGGGAAACAATGCACCATATATAATTCATCTTTTTTTATTCTAGCTAAGCGTTGACCAATATAGGCTTTACCGATATCTTTATCACAATCGTCTGCGTTCTGCATTTCTTCTTCAAAATCATGGCGATTGTCCTGCATTACGTAAATTGCCATAAATTTTAATCTGTATAGACTTATATATTAAATTATTAACTACTTACGCAATTGATCAAATCATCACCGCTAAAATCTGAAAATTGTTTTTCATCATTAGGATTAACTTTAAAAAACTCCTCCAACACTTTTCGTGTCTCTGAAAATTCATACAAGTAGTCAAACGTTGGAGTTTTTGTCCGTGAACTCCCTGTATCTGCACCCTTTCTTGACATAATTTTACCGACCAGCAGATTATCATCAGTATCGATATCAATCAGATTGCCTACTGCACTGGAATTGTCATTTGAACATGATAATATTGGGATGGGTGAATTGGTAAGCACCGTGCTACCACTACAAGTGGCTTGAGCGTAAAATTGATATTGCTGTTGCATTTTTTGATGCCGAGCATGAGCTGCTTCTTGTTGTTGTTGATGCTGCAATTGTTGTTGCAGTGTTAAGGTGGAGAGTGGTGACACTCTTTGAGGAAAGCCTGGTGGTCTTTTAGAGAATGTTGGTTCATTTGATAGCTGATTACCAAAACGTCGAGGCGAACCCTCATATTCCGCTATAGGTAGTTGACCAATCATTTTAGTAACTTTCAATACATCTTCGTTACTATGAAAAACATTACGCATTTTAGTGGATACTGCTTTAGATCCATAACTCATATTGTTTTTGTTCATCCAATTAGTATCTATATCATCAAACACCACAATTTCACCATTACGTAAACATTGGCCACCTGCCTTACCCACATCAGTGGGAGAACTAGGCGATGTTAAGCCCTTAAATTAGAATTAAATTAAGTGACGATTAAAAAGACATATTTTGTTTTTATTTTGTTTTAACCACCTGCGGTAGTATATTTTGTTGATCAAATTGAGTACCCGGACTGCGGCCTACGGGTACCTGTTGCAATTGGCTTTGATGAGGACGTAATGAATATTGTATGTCGTTGTTAAGATCTGGAGAATTAAGTATGGTGCTGACTGGCGTTGTATTGGGGCTGCGTGTGCGCATTTCCCATACATAACGTTCCTCATGTTTTACGGCCGCCACTCCAACTATTGTATTGTTAGCATTAACTCCCAGATCATTATTTATTAAACCACCTAGATTTACACCATTGCTAACAGGTCCTCTACCAACACCGTCTACATTACTGTTCCCACTGCCACTGACCGCTTCAGTTGTTGTTATTTTCATATTTGCAAAAGGGCGGACCTCATTTACTGCAGCAGGTGAAGATTGTGTATGTAACTCCAAGGAATAACTGTTGCGTGTTATACTGCTGTCAGTGTTTAAGCTCATGTTGCTACTAGTGATTATGAATCCACTAGTATTGCTTTCGGAATTATTCATCTAATATTTCCTTTTTAATTAATGTGATAAATGTTTAATTTTCGCTCATTTACTTAGTTATATAATAATTTATTATTCTGTACAAAGATCCTGTTAAATATCCGTCTACACCCCGCTACAAAGTAAATAATTTTCACATTCATTTAATCGATTCCAAACTTAAAAACTATATAAAATCAGAGGAAGACTATGCATTTAGAGCTACGTAGTGTCGTATTGTTTTGTTATTAACGCATTAGAACTCATTATCTTATAGCATTACAGTATCAATTATTTTTTAATTACTGATTCACTCATAAATAAAATACATAAGAAATTTTAAAATCAATGTTAAAAGTAAAAAAACACTAAATAGTTACCGTGCACTTGTCGTAAAGACAAAATTAGTAAAAGCTTTATAAAGACAAGGTTGTATATGCGTAGGTATTTGGCTATAGCCAAAGAAGACGATGATGTGATACTATAATAGACGCCTAATAGATGCAATGTTAACAGGGGGTGGAGATATCTTTCTTTATTGCTCTTAAAAGTTTACATTCACATACCATTTAAAGTTTCACAACACAATAGTTTTCAAAAATTTTTACAAACTTGTTTAATTTTGATAAAACTTCTGTAATATTTGCAAAAAAAATCAATAAAGCACTAACCATTAGAATTTTTTCTTTTCCGTTAATTCATTGCATTTACAATGCTCCCACTTTTTAATGAAATAAAATCTTTTTTTCTGTGTACATCTACAGTTAAATAATTACTATAGTTTTTGTTTTTTAACGCTTTAATTTCTTTTTGAATATTTGAACTTTTTATGATACATAAATTTCTGCAAATTTCTGTCTGCATTCTTTTACAAATTCCTTTCTACATATGCTTTGTTATTGTTTCTTACTTGTTGGTTAAATATTTTCCA
Source organism: Crataerina pallida (assembly GCA_949710015.1). Classification (NCBI taxonomy): domain Eukaryota; kingdom Metazoa; phylum Arthropoda; class Insecta; order Diptera; family Hippoboscidae; genus Crataerina; species Crataerina pallida. The sequence goes on from OX453291.1 coordinate 11,369,900, forward strand.
TTGACATTCGTTTTGAATGAAAATATAAAACAGCTGTGCATTTAGCAAGAACTGCCAACTTTATTTAATAAGTTAAGCACATTAGAGTAAATGCGTGAAATTAAAAAGTTTTAAAAGTGTAAAAGTAAAAGAGGGAAGTGTTTTTGGCTCGGATTATCATTTTTTCTCTCTCTCTCCTTCATCTCTCTCTTACAGATTAATAACTTTTTAAAACTTTTTAACTTCAAACATCTCATGCATTATTGCAACATTCCGGTAACCCAAAAAATTAAATCTTCTGTGGAACCGTGTTTTCTTTTATATATTTATTACCTAGCTAGAAAAATTTATTTATATATATCTTAAAAAATAAATAAAGTTTTTTAATTTTTGTAAAAAAAAAAAATTAAAAGGAATGGAAATGGTATTATTGAAATAAAATATATTTTTATAACAGGGCTTCCGTCTTTTCATTAACACAAGAATGAAACCGTGTTTTATGGCAGTCTCCCAATTTACAATTTTGTTAGGTATAAAAGTGAAAGTTACTCGCATTAAGATGATGCAATCTATATTACCATAGATCGTAAAATAATGAAGTAAAAATAGCTACTTGAGGGCTCTTATTCCGAAATGATTAAGCAAATAAATATATCACGTATTGTTCTTAAAATTATTGTTAACAATATTATTTAGAAATTTGAAAATTCAGTTTTGTGTTTAATGTGTAATATGTAACACCACAAACTGGTATAAGGGTATTTTGTATATGTGTATGCTTGTAATTTATAAACGGTTCATTCTAGGTGCATATTTTATTATACCACTCGGTTCGGTATACATGTATGACAATTTGTGCGTAATGGATTTAAAATTAGTCGATTTATTTTACCAATTTTTTAAGATCTACTCTGTATTAATAGATTTGGTTACAAATAAGAGTAAAGTAGCCAGTTAAACGGTATACGTTAGAGCGATAAGTTGGAAATATGACGTTGACGGTTGTATATTTGTACATTTTATTTGCAGTTATTTGCACAAATACATGATAAAAAAATATATTTTCATTGTAGTTTGAAAATTATATACGTGTTCATATTGCCAATATATGCATGCTGAAATTAAAAATAATTTGAGGAAAGCAAACTAAATTACAGATACAGCATAATAGAAAAAATTTACTCCCTTTTCATGAATATCGGTTCAGAATGAATGAGTTACCCTTTGGTAAATATAAATTGAGGAAAAACTCCCGTCGATAGAGAGAAACAATGATAATAAATGTAGTGATAGATACAGATGTACTTTTATTAGAAAAGCAACACTTTTTATATTCAATGTATACGTAAATTTTTTTACTGAATACGTACGTTTTCTAAAGCTACTAAGCACCGGATGCTCCAGTCAAGCTTTTATATTCCCTTTTTGTGATGTTTTATTGGTTTTTTCTTTTTCATAAAATGCGCGTGTTGTATTTTGACGTACAAATAACATAAGTGCCATTAAAACCATAATGTCGCGCATAAGTAAATAAATACACATATATATTCAGAAATAGAATATGTGTACAAAAACGAAAAATCTATAAATCAAAAGCCATAATCATTAAATGGAATAAAAGTATTATTTTTGTTTTTGTTCACTCTCGTTTTCGTTTATGGCCATATGATTAATTTCACTCTATTGAAATAAAATCAAACCATATGTCAAAAACAAAGTTGTGTTTCAGAATGTAATAAAAATCATATACATAGCACAAAAGTATTCTACCATGTATAGATGTAGAAAAGTTTATTGCCACGACAAGGATTAAAACCGTAACAATAAGATCTCAATCCATCCTAACTTTACATAAAAAAAAAAAAAAAGAAGCAACAATAATAACAATTACACTCGTTTATTAAACAAGGTAATATATAATTTGTGTGTATCATACTTATTTATATGCCTACAATGATAATGATGATAAAAAGCCAAAAGTTTTATTATAGAATAATATATAATAAATTAGACAATTACATAAATTTCATGGTGAACTTGTGTTTTTAAAAGTAACAAGTGTAATTTTACATATATATATATATTGGTTATATCAACATCCTTAATCAATATATCATATCAATATAATATTAACATACTTCTTAATTTTGAAAACTTGGGGAAACTCAAAGGTTTAATTAAAATATCTGCTTGCATGTTTTCAGACTGACAGTACTTGATTCCGAGAATATTTCGATAAACAAGATCACGTAAGAAATGATACTTTGTGTCTACATGTTTCGTTCTTCGACTTCGTTTTTCATTATGGACAAATTTGATACAACTTTGATTATCCTCAAAGATCAAAGTTGGAGCTTCATTATATATGCCAAAATCAACTAAGAGCTGCCTCAGCCATATTGCTTCCTATGCTGCTTCAGCTAAAGCTATGTATTCTGCTTCCGTTGTTGATAAAGACACATATTGCTGTTTTCTGCATGCGCAAGTTATGCAACCTCCATTTAATTTAAAAACAAAAACACTGTTAGACTTTCTGTCACCACAATTTTGAGCCCAATCAGCATCTGCAAAACCGATCAGATCTTGAGTCGCATCTCAGCCAAGCTTTAATTTCAAGTCTTTCGTCCCTTTAAGGTATTTTATGAGTCGTTTCAACTCATTCCAATCATCCTTTGTAGGCTTGCTAATTTGCTGGCTTAAAATAGACACTCCAGCTGAAATGTCCGGTCGAGTGTTAATAGATAAAAAGATTAAACATCCAATAAATTCTTGATATTTTCTGTTGCTGTCCAATAAAATCATTTTTTCTCGATCGGCATTAATGTATCCAGGATCCAAAGGTATTTTTGATGTTTTACTAACTGATAACGAAGCTCTTTCGCTGTTAAGATGGCTTCTCTCCAAAAAAATGCTTTTAAATTGGCTTCAATCAACATACATCTCACCATTTCTACTAAATAACGATTTCACCTTTCTGCAACACCGTTTTGTTGCGGAGTATATGGTCACGTAAATTGTTGCTGTGTAACACACTTCGCAAAAAAATCTTTGACACCTCGGTTTAGATGTTCACCACCTCTATCACATCTTAATATTTTGGGAAATTTTGAAAATTTTGTATTTACATAATGAAAATACTTCTCCAATTTCTTTTGAGCATCAACTTTACATTTTAGAAGGTAAACCTTACAATATCGACTAAAATAGTCTATGAATGTAATGAAGTAACGAAAACCACCAGGAGTTGTTTCATTCATCACACCAATATCAGTGTGCACCAGATCTAACGCGTCATTGGATTGCTCACCTGATTCTCTTGGAAAAGGTTTCCGTCACATTTTATCACTAAAACACACCTCACACTCAGTTTCACTGTCGCATTTCGTTAAATTAATTCCACTGTTTGCAATCATTTTTCTCACCACTTCAAAATTTCAAAGACTAAATTTCCTATGCCAGTCATGGATGCAACCTTTATGATCTGCACTTTTTATAAGATTGACACCGTTTTATTTGCATCTCAGTTTATACAGACCATTTTTTAAATCACCATATGCTACTATTGATCCATTTTTGGTAATTTTACATAAACTTTCTTGGAAAAACTCTGATAACCTTTTCCGTTAACTTTTTTACTGATAATAAATTACTCTCTATAGATGGTACTTACAACACATTCTGCACTGGTATCCTTTCTGAATGATCGTTACGAATTGAAACATCCAGAAAACCATACCCTTTACCATTAGCTTTTATTTGAAAACCATTAGCTACGTTTTCATCCAGTGTTTTAAAAAATTTTCTTTGATTTGAAATATGACAAGTTGCTCCAGAGTCAGTGAACCAGTCTCCCTGTGAAGCATCTCCTACCCAGAAACATTGCTCTTCTTTGTCTTCCTTTTTGAACTCCATTAGATTCACTTTGTCCTTCTTTAGCATGGACTCCTTCCAAAACTTGCAGTTCTTTTTGATGTGTCCAACCTTGTCACAGTAAAAGCATTTTCTACCACTTGATGTTTGGTTTTCTTTATACAGTTTGCTTTTATGCACTTTCAAAACTGCAGTAACTGATTCAATCCTCTTATGAACTTTTCGTGTAGCTTCTTCTATTAACTTGCTCTTGACAAAATTAAGAGGCAGCTTGTCATCACTTCTAGTTTCTAGAGCCACAATTAAAGGGTCATAAGACTCAGTAAAGCTTTTTAATAGCATTGCGACTGCTCACGATTCACTTAATGGGTCACCCATAACATAAAGTTGATCAATGTATCTGATCATATCATTGACATGTGATTCCATTTTAGACTCATAATTTAGCTGCCTTTTTGCAAATTGTTTTCATTATAAAAACCCGAGGGTTTCTTTGGAAACCAAATCCCAAAGATCTTCTTTTATAAGGATTAGTTCCATTTTAACCTTCCAAACTGCATAGTTTGTCTCATTTAATTTATTAACCGTCGTTTTGAATTCGCTTGAAAACATTTTGACTATTTTTAACTAAAAAGCCCATAACCTGATAAATAGCCAAAAGTTTTATTATAGAATAATATATCATAAATCATGCAATTACATAAATTTCATGGTGAACTTGTGAAAGTAACAGTATTTCTACATATATATATATATTGATTATTATATCAACAAATGACAATGATTCATACTAAATACATATATAATATGAAATATGCAGATCACTAAATAAAGTTAGATAAAGGTGTAAGAATAATATTTGACAAAAAAATTAAATAAGTGAAAAAGCTAAATTAGAGTATGCCTAATCCAGGATACCCATCATCATTACCTTCATACAAAATAGAGCACCACTATATTACTTTTCAAAATAAGGAAAAACAAGAAAGAACATTAAATTTGGCCTTGGCCACATCTTAAATACCCTGCGCATCTACTAACAGACAGTGGGCGCAGCAGGTATATGACTATGTATTTAATAGCATGTATTACGTATTAGCTTGCAATTTTGAGCTGAAATTTTGTACAGGCACTTTTAGTCTATTCACTCAGATAGCTTATTAAAATGGGCTAAATCGGTCAAGAGCCACGCCCACAATCGACAAAAATCTATTTATCTGCCAGAAAAATTAAACTATAAACTTAAAATTTTGGTATGAACATCTATAAATATTAGCTTCATCGATATGCCAAAAATGGGCGTATTCGGATTACAGACATGCCCACAATTAACAAAAATTTTTGTATCTGTCACAAAAGTTATTAATTTGAAATTTGGTACGCGTATACATAGACTGACGCGCCAAAAATTATATTCAACGTAAAAGTAGACTTGCATGCTGATACGTAAGACATACACTATTAGAGGGCGCCATATATATATATATATATATATATTCGCCCACCGTTGTGAAGGTGGAAGATATTTAAGATTTCATCTAAGCCAAATTTAGTTTTCTTATAGGCGACAGAAAGTAGACTTATACCACGGTAGTTAGCGCATACGGTAGGGTCTTCTTTCTTACACTACGTTTACACTGACGGGGTTATCGCGGTTGAGAGGGTTATCTCCCTAACCACATTGATTTTTGGATGGTTAACCATATAAAATTTAATAATCTCATTAAAGTGGTTAGCAGATAACCACGTATTTAACGACCTCAAATTTCAATGTAACTCTGAAAAAGTGCCTAAAAATATAATATATTATGCCTAAAAAATAAGTTCCTATTGCCATATTTATGTATATGACTATTTCATGTACTTGCGCAAATAGTGTTTTTTAAATTATAGGCATTTGCGTTATTCAATCACGCCCATTTTTGGCACAGTGTTGGATAACGGTACCCCTTATATATATACCAAATTTCAACTTGATAGGCATAGTGCGATGTATAATTTTTTCAAGATACAATTTTTTCGAGGTATGTTGAGATTTTCGTTTATTGTGGGCGTGTCTCTTAACCTATTTTGCCCAATTTCAATACGGAACAGCGAAATTAAACTAAGAATAAGTATGCAAAGTTTCAATTTGATATCTTAAAAATTACGACTGTGAGAGCGCCAACAACAGACGGACACACGGACGGACATGTTTCAAACAATTCCTCTTTTCATGCTGATTAAGAATATATATGGTTTGTGGGGTCTTTGAAGCTTCCTTCGATGTGTTGTAAAGGGATGATCAAAATAAATATACAAAATGGGTATACTCTCCACCTTAAGGAAGAGGGAAGAAAAAAATTGAAAAAAAAATATCCGGATCACACCACGCTGGACTCCTTATTACGCTTCGGTATTCTACGTTAGCGCACCACATGGACCCTTCCTTTTCTTTTGTTCCTCTTACCTCTTTTTTACTAATTTTACACCGTGAATAGCTGATGTTCTTGGGGATAATATTTCTCTGTTTCTGACATTTGTCTGTTTCAGTTTACCGCAAAGGGAAAACGGACTTTACTACAGGGTGGTGCAGGGTATAATAAACAAAAAGATATACTTTAGCCTTCTTTGTTCGAGTTTTTACTTTAATTTATTGGAATATGTCTAAAGAGATGTTAATAAGCAAAGGAAGTATGTTATGTTTTGGAAAAACTTGATTACCTGTTTAATATTTGACATTACAATAGTTCTACAATTGTTTATTTTGGTGAACCTTTCAATTTCGTTCTCATTTCTTTTTATATGGTCACTTGTGGTAAAGGATATATTAAGTATGTGTAACTCCAGCAATTGCCACACCCACCTTCAATTATACCGATCGATTCAGAGTCAAAATATGAATTGATTTAGCTACGTCGTTTAGGAGTTACAAACATCCGCACAAACTTAATATATCCTTTACCAGAAGAAGTGCTGGGTATAATTAAAATAAAAATCTTAAATACAAATAAGTCTATAATCTCCACATCCATAACGGTGGGCCTGACAAATATATATACACTGCGCCCTCTAATAGTGTATGTCTTACGTATCAACTTGGTAGTCTAATTTTATTGTGAATACGGTTTTTTGTAAATTGTGTGTGTATGTTATCCGACCTCGCCCATTTTTGGCATATCAGTCAATGGGATAACTATGTATACGCGTACCAAATTTCAAGTTCCTAGGTCAACTTTTTATTGATCGATTTTTATTGATTGTGGGAGTGCCTGTTATCTGACCACGTCCATTTTTGGCACATCGATGAAGCTTATATTTATAAATGTACATACCAAATTTCAGGTTTATAGCTCAATTTTTGTGGAAGATAAATAGATTTTTACCGTTTTTGGGCGTGGCTCCTGACCGATTTTGCTCATTTTATATAGCGATCTGCGTGCAAAAACTAAAAGTTCCTGAACAAAATTTTAGCTCAATATCTCAAAATTTACGCCAACAACAGACAGACACACGGACATACGTGTCTAAATGCTGATCAAGAAGCGTATATCTATCCTGTAATAATGTATGCTTATGACAAAAAAAAAATGGATCATTTAGATATTTCGTTCTTAACAATTTTTAAATTATTTAAAAATATATTATATACATATATACTAGACCGGTCCTAATTTTAATTTTTTCGAATTTATATCACGGAAAGCGCTAAAAACATTTCATTTGGTGTCCAAAAAACACAAAAAAAATTTGAGCACGATTGGACAATTTTTAGCCGTATCTCAAGACACTCCTTGTTTTTATTATTAGAAATAAGACTAAACATGGTTTTCCTTTTATTTTTTATTCAAAATTATTTGAAAAATGAACCTTAAACTAAAATATTTTAATTAAGTACATATTAACATTAATTTAATTTAATAGTGGTCTTTTTAAAAGTGGGATAATTCATATTATATTATTTTATCAGTTGAAAAAGGAATTGTTTCTCTTCTTCATTGTGTTAATTAATTGTTATAATCTGTAATGAATTTGGCACCTCTTTCATCAGCATCGTTCACTACAGATAAGTTTTGACAAATTTGGAAACCGTGAACGGAGTGAAATATTTCATTCCAATTCGATGGATCGACTTGCAAAAATTCTTTGGAAATGTCTAAGCGATCAAAGAACGCGTGTGTGTTTGAATTTACAAAATTGCTTAAATCTTTTTGTGAATATGTTTCAAGAATATGTGTTGGATTAGCTATGATTCTCTTGCATTTTTCTTTATTTGCTTGAACATTAATTGCTTCAACCATTTTTCTTTTAACATCAACACTTAAATTAGGATCGAAGAATGAAAGATCGACTGCTTCTTTGGACAAATACCATAAGTGATTGCTAACTTTTTGTAGCAAAGCACAAGATATATCTCGTTCAGGATAAGCAATTATATTTTTGATTAAATTTAGGTCTTGATTGGGAGCTTCAATTGCTTTGGTGCATCCAAACCAGACTCTTACATAGATACGAACTATGAAAATACTGACACTACGTATGCCGCTCAGCTCTTGTTTTGACATATTGAATTGATCACGGAAAAATACATTTTAAGTGTATAAATTGCTTTTGACATCCATCTAGCATGAGAAGTTGCACCAGGTATTCGAAAGGTGTTAAAATTCGGCATCGTACCTCCAAGAAAAATGATAATTGTAAAATTTTTTTGTAATCGCGCCTACGATGAGTTTACTTCAAATTATGAAGACAGTAATTTAAGACTACACCACGTTCTTGAGCAGTCAATCCTTTAACAATATCCTCATCTTCTAAGCAACTTTTGTAATTTTTCTTATCAATATTATTCCAATGTTTGCTAAAGCGATTAAAAATTAGTACTTCTGGTGAGGCTGTCATAGCAACTCTAAATACAAATACTTTTCGGATAAGAATTTTATCTGTTCCTATCATACGACCTGGTCTTCCTTTTTCTCGCTGCTTTAATAAAAACTCTCCGTATTCTTGTATTTTTATTAACTCCAATGCGTCTGCGCGTGTGATCTAGAATAAATCATCCAATTTCTCTTGAAATTCAGTTTCCTTCTTGTTTTGAGTTTCAGTTTTCCAACCGTGATTCTTTATGATAGAACTCCATTCAGTGTATAATTTTTCCGCTTTGTCAATGCAGTATTTTTCGTGGTGTTGGAATTCGTCCTTTTTGCTAAAATGTGCCAATCTCAGCAACAACTAATCTAGTACTTTCTCCTAAATTTAACCCAACTATTCGTAAATTATGTAGCACTTGTTTTCTTGATGGTAATTTCGCACCAGTAATTTATTTAATGATCAATTGATCCTATTAACAAAATATCGTCATCCGATCGAAGTCTTTTGTTTTCCATCGCTTTGTTTTAAAACTATCATATGTTTGCGCATTAAAGTGAAATATGTATAATATATACATAGTATATATATAAAAAGACTTCATTTTTCAAATTATTTTACATAAAAAAGAAAAAAACTATTTTTAGTCTTATTTCTAATAATAAAAACAAGGAGTGTCTTGAGACACGGCAAAAAATCGTTCAATCGTGCACATTTTTTTTTTTTTGTGTTTTTGGACGCCAAATGAAATGCTTTTAGCGCTTTCCGTGATGTGAATTCGAAAAAATAATTTTCTTCATATATATAAGGACCGGTCTAATATATACTCATACAAGCATGCATATTAATTATGTAATTACTGTTACGCTGCATTTTAGTTTTACCTTTACAGCTAAATTATTATGGCAGATAACTTAAACATTGTCAATTGTGACGTGGCTCTTGATCAATTTTGCCCAATTTAAATAGCGTTCTAGAAGAAGAAGTTTGTGTACAAAATTTCATATCAATATCTCAAAATTTACCACAACAGACGGACACATCGCTTCAAACCAAAATGACAAACCGGATGACATTATGTGAAGGGTATAAAAATTAATGTTTGGATCTATCAGTCGAGTGAATGCGGCATTAATGAAAAGGCTTATTTCAAATTCACAGAATATGTTTATAAGCATTACATTATTACACTGAATTATTATAAGCATTACATTATTACACTGAATTATGTTGTTCTCATTGTTTATTTACAGATTCCCGAATTAATAAATCATTGGCCTTAAAATATCGTCATGACATTCTATTGGTGGTCACATTGGTTTTGGATAACATTGTTAAGCAGTAAATATTAAAATTATACTCATTGCTCTTATTATACCCACTGCACAAGATGGGGCGATACTGGGTGCCTGCCCGAAAGAGGTATCAGAGATCCTGCAAAGTATATCACCAAAACCTGAAGAATCGACTTAGAGACTCTAGTCATTGTGTTTGTTTATTGTTGGAACACTCACCGTCATAAATTTGTAGGTATTGAGCTGAAATTCTTTGCAGACCTCTCCAGTTTCTTTACAATGCTTGCTATAAAAATTGGGCCAAATCGGGTGACCTTATTTGGTGTAGAAATCGATTTATAAGTTAAAACGAAATAAATAACCTAAATAGGCCATATGTAGGTTGCCACATCCACAATTTGTTTATAGATGTGGAGGGTATATTAGATTTGGCCTAAGCCAAATTTACTTTTTTTACATTATCTAACTAATAGAATAACAACTCTCCAGATATCCTTTTATCACCAACCGTGGTTTTAACATATCCCAGCCAAGAAGCTATTTCATTACAATATAATCAATATATAAAATCCAACGATAAAAATACAGTTACTAAACTGCATCAGGCTACCACCGTTATTGTTGATCTTCAGCCAACAGTCAATTGTAACAATAAGTTTTCAGATTTTACCACCAGCGAAAATACTGTACTGCTTAGTGTTATATTAAATAATAAAGATCGTGAAAAATCAAAGAACAAGAGCACTTATGATGAGGATCATTATTATGATGAACAGTTGAATGTAGAAAATTACAAAGATTCAAAAATAAAATATGAAAATTTCAATAATTCATATTCTTCATCAAACCTCTTAAACAGTGAGGAAGATAATGAAGTAAAAAGATCCGCAGAGGTAAATAATAATGGTAATAACTCTCAATTAATAAAAAGTGATATAAAAGCGCATGCCACTAACGTGGCATTAGAAGAACGAAATAATTATACCAATTTCAGTATAAATTCTATAAAGGTTTCAAATATTTCAACTCCATTAACCTTGGATGGCGTTAACAAATTAAATACAAATGCGCAAATATTTTCTAAAATGGATAGGTTGCCATCACTTTTCCGTACTACCACAGATGAGCTTGGGCCTCCTAAAGAACTGCACTCTACTAATACCAATCATAAAATGCCTTTTATTTTGGAAAATGTCAATAAAAATGACGAAGTGCGAAGTTCCGACGAACATCGATCACGTAAATCGAAAGGTCTAACTGGCGAACATAGATATATAGAACGTCTTATTAACTATTCAACGGATACTAAAAATCTTTTAACCAGATCAGCCTTTACTACATCAAATGATTATGATGATGATGAGGGCAATGTCTCATCGGAAGCTTTAGCAGTGCAGGTATTTTTTACATAACAAGTTCCATCCTTTTGTTCTACTCCTTTTCTAATAAATATTTTGATTATTCTTTAGCGTACTTATTTGATGGATGTAAGTGGCATATCGGCTATATGTTTTACCGTATTTGGCATTTGTTGTGCAGTGGCCACACTCAGTGTTACGTTATACCGACGCCGCTATCTCAACAAGCCGCAAACACTAAGCGAGCCAGACTCCAGTGTTTATATAGATGATAGCACAATGCGTGTAAGTGTAAGGAATCGTTTTAAATTTTAGTAAATGTAGTACGAGTGCTGTAATATTCATTTACTATTACTTATATGATTATTTCCATTACAGGATAATTCCGATGAAATGTATAGTCTGGATAATGACTCATTTCTGAATTCATTGGAGGCAATGACAATACAAAATTATTGGACCGATACCGTTAAACGTACAAAGCTTTAATTACACATAAAAAATGTGCTTTATATATATATATATATATTTACTATCGATTTGTATATCCACCTCGTCGAAAACAGGGCATACTCAATTTGTCTGAACATTGGCTACACCCAATAAGATGCATCAGAGACCCCACCGCTAGTTTTATTATTGACCAGCAAGAAATTCTCAATCAATTTAGTCATGTCCATCTAACCGTCTGACTATCTGTGTGTTGTAAGCATTCTTCCGGTTCCAAAAATTTAGATATTTCTAATTGGCAGTAAATCTTTTTCGTAGTTCTAGAACACATTTGCATTCAAATGGGCTAAAATATATTAAAATACACGCCCTCAGTTAAAGAAAACCAGGAAAGTGGATACATTTTTAAGTTTTAAGAAAGGTTTCATCGAAACAAGCATCATTGCCAGTCATGCATTTTATTTTAATGGCCTAAGGTGATGAGTATTTAAGATATTCTTCTTAAATTTAGCAAGCCCATAAAAATCAGCACCATAATCTGAATTTATTTAACCATGTTCATCTTTGTAGATTATTGAATTGAATATTCCTAAAAATGTTTTACTTGGTCAGGAAAAAAGGCAAACGAAAAAATTCTATCTCTCAGCAACAAAAGTGGAGCTAAGAAGTTGAATTTCGGTACACATAATATATGTAATTAACCTATTCCATTGGTCAATGCGAAAAATGCCCTTGAAGAAAGCTTCATCAGACTTTTGTATATTAGAGGGTATGTGTGATTTGGCTTAAGTCAAATATTTGTACTTGTTATTTATAAAATTAAATATCTAAAGTATAATTCTAATAAACTAGTTATAAATAAATAATTTATATTGTAAATACTTAAATAATATATTTTTAAAATATTGAATTGTATTAAAAGTATATAAAAAGTCATTCCTTCCAAAGAACATGTTAAATGAAATAAATTTAAAAACAATTAACTGAAATGGAACTGGAACTGGAACTTCAATAATTTCACTATATATAATAACAAAAAAGCAAATACAAACTGGAGCAAGGCTCCAATAAATTTTTATGCCCTCCACATTAGTGATGAGGGTATAGTAAGTTTGTTCTTCCGTTTGCAACACCCAAAAGGAGGCGTCAGAGACCCTACAAAGTTTATATATTCTTGATCGGCGTCGAAAACTGAGTCGATTTAGACATGTAGGTTCGTGTGTCTGTCTGTTTTTGGCATTCTTACGGGCGTAAATTTTGAGATATTGAGCTGAAATTTCATTCAGGCACTTTTAGTTTTTGTACGCAGATCGCTATTTAAATTGGGGTAAAATCGGTCAAGATCCGCGTCCACAATCGACAGAAATCTATCTGCCACAAAATTTGGTATGTACATCTATAAATATAAGCTTCATTGATGTGCCGAAAATGGGCATGGTCAGGCACGCCCACAATCAATAAAAAATTTTATGTCTGCCACAAAAGTTGACCTAGGAACTTCAAATTTGGTACGCGTATACAATACACTAATAGAGGGCGCAATACACATATATATATATATTATATATATTAGCTAATTCCACCGTTATGGATGTGAAGGGTATTTAATATTTGGCCCAAGCCAAATTTAGTTTTCTTACTTCTTAAAATTGTTTCTTTATATCCTCAACATAAGATGAGAATATTCTAAATTTGTAACGAGATTTTCACACTATGCCGGGGTTAAGCCGTCGGCATAGCGTATCTCGCCCTTTTATTTATTATTGATATAAGAAACGTTTATGTTATTATAAAAGAAGAAACGTGACGTTTGTTTGTTTAGTACAGATTTTGATTATCCTAGTTCCTTGCCTTGATCATATCATTCGATTAACTGTTACCCTGGCCACACTCGCTGCTTGCTACCGGCTATACGCCCTGTATCGGCTTCAGCCCACTTATTGCGGAATCACAGGCTTCGCGCCCTGTTCAACGCAACTATATCTTACACTGGACCGTACAGACTTTAGGTCCTGTACGCTAAATATCTTTCACCACACTTGTACAGACTTTACGTCCTGTGCCCTAAATCTCACACTGTAAGTATACAGACTTGCGTCCTGTACACCCTAAACCAATTACACTCTAAACCAATTACACCCTAAACGGCGCAACCCTGTACACTAATATTTCATACAAGTATCAGACAAATGATTCCACTCACGTCTTGTCTCCACGACAGCTAGCCAGAAAAGAGATCGAGAAATATGCGAACATTTCTCAATTCTATATTTTCCGATGGAAATATTGGAATCGCGTTGCTATTATACCTTTGGACAGTACGCGATGACGTGGCAGCGAGTGGTAGCTTATCTATTTTAGACCTTATATATAGATTAAAATTATTTCACAAGTCACAAGTTTGTTATATCGTATGCAACTACCAAAATGAAGCTTCAGCAATCGCACTGTAGGTGACAGTTGTTCATTGAAATTGAATTCAGAAATTCATTTGACGTTTCTAAATTTCACATGGAATGACTGACTTTCAATTAACTAATTCTTAATTTAAATTGATAATCCCTTCAATATGAGAGTGCCTTTCAATTAGCCTAAGTTCGTCTCTTAGTTGAAATCTATCTCTGTGAAAAAATTTTTCTTTTGCTATTTTATAAGGAGCGCCTTGGCGACCATTGTTTTGTTTTTTTCCGAAGCTTTTATATATTTAATGGTAAATGAATCTTTCTCACGGTTTTGGGCTAAATTTTACTCTGTGTATCTTTAAGTGTATAATTGTTACTTATCTCACTTGAATAAAATCATTTATACTTTTGCTTATAACAAACATAGTTTAAACATTTCTAAGAACACTTACATATATGTAATTAATTATGTAAATTCACTGTTAAGTTCGTAATAGTTATTTCATGGCATCGTTCAAAACTTTATATTAACTATAAATAATAATAATATATATAATAAAGAGTAAATGTATATATCAGCACAAATAAGTGCCAACTATGCCCTGACAAAAAAAGTGAATGCTGCAGGCACCATCATCAGCACGTGTTATATAACCCGGTATTTCACTATAAAGATAATTATTTTAAAAATTTAATTGAACCTTAAATAATATGTAAATAAATAAAGAATGCTGGTTCTCTCTAGAGAGAAAAATTTTAGTAACAAATGATTACGTTCTTTTAACAGCAAGTTTTTTGTCTTACTATTTTATGATTCTATACGTCTAGGTTTTATTCTATGCTTATAACGTCTTGTGTGTGTCAATGAAGAAAGTATTTCAATTTATTTTTTTTTGGTTTTCAGACGGTGTCATATATTAAATTACGATATCTCTATATCTACAAAATTTTTATGAATTTTTAAAATGTCTATAGCACCAGCATTACGACCCTGGGAGCGTATAGCTTGGAGTCCCGAACACCAGCAAATTATTTATCGAGACTGGGGCCTCTACTACACGCATAAGCAACAATTGGATATCGCTGTACACTATTATGATAAATCATTAGATTTAAAAAATAACGATCACAAGGCTTTATACTTTAGAAGTCGCTGTAAGCGGAATATTGCCCAAACTGAGGGAGCTTTAGAAGATAGTCGAGCGGCATCAGGTTTATTGGAAATAAAATAAATAAATAAGTACAAATTACTACATATCACAATAACAGCTATTGATGAAAATAATGCCCCGATTAATCTGGAAATTTGTGACGCTTTGTATGAATTAAATCAATTTGAAAACTGCAAAGTCGAACTACATGATAATACACGAAAGTTTTTTGGCAAAAAAGTGGCCGCTTTTCTTAATCGTCTTATAGTGGTTAGCATTGATAGTCACAATTATTTACTCCATTTTTGAAAAGCTTTCTATTTAGGTTGATGAAAATTTCAAAGATTCTATAGGTGAAACTTTGGGACCATTTATATTAAAAAATGAGAAACATTTTGCTGCCGTTTTGGATGAAATCGAACGTGAGAAGAATATTGATGACAGGCCTTTATGGAAGATCTTAAAAGAGCAAGGCAAATGTGACGTTCTCAGTATTTTGGAGAAAGAGGTAAAATAAAACATCTGCAAAATTTGCAAAATGCTTTTTACAATATGATTAATATCGTTTAGGAAGTATTATTGTCCCCGCGGGAATTGGCACGTCGTCGGCGAGCTTTTAAAGTGTTTAATCAAATCTATTTTAACAAGAGCTGGATTGATGTCATCTTTTTGAAGTATTTACGTGAAAATAAAAATTTATTACTACCTCAATCAAAAGTGTCTACCCCATTTTTACGACATTTAACACACACCAAATACGACGTAGTTAGAAAATTCTTGGTAAGAAAAAATTATTAATATATTTTTGTTTATCTAAAAAATTTTTATTCAATTAACAACAGAAAATGTTACAAGCTCGTAGTCCTTTATATACCGAACAGTCACGTAAATGCCCTGATAAGGCCATATGGGATAAACATCGCGAAGCTCACTTAAACCGGGTGCAATATCAAACCCGACGAACAATGCTATCGCAAATGCGAGCCATCCGTAAATTACGTGAAGAGGGCGAATTAGAGGTTTATACAATTCTTAGTTTACTCAATAGAAATTTATTAATTTCATGTATTATATTATATATGTAATACACAGAAGCTGTCTAAATATGTAGAAGAAGTAATGGGCGATTATGTAGTGTTAAAAACACATCGTGTTATGCCTTGGAAATTTGAATATATTAATGAAGTATATAATACTTTAGCATTGGCTCATGCTGACCGTTATACTATACCCGATGATATAATGCAATCACGCGAAAAGGAGCGCATGCTACGCTTATTGCGTATGCCCACCGATAAATACAAAGACGTAGTACAATTTGTATTTGGCGACAAATCCACCTATCAAGAGCCCGATGCCCTTGATTATGCTCTGATTTCTTATAAGTATGTTTATAAAACATACTTTGATTACTTCATTATGCTAATGTATATTTACAGAAAATTTTTGGCACGCTTAGAGAAGCGAATGCGTTTTGCGAAATATTCCATTGAAAAGTGCTATTTACTGCATGAGATTGCTAAAGCCCATCTTGGACAAAGTCGTTTTGATGAATGTTGTTCAGTAGCGAGAAAAGCAGTGGAAGGTAAAAAAACTAATTCAATTTAAAAACAAGACAGAGAAGTTCGGTTAAGACCGAAGCTTAAATACCCTCCACCTTTTATAATCCTCTAAAAAATAAGTTCCTATTGCCATATTTATGTCTACGACTATTTCATGTACTTACGCAAATGGTGTTTTTTTAAATTATAGACGTTTGCGTTATTCAATCACGCCCATTTTTGGCACAGTGTTGGATAACGGTACCCCTTATATATATACCAAATTTCAACTTGATAGGCATAGTATAGTGCGATAATTTTATAATTTTTTAAAGATACAATTTTTTCGAGGTATGTTGAGATTTTCGTTTATTGTGGGCGTGTCTCTTAACCTATTTTGCCCAATTTCAATACGGAACAGCGAAATTAAACTAAGAATAAGTGTGGCAAGTTTTAATTTGATATCTTAAAAATTACGACCATGAGAGTGCCAACAACAGACGGACACACGGACCGAAATGTCTCAAACGATTTCTCTTTTCATGCTGAATATACCCTCTTCCCTAAGGTGGAGGGTATAACAAATTACTTTTATATAACAGATAATAATATCTATAAACTATTGCTTAGAATCGAAAAATTGCAACAGCTACTTGTGGCAATTTCTGAGTGTAATGCTCATTGTTAAGGCTCATGCTGTTCTGCATAAAATTGAACGGGGAAAAGAAGCTTTGGATGAAGCTTATGCTATTGCGGTCAAGTTGAAAAGTCCTCAATTGTGTTCTTTTTTGGAAATTTGTCGATCCATTAATGAGGAGGAAATCTCTTTAAAGAAGCGCACTCAATCGGTAGATTCTATGCGTAAACGTCGCAGTCGCCTTTCAGTTAGTAGCCACCTTTCGTCAAAAACAAGCATTGAAACACAAGGAGACATATTAAAAGCAGAAGAACAATCAAAAGTGGAAGAATCCACCAAAGAATAGACAATTTTTTTGTATAACTTATGAAAATAGCAATATCATTTGAAACAAAAATTAAAAGTGTACGAAGACGATAATATTTTTTCATATTTTCGAACTTACCTCTCATAAATTATTCCCAATAACAAAAGTTATATTTTGAAAAAGATTTTAAAAATTTGTTTATCATATAAAAATGTATACAAAGCACTTGCTTGCACTTAAGAATAAAAAGCATATGTTTCGAGAAGTTAACGCTGAGCTAATTCACTTTTAGAACATGAACATTTTAATATAGCAAGATTTAAAATATAGCAAATGGAATTTTCAAATAACACTTTCAATTCACAAACAATTCAATAAACAAAACAAAACGATAAATTACAGAGAATTAAATAAATATAAACCTTAAAACATGAAATGAAGAATTCGGCAATTTTTTTTATTTCCTGTAATTTTAATCGTTTTGAGAAAGTTAGTTTCTTTTTGCAAAATTTCTTATTTGTAAATAACGTTGAATTGATTTAAATGTTTTGGTTAAAGTTGCTGGAAGCATTTGAGAGATTAGATGGTGAGTTGAAAGAGGTTGAACTAACATTTAACGGTTCTCGATAGGAACTGAATAGACCATGTAGTTTATTAATTGGTGTTAATGGTCGTTGATGTTGTTTCTTTAATTCAGCAACATTCGGTAGAGTAGACGTGGTATTTTCTGACTTTGAATCATTTACAGTTTTTGGTAATGATGGTACGCTAATCGCAGGTAAGTTTTTCGATGCCGGGTTCGTAATATTAGGTTGTTTTTTCATTTGGTCTTTAACCATTTCGTTACAAGTCTTAAACAAGTTAGAGCTGGAATTTAATAAGTCTCTTAAAGATTGGGAATGCCCTTGCTGGTTTAAAGGTATTTGTAAGGTACTATCTGATTTATTTAACATAAATGAATACGACTTTTTATTAACACGGGGTGATGGGAAACTAACAAAAGAAACACACATTATAACAAGTAAATAATCGTTATTTGACTTGTGCCAAATCCTAGATACCCTCCACAATTATTTAAAAAACTGCGGTCGTAATATATATACTCATATTTAGCGTCCGTTAAAATAGTGTCACAAAATTTTACCACACTATAATGTAGACGACATAACAAGTAAAAATGTTAAATTCGACTTAGGCGAAATCCTAAATACCCATAATATAGTACTTGTGTCCTAAAAGATTGGTTTTTTTGTAAAAAGAAGTGTGGTTGTTTCAACACCAAATTCCTCGCAACAACTATCTGTGCTTATCCCTAATTAGCTCAATTTTGACGACCAGGAGATAACAATTTTTACACCTAGACGGACAAGTCATGTACAGGCTCTAGTACTTTGTGGTGGGTGTAACATATATAATTAATTAGAAACGAAAACTACAACTTACTAATCCAATTCTTCATTGGGGTAGTGCATTAAGGCTGATTTCCATGAATGTATATTAGGATATTTGACATTATCAATTTCAATATGAAAAATAGCATTCAATACATCCAAATCGCGCTTAGTGGGTTCATTTCTTAAATACATATATATACATCAATTTATTCATACTTTTATACTAGGAAAACTTTGTTCGCTGAAACATACCCACATATGTACACTTGTTGTTCAAAATGACTATTGTCATCTCTTAGACTAATACGAGATGGACTATCGGGTGGAGTTAACCAAACTTCATTACCGTCACTATCGGTAGATTCCACTTCAGAGTAAGCATCAGTCTAGAGATGAACACCAAAACTGTATGTATAGTTTAAACATTTATATTAAATGCACTTACCCAATGTACCTCTTCATCTTCAGAAGAATCGTTGCTCGAACATGGAGTGCGGCACACTCCGTTTGAGTTATTAGAAGTGGCTTTTAATTTGACCAAATGCGATTGTTTGAAAGAATTTTCATGCTGTTTAAAACGTTGATGATTCTTAAAACGTGCTTCCATACGGTTACGACGGCTCGTTTTACGATTTAAATTGCTTTCCCAGCCGCAATTGCAGTTTCTCTCTTCTAACCAAATTTTTGAACATATTTCTTCAGTTTTTAGATTTTCAGGTAAAATTTGTTGGACTAAATCAGAAATATATAATGAAGAAAATAAAAAAACTAAATTTAAATCTTAGATACCCTCCACTTTTACATATAAATTGTGCCTGTCTTCTAATAGATTATGTAAAACCTCCAGGTTGAAGGCTGCACAAAAAGTTTTTTGTAAATTGTGGGCCGGTCTGTTTGTCAAATTCCGACTATTTACATCGATGAAAGAGCTCTTTATAAATATGTGTATCAAATTTCAACTTCGCTGTTATTTGATTGTGTTTACTGGATTTCAAAAAAAGTTTGTGACCGTGAAAGTACCAAAAACATACAGACTTTCGGACGGACATAACTGGATAGATTCAGATATTGAGTTGTGGGGTTTCTGACGCCTCGTTTTGAATGTTGAACGGAACAACAAATTTTGTATATATCTTATATGGAGGGTATAAAAATCGAAAAATATTTTAGAAAATGTCTATAATTATCATTAACAAACCTGAATGCTCAAGCATATCACGAATACGGCTTAATACACACTCCATGTGTTCACGACGTTCTCCCGGTGCCAAAATAAGGTTTTGTATGATATTTAAAATCTAATTGGAACATATTTATGAATATGGGATTGTTGCCACAATAGAAATCATCTTACCTTTGGTTTTATGAGGAAAGTTATTTCTTGGGAATTATTCAAGAAAATTGAAACCAAATTGCCGATACGTGAATGCACTTTCTCGAAGCAGACATTCAAAAAACTAACATCTTCTTTGAAGCTGTAAATCAAAGACTTAACTCGTCTTAATTCCAATACAAGAGAGTCATTTATGGAAGTCAGGTTATCTATATTGTGTATAATGGTTTTGGTCATGCGCTTGGCATGTACTTGCAAGGACTTTTCCACATATGTATAAGGTGTCGACAATTGATGCGCCAATGAAACATTTATATCGGAATGGCTTAAGTCCCGTCTTAAGCCATTTTCGTCCTGGACTATTTCTCCATTATGGCCGGTTTTCTGGAGAGCAGGAGAAAAACCGAATTTCTCTAGTGCACTACAAACATTATCAAATATCACAGATGCGTTGGCAGTTCTCTGATTTTGGTTATATATTTCGCGGTGATGTTGAGCCAAATAGTTTTCTAATTTTTCCAAACCTTTGGGAGCAGCAATATCAACAAATTCCTCTAGGAAATCCCAATACTCACGCCATTCCACCGATTGTTCTCTAGCCAATTCCCGACCAATGCATTCCAAACCTTTTTCGGGATCACTGTTTTTAATATGGCGTTCAATAAACGGTGTATCATATATACCACTTGTATTCATCAAACCGAACTCATTATCAATATTTACATCAAATCTATTAATTAAAGGTGAAGCTACATTCGTGTCACGATACGTAAAAAAAGCGTCTTTTTTAATTTTAAATAGAGGTGTTCCTGGACACAGAGTTGCAGTTGTGGCTTCATTATTGTTATTGGATTCAGACTTCAATTGATCATTAGACAACAGAGATATTCCTATCCTTTTACTATTACCGTGTGATTCTACATTAAAGGCGTTGTCAATGGATGTGGCAAATTCATTTAACGTCTCTACCTCTGTAGACTTGAAAAGAGCGCGTCTCTGCAAAGTGGCAGTGGGAGTGCTGAAATTTAATTTATTCAAAATTGGTGTTTTATGAGGTGTACTGCTAGCGGGTGGTAGAGGTTTCATGGGCGATATGAAGAGTTTATTAACTACAGGTGATGAAAGGTTACTACCCAGTCTGGGAGGCGTTTTCCATCGACGAAAGAATTGCTAAAATGTCAAATATTGTTAATGAGGATTTCTAATAATATCGATCAAAAGCAAAACTTACCTCAGCTTCTGTTTTACTCATAGGCCCAGCCAAAGCTTTAATTTCTACCTCAGGACTTAAGTGATCACAGGTAAGGTTCTATAAGATAAATAAGAAATAAAAACAAAAAGAATAAAAATTATTCTAATAAAAAATTTAATTACGGGTGGACTGTTTGAGGAAAAAGGCTGGCCAATTTGTGGAGGTACAGAATCATCGTTACACCGCAAAACAGGCACGTAAAAACGTTCTTTTAAAAGCATTTTTATTGTTCTATGAGCAAATGGCTCCGAACCAACATCACGTGAACATATAATCTGAAATGTTTCGTATTATTGAATACCTTTTTTCTATCATGACCTCACCTGCTCCGGTAACAAATTCATATTATTTCTGGTCATTTTGCATTCTGCATAAGAAATTAATACTTCCACCATGGGTACACAGCCCCATTTGGCGGCCAAATGCAGGGGTGTCTCATTGAGTACCTTTTCTGGCATATTCAAATAATAGTCCAACAGATTGGCACACAGTTCTTGGCACATTTTTTGATCGTTCTTCTTGCCTGTCAATAAATCAGCAAATTTTGTATCCGATACAGTCTTCAAAATCAATTCGGCTACATTTGGTCGTCTATGCACGGCGCATAGATGCATGGCGTTATAGCGGCATCCCTCTTTTAAGGTAGTTGGGGTATCACCGGAGCTAACCAAATAGCGGGGATTATCCCATATCATCGTTTTAACACGTTCATAATTTCCACTTTCTATAGCGTTGCGAAAATCGATACGTTCCTTTTTTGTTGGTGCTCTAAAAGCTGCTTTTTCTAATGAGGTATTGGGCGCTAAAACACAATTAACATAAATAGACAATTTACAAAAATATCTGATCGTACCCTTCGAATCTTTGTACTTTGTTTGCACAACTTCATAACCAGTTTGCGCATACTTAACAGCGTCATCTTCATTATGAAACTCTTTTAACCGTGAATCTTTGTGTTGCTTTAAAATTTGCAAGGCATCAGTTTTTTCACGAAATACATAAGAGGATTTTGCTTAGAAACAAATAAACGAAAAAAATATAGTTAATAGAATACTTAATAGTAAGTACAAAAAATTAAATTTTTGATTTTATATATAAATAAACAAGTGAAAATATTATAGTCCGTCAAGCCCGACCATTAAATACCCCACACCACTTCATATATTATTCAATTTAATTGTTTTTTTTGATAAATGAAAGTGTTATTTTTTGTACTACTTCTTATTTTTTTCCAAATTTCATCAAAATATCTCAAAAAATGCGACCTGTACCTGTACCAACAAGGACATGTATTGGCCCAAAGGGGAACCCTATTAAAAATGGACTGAATTGGACCATTTTTAGAACCCCTCCCCATATGAGGTCCTATTATTTTTTGAGATATTTCGATGACATTTGGTACAAAGATATGCATTGGCCCAAAAAGAAACCCTTTTGAAAATAAATAGGATCCGACCATTTTTAGAAAAATATATAATATATAAAAAAAAATTTTTTCGATTTTAAAAACGAAAAAAAATTTTCTGATATATGTATCATGTTGAAATTTTTTGAAAATACTACTTGTGTAGGTATAGAAAAATTAATTTTTTCATTATACCATGCTTTTTCAAAGAAAAAAATTAAATTGAATAATATATCAAGTAATGTACCATATCGCTGTCAAATATGTCACAATTATTTTCTGGTATGTCATTATCAATATCGGAAACTTCTTTATCAACTTCCGAACAATCCTCGTCGATATTATTTATTTTCTCTAATAAATTGATATACCTCGAAGGTCTTGACATTTTTGGGGATGAATATACAAATGATAAACTAAAATATAAATCAAACGGGGCAAAAACATTGAGACCAGAAATAAAAAATAAAAAAAACAATTGTAAATCATATCACAAAATTATACCAATTATACCACGTAATAATTTCTATTCTATCACGAACCATCAATGTCTACCATGAACGGTCAAATGACTGATCTACCATGTGGTTATTGGACTTCTACATCGCATCAAAATTGATCCATTTGAAGCATATGAAGCGGTTGGTGACTGGCGATGAAAAGTGGATCACTTACAACAACGTCCAGCGAAAGCGGTCGTGGTCGAATCGCTGTGATACGACGGAAACAGTGTATTTGGTGGAATTGGCAGAGAATTATTACTATGAGCTGCTTCCCAAACTTTAGCAAAACTCTTTAGTCGGAATTGTACTATCAACAAGGAAGCAATAGTCCAGAAGCGGCCAGCTATGGCCTATAGGGGAGGAATTGTGTTCCATCAGGACAACGCCAGGCCACACACATCGATAATGACTCGCCAGAAGCTCCGGGAGCTTGGTTGGGAGGTTCTTATTGTGATTACCATCTGTTCCTGTCCATGGAGAACAATTTTGCTGGTGAAAAATTCGCTTGTGGGCTTGTAAAAATCGACTGACCAAATATTTTTTCCAATAGGGACAAGGGCATCTATGAAAGAGGCATAATGATTTTACCTTCTAATGGGAATTTTATCCAACAAAACACCATATTTGATCTAAATCGAATCATTCTAACTATGGTAATTAAAGCCTTCAATTTCACGCAAAAATAATGGATTTCTTTTTACTACACCTAACATTATATACAAGATTAACAAGCATTATAAATCGTTTGTACAAACAAATAAACAAATAGTATTTGTTTTTTAATTATAGGCGTTTGCGTTATTTAATCACACCCATTTTTGGCATAGCGTTAGCTAACGGTCCCACTTATATATATACCAAGTTTCAACTTGATAGGCTTAGGATTGTGCGATATATAATTTTTTAAAAGTACAATTTTTTCAAGGTATGTTGAGATTTTTACGAAATTGAACCAAGAATAAGTATGCAAAGTTTCAATTTGATATCTCAAAAATTACGTGCGTAAGAATGCCAACAAAAGACGGTCACACGGACGGACATGTCTCAAATGATTTCTCTTTTCATGCTGATTAAGAATATATATGGTTTGTGGGGTCTCCGAGGCTTTCTTCGACGTACTGTAAACGTATGATCAAAATGAATATACCCTCTTCCCTATGGTGGAGGGTATAACAAGTGAAAATATTATAGTCGGTCAAGCCCGACCTTTAAATTCCCTACACCACTTGATATATTATTCAATTAATTTTTTTTCTTTGAAAAAGCAGGGTATAATGAAAAATTTTATATTTCTATTACAAAGAAGCAGAAGAAGGAAAAATAGAATTACTCAAATTCGTTTATCATATCAAACTGAAGCAAAAAGTAAAAACAACAATAGCGTCAGTCCAAACACCAAGTTCTTTGGCACAATTATTAAGGAAATTGAAAAAAACCTGTAAAAATACGAACACTATACCGGTAATTCTCAACAATCTAAACTCGACTAGACAGCAAGAAAACATTACAAAAATAAAATAATTGACCTTATTGGAGAGCTAAATAATCTCCAAATACACAACTAGGTGATTCAGCAACAGCGACTAAACGATCAATCATACCTAAAACAAATTATGTACTTGCATTAAAGACATTCAGGAGTGGTCTTGGTGAAAGATTTAAAAATACTATTTATGCTGCCCAACCACAAAGTTTAGAACAGGACGTTAACCTGGCACAATTAAATATTTCACATGAAATGTTCGCGTACATAAAAAAGAAAAAAACGCACCCGCACACTAGACACTATAATCAACAAAGACAAATCTAAAATCACGAAAATTATAATGCTAACTAAAACAGTTTGCATAGGCAACCCAATAATCACAATAGACAACACTTTAATAATAACAGACAACAATATACGGCATAAAATAATTTTTTATAAAGAAGGAACAGAAATATGAATTTTAGGAGAAATATAAACCCCAGACAAAACACAAACAATAGACATAAATTTAGTCCAGAACTAGGGAAACGACGAGGTACAGGTGGTACAAAACACCATCACCGACGCGCAAAAACTATAGCTAAAATACTTAATATACATATACTTCTTGATTTATTAAGAAGTGGCGAAAATCATTTAAAATTTTTAATAGATACAGATGCAGAAATCTCTTTAATATAATTAAGTTCTATCAATACAGCTTATGTCACAAAAAAAACGTACAGACTAAGTGGCATTACATCAGAAAAATTGGGAACGGCGAATTTAAAATTCAACATATCATGTACAACACTATCCCAATTACAACGGATAGATTTTTGGGTACTGACTTTTTATTCTCCTATCTTTGTAAAATTGACTATGAGATATTAACTTTGGAAATTAACTTAGAAGAACATCTAATTTTACCCATGGAATCTAACTTATCGACACCAATCACTATACCGCCAAGAACAGAAAGAATAAGACCTATACATCTTAAACTTAAAGAAGAAATTGTTATTTTAAACCAAGAATTACAAAAAGGAGTATTTTTGGCCAACACAATTGTACTAGGCAAAGCACATGCCATGTTAAAATTTTAAACAGTACAACAGAAACTACGGATAAACTAAATATTCATTCTGAACCACGTACTCCAGACTGATTCTGAAATAAAATACAATAAAGAACGACTTCAAAGACTTCTAAATACTTTAACATAAACCAGGAAGACATAAACAGACATTTTTACTGAATACCAAGACATCTTTCATTTGGACGGCGAAAAATTAACAAGTAACAATTTTTACATATTAAGCCTAACAACACAAGCGACAACACACCGGTTTATGTAAAAAACTTCAAATTACTGCAAGCATGTAACAAAGAAATTAATAACCAAGTACAGAAATTATTAAAGAACGACATAATTGAACAATCAATTAGCCCATGCAATTCTCCTTTACTAATAGGATCAACAAAAGACAAAGACAATACAAAAATTGATTGATGGAGATTAACTACCGAGAGAACTTAATAATAAACTGGTAAATAATAAATTCCCTTTAACTAGACTAGATGACGTACTTGATGTATTAGGACGCGCCAATTTCTCCACTTTAGACATGACCAGCTCTTTTCATCAAATAAAACTTGATAAAGTTGAAAAAGGAATTGTTTCTCTTCTTCATTGTGTTAATTAATTGTTATAATCTGTAATGAATTTGGCATCTCTTTCATCAGCATCGTTCACTACAGATAAGTTTTGACAAATTTGGAAACCGTGAACGGAGTGAAATATTTCATTCCAATTCGATGGATCGACTTGCAAAAATTCTTTGGAAATGTCTAAGCGATCAAAGAACGCGTGTGTGTTTGAATTTACAAAATTGCTTAAATCTTTTTGTGAATATGTTTCAAGAATATGTGTTGGATTAGCTATGATTCTCTTGCATTTTTCTTTATTTGCTTGAACATTAATTGCTTCAACCATTTTTCTTTTAACATCAACACTTACATTAGGATCGAAGAATGAAAGATCGACTGCTTCTTTGGACAAATACCATAAGTGATTGCTAACTTTTTGTAGCAAAGCACAAGATATATCTCGTTCAGGATAAGCAATTATATTTTTGATTAAATTT
The DNA here is from genome assembly GCA_949710015.1 of Crataerina pallida. Lineage (NCBI taxonomy): Eukaryota > Metazoa > Arthropoda > Insecta > Diptera > Hippoboscidae > Crataerina > Crataerina pallida. The sequence continues at coordinate 11,397,237 of OX453291.1, forward strand.
AGGTCTTGATTTGGAGCTTCAATTGCTTTGGTGCATCCAAACCAGACTCTTACATAGATACGAACTATGAAAATACTGACACTACGTATGCCGCTCAGCTCTTGTTTTGACATATTGAATTGATCACGGAAAAATACATTTTAAGTGTATAAATTGCTTTTGACATCCATCTAGCATGAGAAGTTGCACCAGGTATTCGAAAGGTGTTAAAATTCGGCATCGTACCTCCAAGAAAAATGATAATTGTAAAATTTTTTTGTAATCGCGCCTACGATGAGTTTACTTCAAATTATGAAGACAGTAATTTAAGACTACACCACGTTCTTGAGCAGTCAATCCTTTAACAATATCCTCATCTTCTAAGCAACTTTTGTAATTTTTCTTATCAATATTATTCCAATGTTTGCTAAAGCGATTAAAAATTAGTACTTCTGGTGAGGCTGTCTAAATACAAATACTTTTCGGATAAGAATTTTATCTGTTCCTATCATACGACCTGGTCTTCCTTTTTCTCGCTGCTTTAATAAAAACTCTCCGTATTCTTGTATTTTTATTAACTCCAATGCGTCTGCGCGTGTGATCTAGAATAAATCATCCAATTTCTCTTGAAATTCAGTTTCCTTCTTGTTTTGAGTTTCAGTTTTCCAACCGTGATTCTTTATGATAGAACTCCATTCAGTGTATAATTTTTCCGCTTTGTCAATGCAGTATTTTTCGTGGTGTTGGAATTCGTGCTTTCTGCTAAAATGTGCCAATCTCAGCAACAACTAATCTAGTACTTTCTCCTAAATTTAACCCAACTATTCGTAAATTATGTAGCACTTGTTTTCTTGATGGTAATTTCGCACCAGTAATTTATTTAATGATCAATTGATCCTATTAACAAAATATCGTCATCCGATCGAAGTCTTTTGTTTTCCATCGCTTTGTTTTAAAACTATCATATGTTTGCGCATTAAAGTGAGATATGTATAATATATACATAGTACATATATAAAAAGACTTCATTTTTCAAATTATTTTACATAAAAAAGAAAAAAACTATTTTTAGTCTTATTTCTAATAATAAAAACAAGGAGTGTCTTGAGACACGGCTAAAAATCGTTCAATCGTGCACATTTTTTTTTTTTTGTGTTTTTGGACACCAAATGAAATGCTTTTAGCGCTTTCCGTGATATGAATTCGAAAAAATCATTTTTTTCATGTATATAAGGACCAGTTTAATATATATACACTAAAAACTTTGAATAAAAAATATTTGTAAAACTTATAATAAAAGTTATGGCATTTGTAAAACTAAAGATGTACTAGATATAAGTAATAGTACAGATATACCGAAATTGTTAAGCGAAAAATCGGGTTACCGGATAATAAATAACAAACCCGTCCCGAAAATTCAAAAAATATTCCAAAATTTGTTGTCATTAAATAAGTTTAAGGAAAAATAACAGTTGATAAAAAAGAAATAAAACTTGATGGAACATTTTTAATTAACACTAGGTTTACGGACATTTCTTATATACCTATCTCTACGGCACCAAATTGACAGGTGAATAAAAATACGCACTTTCTTTAAAAGAACAGATTTATTCAAGTTAAGTTAAATCAAATTCAAGACGTGCCTCGGTTTCAGTACAATCTCTCATGTGTTGCATTATATGTTTTTAATTATCAAATCGAAAGCGCTAAGCATGCAACCCACCATAATGTTTCTTCTAGCATGGGCAGTAGACGCTCTCATATCCTTAAAAATCATACGGATGGGCGTCCTACTTCTAGATCCGTAAATAAGATCTGCAAATAAATTCTCATCTTCACTATTTGAAGGTAATTCTGTCCATCCACTTTCAACACATTGTGTAGTTTCACTTTCGGCTTCGCTTTCGCCTAATTCACATTCATTTTCTTCGGGGGTATCCTCGTAGCAATCCTCATTGATCTGAGGATTTTATCCTATATCTTATTATATCTTCTGGTTTTACGCATGATTGCTAAAAAAAAGGGGGATCGGTCGACATAACAAAATACAATAAAAATACAAAATAAAAAAAAAATAAATAAATACCCTAATTCCATTTCCCTATTGTAAATACCTACAATAAGTGCAGACTTTCTACAAGAACTTAAACTTTTGACACTTTCTGAAACGTTGGTACACTGTGAATGCAGCATTCATACTGAAGATCTTCTCTTGCTTTCGAGTTCGGCGATAGGAAATAACATTTGCGTAGTAAACATAAATAAACACTCAGGTTATACGACCCGCTTCAGTTTACACTATCGAGGCGCGATTGAGATAACGAATTGAAAACGGAGAACAGAAAGACATTGCTTTCACTCTTGTATTTCCTACTGGATAAATAATGTGGCGAACGGAGGTAAAATATAAGGATTATTTTCGAGATAAGCGTACCCGTCAATTTCGACGGGTCCCGTAGAAATAGGTATACCACATATGAATCTCCAAAAAGTAGAAGGCTTAGGAAAAAAAAAAACAGTGTGTACAAATTCTTTGGAAGAAATGAATGAAAACGGTTGAAATCGATCAAGCGGTTTTCGAGATATTTCATTCCAAAGTTTTAATTCCGTCAAATTGACGGGTCTCGTGAACCTAGTGTTAAATGCCATAATGCTTCAATAGTAGTAGAAGGGACAATTTAAAACAGAGGAAATTCTGGACGAGATACCATTGCCTGCATTGTTGCAAAATACAGAAGATTCAGACAATATAAAAGAAATTTTGTCACTTGAAATAATTAAAAACTTACATTTGGAAAATACGGACGCTATCGAAAGCATAAAATTCCAGAACATTATAATGGTCTCTAATAATTATCTTTAAAAATGACTAGCTGTTGTTCGCGACTTCACCTGCGTGGAATTCCCTTATCTCGGAGGATAAACCGTTGCCTATGCCCAAAATCCTCTCCAGAACCTAGTGATGCATCTGGAATGGTATCCACACATGCCGTTGTCAGATTTCCCTACTATTTAAAAATTGTGAAATACTTATTGTGAATACTTAATTTCTTAATTGGCAATATTACTATCAATGGTGGGTATAAAAAGGGGTTATAGTGACATAAGTGCAATAGTTGGACATATGGTCTAGCGAAGTTTTTTTAGATATTGATATGTTCTTTAAATTTGTAGAACATTTTTTTGTTTTAACATCAATACTTTCCGCAACGTATACGACGAAAGATATTTTATGACTAATTTTTTTACACCTTGGGTTAGTAATAGTAGGAATGTCCAGGGACTCCCAACATTTTTTGGCAATAAATATAGCCTATGTTACTCAGTGATAATGTAGCTTTCTAATAGCGAAAATATTTTTGAAATCGGTCCAGTACTTTTTGAGTTTACTCGTTACATCTTTCCTCTTTATAATATTAGTATAGATAAAAGGCCAAAGCTATAGAAAATAAAATTACAAAAGAAAAGTCGGATCCGCAATTAAGTGTAATAGACGCCTTAAAGGCATTAGCTAATTCAAACTCAGACATTTTGGTATTTTTGTATTAACGCCACCACAGCAGAAGTTGCACTAATGCGCCAATAAAGGGAAATCTTGTTGTTGATACAGGAGTTCATACACACACAGATGCGAGGATGTGGGGTAGTGCTAAAAGTAGGAACAAGACACATAGGGGGACAGCGAGCCATCATTTGAAATCTTATTTATCAGAGTTCGTATGGCGACATCATCAGGTGAAAGATAATAGAAACTGTTTTGAATCTATGTTAAACTCTATATCGGCCCATTTTCCACCGAAATATGATTAAAATTAAAAACCGATTAAAAACCGTCAAATCTGTAGCTGTGGTGGCGTTAATACGTAAGTACCGACATTTTAAATTTAACGGGGGAGGAGTTAATATTATGTATGTGGATAACATCATATATGTTCGTTCTCACGCTTACAAAATGCACTATCAACAAAATACTATGTGAGTTTACTGCACGTCCGTTACACGTTATCATATTTTGTCTAGAATAAATACCAAACAGTTTAGGTAAAACAAGTGTTAATAATTTTAAGTTTAGTTCACTTTTGAATTCAAGAAAATAAAGATGCTTTTTAGCGTGCAAAAAAATAAAAAAAAATTTTTTTTAACAATTAAATTAATTAATTTACATACATATCTTCTCAATAAAGAAAAGAACAAATAAAACATTACCCATTTATGCATAAATTGTAGGCGTGCCACATATACAAATATACCCTCTATTAAATGAAAATCGCTTTCACGTTATTTTGTACTAGCCTCATCCTTTTCTTCGTAAAGAAGTATTTAAGATTTTGCTTGACACTTCGTATATTTTTTCATGTAGACGTATTTTTGCATATTAATAGCGTTACTTTTACATTTGAAACTGTCATCAATATGGTTTTGATATAACCACTTCAGTGAGATGCTTAAATTTTTTACCTCTAACTTTCGTTATCTCCTTAAAGGCTTAACCTTTCAGTGTAAGCATAAGATTAACCTAACTACCTCATCATTAATTAATTTTTTGACTTTTTTTTTATACCCATCATAAAATGGGAGTATATGATACTAATTGCGTATGCAGGTTTCAGAAACCCCATATATACTAGAGATCTGCATCAAGTTAATTTCCACGTAGCAAAAATTGAAATATTGAAATTTAATTTAGATTGTTAGTTTCTGAGTTAATTTCGTATTTAAAATCTACGAAATCGCTTAACTGTTATGCCCACAATTGACAAATCTGTTACGACTACAAAATTAATATATATTTAAATCCTATATATGTGCCCAAAGTGGAAGCGGTTGAATAAAAGACACGCTTAAAATTTACAAATAAATGGATTCTGCGTATTTATCGAAAGGAGATGAGTCATACTTTAATAGCCGTTAATAGAGCGCAATTGCACACATGTCACCTAAGCCCAATACAGCATAATTTTTTTTTTAAATTTGTTTTCTATTATTCAATTAAACATATTTGGCGTCACTTATTATTTGTTACTCTATGATTATTCATCGTTATTATAGGATATTAGATTAGCTATAAACCAAAATGCGTATTGATAACTCAAGTAAAGGTATTAGCATCTAACACATGTTAAAATTTTTTTTCTTGAAAATGGATATATACTTATTTTATTAAATATCTGATATTGGTACTGTTAATAATAACTTACCGGTATCTCTATCAAGAGCTGTACTACTTGGTGGATTATTGCATGCTGTTGATATATGGGATAGTACGGTTGCAACGCCCGCACCGCCTTTCACTGGTACATAAACGCCATAGTAAGGCATGGCATCATTTGGTTAAACAAATCCCAATAATCAGAAAATGCCAATTTCTTACCAGACCTCAATTTAAAATAAAGAAATCCCTTACGTATTTAAACTTTAGATATTCACATAATTACCTTTCACTATTTTGAACTTTTTTTTTAGTTTTGAAATTTTATGTAGTCTTACTTAAATTTAAATTTTTCACACTTAGGTCTAGCTTGATTTATTGATGTAAAATGTCAATTTTTTATGTATTAAGCCCAATACATATAATATGCTACAGTGGAATGTGAAATTAGAGATGATAAATACGATAGAACTCTTGACGCTTGAACACATACCTGCAGCAAAACACCATCTTCGCCAACTTATAACTTTAGTGCATGTATTTTGCATATGTATCGTTTGTAATAAATCAAATACCTCATCATTTGTTTTGGATTTTATTCGAAATAAATAGTTTTTGTCACATTTACAAAGGCCAATTCGAACATTTTCAATATCAATATATATAAGTTTTCATGAAGCTTATTTTTCCTATTGTGGAATTTGTGCGGATCATAAAAAATGCTTGTTTTTAGCTATATATCCGTCTGTTGTTGGCACTCCCACGGTCGTAATTTTTGAGATATCAAATTAGAACTTCGCATACGCATTCTTAGTTCAATTACTCTGTTCCATATTAAAATTGGGCAAAATCGGTTAAGAGACACGCCCACAATAAACGAAAATCTCAACATACGAAAAAATTTTATCTTTAAAAAATTATATGTCGCACAATACTATGCCTATCAAGTTGAAATTTGGTATACATATAAGTGGTACCGTCATCCAACACTATGCCAAAAATGGGCGTGATCGAAAAACGCAAACGTTTATAATTTAAAAAAAAAACTATTTGTTGTTTAAAAATGACCTGAATAATAATATATGCGCAACAATTTAATGCAATAGGAACTTATTTTTTAGAAGGTTATAAAAGGTGGAGGGTATTTCTTATATTTTATTTTTTTTTAATTATCCTTTATATTGTTTTTTCTTATATATATACTTACTATTATTATATATTTAGTTTATTAATTTAATTTATTATATATTTAGTTTATTAATTTATGATGGTAATAAATGAAATGATATATTACGATAATTTCTGCGCTCTTGTTCACATAGAAATCTATTTTAATATGTGTAATTACATCCATTTCTTATGCATTTAATCAATCTCATATTTTCCTTTCCAGGTTTTTTATTTGAGGGGCAAATATTAACACGTTAACATTAACATTAATGAAAGAATAGTTTAGTAAAAGAAAATTTTTAATTGGTTATAGCATGGGCGGGGCACACACCCTGAAAGTTCGCTAGTTATCTTATATTTTTGGTGGCAGTCCCAAAGTTAGCATGAAAATTTAATTTTGCTTGTGATTATAAAGCTGCATTTTTCTAAATTAAAACTCTTTGCTCAATACAACCAAGATATATATTTACTGTATTTAAATAAACCTTAGAATAAATCTTTCAGTGCAGCGCTGTAAAGCTGCACTAAAAGGTTAGCTTGCTCCTAAGTACACATTCTGTATGAACCCTTTATAATATAGTCTATACCACACTTATGTTAGTTATTAAAGTTAGTTGTTAAATTGCAACTCGCACAGTTAAATAAGGATTCTACTTGTTATAACTATACAGTTCCAGCAATTTATCTTTCATTATTTCTTGTTTATAATATTTTATTTCTTTTGCTGCTATTATGAATTTCGAGGAAGAAGTACAGTGTCCTTATGATAAGTCACATCAAATAAGGAAGAAACGCTTAACCAAACATTTAATAGCTTGTCGACGTAATCATCCCGATGTTGTGAAAGTTATATGCCCTTTTAATAATGATCACATTTTAAATCCACAAGAATTAGATGTAAATTTCGAATGGTAAAATTATATATGTAGCAATAAATATCTTCTTTTTAGCATCACGTAACTATGTGTACGGATCGCAAGTCATTTGAAAATTTTCGTACTATTTTTAAAATTCCTATCACGCCAACACAAGAACCGAATATGCCAGAATACCAAAGCGAAGACAATTGGGATGCCGAACTGGGAACATCAAGTTATAACCCCCAACAATATGTAAAAACCGCTGCAGTTATACGGAATATAATAGGGGCTCCACCGAGAGAGCGGAAAAAGTTCCGTTTAGAAGAACACCTACGCTTGCAGGGTATGTTAAACCCTAAATAGAAAAAAAAATTGTAACTAAAACCTATATAAGGCATAATTGTTTATGTGTGCTTTTGGCATATATTAGATATACCGTTATTTGTAAAAGTGATAATTGTAAGGCTTTATTAAAAAAATAAATATGTGAAAGGGTATTAATGTTGTAACATTACTTGTATATATTCAATACAATAGAAAAATACATTACATGCGGTTTTTATACCCTCCTTATAAGAAACGTACACTAAGTTTGTCGTTCTATTTGCAATATCCAGAAGGGGGAATCACAATTCGAACTATATATATTCCTCATCAGCATTAAAAACTGAGTTGATCTTCAGATCATGTATATCCGTGTGTCTGTTGTCGGCATTTTCACTGTCATAAATTTCGAGCCTTTGAAAATATTGACGGGACATAGTTTCTAGACGCAGAACGATATTTAACTTGGAGTAAAATCGGCCAAGAGCCGCGGCCACAATCGACAAAAATCTATTTTTCTGCCACAAAAATTGATCTATAAAGTTGTACATTTATAATAGTTTAAATTTATAATTACCCTGGTGGTCGATGGCACCCCCAAAATTCACAAAGAACCCTACTCCACGTAAAACTGGACTTAATATATACGTTATTAGAGAATCGTAGTCATATATCTACCAATCATAGTATCATATACAACGGTCGGCGTGTATTTAGGTGTAAAGGGTATTTAATATTTGGCCTAAGCCAAATTTAGTTTTTATACCCTGCACCACTTACGGCAAAGGGTATATTAACTTTGTGCGGATGATTGTAACTCCTAAACGTCAAATGACACACCCACCTTCAGTTATACCGAATGATTCAGAATCAAAATCTGAATCGATTTAGCCATGTCCGTTTATCTGTCCCTGTAAATTTGTGCGCAAGCTACAGATCGCATTTTTTGAGATATTTTAATGAAATTTGATACACGGACATGTATTGGACCAGAACAGAACCCTATTGAAAATTAACCGGATTGGACCATTTTTAGAATATGCTGTTTTGTGGGATATTTCGATGAAATTTGGTACAAGGATACGTATTAGCCCAAAAAGAAACCACTCCCCATATAATTTTTTTTTATTTCATAAACAAAAAAATAATAATATTTTTTGACAAGTATCGTTTTGATATGTTTGCAAATGCAAGTATAAAAAACAAAAATTTTCGTAATATATTAGGTGTAGTAAAAAGAAATCCATTATTTTTTCAATATATGACTTTATTTATCTGGACCTCGCGTTGTATAAGTCCGATCGGATTCCATTAGATGGCGTTCAAAAGATGAGATTTCGCGCCAAAAACACTGTTCTGACAAAGATGTCAATTGGCCAGTGTCGATAAAATCAGCACATTGTCGAGTCCGACCGCCCTGTAAGCACTGTTTCGATTGCCCAAGGGCTAAAGATTATAAAAAAACCATTTGAAACCATTTGAATAAGGCTGGAAAACAAAAAGAAGATCACGAATTAAAATCTCATAGATAGAACTTCCATATGCGGTTTGCTGCTGAATCGCAACAAAATCGACCCATTTCTGAAGCGGTTGGTGACTGGCGAAGAAAAGTGGATCACTTACGATAACGTCAAGCGAAAACGGTCGTGGTCGAATCGTGGTGAGCCAACGGAAACGGTGGCCAAGCCAGGATTAACGGCCAAGAAAGTTTTGCTATGTGTTTGGTGGGCTTGATAGAGAATTATCTACTATGAGCTACGTAGCTACCCTACGGCAAGACTCTTAAGTTGGAACTGTACTGTCAACAATTGGACCGTCTGAAGAAAGCAATGGCCCAGAAGCGTCCAGCCAGGAAAGAAAATGTGTTCTAAATGGGAACAAATTACCCAAGAAAGCGGTACATATTTGACCAAAATCGGATCATTCTAACTATAGTAATTAAAGCCTTCAATTTCATGCAAAAATAGTGGATTTATTTTTACTATATCTAATATTATTGTTTAACCATCGAATTGATAATAATACTTGGTAATTCTTCAGTTCAGCTAATTTTTTCATTTTTCAAAAAAAAAAAAAAATTAAATTAAATAAGATAATAAGTGGTGTAGGGTATTTGTAATATTTTCATTTGTTTTACCTGTATTTAAAAGTAACACTTTTGCTAAAAATAAACCTTAAAATTTGATGTATATACAATTGTTCATATAGAAAATCATAAAATAAGAAACGTATCTTCAATGTTTTAAAAAATATACTTTGTATTTAAAGAATTAAATATATAATTATTTAATAAGATCCTGCATTACATGTAAAAATTTATGTAGAGTATGCGATTGAAATTGATGATTTGTACTCACGCTTATATTATAAGTAGATGCGAAAGGCTGCCACTCACATTTGACTATGGAGGCTTTTTCAGGAGGAAATGGTAAGCCATTGTAAAATTCAATAACAGTTGTAATGCCTAATCTTAGGCAAACATCAACAATGCGTTGTAAATAGTGTTTGCTAAACCAATTCTATGATAAAAACAAGCAAGAAAACTTAGAATCTTAAATATCCTCCTCATCTACAATAGTAAGCGTGGCAGGTATATGATTAGGCCCTTTAATAGTGTATATATTACGTATTAACTTGCAAGTCGAGATTTACGTGGAGTACAGTTTTTTATAAATTGTCGGTGTGGCTTTTGACTGATTTTGCCTATTTTAAATAGCGATCTGAAAGAAAAAATTTCAGCTCAATATCTCGGAATTTACGCCCGTAAGAATGTCAACAACAGACATACACATACATGTCTAGATCGAATCAGTCTTTAATGCTGATCAAAAATATATATACTTTAAACGAACTGGCACCTCCTTGGTGTAGCACACGGAATGACAAACTTAGTATATCCCCATCTAATGGGGAGGGTAAAAAAAGTAATATATCGGTATTTGTAAATTTTGAATATCTTTCACATTGTTATACGTGTACAATTGTGCTTTAACCATTTTAAGGATATATATCAAGCCTCTTTTTGGTAGTATCATGCGAAGTATTTCACTTTATTTGGAGGGTATAAAAATAAAATATTCTTATAACCCATATGTGGTATTGAGTTTGAGCGGTTGTTCGTAACTCCTAAGCAATAAAAGTCACACCAACCTTCAGTTATACCGAATCAGAATCAAAATCTGAATCGATTTAACCATATCCATCTGTCTGTCCATGACCGACTATAACATTTTCACTTGTTTATACATAGAAAATATAATACCTCTTTAATAGAAGTTCCCTGTGAACACGCTAAAACTGAATTGAATAGTTCGAAGTTTTGATGTTTATTTAACTGAAACGGAGATGTTAGATACTTACTACATAATTAAGATTCACTTAATACTCACATTTTCTAAATTGTGCAAAAACATCAATTTCTGTTGACAATGATAGGCGAATGCTAATTCTATGGACACCATTAACAGCTCTTGTATATGCCGTTCAGCCTTTAACCAGGGTACTTGGAACTTTGTACTATTTTTTGTTTTCAATTGTACAACAGTTTCTATTTGTTCAAAATCCATATTTTGCGTAATTTTACTTAAATCCTCTTTCCGTCCCCATTCAATGGGCAAAAGAAACCACACAGTATACTCAGAACAGGTAATGTATTCAAAAAGACGACGAACCTCAAGAAAAACTTGCAGAATACATGAAATGCGGCTTAAATGCATGCCAGAACGACTCATTAATGTAATTGTAGTAAGTTTTTTAAGTAAATGGTTGAGGTCAATTTTCTTGCAATCGTACAACAGGCTAAACTCTGTCAATAAATCATCTCTGCGAATAAAATAAAATATTTTTGTAACATTTTTTAATTATTCAACACATACTCTTCTTTGCCAAAAGGTAACATATTTATCCACTCTCTATATGCATGATCACCATATGTAAGTTCAGATAAACTGGGCATTATATACTCTACAGCATTGAAAAATGTTATGTGAAACATTTCTACAGAAGTGCTGATAACGGCACCATGGTTAAAAGTATGTTCAATAATAAGAGGGTTCTTATAAAAATCTCTTGTTGCTGATAATTTGTGAAAGCGTTTTTGTTCATTCTGAAATGTAGATTTTTTGCGACGGATATGTCTTTCTTGTGCTTGCTTAGAAGTGCAAGGAGTATTATTTGTAATTTCGCTGTCACTTCCGTTCTCTTCTGTTACGGTGATATTGGGAAGTAGGAATGTAATAGTAATTTTGCCCTTTGATAATTTATCCTTAATTGCTTTTAATGAATCGATTTCTGCAAAACGAGCACTACATACTAATTGTATAGCTGTGGAGATGACATCGCATTTCCCCTTAGATTGAACCATAAGCACGGAACTGTTTGCTTGTTGCGAAGGAAACTCCAATTTTACATATTCACAACCGAGAGCATTAATTATCTCTAACTGTAAGTAGAACATATACTTACACATTGAATTCTAAACCATAAGTGGTGAAATACCTCTGTTATTATCATTATTTTTATATGAAAAGGTGCACAAAAAAACGTTTAATAAAATTTCAATTTCAAAAAATTTCAATGAAGAAATTTGAACTGTAGTGACACAAAAAAACGTTTCGGCTGAAAACAGATGAAAGGTTTTTCCTACCCCTTGAAAGATTAAAGATGGCTATTCAATAAAGGCAGAATATGAATTACCTTGTTAAGGTCGGAGCAGATTAAAAAGTTAGGCACTTTATCCGCTTTTAACGCGGTGTTACTCTCACCAATATAAGTACTTTTATTAAGAATGTATTAACATTTACGTATGAATTTATGTAAACTGTTTACATATTTATCTATTATAAGCGTACTATATTAATTATAAATTAGATAAAATAAAATGACGTGCATATTTTTATTTAAAGTGATTAAAATAATCTCTGCTTTATTTACTGGTATAATTGTATTCACGTCTTGTACCTATAGAAGAAATATCACCGTGGGGATCGTCATCAAGACTATAAGATGTTTCTGTTAATCTTCTGTGAGAGGGAGATAGAAGCTCCGACTTAAAAGATAAATGAGAATAACGTGATGGCGAATTTGTGGGAGAACATCTTTTTTCATCAACAGACAATTTTAATAATGATGAACGGGATCTAAAGGATCTCTCACTTGATGACATAGATTGAGCTGACGCAGAACAATGCGTTGATGTAGATAAAGATGAAGAATTATTTGATAAAGTTGTCTTATGCCAATTATTTATAATAGGTGGAGGTGGTGGTGATTTAAATTGGTCCTTGCTACTATGAACTGTCAAACGTTTTGAAGTAACTGGTCGATCAGTAATTTTTTTTTCTGATTCAATACTGCTAATATCATGTTTACGCTGATTTCTTAAGAAAGCTCTTCGTTGTGTCGCATTATTGCCTTCGGGTTTTCTTAATACAGGGGCAGTCGCCAAATATTTTTTCGGATCATAATCATCTACATCAGTATCATCCCAGTTTTCCTCACTTTCTATTGGTTTATGTTTAAGTCTGTCCTCGTCCTTGAGTTCAGGAGCGTTTATTGTATACTGCGTTATCAATCGTCGATCCGGACAGTTCGACACATGGCACTGTGGTTAAGAGAAATTAATAAGAATATGAAATTTATATATAATTTAGTTACCGTAAATTCAGGTTCAGGAACAAGATGGGTCGTGTTAAAGGGGCACTTTTGTAATTCAACATCAGGATAAAAGATTCGGCATCTTATTAAGTGTGTCTGTAAACGTTTCCTTAACATACGATGTGATCTATTATATGGACACTCCACTAATTCATTGTCATTCTGTACCGTAAACATTATTAATTAGTAGCACTTTCGTTATGTGTAATAAAAATATCTTTTTAATTTGGCGAGAAACCAATGTATAAATGCTTTTAGTTTCTTCTCCTTTTTAACAGTGAATATACATATGGTTAGACGAGTAATAACACAAGTTGTAAAACAGAATCGAAACGATCTGGGGTTTATATCAAAATCCCAAATAGAAAACCTAAACAAAGAAAACAAACATTTGGGCTGTTATTTTTTAGCCTGTTTTATAAAAAATGAAAATTATCAAACAAATATAAAATAGTTGTCAGTAAAAAATTATTAATAACACAAAGCTTTGTTTCACTTTTCCATTAGACATACGAATTATGACCAAAATGGGTACATATATGTAACAAAAAAAAAAAAAAAAACGTATTTCAAAAATTTTTATGCATTTTTTTTAAAGAATAATATATGAACCGTTCAGTGCACACATCGATTAACTCCACTTTTTGAAAAATTTTAAATTTGAGTGTCAAAGCACTTGGTATAGTCATAACTTTTTATATTTACAATAACGTTCCTGAATAATAAAGATTAACACCATTAAACGGTTAATTTTTTTTGGCCATTGAATAATAAGTAATTTATTTCAGAAGCCATACTCTAATGTAAATCTAAGTCAATTGAAATAAAATTTTTGGTAAGTGGGCACACACCTATTTGCCTAATGACTCAGGTTTTGCCATTATTGATCCACATGCGAAAAAAAATTGGTACAATGTAATCAAAACATGTAAAAAGAAAGCGCTCTTTAATTTAAGCCAAATGACCCACCAAGATTTTTTTCAACAAAACCTTTAGAAAAATCAATCATAAACAGAAAAGTAACCGTTACAGCGTTTCCGGTTTGCTGTCGTTTTGACGACCAAGGCACTGGAACTTTAGCAAGTATTATGACATAACCACCTGTCGAATGTCTCTTTTCTAAATCACCAGCAAAATCTGAATCTGTAAAACAATTGAGACAAAAATTATCAGTTTTATTGAAAACAATTCCATATCCAATCGTTCCACAGAGATATCTAAAAATCCGTTTTAATGCTGTGACATGTTCTTCTTGATAATTGTCTAAGAACTGACTAACATATGAAACAGCAAAAGCAATGTCAGGACGCGTTCCAATGGCTAAATACATTAAAGAGCCAACAGCTTCACGATATGGAAATTTGGATTGTGATGTGTCGCCATGTTGAACTTGTCTAAAATCTTTTTGGTATAAACAGTTTGACGGATAACTATTCGATCAGTTTCAATGGCTATTTCCATGCCCAAATAAAATAAGGAATCTATCACCTTGTTTTCAAATTCATTTTTGAGAAAATCAATAAAAATAGATGATGCTTCAATTGACTCTGCCGCAATAATGCCATCATCTACATAAATATGAGACGTTTATTATTTATGCTGCCAATAGAAACACACGAGTCTGCTGCACTAACTGTGAAATTGAACCGTTTGATCAATTCCGTAAATCGCTTATTCCAACATCGAAAGGCTTGCTTTAGGCCATAAAGGCTTTTCTTCAATTTACAGACCTTACTGCTGCCATCTTCATAACCGATTGGTTGAACCATGTAAATGTCTTCTTGTACATAGCCATACAAGAATGCTGTTTTCACATCAAATTGCAAGATGTTATATTTTAAGGAAATACATAAATGTAAAATCATTCGTATAGAAGTAAATTTTGCTACTGGACTAAAAGTTTCTTCGTAATCGACTCCATATTTTTGCATAAAACCACGTATGACTAAACGTGCTTTATAACGTTCAATAGCCCCATCCTTGTCACGTTTAATTTTGTATACCCACTTGTTAGTTATAGCAGTTTTACTTTCCGGAAGATCTACCAAATTCCATGTGTCATTCTTTATGAGAGACCTAAATTCTTCATCCATGGCTTGCGTCCACTGCGCATTAACATCACTTGAAATAGCTTCCTTATAATTCTTAGTTTCTTCTGTATCCGCAAAGAAAGCACTGTAAAAATTTAAACCAAAATCTTTTTCCCTGAAGTGAAGGTTATATTTATGTTTTGGTGTTGGCGACTCTTGGTCCATGTTGTCTTGAGGACTTTCAGCATCTTCAAATTCATCAATTGCATGCTTCTGATCATCCTCCTTAATGTTATCTTCTGGCAAATGTGCTACTTCATCATGCTCCTTAAAATCATTAATAATAACTGGAGACACATCATTCTCGAATTAACACATTCCTTGAAATTTCAGTGCGTCTTTCTAAAGGTATCCAAATGCGATAACCTTTGCAATGCTCTTCATAAACAACAAAAACACCCCTTTTAGACTTCGGATCTAACGTCCGTTATGTTCCGGTGTATAAGGAGTAGATTTCTGATGAGTAATTCTTCGCTTCTGCAATATAGCGTACACCTCCTTATTGCAGTATTCAAGGCCATTGTCTGATCTTAACGTCTTCACTCTCTTGCCCGTGTCTACTTCTACTTGGTCTAGAAACTTATCAAGCATGCCCAATACATTTGATTTACTTATAATAAGAGCATGTAACGCGCACTTCTAAAAGATGTCCCTTGAATCGGTCCACATAGATCAGTGTGTACTAGTTCGTCAGGCACTTTAGCTCTATTTTGACTTTCAACATAGGGCAATCTGTGTTGTTTACCTATTACACAACCTTCACAAAAAGTATTACCCTCACAAAACTAAACATTAAAATGTCGTAAAACACCTTTAACATGGTCTTTTGCTTGATGATACATACGTTCATGCCAATTAGCCAATAATTGTAAGTCATTTTTGTTGGCAGCAACATTAGCATAATTAGAAATAGTACGTACCTTTAACAATAGTTTAAAAAGCTTCGAGTTTTCTTCTCTTATTTGAAAATAGATTTATCTTGATATTCGGTACGTATAAAACATTTTTCAAATGTTTATCATGCCACATTTTGCCATCAAATGCCTTTACCCAAATGTCACCTTTACCAAAGGCTGGAATGGCTGTTCCATCTCCAATACGTATTTCTTTAGGAGGCTTAAAAGGAATGAAATCACGGAACCATTCTTTCTTGTTGCACATATGGTCACTTGCTCCTGAGTCAGCATACCAAGCATTTTCTTCAGGACCCATACACAAAGTACCACCAATGAACGCATCTCGAGACGATTTTGATTGGCGCTTTTGAGTGGACAATCCTGCTTCCAATGACCATATTTTTTACAAATAAAACATTTTCCTTTGGGTTGAGTATACTTTTTATTTTGTGTCGTTTTATTATACTGTTTCGCCGCAAAAGCTTCAACCCTTGGCGGTTGAATACCCAATCTGGATTCTTCCATACAAAGACGAGGGATAAGATTTCGCAGTTCTCTCGCTCTTTTCGGTTGCTTCCCATGACGCAAAAAAATGTTTGTACTCATTGGGCAAAGTCATTAATATTTTGGTAATCAACATGTTATCAGATATTTGCTCACCCAGATCTGCAAGCTGTTTTGACATCCGCTGTAACTTTGATATATGAATGGATATACTATCTTGCGGGTCTTTTACATATTAAAAAACTGCTGTTGCAACAAATGTATTGATGCCTGTGACTTCTGCTCATATATACTTTATAAAGTTGACCACATAGACGCTGAACTTTCACAGTTTATAATGTGAAGCATATCTTCTTCACTCATGGGTACCACCAAAACCTTTTGTGCTTTAGCATCCAACGTTTTCCACGCTTCTAATTCTTGACCAGTTCTGCAGGCTTCTGCTTCACGCCAGAAACAACGTCCCAAAGGTTACTACCTCGTAGCACCACCTTTACCTGGAACTTCCACAAAGTCCAATTATCTGCAACTTCATGCTTGGCAATTTTGTAATCTTCCATGACTATTTAGCTATTTCAGGTAAGGGTTAAGTCCATAACCTATTAACAGAGCAAAAATGAAAAAACAAACCTTTTGCTTTGATAGAAGAATTTAGAGAGAATAATCAAAAATTTTATTTCGTTAACAAATCAGAACAAGCTTCCTATGTTTAAAATACGATATTATCGAACAAGTACACGAAGAACAAATGTATCAGCGAATGTGTATAAATAAACAACTTCAACAGAGCTGATGAAGAATAATAAGAATAAAAATATATAATAACTAACTATTTCTGTAATAAAAATCTTAAAAATTTAAATACTGAATTTAACTTCATTACGTTTTTCAGTTGTCAAATCGATTAACTCCACCAGTCACATAAAAATTTTAGCATTACTGACGATTATTTTTTGACTATTCTTTCTTATTAATTCTATATACCGTTAGATGAAAGCTATATTTGTATTTATGCAATCTGCAATATATATTTTAATTTATATTATAAAGGGAATTTTAAAAAACAATGTACAATGTACATTGTTTCATCGCTTTTCTCAATTTTTTGTTTTAAGAAGTTAATCGATGTGTGCATTGAACGGCTTATATAATGATATCGAAAAATTTCGAATTTCAAAATAAATCTTATTATTCTTTTATTCACAATAGTACATAATATAACCATATCACTGAAGTGGTTAAATCAAAACCATTGTGTGATAACCGCTTTAAATATTAATATAACTTTGTTCACAAACTTTAAATGGCATATTTTCATAAAAAAATATACTGTCAAGCAAAAAATTAATAAAAAATAACATATATATATGAAAAAAAAATCAAATAAAAACAAGTAAAAAGGAGGAGATCCACCATAATTATCCACTTACAAAATAAAGCACCTGATTTTAAATACAGAGACGGAATGTCATATTCTGTCTTTGCCTCCACCTAGTGAAGAAGTAGAAAATTAGGTTAAAAATTAGTTATAAATGTATTTTTAATATGGATGGATATGTCACTCTGTGTTAATAAAATTTTTCCTATGAATGTGGACATCCACTACGTTGTATAAATGTTTGTGTTATATGTTGAATTGTAATATGCGTCAATACTTGATACATATGCATGCATTGTGTCTTAGCTCTTATATGTGAAAAGTGAATGGTTTCCAAAGAGCGGCGCCAAGTAAAAAGAGAATTATTGAATATGGCTTGGTACAGCCAACTTCGTAGCATTTTTATTCCTTTTTCTTTTGCTATTTTTTAAGATGGTAGGAATTTCCAAAAGAAAGATATATATTAAAATCATTCAAAATCCGGGACATCACTTAGTAATTTGTGTATAATATACGAATTTGTTAATGTATATATATACAAATAATAAAAAATTTAGGAGAGAAGTAGTAATACGCAGTAATTAAGTGGTGGTCCAAAGAGGATATTGTTCAGTGTGAAAAAATTCATTTAATGATTTATTATTCAATACATTTAATTAATTGTAGACGAAGGGTACATCCAGTTTTGGTAAACGCCACAATAAGACGCACACTTTGTGCCGTCGTTGCGGAAGATCATCATATCATATTCAGAAGTCTACATGTGCTCAATGTGGTTATCCAGCTGCAAAATTGCGTTCATGTATGTTTAGTGCACTTAACCTTAGGAGTCTGCTCTTTGAGGTCTTTCGCTGCCATATAGTGTCATGACTCAAGCAAGCAGATAAATTAAATACATTTTACAGCTAAACAATATGTTATTTTAATGACGTATTGATATCGTAGCTGTTGGTTGTAACAAAATACAACTGAACGAAAACTCAAAAAAGACCTTGAATAGTACATTTTTTCTATTTTAGATAATTGGTCAATTAAGGCCAAAAGAAGGAAGACTACTGGTACTGGGCGTATGCGTTTCTTGAAAGTAGTTAGAAGACGTTTTCGTAATGGTTTTCGTGAAGGCACTCAAGCTCAATCTAAAAAGACAGGCAAAAGCAAGTAAATATTGGAGCATGGATGATATATTCGTATGGTACATGCTGTCATTTGAAATGTGCGAAATTTGAAAAGATAATAAAGCGATAAAATACAGGTTGTCAGAATAATTGAATGACGAAAGAATGATTATTGAAACTTAGTGTTTAGAATTTTCGATAAAAAAAATTTAAAGCAGGATATAAAATAAAATTTTCAAGCCCCAAAAATCTGTATTAGTGAGAACACTAAAAATTAAAATAAGCGAATCTGATTAAAATCTTTATCAAGGGGAAGGGCGTGATGCTAAAATGGTTTATAGATCTTATACCCTATACTACAGGGTGGTGCAAGATATAAAAAGTTAGATTATTATTATACCAGTTGGTAGGGTATATTAAGTTTGTGCGGATGTTTGTAACTCCTAAATGGCGAATGCCACACCCACCTTCAATTATACCGATCGATGCAGAATCAAAATGTGAATCGATTTAACCATGTACATCTGTCCGCCTGCCTGTCTAGGTGAATCTTTTGGTGACCAGTCCGGAGATATAAGGTCTTACACTGGTAGTATTCCTCTTAGTGGAATAATATTGAGGTAGGCCCCCTTGTGGGAGCATCGTGGTGGCTGTGATTTCACCCTAACGGGGTGAGAGTAGGTTGTACCCTCTCCACCGAGGAGTGGAGTCCATATCCTTACAATATGGCTCCTAGATCGGTACGTAACGGGGCGTTGGGAGGCGCATATCTCTCCTCTGCATCTGAGCTCCGGCTTGAGATGCCGTGTGATTAAGCCTCCACGGCAGGAACACACGTTAAACACTTGACTTCATGTCTAGGTGAATTTGTGCGCAAGCTACGGGTCGCATTTTTTTAAATATTTCTATGAAATTTGGTACAAGAATTGGTCCAAAGGGGAACCCTATTGAAAATGGACCGGATTGGACCATTTTTAGAGCCCCTCCCCATTATGAGGTCCTATTATTTTTTGAGATTCGCCTATCCCTCGTTTTACATTCTACTCGTTTTGCACGTTTTCGATTTTACACTTTTTTAAAAATAAAAATTAAAAAAAATATAATTGTGTAGAAAAAAAGTGAAATTATTATATTCGGTCAAGTCCGACAATTAAATACTCTACACCACTTGATATATTATTTAATTTAATTTTTTTCTTTGAAAAAGCAGGGTACAATGAAATATTTTATTTATCTATACCTACTTGTATTTTAAACAATTTCAAAATAATACATGTCAGAATATTTTTTTACTTCTGGTTTGTTTATAAAATCAAAAAAATGTTGTTTAAATAGAAAGGGGTTCTAAAAATGGTCCGATCCTATCCATATTCAAGAGGGTTTCCCTTTCGGTCCATACATGTCCTTGTATCTTTTGAAATTTTTGGAAATACAAATATAAAAAATAAAAATTTTTACTTTTCAAAGAATAAAATTAAATTGAATAACATATCAAGTGGTGTAGGGTATTTGATGGTCGGGCCTGACCGACTATAATATTTTCACTTGTTTTTAAATTGTGGGCGTGTCTTCTATATGACTATTCCTATTTTTGGTACATAGAAGGATAGGCTAACCTTAAAGAAGTGCACCATATTTCAAGTTCATAGACCAATTTTTGTGGCAGATATATAGATTTATTGGGGGCGAGTCTGTTAGCCGACCACGTCCATTTTTTGCATAACGGTGGATGGGATATATATCGATATGCATACCAAATTTCAAGTTCATGTGTTAATTTTTGTGGCAGGTTGTTGTGCGTGCGTCTAATATCCGATCACGCACATTTCGGGCACATCGATGATAATTTATAGATACACTACTACTAAATTTCAGGTGAATATCTCAAAATCTCCCGTGAGAATGCCAACAACAGCCAGATACATGATGATAACAATGATCAAGAATATATATACTTTGTAGGGTCGCCTATATATACGTTGACGCCTCCTCTTGAGTGTTTGAAATGGAAGAACAAACTTAGTACACCCTTATCACTGAGGTGGAGAGTATAACAATTATATATGTAACATGTTTCTTTTGTTTTGTGTGAGTATTACTCAGTATAGTCGCATTACGGTTTTCTGTAAAAGCCGGTTTGATCCGATCTATTGGATAAGAATGTATCGTACTATTTATTTCGACTTAAAATATTTTGTAATCTCTACAACTTTGTAAGGTCCTTCATACGGTGATTGTAGTGTACGTTTATTGAGAAGTCACATGTGAACAGTCACGCAATGTTTTTAGTACGTAAATGTTACTTTCCCGATGATGCGACAAATTGGAAATACCGTTTCATATGCGTCTATCACTTTTTAGTTTACTTGGATTTTTATACATATATGTATGTAAATATATAATATTGCAAGTAAATTTGATCACGGGCACAGCATACCTTAACTACTTGAATTCTCTAGCACCACTGCTCTCCTTAACACGACTGCCCCCGACTTCTCACACGCTTAAATTAACAACAGAACTCCTTACACGTCGGTCGCTCGGCTCAATGCCTCGTTTCACCACTCATTTGCACTCGTTCATGTGGCGGCCCTGAGTGTATATTAGTGTTGAAACGAGTTAATTGTTAAAGTGCAAGTATTCTTGCAAAAACGAGCAGAAACTATATTCTGAGTTTTTGCATACATGCAAATCCATGAAAATGGTACAAGTATTCGTGCACACAAAAACGAGCATAAACTATATTCTGAGTTTTTGCAAGCAAATCTGTAATAGTGATACAAGTATTCTTGCACACAAAAATGAGCATTTTTTATATTTTGAGTTTTTGAATGCATGCAAATCTAAGTGTGAAAATTTCAAGAGAAAAATTTTAATATTCATTTAAAATCATTTAAAATCACAAAAAAATAAATAATTATTAAGATTTATAGACTAGTATAGAAGTTTAGTAAATTTGAATAGACTTTCAAGCAGGATAGACGTGCATTGTTTTTTCTTTCAAACAAAAAATTTAATATAAAAATTTTAAAAATCAAAAATGTTCTTCAAACAATTTTAATTAAAAAATATATAAACTGTAACAACTTCCATATTCATTAAATCTATGAATATAAGTGGAAAATCGAAGAATCCCAGAAAAGTCTCTCCGGGAAATCATCTAAATAAGTTACTTCCCGATAAATCAGACAAATTAAATAGCAGCCTAGGCTATGCTTTAAAGAAGGCAAATGCTGACGAAAATAAAAGCGATAAAGAAACCATTATGGTGGATATGCCTTCCAACTCTCAAGCTGATAATTTGGCTTCCGTAATGGATGTTGAAGAAAATTGTTCAACTAGTAAAAAAATTAAGCGTTGTATTGATGGGGGCGTCAAAGTCGATCTCAGCAAATTCTCAAACATGAAGGAGAAAGCAGTAGCCGAAATCAATAGTAGAAATCAAAATCGTTTCTCAATTCTTGGAGAAATAGAAACTGAACAGAACGAATCTCCAATTCAAGAAAATAATGAGGTAAGGAGTAAAAGAAATGAGAAGGTTGTTAAGAAATCTTGTCCTCCCATTTTTCTGTACAATGTAAATATAAAAAATTTAATTGATCATTAAAACAAAAAAAAAAAAAATAGATTTTAAAATCGTGAATAAAAATAGAAATAAAAGCAAATTATATTTATATGAGAATACGGCTCATAATGAAATGATGGAATTGCTTCGTGACAAAAAAATCGATTCTTATTCATACACTCCTAAGGAGTTAAAACGTAAAAGTCTAGTTCTCAGAGGTCTTTTCTATAAAACAGATACAGAATTCTATTTTTATAAACCCTAATAAAACGTTCTCTAGTTTTTTTAATAAGACAGAAGACCGCAGTCAGAAGCCTTCCCTAATAGAGCAATTTCTTAAAATAGCAAGTTTTTTATGTAAACCTCAAGAAATTTCCCTGGAAGAGAAAGTTAAAAAATCCTTAGATAATTATAAAAGTTTGTCCCCCACTCAAGCGAAAAAAAGACTGTTTAAGTTTATTAAATGAAGTTAAACAATTTTATGATCCGTAATTATTTGAAGCTGTTAACTTTTAACGAAAGATCCTTGGTGGATTCTTTTAGAAAATTTGAATTCCAAAATTTGTTAAAGGCTAAGGATATTGATATAGCCTTTATTCAAGAAACGCACTTAAGAAGACATGCCAAAATATTCATTGATAATTATTCTTTTGTTTCGGATGGCTCTTCTTTAGGTATTTCAATTGTATTAAAGAAAAATATCTCATTCTCAAAATTATTTGTTAATGAGCTAGCATTTCCAAATTCTTTAGTTGAAGTTAATATTAAATAATGTTCAAAAAAAAATTCTTTGTGGTTCCTTATATTTTCCATACAACTGTAACCCTTCTTTAATTACTAATGGCCTTAATGTTTTACATAACCTTTCGTTAAGATATGATGGTCTTATATTAGGAGGAGATCTAAATTCAAAGCACAATTCTTGGGGCGATAATTGCAACAATAGCAATGGTAACACGTTGTTCAATTGAACAATTGGCTGCAGTTGTTTTCCCAAGATTTCGTCCGTCTTTCAGATAACATGCCTTCTTACCCTAATGGTGATTATTTTCTCGATCATTTTCTATTATCTACAAATTTTATTGATTTTGCTAGGACTAATTTTATTTTACGCTCTTTACCAAGTTTTTCGGATCATTTTCCTCTGAAACTTCAATTAAAGTTCTTAGACTTTGATTTTATTAAAAGTCCTTCCAATACTTTCTCTTCTTTCAAGAATACTAATTGGAATGTTTTTAAAAGAGATTTGGAGCGAGAAATCGCAGTACATTTTCCCGCTACAAATCGAAATTTATTAATTCCTGAAATTGATGAGCATATTCAAAAACTCTCGCAGTCAATTAATTCTGTTTGCAATGAGCATTCTTCTCAAGTTGAATCTTCTAGTAATAAATTTGTAATATCTAATAATATTAAAAATTTATTTAAGAGCAAATATGATTGGCTGAAATGGCTGAAAATTATTTACAGAAGAACACTTAATAGAAGCAAGTCAGACTATAAGCTCTTGTCCAAACAAATTGACTTGCTGAAAATTATTATAAAGGAGCACATACAAATTGAACAAGCACAAATATTTCGCGAACGTTTAGAACGCATTGTTTTTGGCCCGAATGCTTACAGGGACATTTTTCATATTCTTGGCCCTAAGAAGAAGTTTTCTCCACCTTATTTAATCTTTAATATTCCTGTTAATAACGCTGTTGAAAAAGTGAATATATTAAGGGACCATTTCTCAGCTGTTTACAGCCCCACTGCTCCTATTAGAGACATTACTTATATCTCTTCTTCTGTTATTTCCTCGACTTCTCATTCCATATTTACTTTTGATGAAAGTTATAATGCTTTGAATACAAAGCGAAATTCCAAATTGACCACGTTAAATCACTAAAGTTTAAAAAATCTTCCGATCCTTAAATTTTAAAAAATCTTCTGGTTCCAATGATATTCCTAATTTTTTAATTAAGAAATTTTCTGAAAAACTATTCCAGTACTTAGTTGTTTTATATAATAACTGTTATTTTCCGGATTCCTGAAAAATTGCCAAGATTTCCTCCATTCCTAAAAAGTCTATTGGCACAGACCTAAATAATGTTCGTATGATATCATTACTATCTAATTTAGGAAAACTTTTTGAAAAAATAATTCGTGACATAATGGATGCTGACTTTGCTTCTGAGTACATCCCTAACTTTCAATTTGGGTTTAAAAAACAGCACTCTACAGTACATGTCTTATGTAAATTTCACAATGATATCATTTGTAACTTAAGGCAACAATAATGTACTGTAGCAGTTTCGCTTGATATTGAAAAAGCATTCGATAGTGTAAGGCACAATGGAATACTTTTTAAAATGATTCAAATTGGTTTCAATCCTTTCTTGATTAAGTTGTTCAAAAATTTTTTTACAAATAGGAAATTTTTTATTCAAATTGGTAATAACTGCTTATCATTTGGTGACATTAACCGTGGTGTACCGCAAGGCCCAATTTTGGCTCCACATCTATTTAATATTTCAGTATACGATTTTCCTCATCAATTCCATCATTCCAATAGTATTCTTTATGCAGATGACTGTTTAATTTACGCTCATCATGAGAGTCCTCAGACTGCCTTAAGCTTAGTTTCAGCACATTTGGCTTTTGCAAAGACTTTTTACAAAGAGTGGGGGTTGAAAATAAACCCTACAAAATCAGAAGCAATTTGCCTTAGAAATGCTTCTGGTAAATGTAAATACTTTGTAGTTCCGCAAAGTAAAAACTTAAAACTTTTTTTAGAGGGAGTTGAAATTCCTTTTAAAGATAGTATTAAGTATTTGGGTGTTACATTTAACAAACTTGTCAAGTTTAATCAACACGCCCGCTTAATGCTTAGTAAAGCAAATAAAGTTAAAGGTTGTTTTGGACGCCTTTTCAATAATAAATATCTACCGATTAAAACAAAATTGTTAATATATAAAATTATAATATGTTCCCTCTTATTATATGCCTTTCCAATTTGGTTTAGTATTTCTCCGTCCATGATAAAAGAAATGGAAGTTTTAAAAAGAAATATTTTAAGAAGATGCATAGGAAAGAATTTTAAAGACCTCAATAAGAGATACTCAAATAAATACATATATGAAAATGCAAATATAATTCCAATTTCATTATACTGCCTTAATTTGCTGGACAAATTCGTTAATCGGTTATCTTCTCACGATAACGAATTATTACAGCGAATTTTTAATTCTCAATCCGATTTCAGTTGGTCTAACACTTCATATTTACCACCAGTTGGTGTTAAACATGAATCCATTTCTTTTACTCCTTCATCAACATTAATGCCATGTTTTTACAAACAAGCATACCCCAATACCCATAGGGGTTAGTTAATCAGTTACATGTAAACTCTTGTAAACTTTTAATTATTATTATTATTATTATTATTATTTTTTTTTTATTTTTTATTATTTTTACTTTTTTCCCCTTTATTATTAAACTTAGTTTTAAGCCAAACTTTAATTTAAGTACACCTTTAGATTTAGTCTTGCAATTCATTATGTTAGGGCCGGGAGCAAGTCCGTCACCCTTTTATGTTTACATATTATGTAACACAATTCCTTAACACCTTATATAAGTAGCATGAAGCTGTTTAACCATTCTGCTATTAAAATAATACAATATAGTTTTAAGTACTCTTACATCATGCTTCAATTTGTTATTTTTCTTCTTTAATGTTTAAAAAAAAAAAAAAAGTCTCAATAAACTTAAACTTAAACTTAAACTTATAAAAGTTTAGTAGAGTTTTTTAAATTCATATGTATCCACGGTAGGTGGAGCTTGCCATTTGAATAGTAGGTTATTATGTTAAAAATATTTTTAAAACACTCTAAATTTAAGAAAAGTGTTTGTTAATAAAATTTATTTATCTGATGCTGTGTAAGTTAGACGGTACGTAGTCACTTTGTGTGTGGATGCAAATACGTAGATGAGAAACTTATGGAAATACTTTTTATTTTTTCTCTACAGTTTCTATTGCGACATAAAATTGTGTTCCGCGATTGAAAGCGTGTCATTTCATTTCATTATAAATTAATAAAGACTTGGAGGACAGTTGCGACGACCTGAAAAGGCACAGTCCCTGTCCTCTGGTGCGCGAATTTTTAAACAAACACTAGCTTCACGCATGTGCTTTCATCGTTGATCTTTAAAACCGCATTGGTGGTTGACATTTCATCATTTCAAATAAAAGGTAAGCATTATTTTCTAATTATTAATTATATTTTTTATGAAATGTGTATGTGGGTACTATACACTTAGCTTTAATCGTTCTTCAGTTGTCAATAAAACAATATTTCAATTAATTGATATATTAAAAATTTTATTTTTATTATATTTTATTGAAACTCAATTTCTCTCAAATATGTGTAAAAATTCACATTTATAATGAAAGTTTGTTTATAAAAAAAAAGTATGTATGATAGTTAAGAATAAATGACATTTGTAGTGTATCATAAAAACGCTACAACATAAAAGGGTTTAAACTGAAACGTTTTACGTTTTACATGTTAAGTGTTTGTTTCAGACGCACCATCCCAAAGAGAGAGAGAGAGAAGGACAGTTTTATATGTAAGAGTGAAGTAAGTTTTATTACATTTTATTTCTTTTTAAAAAGGTATTCTTTCGTAGCCTCTACATAAGATGAAAGGTATACCAAGTTTGTTATTCTGTTTGCAACACTCAGAAGGAGTCGACAGAGACCTAACAAAGTATATATTCTTGATCAGTATCAAAAATTGAGTCGAGCTGGACATGTGTGTATGAATGTCCATGTGTCTGCCTGTTTCGATCGAGCTTGAATTTTATGCACACACTCAGTTTCTGCACGCAGAACACTATTTAAATTGGGAAAAATCACTCAAGAGCCAATCCCACAATCGACAAACATCTATTTATTTGCCACAAAATTTGACCTATGAACTGGTGCACATATTTATAATTATCCTTGCCACGTCCTCTGTAGATGTAGAAGGAATTTAAGATGTGGCTTAAGTCAAATTTATTTTTTATTTGTTGTTACTGTAATTTTTTTACTACAACTACAACTACATCCTTAAGTACTGTTGCTGTTTTTTCTTTTTGTCCCTGTTTTGTTAGTAGGACACTTTAAATGTATTTTACAATACACCTCTTTGCTTCCACTTGTCTGTACCGCTTACTTTATAAAGTCACTCTTTTATGGTTACTTAAATTTTACAATTTTTAAACAGACTGAGAGTATATACTAATTTGCCAAATGGTTGTTTCACGTCAAAACGAATCTGAGAAAACCCAATACTTAAATTAGCATCAGAAACTGATTATGTCTGTCTCATGATCAATGGATCCATTCCAAACTGGTAGAAGTGTTGATAGCCGCTATTGGCTGATATTGAAATAAGTCATAATCGATATATTCAAATTCGTACAATGTTCCATATTATTGAAGCGATTGAGAATTCTTTTAAAGACTTCCGGTTATTAGTAGCGAGTAATGAAGTTTTGATTTAAGCCAAATTTAGCTTTTCCTTTTGTTTTTAAGTTCTCTCTATTTTCTGCTCTATTCCCTTCTTCACTTTATTATTATTGCACTGATTTGAACCAATTGCACGATAATGATGATGACGATAATGTTCTTCAATGCAGTTCATTGTGTTGTTAGTACTGATTGCTATAAGCAGTAACAAAATTGTGAAATAAAATACAACAACAATATTAACAATAATGTCACAAAAAAAAAAAACAAAAAGAACGCAATTCTTGTCACCTTCATCATTGTCATCATCATAATAATCGTCATCGTCATTATTATTATTATTATCGTTCAACATTATATAGTAGTTGATGGTTGTTTGTGGTACTTTACGGTATATTTTATAAACAAATACATATATACGATTTATATGAAATTTTCATACGACATTTTTATATATGAAATTTTCATATAAATCGTTCGTGAAATTTTCATACGACATTTCTATAAATGAAATTTTCATTTAAATCGTTCCTTTTTTTTGTTATTTCGGTATATGTTTGTATAGTATATTTATTTAATGAATTACACTGAATGTTATATAAAACGTGAAAATATTATAGTTGGTCAATCGAGACCATGTGATACGGTAAGAGTTTCGAAAACAGTCACATGGACAGATAGGATCCGCTTCAGACGCTTGTTACACTTTGTAAGCTTCTACGTAATAGTGTAACAAACTTAGAATACCTTATTTTATATGAAGGGTATAAAAGTAAAAGGCTTAAAGGTAGAATATTTAATAATTTGCACTCTTTGAATAATTCAACTTTCAATAAATAAATTTTTTACATTTGTACGTCCAGTACAACTGTCCCATATTTTGTATACTAATTTAATTTAAGCTAAATGAAGTGAAGGTTAAAAAAATTGGTGATTTTTTAAATAAAAATTGTTATAGTGAAATATTTTATAACTTTTTTTAACGAATAGATTATCGAGCATCTAGATTCTAGACTAATTATTATAGGACTAGGTGTAATGCTTAAAGTTTCCTAGTATATGATATATCCTAAATTTTATTTGGAGAATAGTTATTAGCACTTGTCTATGACAACATATGTAAAAATTGCATTTTTATAAAGTAAATCTATAATTTTCTTTTAACGAGCAGATTGTCGAGCATCTAGACTAATTATTATAGGACTAGGTGTAATGCTTAAATTTCCTAGTATATGATATATCCCAAATTTTATTTGGAGAAGAGTTATTAGCACTTGTCTATGACAACATATGTAAAAATTGCATTTTTATAAAGTAAATCTATAATTTTCTTTTAACGAGCAGATTGTCGAGCACCTAGACTTATTATTATAGGACTAGGTGTAATGCTTAAAGTTTCCTAGTATTTGATATATCCCAAATTTTTTTTGGAGTAGAGTTATTAGCACTTGTCTATGACAGCATATGTAAAAATTGCATTTTTATAAAGTAAATCAATAATTTTCTTTAACCGAACAGATTGTCGAGCATCTAGACTCATTATTATAGGACTAGGTGTAATGCTTTAATTTCCTAGTATATGATATATCCCAAATTTTATTTGGAGAAGAGTTATTAGCACTTGTCTATGACAACATATGTAAAAATTGCATTTTTATAAAGTAAATCAATAATTTGCTTTTAACGAGCAGATTGTCGAGCATCTAGACTAATTATTATAGGACTAGGTGTAATGCTTAAATTTCGTAGTATATGATATATCCCAAATTTTTTTTGGAGTAGAGTTATTAGCACTTGTCTACGACAGCATATGTAAAAATTGCATTTTTATAAAGTAAATCAATAATTTTCTTTTAACGAGCAGATTGTCGAGCATCTAGACTAATTATTATAGGACTAGGTGTAATGCTTAAATTTCCTAGTATATGATATATCCCAAATTTTATTTGGAGAAGAGTTATTAGCACTTGTCTATGACAACATATGTAAAAATTGCATTTTTATAAAGTAAATCTATAATTTTCTTTTAACGAGCAGATTGTCGAGTATCTAGACTTATTATTATAGGACTAGGTGTAATGGTTAAAGTTTCCTAGTATTTGATATATCCCAAATTTTTTTTGGAGTAGAGTTATTAGCACTTGTCTATGACAACATATGTAAAAATTGCATTTTTATAAAGTAAATCAATAATTTGCTTTTAACGAGCAGATTGTCGAGCATCTAGACTAATTATTATAGGACTAGGTGTAATGCTTAAAGTTTCCTAGTATTTGATATATCCCAAATTTTATTTGGAGAAGAGTTATTAGCACTTGTCTATGACAGCATATGTAAAAATTGCATTTTTATAAAGTAAATCTATAATTTGCTTTTAACGAGCAGATTGTCGAGCATCTAGACTAATTATTATAGGACTAGGTGTAATGCTTAAATTTCCTAGTATATGATATATCCCAAATTTTATTTGGAGAAGAGTTATTAGCACTTGTCTATGACAACATATGTAAAAATTGCATTTTTATAAAGTAAATCAATAATTTGCTTTTAACGAGCAGATTGTCGAGCATCTAGACTAATTATTATAGGACTAGGTGTAATGCTTAAATTTCCTAGTATTTGATATATCCCAAATTTTTTTTGGAGTAGAGTTATTAGCACTTGTCTATGACAACATATGTAAAAATTGCATTTTTATAAAGTAAATCTATAATTTTCTTTTAACGAGCAGATTGTCGAGCATCTAGACTAATTATTATAGGACTAGGTGTAATGCTTAAATTTCCTAGTATATGATATATCCCAAATTTTATTTGGAGAAGAGTTATTAGCACTTGTCTATGACAGCATATGTAAAAATTGCATTTTTATAAAGTAAATCTATAATTTGCTTTTAACGAGCAGATTGTCGAGCATCTAGACTAATTATTATAGGACTAGGTGTAATGCTTAAAGTTTCCTAGTATTTGATATATCCCAAATTTTTTTTGGAGTAGAGTTATTAGCACTTGTCTATGACAACATATGTAAAAATTGCATTTTTATAAAGTAAATCAATAATTTGCTTTTAACGAGCAGATTGTCGAGCATCTAGACTAATTATTATAGGACTAGGTGTAATGCTTAAATTTCCTAGTATATGATATATCCCAAATTTTTTTTGGAGTAGAGTTATTAGCACTTGTCTACGACAGCATATGTAAAAATTGCATTTTTATAAAGTAAATCAATAATTTTCTTTTAACGAGCAGATTGTCGAGCATCTAGACTAATTATTATAGGACTAGGTGTAATGCTTAAAGTTTCCTAGTATTTGATATATCCCAAATTTTTTTTGGAGTAGAGTTATTAGCACTTGTCTATGACAACATATGTAAAAATTGCATTTTTATAAAGTAAATCAATAATTTGCTTTTAACGAGCAGATTGTCGAGCATCTAGACTAATTATTATAGGACTAGGTGTAATGCTTAAATTTCGTAGTATATGATATATCCCAAATTTTTTTTGGAGTAGAGTTATTAGCACTTGTCTATGACAGCATATGTAAAAATTGCATTTTTATAAAGTAAATCAATAATTTTCTTTAACCGAACAGATTGTCGAGCATCTAGACTCATTATTATAGGACTAGGTGTAATGCTTTAATTTCCTAGTATATGATATATGCCAAATTTTATTTGGAGTAGAGTTATTAGCACTTGTCTATGACAACATATGTAAAAATTGCATTTTTATAAAGTAAATCAATAATTTTCTTTTAACGAGCAGATTGTCGAGCATCTAGACTAATTATTATAGGGCTAGGTGTAATGCTTAAATTTCCTAGTATATGATATATCCCAAATTTTATTTGGAGAAGAGTTATTAGCACTTGTCTATGACAACATATGTAAAAATTGCATTTTTATAAAGTAAATCTATAATTTTCTTTTAACGAGCAGATTGTCGAGCATCTAGACTAATTATTATAGGACTAGGTGTAATGCTTAAAGTTTCCTAGTATTTGATATATCCCAAATTTTTTTTGGAATAGAGTTATTAGCACTTGTCTATGACAACATATGTAAAAATTGCATTTTTATAAAGTAAATCAATAATTTGCTTTTAACGAGCAGATTGTCGAGCATCTAGACTAATTATTATAGGACTAGGTGTAATGCTTAAATTTCGTAGTATATGATATATCCCAAATTTTTTTTGGAGTAGAGTTATTAGCACTTGTCTACGACAGCATATGTAAAAATTGCATTTTTATAAAGTTAATCAATAATTTTCTTTTAACGAGCAGATTGTCGAGCATCTAGACTAATTATTATAGGACTAGGTGTAATGCTTAAATTTCCTAGTATATGATATATCCCAAATTTTATTTGGAGAAGAGTTATTAGCACTTGTCTATGACAACATATGTAAAAATTGCATTTTTATAAAGTAAATCTATAATTTTCTTTTAACGAGCAGATTGTCGAGCATCTAGACTAATTATTATAGGACTAGGTGTAATGCTTAAAGTTTCCTAGTATTTGATATATCCCAAATTTTTTTTGGAGTAGAGTTATTAGCACTTGTCTATGACAACATATGTAAAAATTGCATTTTTATAAAGTAAATCAATAATTTGCTTTTAACGAGCAGATTGTCGAGCATCTAGACTAATTATTATAGGACTAGGTGTAATGCTTAAATTTCCTAGTATATGATATATCCCAAATTTTATTTGGAGAAGAGTTATTAGCACTTGTCTATGACAACATATGTAAAAATTGCATTTTTATAAAGTAAATCAATAATTTTCTTTTAACGAGCAGATTGTCGAGCATCTAGACTAATTATTATAGGATTAGGTGTAATGCTTTAATTTCGTAGTATATGATATATCCCAAATTTTTTTTGGAGTAGAGTTATTAGCACTTGTCTATGACAACATATGTAAAAATTGCATTTTTATAAAGTAAATCAATAATTTTCTTTAACCGAACAGATTGTCGAGCACCTAGACTCATTATTATAGGACTAGGTGTAATGCTTTAATTTCCTAGTATATGATATATGCCAAATTTTATTTGGAGTAGAGTTATTAGCACTTGTCTATGACAACATATGTAAAAATTGCATTTTTATAAAGTAAATCAATAATTTGCTTTTAACGAGCAGATTGTCGAGCATCTAGACTAATTATTATAGGACTAGGTGTAATGCTTAAATTTCCTAGTATATGATATATCCCAAATTTTATTTGGAGAAGAGTTATTAGCACTTGTCTATGACAGCATATGTAAAAATTGCATTTTTATAAAGTAAATCTATAATTTGCTTTTAACGAGCAGATTGTCGAGCATCTAGACTAATTATTATAGGACTAGGTGTAATGCTTAAATTTCCTAGTATATGATATATCCCAAATTTTATTTGGAGAAGAGTTGTTAGCACTTGTCTATGACAACATATGTAAAAATTGCATTTTTATAAAGTAAATCAATAATTTGCTTTTAACGAGCAGATTGTCGAGCATCTAGACTAATTATTATAGGACTAGGTGTAATGCTTAAATTTCCTAGTATTTGATATATCCCAAATTTTTTTTGGAGTAGAGTTATTAGCACTTGTCTATGACAACATATGTAAAAATTGCATTTTTATAAATTAAATCAATAATTTGCTTTTAACGAGCAGATTGTCGAGCATCTAGACTAATTATTATAGGACTAGGTGTAATGCTTAAAGTTTCCTAGTATTTGATATATCCCAAATTTTTTTTGGAGTAGAGTTATTAGCACTTGTCTATGACAACATATGTAAAAATTGCATTTTTATAAAGTAAATCAATAATTTGCTTTTAACGAGCAGATTGTCGAGCATCTAGACTAATTATTATAGGACTAGGTGTAATGCTTAAATTTCGTAGTATATGATATATCCCAAATTTTTTTTGGAGTAGAGTTATTAGCACTTGTCTATGACAGCATATGTAAAAATTGCATTTTTATAAAGTAAATCAATAATTTTCTTTAACCGAACAGATTGTCGAGCATCTAGACTCATTATTATAGGACTAGGTGTAATGCTTTAATTTCCTAGTATATGATATATGCCAAATTTTATTTGGAGTAGAGTTATTAGCACTTGTCTATGACAACATATGTAAAAATTGCATTTTTATAAAGTAAATCAATAATTTGCTTTTAACGAGCAGATTGTCGAGCATCTAGACTAATTATTATAGGACTAGGTGTAATGCTTAAATTTCGTAGTATATGATATATCCCAAATTTTTTTTGGAGTAGAGTTATTAGCACTTGTCTACGACAGCATATGTAAAAATTGCATTTTTATAAAGTTAATCAATAATTTTCTTTTAACGAGCAGATTGTCGAGCATCTAGACTAATTATTATAGGACTAGGTGTAATGCTTAAATTTCCTAGTATTTGATATATCCCAAATTTTTTTTGGAGTAGAGTTATTAGCACTTGTCTATGACAACATATGTAAAAATTGCATTTTTATAAATTAAATCAATAATTTGCTTTTAACGAGCAGATTGTCGAGCATCTAGACTAATTATTATAGGACTAGGTGTAATGCTTAAATTTCGTAGTATATGATATATCCCAAATTTTTTTTGGAGTAGAGTTATTAGCACTTGTCTACGACAGCATATGTAAAAATTGCATTTTTATAAAGTTAATCAATAATTTTCTTTTAACGAGCAGATTGTCGAGCATCTAGACTAATTATTATAGGACTAGGTGTAATGCTTAAATTTCCTAGTATATGATATATCCCAAATTTTATTTGGAGAAGAGTTATTAGCACTTGTCTATGACAACATATGTAAAAATTGCATTTTTATAAAGTAAATCTATAATTTGCTTTTAACGAGCAGATTGTCGAGCATCTAGACTAATTATTATAGGACTAGGTGTAATGCTTAAAGTTTCCTAGTATTTGATATATCCCAAATTTTTTTTGGAGTAGAGTTATTAGCACTTGTCTATGACAACATATGTAAAAATTGCATTTTTATAAAGTAAATCAATAATTTGCTTTTAACGAGCAGATTGTCGAGCATCTAGACTAATTATTATAGGACTAGGTGTAATGCTTAAATTTCGTAGTATATGATATATCCCAAATTTTTTTTGGAGTAGAGTTATTAGCACTTGTCTACGACAGCATATGTAAAAATTGCATTTTTATAAAGTTAATCAATAATTTTCTTTTAACGAGCAGATTGTCGAGCATCTAGACTAATTATTATAGGACTAGGTGTAATGCTTAAATTTCCTAGTATATGATATATCCCAAATTTTATTTGGAGAAGAGTTATTAGCACTTGTCTATGACAACATATGTAAAAATTGCATTTTTATAAAGTAAATCTATAATTTTCTTTTAACGAGCAGATTGTCGAGCATCTAGACTAATTATTATAGGACTAGGTGTAATGCTTAAAGTTTCCTAGTATTTGATATATCCCAAATTTTTTTTGGAGTAGAGTTATTAGCACTTGTCTATGACAACATATGTAAAAATTGCATTTTTATAAAGTAAATCAATAATTTGCTTTTAACGAGCAGATTGTCGAGCATCTAGACTAATTATTATAGGACTAGGTGTAATGCTTAAATTTCCTAGTATATGATATATCCCAAATTTTATTTGGAGAAGAGTTATTAGCACTTGTCTATGACAACATATGTAAAAATTGCATTTTTATAAAGTAAATCAATAATTTTCTTTTAACGAGCAGATTGTCGAGCATCTAGACTAATTATTATAGGATTAGGTGTAATGCTTTAATTTCGTAGTATATGATATATCCCAAATTTTTTTTGGAGTAGAGTTATTAGCACTTGTCTATGACAACATATGTAAAAATTGCATTTTTATAAAGTAAATCAATAATTTTCTTTAACCGAACAGATTGTCGAGCACCTAGACTCATTATTATAGGACTAGGTGTAATGCTTTAATTTCCTAGTATATGATATATGCCAAATTTTATTTGGAGTAGAGTTATTAGCACTTGTCTATGACAACATATGTAAAAATTGCATTTTTATAAAGTAAATCAATAATTTGCTTTTAACGAGCAGATTGTCGAGCATCTAGACTAATTATTATAGGACTAGGTGTAATGCTTAAATTTCCTAGTATATGATATATCCCAAATTTTATTTGGAGAAGAGTTATTAGCACTTGTCTATGACAGCATATGTAAAAATTGCATTTTTATAAAGTAAATCTATAATTTGCTTTTAACGAGCAGATTGTCGAGCATCTAGACTAATTATTATAGGACTAGGTGTAATGCTTAAATTTCCTAGTATATGATATATCCCAAATTTTATTTGGAGAAGAGTTATTAGCACTTGTCTATGACAACATATGTAAAAATTGCATTTTTATAAAGTAAATCAATAATTTGCTTTTAACGAGCAGATTGTCGAGCATCTAGACTAATTATTATAGGACTAGGTGTAATGCTTAAATTTCGTAGTATATGATATATCCCAAATTTTTTTTGGAGTAGAGTTATTAGCACTTGTCTATGACAGCATATGTAAAAATTGCATTTTTATAAAGTAAATCAATAATTTTCTTTAACCGAACAGATTGTCGAGCATCTAGACTCATTATTATAGGACTAGGTGTAATGCTTTAATTTCCTAGTATATGATATATGCCAAATTTTATTTGGAGTAGAGTTATTAGCACTTGTCTATGACAACATATGTAAAAATTGCATTTTTATAAAGTAAATCAATAATTTTCTTTTAACGATCAGATTGTCGAGCATCTAGACTAATTATTATAGGACTAGGTGTAATGCTTAAAGTTTCCTAGTATTTGATATATCCCAAATTTTTTTTGGAGTAGAGTTATTAGCACTTGTCTATGACAACATATGTAAAAATTGCATTTTTATAAAGTAAATCAATAATTTGCTTTTAACGAGCAGATTGTCGAGCATCTAGACTAATTATTATAGGACTAGGTGTAATGCTTAAATTTCGTAGTATATGATATATCCCAAATTTTTTTTGGAGTAGAGTTATTAGCACTTGTCTACGACAGCATATGTAAAAATTGCATTTTTATAAAGTAAATCAATAATTTTCTTTTAACGAGCAGATTGTCGAGCATCTAGACTAATTATTATAGGACTAGGTGTAATGCTTAAATTTCCTAGTATATGATATATCCCAAATTTTATTTGGAGAAGAGTTATTAGCACTTGTCTATGACAACATATGTAAAAATTGCATTTTTATAAAGTAAATCAATAATTTGCTTTTAACGAGCAGATTGTCGAGCATCTAGACTAATTATTATAGGACTAGGTGTAATGCTTAAATTTCGTAGTATATGATATATCCCAAATTTTTTTTGGAGTAGAGTTATTAGCACTTGTCTACGACAGCATATGTAAAAATTGCATTTTTATAAAGTAAATCAATAATTTTCTTTTAACGAGCAGATTGTCGAGCATCTAGACTAATTATTATAGGACTAGGTGTAATGCTTAAAGTTTCCTAGTATTTGATATATCCCAAATTTTTTTTGGAGTAGAGTTATTAGCACTTGTCTATGACAACATATGTAAAAATTGCATTTTTATAAAGTAAATCAATAATTTGCTTTTAACGAGCAGATTGTCGAGCATCTAGACTAATTATTATAGGACTAGGTGTAATGCTTAAATTTCGTAGTATATGATATATCCCAAATTTTTTTTGGAGTAGAGTTATTAGCACTTGTCTACGACAGCATATGTAAAAATTGCATTTTTATAAAGTAAATCAATAATTTTCTTTTAACGAGCAGATTGTCGAGCATCTAGACTAATTATTATAGGACTAGGTGTAATGCTTAAATTTCCTAGTATATGATATATCCCAAATTTTATTTGGAGAAGAGTTATTAGCACTTGTCTATGACAACATATGTAAAAATTGCATTTTTATAAAGTAAATCTATAATTTGCTTTTAACGAGCAGATTGTCGAGCATCTAGACTAATTATTATAGGACTAGGTGTAATGCTTAAATTTCCTAGTATATGATATATCCCAAATTTTATTTGGAGTAGAGTTATTAGCACTTGTCTATGACAACATATGTAAAAATTGCATTTTTATAAAGTAAATCAATAATTTTCTTTTAACGAGCAGATTGTCGAGCATCTAGACTAATTATTATAGGACTAGGTGTAATGCTTTAATTTCCTAGTATATGATATATGCCAAATTTTATTTGGAGTAGAGTTATTAGCACTTGTCTATGACAGCATATGTAAAAATTGCATTTTTATAAAGTAAATCTATAATTTGCTTTTAACGAGCAGATTGTCGAGCATCTAGACTAATTATTATAGGACTAGGTGTAATGCTTAAATTTCCTAGTATATGATATATCCCAAATTTTATTTGGAGTAGAGTTATTAGCACTTGTCTATGACAACATATGTAAAAATTGCATTTTTATAAAGTAAATCAATAATTTTCTTTTAACGAGCAGATTGTCGAGCATCTAGACTAATTATTATAGGACTAGGTGTAATGCTTAAATTTCCTAGTATATGATATATCCCAAATTTTATTTGGATAAGAGTTATTAGCACTTGTCTATGACAATATATGTAAAAATTGCATTTTTATAAAGTAAATCTATAATTTTCTTTTAACGAGCAGATTGTCGAGCATCTAGACTAATTATTATAGGACTAGGTGTAATGCTTAAAGTTTCCTAGTATTTGATATATCCCAAATTTTTTTTGGAGTAGAGTTATTAGCACTTGTCTATGACAACATATGTAAAAATTGCATTTTTATAAAGTAAATCAATAATTTGCTTTTAACGAGCAGATTGTCGAGCATCTAGACTAATTATTATAGGACTAGGTGTAATGCTTAAATTTCCTAGTATATGATATATCCCAAATTTTATTTGGAGAAGAGTTATTAGCACTTGTCTATGACAGCATATGTAAAAATTGCATTTTTATAAAGTAAATCTATAATTTGCTTTTAACGAGCAGATTGTCGAGCATCTAGACTAATTATTATAGGACTAGGTGTTATGCTTAAATTCCCTAGTATATGATATATCCCAAATTTTATTTGGAGAAGAGTTATTAGCACTTGTCTATGACAACATATGTAAAAATTGCATTTTTATAAAGTAAATCAATAATTTGCTTTTAACGAGCAGATTGTCGAGCATCTAGACTAATTATTATAGGACTAGGTGTAATGCTTAAATTTCCTAGTATTTGATATATCCCAAATTTTTTTTGGAGTAGAGTTATTAGCACTTGTCTATGACAACATATGTAAAAATTGCATTTTTATAAATTAAATCAATAATTTGCTTTTAACGAGCAGATTGTCGAGCATCTAGACTAATTATTATAGGACTAGGTGTAATGCTTAAATTTCCTAGTATATGATATATCCCAAATTTTATTTGGAGAAGAGTTATTAGCACTTGTCTATGACAACATATGTAAAAATTGCATTTTTATAAAGTAAATCTATAATTTGCTTTTAACGAGCAGATTGTCGAGCATCTAGACTAATTATTATAGGACTAGGTGTAATGCTTAAAGTTTCCTAGTATTTGATATATCCCAAATTTTTTTTGGAGTAGAGTTATTAGCACTTGTCTATGACAACATATGTAAAAATTGCATTTTTATAAAGTAAATCAATAATTTGCTTTTAACGAGCAGATTGTCGAGCATCTAGACTAATTATTATAGGACTAGGTGTAATGCTTAAATTTCCTAGTATTTGATATATCCCAAATTTTATTTGGAGAAGAGTTATTAGCACTTGTCTATGACAACATATGTAAAAATTGCATTTTTATAAAACAAATCAATAATTTTCTTTTAACGAGCAGATTGTCGAGCATCTAGACTAATTATTATAGGACTAGGTGTAATGCTTAAAGTTTCCTAGTATTTGATATATCCCAAATTTTTTTTGGAGTAGAGTTATTAGCACTTGTCTATGACAACATATGTAAAAATTGCATTTTTATAAAGTAAATCAATAATTTGCTTTTAACGAGCAGATTGTCGAGCATCTAGACTAATTATTATAGGACTAGGTGTAATGCTTAAATTTCGTAGTATATGATATATCCCAAATTTTTTTTGGAGTAGAGTTATTAGCACTTGTCTATGACAGCATATGTAAAAATTGCATTTTTATAAAGTAAATCAATAATTTTCTTTAACCGAACAGATTGTCGAGCATCTAGACTCATTATTATAGGACTAGGTGTAATGCTTTAATTTCCTAGTATATGATATATGCCAAATTTTATTTGGAGTAGAGTTATTAGCACTTGTCTATGACAACATATGTAAAAATTGCATTTTTATAAAGTAAATCAATAATTTTCTTTTAACGAGCAGATTGTCGAGCATCTAGACTAATTATTATAGGGCTAGGTGTAATGCTTAAATTTCCTAGTATATGATATATCCCAAATTTTATTTGGAGAAGAGTTATTAGCACTTGTCTATGACAACATATGTAAAAATTGCATTTTTATAAAGTAAATCTATAATTTTCTTTTAACGAGCAGATTGTCGAGCATCTAGACTAATTATTATAGGACTAGGTGTAATGCTTAAAGTTTCCTAGTATTTGATATATCCCAAATTTTTTTTGGAGTAGAGTTATTAGCACTTGTCTATGACAACATATGTAAAAATTGCATTTTTATAAAGTAAATCAATAATTTGCTTTTAACGAGCAGATTGTCGAGCATCTAGACTAATTATTATAGGACTAGGTGTAATGCTTAAATTTCGTAGTATATGATATATCCCAAATTTTTTTTGGAGTAGAGTTATTAGCACTTGTCTACGACAGCATATGTAAAAATTGCATTTTTATAAAGTAAATTAATAATTTTCTTTTAACGAGCAGATTGTCGAGCATCTAGACTAATTATTATAGGACTAGGTGTAATGCTTAAATTTCCTAGTATATGATATATCCCAAATTTTATTTGGAGAAGAGTTATTAGCACTTGTCTATGACAACATATGTAAAAATTGCATTTTTATAAAGTAAATCTATAATTTTCTTTTAACGAGCAGATTGTCGAGCATCTAGACTAATTATTATAGGACTAGGTGTAATGCTAAAAGTTTCCTAGTATTTGATATATCCCAAATTTTTTTTGGAGTAGAGTTATTAGCACTTGTCTATGACAACATATGTAAAAATTGCATTTTTATAAAGTAAATCAATAATTTGCTTTTAACGAGCAGATTGT
Organism: Crataerina pallida; assembly: GCA_949710015.1. Taxonomy (NCBI): domain Eukaryota; kingdom Metazoa; phylum Arthropoda; class Insecta; order Diptera; family Hippoboscidae; genus Crataerina; species Crataerina pallida. The sequence continues at coordinate 11,438,722 of OX453291.1, forward strand.
CGAGCATCTAGACTAATTATTATAGGACTAGGTGTAATGCTTAAATTTCCTAGTATATGATATATCCCAAATTTTATTTGGAGAAGAGTTATTAGCACTTGTCTATGACAACATATGTAAAAATTGCATTTTTAAAAGTAAATCAATAATTTTCTTTTAACGAGCAGATTGTCGAGCATCTAGACTAATTATTATAGGATTAGGTGTAATGCTTTAATTTCGTAGTATATGATATATCCCAAATTTTTTTTGGAGTAGAGTTATTAGCACTTGTCTATGACAACATATGTAAAAATTGCATTTTTATAAAGTAAATCAATAATTTTCTTTAACCGAACAGATTGTCGAGCACCTAGACTCATTATTATAGGACTAGGTGTAATGCTTTAATTTCCTAGTATATGATATATGCCAAATTTTATTTGGAGTAGAGTTATTAGCACTTGTCTATGACAACATATGTAAAAATTGCATTTTTATAAAGTAAATCAATAATTTTCTTTTAACGAGCAGATTGTCGAGCATCTAGACTAATTATTATAGGACTAGGTATAATGCTTAAATTTCGTAGTATATGATATATCCCAAATTTTATTTGGAGAAGAGTTATTAGCACTTGTCTATGACAACATATGTAAAAATTGCATTTTTATAAAGTAAATCTATAATTTTCTTTTAACGAGCAGATTGTCGAGCATCTAGACTAATTATTATAGGACTAGGTGTAATGCTTAAATTTCCTAGTATATGATATATCCCAAATTTTATTTGAAGAAGAGTTATTAGCACTTGTCTATGACAACATATGTAAAAATTGCATTTTTATAAAGTAAATCAATAACTTTTGTTTAACCAACAGATTGTCGAGTATCTAGACTAATTATTATAGGACTAGGTGTGATGCTTAAAGTTTCCTAGAATTTGATATATCCCAAATTTTTTTTGGAGTAGAGTTATTAGCACTTGTCTATGACAACATATGTAAAAATTGCATTTTTATAAAGTAAATCAATAATTTTCTTTAACCGAACAGATTGTCGAGTATCTAGACTAATTATTATAGGACTAGGTATAATGCTTAAATTTCCTAGTATATGATATATCCCAAATTTTATTTGGAGAAGAGTTATTAGCACTTGTCTATGACAACATATGTAAAAATTGCATTTTTATAAAGTAAATCTATAATTTTCTTTTAACGAGCAGATTGTCGAGCATCTAGACTAATTATTATAGGACTAGGTGTAATGCTTAAATTTCCTAGTATATGATATATCCCAAATTTTATTTGGAGAAGAGTTATTAGCACTTGTCTATGACAACATATGTAAAAATTGCATTTTTATAAAGTAAATCTATAATTTTCTTTTAACGAGCAGATTGTCGAGCATCTAGACTAATTATTATAGGACTAGGTGTAATGCTTAAATTTCCTAGTATATGATATATCCCAAATTTTATTTGGAGAAGAGTTTTTAGCACTTGTCTATGACAACATATGTAAAAACTGCATTTTTATAAAATAAATCAATAATTTTTGTTTAACCAACAGATTGTCGAGTATCTAGACTAATTATTATAGGACTAGGTATAATGCTTAAATTTCCTAGTATATGATATATCCCAAATTTTATTTGGAGAAGAGTTATTAGCACTTGTCTATGACAACATATGTAAAAACTGCATTTTTATAAAATAAATCAATAACTTTTGTTTAACCAACAGATTGTCGAGTATCTAGACTAATTATTATAGGACTAGGTATAATGCTTAAATTTCCTAGTATATGATATATCCCAAATTTTATTTGGAGAAGAGTTATTAGCACTTGTCTATGACAACATATGTAAAAATTGCATTTTTATAAAATAAATCAATAACTTTTGTTTAACCAACAGATTGTCGAGTATCTAGACTAATTATTATAGGACTAGGTGTAATGCTTAAATTTCCTAGTATATGATATATCCCAAATTTTATTTGGAGAAGAGTTATTAGCACTTGTCTATGACAACATATGTAAAAATTGCATTTTTATAAAATAAATCAATAACTTTTGTTTAACTAACAGATTGTCGAGTATCTAGACTAATTATTATAGGACTAGGTATAATGCTTAAATTTCCTAGTATATGATATATCCCAAATTTTATTTGGAGAAGAGTTATTAGCACTTGTCTATGACAACATATGTAAAAATTGAATTTTTATAAAGTAAATCTATAATTTTCTTTTAACCAACAGATTGTCGAGTATCTAGACTAATTATTATAGGACTAGGTATAATGCTTAATTTTCCTAGTATATGATATATCCCAAATTTTATTTGGAGTAGAGTTATTAGCACTTGTCTATGACAACATATGTAAAAATTGCATTTTTATAAAATAAATCAATAACTTTTGTTTAACCAACAGATTGTCGAGTATCTAGACTAATTATTATAGGACTAGGTATAATGCTTAAATTTCCTAGTATATGATATATCCCAAATTTTATTTGGAGAAGAGTTATTAGCACTTGTCTATGACAACATATGTAAAAATTGCATTTTTATAAAGTAAATCTATAATTTTCTTTTAACGAGCAGATTGTCGAGCATCTAGACTAATTATTATAGGACTAGGTGTAATGCTTAAATTTCCTAGTATATGATATATCCCAAATTTTATTTGGAGAAGAGTTATTAGCACTTGTCTATGACAACATATGTAAAAATTGCATTTTTATAAAATAAATCAATAACTTTTGTTTAACCAACAGATTGTCGAGTATCTAGACTAATTATTATAGGACTAGGTATAATGCTTAAATTTCTTAGAATATGATATATCCCAAATTTTATTTGGAGAAGAGTTATTAGCACTTGTCTATGACAACATATGTAAAAATTGCATTTTTATAAAGTAAATCAATAACTTTTGTTTAACCAACAGATTGTCGAGTATCTAGACTAATTATTATAGGACTAGGTGTAATGCTTAAATTTCCTAGTATATGATATATCCCAAATTTTTTTTGGAGAAAAGTTATTAGCACTTGTCTATGACAACATATGTAAAAATTGCATTTTTATAAAATAAATCAATAACTTTTGTTTAACCAACAAAGTGTCGAGTATCTAGACTAATTATTATAAGACTAGGTATAATGCTTAACTTTCCTAGTATATGATATATCCCAAATTTTATTTGGACAAGAGTTATTAGCACTTGTCTATGACAACATATGTAAAAATTGCATTTTTATAAAATAAATCTATAATTTTCTTTTAACGAGCAGATTGTCGAGCATCTAGACTAATTATTATAGGACTAGGTATAATGCTTAATTTTCCTAGTATATGATATATCCCAAATTTTATTTGGAGTAGAGTTATTAGCACTTGTCTATGACAACATATGTAAAAATTGCATTTTTATAAAGTAAATCAATAACTTTTGTTTAACCAACAGATTGTCGAGTATCTAGACTAATTATTATAGGACTAGGTATAATGCTTAAATTTCCTAGTATATGATATATCCCAAATTTTATTTGGAGAAGAGTTATTAGCACTTGTCTATGACAACATATGTAAAAATTGCATTTTTATAAAGTAAATCTATAATTTTCTTTTAACGAGAAGATTGTCGAGCATCTAGACTAATTATTATAGGACTAGGTGTAATGCTTAAATTTCCTAGTATATGATATATCCCAAATTTTATTTGGAGAAGAGTTATTAGCACTTGTCTATGACAACATATGTAAAAATTGCATTTTTATAAAGTAAATCTATAATTTTCTTTTAACGAGCAGATTGTCGAGCATCTAGACTAATTATTATAGGACTAGGTGTAATGCTTAAATTTCCTAGTATATGATATATCCCAAATTTTATTTGGAGAAGAGTTATTAGCACTTGTCTATGACAACATATGTAAAAATTGCATTTTTATAAAATAAATCAATAACTTTTGTTTAACCAACAGATTGTCGAGTATCTAGACTAATTATTATAGGACTAGGTGTGATGCTTAAAGTTTCCTAGAATTTGATATATCCCAAATTTTTTTTGGAGTAGAGTTATTAGCACTTGTCTATGACAACATATGTAAAAATTGCATTTTTATAAAGTAAATCAATAATTTTCTTTAACCGAACAGATTGTCGAGTATCTAGACTAATTATTATAGGACTAGGTATAATGCTTAAATTTCCTAGTATATGATATATCCCAAATTTTATTTGGAGAAGAGTTATTAGCACTTGTCTATGACAACATATGTAAAAATTGCATTTTTATAAAGTAAATCTATAATTTTCTTTTAACGAGCAGATTGTCGAGCATCTAGACTAATTATTATAGGACTAGGTGTAATGCTTAAAGTTTCCTAGTATTTGATATATCCCAAATTTTTTTTGGAGTAGAGTTATTAGCACTTGTCTATGACAACATATGTAAAAATTGCATTTTTATAAAGTAAATCAATAATTTGCTTTTAACGAGCAGATTGTCGAGCATCTAGACTAATTATTATAGGACTAGGTGTAATGCTTAAATTTCCTAGTATATGATATATCCCAAATTTTATTTGGAGTAGAGTTATTAGCACTTGTCTATGACAACATATGTAAAAATTGCATTTTTATAAAGTAAATCAATAATTTGCTTTTAACGAGCAGATTGTCGAGCATCTAGACTAATTATTATAGGACTAGGTGTAATGCTTAAATTTCCTAGTATATGATATATCCCAAATTTTATTTGGAGAAGAGTTATTAGCACTTGTCTATGACAACATATGTAAAAATTGCATTTTTAAAAGTAAATCAATAATTTTCTTTTAACGAGCAGATTGTCGAGCATCTAGACTAATTATTATAGGATTAGGTGTAATGCTTTAATTTCGTAGTATATGATATATCCCAAATTTTTTTTGGAGTAGAGTTATTAGCACTTGTCTATGATAACATATGTAAAAATTGCATTTTTATAAAGTAAATCAATAATTTTCTTTAACCGAACAGATTGTCGAGCACCTAGACTCATTATTATAGGACTAGGTGTAATGCTTTAATTTCCTAGTATATGATATATGCCAAATTTTATTTGGAGTAGAGTTATTAGCACTTGTCTATGACAACATATGTAAAAATTGCATTTTTATAAAGTAAATCAATAATTTTCTTTTAACGAGCAGATTGTCGAGCATCTAGACTAATTATTATAGGACTAGGTATAATGCTTAAATTTCGTAGTATATGATATATCCCAAATTTTTTTTGGAGTAAAGTTATTAGCACTTGTCTACGACAGCATATGTAAAAATTGCATTTTTATAAAGTAAATTAATAATTTTCTTTTAACGAGCAGATTGTCGAGCATCTAGACTAATTATTATAGGACTAGGTGTAATGCTTAAATTTCCTAGTATATGATATATCCCAAATTTTATTTGGAGAAGAGTTATTAGCACTTGTCTATGACAACATATGTAAAAATTGCATTTTTATAAAGTAAATCTATAATTTTCTTTTAACGAGCAGATTGTCGAGCATCTAGACTAATTATTATAGGACTAGGTGTAATGCTTAAAGTTTCCTAGTATTTGATATATCCCAAATTTTTTTTGGAGTAGAGTTATTAGCACTTGTCTATGACAACATATGTAAAAATTGCATTTTTATAAAGTAAATCAATAATTTGCTTTTAACGAGCAAATTGTCGAGCATCTAGACTAATTATTATAGGACTAGGTGTAATGCTTAAATTTCCTAGTATATGATATATCCCAAATTTTATTTGGAGAAGAGTTATTAGCACTTGTCTATGACAACATATGTAAAAATTGCATTTTTATAAAGTAAATCAAAAACTTTTGTTTAACCAACAGATTGTCGAGTATCTAGACTAATTATTATAGGACTAGGTGTAATGCTTAAATTTCCTAGTATATGATATATCCCAAATTTTATTTGGAGAAGAGTTATTAGCACTTGTCTATGACAACATATGTAAAAATTGCATTTTTAAAAGTAAATCAATAATTTTCTTTTAACGAGCAGATTGTCGAGCATCTAGACTAATTATTATAGGATTAGGTGTAATGCTTTAATTTCGTAGTATATGATATATCCCAAATTTTTTTTGGAGTAGAGTTATTAGCACTTGTCTATGACAACATATGTAAAAATTGCATTTTTATAAAGTAAATCAATAATTTTCTTTAACCGAACAGATTGTCGAGCACCTAGACTCATTATTATAGGACTAGGTGTAATGCTTTAATTTCCTAGTATATGATATATGCCAAATTTTATTTGGAGTAGAGTTATTAGCACTTGTCTATGACAACATATGTAAAAATTGCATTTTTATAAAGTAAATCAATAATTTTCTTTTAACGAGCAGATTGTCGAGCATCTAGACTAATTATTATAGGACTAGGTATAATGCTTAAATTTCGGAGTATATGATATATCCCAAATTTTATTTGGAGAAGAGTTATTAGCACTTGTCTATGACAACATATGTAAAAATTGCATTTTTATAAAGTAAATCTATAATTTTCTTTTAACGAGCAGATTGTCGAGCATCTAGACTAATTATTATAGGACTAGGTGTAATGCTTAAATTTCCTAGTATATGATATATCCCAAATTTTATTTGAAGAAGAGTTATTAGCACTTGTCTATGACAACATATGTAAAAATTGCATTTTTATAAAGTAAATCAATAACTTTTGTTTAACCAACAGATTGTCGAGTATCTAGACTAATTATTATAGGACTAGGTGTGATGCTTAAAGTTTCCTAGAATTTGATATATCCCAAATTTTTTTTGGAGTAGAGTTATTAGCACTTGTCTATGACAACATATGTAAAAATTGCATTTTTATAAAGAAAATCAATAATTTTCTTTAACCGAACAGATTGTCGAGTATCTAGACTAATTATTATAGGACTAGGTATAATGCTTAAATTTCCTAGTATATGATATATCCCAAATTTTATTTGGAGAAGAGTTATTAGCACTTGTCTATGACAACATATGTAAAAATTGCATTTTTATAAAGTAAATCTATAATTTTCTTTTAACGAGCAGATTGTCGAGCATCTAGACTAATTATTATAGGACTAGGTGTAATGCTTAAATTTCCTAGTATATGATATATCCCAAATTTTATTTGGAGAAGAGTTATTAGCACTTGTCTATGACAACATATGTAAAAATTGCATTTTTATAAAGTAAATCTATAATTTTCTTTTAACGAGCAGATTGTCGAGCATCTAGACTAATTATTATAGGACTAGGTGTAATGCTTAAATTTCCTAGTATATGATATATCCCAAATTTTATTTGGAGAAGAGTTTTTAGCACTTGTCTATGACAACATATGTAAAAACTGCATTTTTATAAAATAAATCAATAATTTTTGTTTAACCAACAGATTGTCGAGTATCTAGACTAATTATTATAGGACTAGGTATAATGCTTAAATTTCCTAGTATATGATATATCCCAAATTTTATTTGGAGAAGAGTTATTAGCACTTGTCTATGACAACATATGTAAAAACTGCATTTTTATAAAATAAATCAATAACTTTTGTTTAACCAACAGATTGTCGAGTATCTAGACTAATTATTATAGGACTAGGTATAATGCTTAAATTTCCTAGTATATGATATATCCCAAATTTTATTTGGAGAAGAGTTATTAGCACTTGTCTATGACAACATATGTAAAAATTGCATTTTTATAAAATAAATCAATAACTTTTGTTTAACCAACAGATTGTCGAGTATCTAGACTAATTATTATAGGACTAGGTGTAATGCTTAAATTTCCTAGTATATGATATATCCCAAATTTTATTTGGAGAAGAGTTATTAGCACTTGTCTATGACAACATATGTAAAAATTGCATTTTTATAAAATAAATCAATAACTTTTGTTTAACTAACAGATTGTCGAGTATCTAGACTAATTATTATAGGACTAGGTATAATGCTTAAATTTCCTAGTATATGATATATCCCAAATTTTATTTGGAGAAGAGTTATTAGCACTTGTCTATGACAACATATGTAAAAATTGAATTTTTATAAAGTAAATCTATAATTTTCTTTTAACCAACAGATTGTCGAGTATCTAGACTAATTATTATAGGACTAGGTATAATGCTTAATTTTCCTAGTATATGATATATCCCAAATTTTATTTGGAGTAGAGTTATTAGCACTTGTCTATGACAACATATGTAAAAATTGCATTTTTATAAAATAAATCAATAACTTTTGTTTAACCAACAGATTGTCGAGTATCTAGACTAATTATTATAGGACTAGGTATAATGCTTAAATTTCCTAGTATATGATATATCCCAAATTTTATTTGGAGAAGAGTTATTAGCACTTGTCTATGACAACATATGTAAAAATTGCATTTTTATAAAGTAAATCTATAATTTTCTTTTAACGAGCAGATTGTCGAGCATCTAGACTAATTATTATAGGACTAGGTGTAATGCTTAAATTTCCTAGTATATGATATATCCCAAATTTTATTTGGAGAAGAGTTATTAGCACTTGTCTATGACAACATATGTAAAAATTGCATTTTTATAAAATAAATCAATAACTTTTGTTTAACCAACAGATTGTCGAGTATCTAGACTAATTATTATAGGACTAGGTATAATGCTTAAATTTCTTAGAATATGATATATCCCAAATTTTATTTGGAGAAGAGTTATTAGCACTTGTCTATGACAACATATGTAAAAATTGCATTTTTATAAAGTAAATCAATAACTTTTGTTTAACCAACAGATTGTCGAGTATCTAGACTAATTATTATAGGACTAGGTGTAATGCTTAAATTTCCTAGTATATGATATATCCCAAATTTTTTTTGGAGAAAAGTTATTAGCACTTGTCTATGACAACATATGTAAAAATTGCATTTTTATAAAATAAATCAATAACTTTTGTTTAACCAACAAAGTGTCGAGTATCTAGACTAATTATTATAAGACTAGGTATAATGCTTAACTTTCCTAGTATATGATATATCCCAAATTTTATTTGGACAAGAGTTATTAGCACTTGTCTATGACAACATATGTAAAAATTGCATTTTTATAAAATAAATCTATAATTTTCTTTTAACGAGCAGATTGTCGAGCATCTAGACTAATTATTATAGGACTAGATATAATGCTTAATTTTCCTAGTATATGATATATCCCAAATTTTATTTGGAGTAGAGTTATTAGCACTTGTCTATGACAACATATGTAAAAATTGCATTTTTATAAAGTAAATCAATAACTTTTGTTTAACCAACAGATTGTCGAGTATCTAGACTAATTATTATAGGACTAGGTATAATGCTTAAATTTCCTAGTATATGATATATCCCAAATTTTATTTGGAGAAGAGTTATTAGCACTTGTCTATGACAACATATGTAAAAATTGCATTTTTATAAAGTAAATCTATAATTTTCTTTTAACGAGAAGATTGTCGAGCATCTAGACTAATTATTATAGGACTAGGTGTAATGCTTAAATTTCCTAGTATATGATATATCCCAAATTTTATTTGGAGAAGAGTTATTAGCACTTGTCTATGACAACATATGTAAAAATTGCATTTTTATAAAATAAATCAATAACTTTTGTTTAACCAACAGATTGTCGAGTATCTAGACTAATTATTATAGGACTAGGTATAATGCTTAAATTTCTTAGAATATGATATATCCCAAATTTTATTTGGAGAAGAGTTATTAGCACTTGTCTATGACAACATATGTAAAAATTGCATTTTTATAAAATAAATCTATAATTTTCTTTTAACGAGCAGATTGTCGAGCATCTAGACTAATTATTATAGGACTAGGTGTAATGCTTAAATTTCCTAGTATATGATATATCCCAAATTTTATTTGGAGAAGAGTTATTAGCACTTGTCTAATGACAACATATTTAAAAACTGCATTTTTATAAAATAAATCAATAACTTTTGTTTAACCAACAGATTGTCGAGTATCTAGACTAATTATTATAGGACTAGGTATAATGCTTAAATTTCCTAGTATATGATATATCCCAAATTTTATTTGGAGAAGAGTTATTAGCACTTGTCTATGACAACATATGTAAAAATTGCATTTTTATAAAATAAATCTATAACTTTTGTTTAACCAACAGATTGTCGAGTATCTAGACTAATTATTATAGGACTAGGTGTAATGCTTAAATTTCCTAGTATATGATATATCCCAAATTTTATTTGGAGAAGAGTTATTAGCACTTGTCTATGACAACATATGTAAAAATTGCATTTTTATAAAATAAATCAATAACTTTTGTTTAACTAACAGATTGTGGAGTATCTAGACTAATTATTATAGGACTAGGTATAATGCTTAAATTTCCTAGTATATGATATATCCCAAATTTTATTTGGAGAAGAGTTATTAGCACTTGTCTATGACAACATATGTAAAAATTGAATTTTTATAAAGTAAATCTATAATTTTCTTTTAACGAGCAGATTGTCGAGCATCTAGACTAATTATTATAGGACTAGGTGTAATGCTTAAATTTCCTAGTATATGATATATCCCAAATTTTATTTGGAGAAGAGTTATTAGCACTTGTCTATGACAACATATGTAAAAACTGCATTTTTATAAAATAAATCAATAACTTTTGTTTAACCAACAGATTGTCGAGTATCTAGACTAATTATTATAGGACTAGGTATAATGCTTAAATTTCCTAGTATATGATATATCCCAAATTTTATTTGGAGAAGAGTTATTAGCACTTGTCTATGACAACATATGTAAAAATTGCATTTTTATAAAATAAATCAATAACTTTTGTTTAACCAACACATTGTCGAGTATCTAGACTAATTATTTTAGGACTAGGTATAATGCTTAATTTTCCTAGTATATGATATATCCCAAATTTTATTTGGAGTAGAGTTATTAGCACTTGTCTATGACAACATATGTAAAAATTGCATTTTTATAAAATAAATCAATAACTTTTGTTTAACCAACAGATTGTCGAGTATCTAGACTAATTATTATAGGACTAGGTATAATGCTTAAATTTCCTAGTATATGATATATCCCAAATTTTATTTGGAGAAGAGTTATTAGCACTTGTCTATGACAACATATGTAAAAATTGCATTTTTATAAAGTAAATCTATAATTTTCTTTTAACGAGCAGATTGTCGAGCATCTAGACTAATTATTATAGGACTAGGTGTAATGCTTAAATTTCCTAGTATATGATATATCCCAAATTTTATTTGGAGAAGAGTTATTAGCACTTGTCTATGACAACATATGTAAAAATTGCATTTTTATAAAGTAAATCTATAATTTTCTTTTTACGAGCAGATTGTCGAGCATCTAGACTAATTATTATAGGACTAGGTGTAATGCTTAAATTTCCTAGTATATGATATATCCCAAATTTTATTTGGAGAAGAGTTATTAGCACTTGTCTATGACAACATATGTAAAAACTGCATTTTTATAAAATAAATCAATAACTTTTGTTTAACCAACAGATTGTCGAGTATCTAGACTAATTATTATAGGACTAGGTATAATGCTTAAATTTCTTAGAATATGATATATCCCAAATTTTATTTGGAGAAGAGTTATTCGCACTTGTCTATGACAACATATGTAAAAATTGCATTTTTATAAAGTAAATCAAAAACTTTTGTTTAACCAACAGATTGTCGAGTATCTAGACTAATTATTATAGGACTAGGTATAATGCTTAAATTTCCTAGTATATGATATATCCCAAATTTTATTTGGAGAAGAGTTATTAGCACTTGTCTATGACAACATATGTAAAAATTGCATTTTTATAAAGTAAATCTATAATTTTCTTTTAACGAGCAGATTGTCGAGCATCTAGACTAATTATTATAGGACTAGGTGTAATGCTTAAATTTCCTAGTATATGATATATCCCAAATTTTATTTGGAGAAGAGTTATTAGCACTTGTCTATGACAACATATGTAAAAATTGCATTTTTATAAAATAAATCAATAACTTTTGTTTAACCATCAGATTGTCGAGGATCTAGACTAATTATTATAGGACTAGGTATAATGCTTAAATTTCCTAGTATATGATATATCCCAAATTTTATTTGGAGAAGAGTTATTAGCACTTGTCTATGACAACATATGTAAAAATTGCATTTTTATAAAATAAATCAATAACTTTTGTTTAACCAACAGATTGTCGAGTATCTAGACTAATTATTATAGGACTAGGTATAATGCTTAAATTTCCTAGTATATGATATATCCCAAATTTTATTTGGAGAAGAGTTATTAGCACTTGTCTATGACAACATATGTAAAAATTGCATTTTTATAAAGTAAATCTATAATTTTCTTTTAACGAGCAGATTGTCGAGCATCTAGACTAATTATTATAGGACTAGGTGTAATGCTTAAATTTCCTAGTATATGATATATCCCAAATTTTATTTGGAGAAGAGTTATTAGCACTTGTCTATGACAACATATGTAAAAATTGCATTTTTATAAAATAAATCAATAACTTTTGTTTAACCAACAGATTGTCGAGTATCTAGACTAATTATTATAGGACTAGGTATAATGCTTAAATTTCCTAGTATATGATATATCCCAAATTTTTTTTGGAGAAGAGTTATTAGCACTTGTCTATGACAACATATGTAAAAATTGCATTTTTATAAAATAAATCAATAACTTTTGTTTAACCAACAAATTGTCGAGTATCTAGACTAATTATTATAGGACTAGGTGTAATGCTTAAATTTCCTAGTATATGCTATATCCCAAATTTTATTTGGAGAAGAGTTATTAGCACTTGTCTATGACAACATATGTAAAAATTGCATTTTTATAAAATAAATCAATAACTTTTGTTTAACCAACAGATTGTCGAGTATCTAGACTAATTATTATAGGACTATGTATAATGCTTAAATTTCCTAATATATGATATATCCCAAATTTTATTTGGAGAAGAGTTATTAGCACTTGTCTATGACAACATATGTAAAAATTGCATTTTTATAAAATAAATCTATAATTTTCTTTTAACGAGCATATTGTCGAGCATCTAGACTAATTATTATAGGACTAGGTGTAATGCTTAAATTTCCTAGTATATGATATATCCCAAATTTTATTTGGAGAAGAGTTATTAGCACTTGTCTATGACAACATATGTAAAACTGCATTTTTATAAAATAAATCAATAACTTTTGTTTAACCAACAGATTGTCGAGTATCTAGACTAATTATTATAGGACTGGGTATAATGCTTAAATTTCCTAGTATATGATATATCCCAAATTTTATTTGGAGAAGAGTTATTAGCACTTGTCTATGACAACATATGTAAAAATTGCATTTTTATAAAATAAATCAATAACTTTTGTTTAACCAACAGATTGTCGAGTATCTAGACTAATTATTATAGGACTATGTATAATGCTTAAATTTCCTAATATATGATATATCCCAAATTTTATTTGGAGAAGAGTTATTAGCACTTGTCTATGACAACATATGTAAAAATTGCATTTTTATAAAGTAAATCTATAATTTTCTTTTAACGAGCAGATTGTCGAGCATCTAGACTAATTATTATAGAACTAGGTGTAATGCTTAAATTTCCTAGTATATGATATATCCCAAATTTTATTTGAAGAAGAGTTATTAGCACTTGTCTATGACAACATATGTAAAAATTGCATTTTTATAAAGTAAATCAATAACTTTTGTTTAACCAACAGATTGTCGAGTATCTAGACTAATTATTATAGGACTAGGTGTGATGCTTAAAGTTTCCTAGAATTTGATATATCCCAAATTTTTTTTGGAGTAGAGTTATTAGCACTTGTCTATGACAACATATGTAAAAATTGCATTTTTATAAAGTAAATCAATAATTTTCTTTAACCGAACAGATTGTCGAGTATCTAGACTAATTATTATAGGACTAGGTATAATGCTTAAATTTCCTAGTATATGATATATCCCAAATTTTATTTGGAGAAGAGTTATTAGCACTTGTCTATGACAACATATGTAAAAATTGCATTTTTATAAAATAAATCAATAACTTTTGTTTAACCAACAGATTGTCGAGTATCTAGACTAATTATTATAGGACTATGTATAATGCTTAAATTTCCTAATATATGATATATCCCAAATTTTATTTGGAGAAGAGTTATTAGCACTTGTCTATGACAACATATGTAAAAATTGCATTTTTATAAAATAAATCTATAATTTTCTTTTAACGAGCATATTGTCGAGCATCTAGACTAATTATTATAGGACTAGGTGTAATGCTTAAATTTCCTAGTATATGATATATCCCAAATTTTATTTGGAGAAGAGTTATTAGCACTTGTCTATGACAACATATGTAAAAATTGCATTTTTATAAAGTAAATCTATAATTTGCTTTTAACGAGCAGATTGTCGAGCATCTAGACTAATTATTATAGGACTAGGTGTAATGCTTAAATTTCCTAGTATATGATATATCCCAAATTTTATTTGGAGAAGAGTTATTAGCACTTGTCTATGACAACATATGTAAAAATTGCATTTTTATAAAGTAAATCTATAATTTTCTTTTAACGAGCAGATTGTCGAGCATCTAGACTAATTATTATAGGACTAGGTGTAATGCTTAAATTTCCTAGTATATGATATATCCCAAATTTTATTTGGAGAAGAGTTATTAGCACTTGTCTATGACAACATATGTAAAAATTGCATTTTTATAAAATAAATCAATAACTTTTGTTTAACCATCAGATTGTCGAGGATCTAGACTAATTATTATAGGACTAGGTATAATGCTTAAATTTCCTAGTATATGATATATCCCAAATTTTATTTGGAGAAGAGTTATTAGCACTTGTCTATGACAACATATGTAAAAATTGCATTTTTATAAAATAAATCAATAACTTTTGTTTAACCAACAGATTGTCGAGTATCTAGACTAATTATTATAGGACTAGGTGTAATGCTTAAATTTCCTAGTATATGATATATCCCAAATTTTTTTGGAGAAGAGTTATTAGCACTTGTCTATGACAACATATGTAAAAATTGCATTTTTATAAAATAAATCAATAACTTTTGTTTAACCAACAAATTGTCGAGTATCTAGACTAATTATTATAGGAGTAGGTATAATGCTTAAATTTCCTAGTATATGATATATCCCAAATTTTATTTGGAGAAGAGTTATTAGCACTTGTCTATGACAACATATGTAAAAATTGCATTTTTATAAAGTAAATCTATAATTTTCTTTTAACGAGCAGATTGTCGAGCATCTAGACTAATTATTATAGGACTAGGTGTAATGCTTAAATTTCCTAGTATATGCTATATCCCAAATTTTATTTGGAGAAGAGTTATTAGCACTTGTCTATGACAACATATGTAAAAATTGCATTTTTATAAAATAAATCAATAACTTTTGTTTAACCAACAGATTGTCGAGTATCTAGACTAATTATTATAGGACTATGTATAATGCTTAAATTTCCTAATATATGATATATCCCAAATTTTATTTGGAGAAGAGTTATTAGCACTTGTCTATGACAACATATGTAAAAATTGCATTTTTATAAAATAAATCTATAATTTTCTTTTAACGAGCATATTGTCGAGCATCTAGACTAATTATTATAGGACTAGGTGTAATGCTTAAATTTCCTAGTATATGATATATCCCAAATTTTATTTGGAGAAGAGTTATTAGCACTTGTCTATGACAACATATGTAAAACTGCATTTTTATAAAATAAATCAATAACTTTTGTTTAACCAACAGATTGTCGAGTATCTAGACTAATTATTATAGGACTGGGTATAATGCTTAAATTTCCTAGTATATGATATATCCCAAATTTTATTTGGAGAAGAGTTATTAGCACTTGTCTATGACAACATATGTAAAAATTGCATTTTTATAAAATAAATCTATAACTTTTGTTTAACCAACAGATTGTCGAGTATCTAGACTAATTATTATAGGACTAGGTGTAATGCTTAAATTTCCTAGTATATGATATATCCCAAATTTTATTTGGAGAAGAGTTTTTAGCACTTGTCTATGACAACATATGTAAAAATTGCATTTTTATAAAATAAATCAATAACTTTTGTTTAACTAACAGATTGTCGAGTATCTAGACTAATTATTATAGGACTAGGTATAATGCTTAAATTTCCTAGTATATGATATATCCCAAATTTTATTTGGAGAAGAGTTATTAGCACTTGTCTATGACAACATATGTAAAAATTGAATTTTTATAAAGTAAATCTATAATTTTCTTTTAACGAGCAGATTGTCGAGCATCTAGACTAATTATTATAGGACTAGGTGTAATGCTTAAATTTCCTAGTATATGATATATCCCAAATTTTATTTGGAGAAGAGTTATTAGCACTTGTCTATGACAACATATGTAAAAACTGCATTTTTATAAAATAAATCAATAACTTTTGTTTAACCAACAGATTGTCGAGTATCTAGACTAATTATTATAGGACTAGGTATAATGCTTAAATTTCCTAGTATATGATATATCCCAAATTTTATTTGGAGAAGAGTTATTAGCACTTGTCTATGACAACATATGTAAAAATTGCATTTTTATAAAATAAATCAATAACTTTTGTTTAACCAACAGATTGTCGAGTATCTAGACTAATTATTATAGGACTAGGTATAATGCTTAATTTTCCTAGTATATGATATATCCCAAATTTTATTTGGAGTAGAGTTATTAGCACTTGTCTATGACAACATATGTAAAAATTGCATTTTTATAAAATAAATCAATAACTTTTGTTAACCAACAGATTGTCGAGTATCTAGACTAATTATTATAGGACTAGGTATAATGCTTAAATTTCCTAGTATATGATATATCCCAAATTTTATTTGGAGAAGAGTTATTAGCACTTGTCTATGACGACATATGTAAAAATTGCATTTTTATAAAGTAAATCTATAATTTTCTTTTAACGAGCAGATTGTCGAGCATCTAGACTAATTATTATAGGACTAGGTGTAATGCTTAAATTTCCTAGTATATGATATATCCCAAATTTTATTTGGAGAAGAGTTATTAGCACTTGTCTATGACAACATATGTAAAACTGCATTTTTATAAAATAAATCAATAACTTTTGTTTAACCAACAGATTGTCGAGTATCTAGACTAATTATTATAGGACTGGGTATAATGCTTAAATTTCCTAGTATATGATATATCCCAAATTTTATTTGGAGAAGAGTTATTAGCACTTGTCTATGACGACATATGTAAAAATTGCATTTTTATAAAGTAAATCTATAATTTTCTTTTAACGAGCAGATTGTCGAGCATCTAGACTAATTATTATAGGACTAGGTGTAATGCTTAAATTTCCTAGTATATGATATATCCCAAATTTTATTTGGAGAAGAGTTATTAGCACTTGTCTATGACAACATATGTAAAAATTGCATTTTTATAAAATAAATCAATAACTTTTGTTTAACCAACAGATTGTCGAGTATCTAGACTAATTATTATAGGACTAGATATAATGCTTAAATTTCTTAGAATATGATATATCCCAAATTTTATTTGGAGAAGAGTTATTAGCACTTGTCTATGACAACATATGTAAAAATTGCATTTTTATAAAGTAAATCAATAACTTTTGTTTAACCAACAGATTGTCGAGTATCTAGACTAATTATTATAGGACTAGGTATAATGCTTAAATTTCCTAGTATATGATATATCCCAAATTTTATTTGGAGAAGAGTTATTAGCACTTGTCTATGACAACATATGTAAAAATTGCATTTTTATAAAATAAATCAATAACTTTTGTTTAACCAACAGATTGTCGAGTATCTAGACTAATTATTATAGGACTAGGTATAGTGCTTAAATTTCCTAGTATATGATATATCCCAAATTTTATTTGGAGAAGAGTTATTAGCACTTGTCTATGACAGCATATGTAAAAATTGCATTTTTATAAAGTAAATCAATAATTTGCTTTTAACGAGCAGATTGTCGAGCATCTAGACTAATTATTATAGGACTAGGTGTAATGCTTAAATTTCCTAGTATATGATATATCCCAAATTTTATTTGGAGAAGAGTTATTAGCACTTGTCTATGACAACATATGTAAAAATTGCATTTTTATAAAATAAATCAATAACTTTTGTTTAACCAACAGATTGTCGAGTATCTAGACTAATTATTATAGGACTAGATATAATGCTTAAATTTCTTAGAATATGATATATCCCAAATTTTATTTGGAGAAGAGTTATTAGCACTTGTCTATGACAACATATGTAAAAATTGCATTTTTATAAAGTAAATCAATAACTTTTGTTTAACCAACAGATTGTCGAGTATCTAGACTAATTATTATAGGACTAGGTATAATGCTTAAATTTCCTAGTATATGATATATCCCAAATTTTATTTGGAGAAGAGTTATTAGCACTTGTCTATGACAACATATGTAAAAATTGCATTTTTATAAAATAAATCAATAACTTTTGTTTAACCAACACATTGTCGAGTATCTAGACTAATTATTATAGGACTAGGTATAATGCTTAATTTTCCTAGTATATGATATATCCCAAATTTTATTTGGAGTAGAGTTATTAGCACTTGTCTATGACAACATATGTAAAAATTGCATTTTTATAAAATAAATCAATAACTTTTGTTTAACCAACAGATTGTCGAGTATCTAGACTAATTATTATAGGACTAGGTATAATGCTTAAATTTCCTAGTATATGATATATCCCAAATTTTATTTGGAGAAGAGTTATTAGCACTTGTCTATGACAACATATGTAAAAATTGCATTTTTATAAAGTAAATCTATAATTTTCTTTTAACGAGCAGATTGTCGAGCATATAGACTAATTATTATAGGACTAGGTGTAATGCTTAAATTTCCTAGTATATGCTATATCCCAAATTTTATTTGGAGAAGAGTTATTAGCACTTGTCTATGACAACATATGTAAAAATTGCATTTTTATAAAATAAATCAATAACTTTTGTTTAACCAACAGATTGTCGAGTATCTAGACTAATTATTATAGGACTAGGTATAGTGCTTAAATTTCCTAGTATATGATATATCCCAAATTTTATTTGGAGAAGAGTTATTAGCACTTGTCTATGACAACATATGTAAAAATTGCATTTTTATAAAATAAATCAATAACTTTTGTTTAACCAACAGATTGTCGAGCATCTAGACTAATTATTATAGGACTAGGTGTAATGCTTAAATTTCCTAGTATATGCTATATCCCAAATTTTATTTGGAGAAGAGTTATTAGCACTTGTCTATGACAACATATGTAAAAATTGCATTTTTATAAAATAAATCAATAACTTTTGTTTAACCAACAGATTGTCGAGTATCTAGACTAATTATTATAGGACTAGATATAATGCTTAAATTTCTTAGAATATGATATATCCCAAATTTTATTTGGAGAAGAGTTATTAGCACTTGTCTATGACAACATATGTAAAAATTGCATTTTTATAAAGTAAATCAATAACTTTTGTTTAACCAACAGATTGTCGAGTATCTAGACTAATTATTATAGGACTAGGTGTAATGCTTAAATTTCCTAGTATATGATATATCCCAAATTTTATTTGGAGAAGAGTTATTAGCACTTGTCTATGACAACATATGTAAAAATTGCATTTTTATAAAATAAATCAATAACTTTTGTTTAACCAACAAATTGTCGAGTATCTAGACTAATTATTATAGGACTAGGTATAATGCTTAAATTTCCTAGTATATGATATATCCCAAATTTTATTTGGAGAAGAGTTATTAGCACTTGTCTATGACAACATATGTAAAAATTGCATTTTTATAAAGTAAATCTATAATTTTCTTTTAACGAGCAGATTGTCGAGCATCTAGACTAATTATTATAGGACTAGGTGTAATGCTTAAATTTCCTAATATATGCTATATCCCAAATTTTATTTGGAGAAGAGTTATTAGCACTTGTCTATGACAACATATGTAAAAATTGCATTTTTATAAAGTAAATCAATAACTTTTGTTTAACCAACAGATTGTCGAGTATCTAGACTAATTATTATAGGACTAGGTATAATGCTTAAATTTCCTAGTATATGCTATATCCCAAATTTTATTTGGAGAAGAGTTATTAGCACTTGTCTATGACAACATATGTAAAAATTGCATTTTTATAAAGTAAATCAATAACTTTTGTTTAACCAACAGATTGTCGAGTATCTAGACTAATTATTATAGGACTAGGTATAGTGCTTAAATTTCCTAGTATATGATATATCCCAAATTTTATTTGGAGAAGAGTTATTAGCACTTGTCTATGACGACATATGTAAAAATTGCATTTTTATAAAGTAAATCTATAATTTTCTTTTAACGAGCAGATTGTCGAGCATCTAGACTAATTATTATAGGACTAGGTGTAATGCTTAAATTTCCTAGTATATGCTATATCCCAAATTTTATTTGGAGAAGAGTTATTAGCACTTGTCTATGACAACATATGTAAAAATTGCATTTTTATAAAATAAATCAATAACTTTTGTTTAACCAACAGATTGTCGAGTATCTAGACTAATTATTATAGGACTAGATATAATGCTTAAATTTCTTAGAATATGATATATCCCAAATTTTATTTGGAGAAGAGTTATTAGCACTTGTCTATGATAACATATGTAAAAATTGCATTTTTATAAAGTAAATCTATAATTTTCTTTTAACGAGCAGATTGTCGAGCATCTAGACTAATTATTATAGGACTAGGTGTAATGCTTAAATTTCCTAGTATATGCTATATCCCAAATTTTATTTGGAGAAGAGTTATTAGCACTTGTCTATGACAACATATGTAAAAATTGCATTTTTATAAAATAAATCAATAACTTTTGTTTAACCAACAGATTGTCGAGTATCTAGACTAATTATTATAGGACTAGATATAATGCTTAAATTTCTTAGAATATGATATATCCCAAATTTTATTTGGAGAAGAGTTATTAGCACTTGTCTATGACGACATATGTAAAAATTGCATTTTTATAAAGTAAATCTATAATTTTCTTTTAACGAGCAGATTGTCGAGCATCTAGACTAATTATTATAGGACTAGGTGTAATGCTTAAATTTCCTAGTATATGCTATATCCCAAATTTTATTTGGAGAAGAGTTATTAGCACTTGTCTATGACAACATATGTAAAAATTGCATTTTTATAAAATAAATCAATAACTTTTGTTTAACCAACAGATTGTCGAGTATCTAGACTAATTATTATAGGACTAGGTATAATGCTTAAATTTCCTAGTATATGATATATCCCAAATTTTATTTGGAGAAGAGTTATTAGCACTTGTCTATGACAACATATGTAAAAATTGCATTTTTATAAAGTAAATCTATAATTTTCTTTTAACGAGCAGATTGTCGAGCATCTAGACTAATTATTATAGGACTAGGTGTAATGCTTAAATTTCCTAGTATATGCTATATCCCAAATTTTATTTGGAGAAGAGTTATTAGCACTTGTCTATGACAACATATGTAAAAATTGCATTTTTATAAAATAAATCAATAACTTTTGTTAACCAACAGATTGTCGAGTATCTAGACTAATTATTATAGGACTAGGTATAATGCTTAAATTTCCTAGTATATGATATATCCCAAATTTTATTTGGAGAAGAGTTATTAGCACTTGTCTATGACGACATATGTAAAAATTGCATTTTTATAAAGTAAATCTATAATTTTCTTTTAACGAGCAGATTGTCGAGCATCTAGACTAATTATTATAGGACTAGGTGTAATGCTTAAATTTCCTAGTATATGATATATCCCAAATTTTATTTGGAGAAGAGTTATTAGCACTTGTCTATGACAACATATGTAAAACTGCATTTTTATAAAATAAATCAATAACTTTTGTTTAACCAACAGATTGTCGAGTATCTAGACTAATTATTATAGGACTGGGTATAATGCTTAAATTTCCTAGTATATAATATATCCCAAATTTTATTTGGAGAAGAGTTATTAGCACTTGTCTATGACGACATATGTAAAAATTGCATTTTTATAAAGTAAATCTATAATTTTCTTTTAACGAGCAGATTGTCGAGCATCTAGACTAATTATTATAGGACTAGGTGTAATGCTTAAATTTCCTAGTATATGATATATCCCAAATTTTATTTGGAGAAGAGTTATTAGCACTTGTCTATGACAACATATGTAAAAATTGCATTTTTATAAAATAAATCAATAACTTTTGTTTAACCAACAGATTGTCGAGTATCTAGACTAATTATTATAGGACTAGGTATAGTGCTTAAATTTCCTAGTATATGATATATCCCAAATTTTATTTGGAGAAGAGTTATTAGCACTTGTCTATGACGACATATGTAAAAATTGCATTTTTATAAAGTAAATCTATAATTTTCTTTTAACGAGCAGATTGTCGAGCATCTAGACTAATTATTATAGGACTAGGTGTAATGCTTAAATTTCCTAGTATATGCTATATCCCAAATTTTATTTGGAGAAGAGTTATTAGCACTTGTCTATGACAACATATGTAAAAATTGCATTTTTATAAAATAAATCAATAACTTTTGTTTAACCAACAGATTGTCGAGTATCTAGACTAATTATTATAGGACTAGATATAATGCTTAAATTTCTTAGAATATGATATATCCCAAATTTTATTTGGAGAAGAGTTATTAGCACTTGTCTATGACAACATATGTAAAAATTGCATTTTTATAAAGTAAATCAATAACTTTTGTTTAACCAACAGATTGTCGAGTATCTAGACTAATTATTATAGGACTAGGTATAATGCTTAAATTTCCTAGTATATGATATATCCCAAATTTTATTTGGAGAAGAGTTATTAGCACTTGTCTATGACAACATATGTAAAAATTGCATTTTTATAAAATAAATCAATAACTTTTGTTTAACCAACAGATTGTCGAGTATCTAGACTAATTATTATAGGACTAGGTATAATGCTTAATTTTCCTAGTATATGATATATCCCAAATTTTATTTGGAGTAGAGTTATTAGCACTTGTCTATGACAACATATGTAAAAATTGCATTTTTATAAAATAAATCAATAACTTTTGTTTAACCAACAGATTGTCGAGTATCTAGACTAATTATTATAGGACTAGGTATAATGCTTAAATTTCCTAGTATATGATATATCCCAAATTTTATTTGGAGAAGAGTTATTAGCACTTGTCTATGACAACATATGTAAAAATTGCATTTTTATAAAGTAAATCTATAATTTTCTTTTAACGAGCAGATTGTCGAGCATCTAGACTAATTATTATAGGCCTAGGTGTAATGCTTAAATTTCCTAGTATATGCTATATCCCAAATTTTATTTGGAGAAGAGTTATTAGCACTTGTCTATGACAACATATGTAAAAATTGCATTTTTATAAAATAAATCAATAACTTTTGTTTAACCAACAGATTGTCGAGTATCTAGACTAATTATTATAGGACTAGGTATAATGCTTAAATTTCCTAGTATATGATATATCCCAAATTTTATTTGGAGAAGAGTTATTAGCACTTGTCTATGACAACATATGTAAAAATTGCATTTTTATAAAGTAAATCTATAATTTTCTTTTAACGAGCAGATTGTCGAGCATCTAGACTAATTATTATAGGACTAGGTGTAATGCTTAAATTTCCTAGTATATGATATATCCCAAATTTTATTTGGTATAGAGTTATTAGCACTTGTCTATGACAACATATGTAAAAATTGCATTTTTATAAATTAAATCAATAATTTGCTTTTAACGAGCAGATTGTCGAGCATCTAGACTAATTATTATAGGACTAGGTGTAATGCTTAAATTTCCTAGTATATGATATATCCCAAATTTTATTTGGAGAAGAGTTATTAGCACTTGTCTATGACAACATATGTAAAAACTGCATTTTTATAAAATAAATCTATAATTTTCTTTTAACGAGCAGATTGTCGAGCATCTAGACTAATTATTATAGGACTAGGTGTAATGCTTAAATTTCCTAGTATATGCTATATCCCAAATTTTATTTGGAGAAGAGTTATTAGCACTTGTCTATGACAACATATGTAAAAATTGCATTTTTATAAAATAAATCAATAACTTTTGTTTAACCAACAGATTGTCGAGTATCTAGACTAATTATTATAGGACTAGGTATAATGCTTAATTTTCCTAGTATATGATATATCCCAAATTTTATTTGGAGTAGAGTTATTAGCACTTGTCTATGACAACATATGTAAAAATTGCATTTTTATAAAATAAATCAATAACTTTTGTTTAACCAACAGATTGTCGAGTATCTAGACTAATTATTATAGGACTAGATATAATGCTTAAATTTCTTAGAATATGATATATCCCAAATTTTATTTGGAGAAGAGTTATTAGCACTTGTCTATGACGACATATGTAAAAATTGCATTTTTATAAAGTAAATCTATAATTTTCTTTTAACGAGCAGATTGTCGAGCATCTAGATTAATTATTATAGGACTAGGTGTAATGCTTAAATTTCCTAGTATATGCTATATCCCAAATTTTATTTGGAGAAGAGTTATTAGCACTTGTCTATGACAACATATGTAAAAATTGCATTTTTATAAAATAAATCAATAACTTTTGTTTAACCAACAGATTGTCGAGTATCTAGACTAATTATTATAGGACTAGGTATAATGCTTAAATTTCCTAGTATATGATATATCCCAAATTTTATTTGGAGAAGAGTTATTAGCACTTGTCTATGACAACATATGTAAAAATTGCATTTTTATAAAGTAAATCTATAATTTTCTTTTAACGAGCAGATTGTCGAGCATCTAGACTAATTATTATAGGACTAGGTGTAATGCTTAAATTTCCTAGTATATGCTATATCCCAAATTTTATTTGGAGAAGAGTTATTAGCACTTGTCTATGACAACATATGTAAAAATTGCATTTTTATAAAATAAATCAATAACTTTTGTTAACCAACAGATTGTCGAGTATCTAGACTAATTATTATAGGACTAGGTATAATGCTTAAATTTCCTAGTATATGATATATCCCAAATTTTATTTGGAGAAGAGTTATTAGCACTTGTCTATGACGACATATGTAAAAATTGCATTTTTATAAAGTAAATCTATAATTTTCTTTTAACGAGCAGATTGTCGAGCATCTAGACTAATTATTATAGGACTAGGTGTAATGCTTAAATTTCCTAGTATATGATATATCCCAAATTTTATTTGGAGAAGAGTTATTAGCACTTGTCTATGACAACATATGTAAAACTGCATTTTTATAAAATAAATCAATAACTTTTGTTTAACCAACAGATTGTCGAGTATCTAGACTAATTATTATAGGACTGGGTATAATGCTTAAATTTCCTAGTATATGATATATCCCAAATTTTATTTGGAGAAGAGTTATTAGCACTTGTCTATGACGACATATGTAAAAATTGCATTTTTATAAAGTAAATCTATAATTTTCTTTTAACGAGCAGATTGTCGAGCATCTAGACTAATTATTATAGGACTAGGTGTAATGCTTAAATTTCCTAGTATATGATATATCCCAAATTTTATTTGGAGAAGAGTTATTAGCACTTGTCTATGACAACATATGTAAAAATTGCATTTTTATAAAATAAATCAATAACTTTTGTTTAACCAACAGATTGTCGAGTATCTAGACTAATTATTATAGGACTAGGTATAGTGCTTAAATTTCCTAGTATATGATATATCCCAAATTTTATTTGGAGAAGAGTTATTAGCACTTGTCTATGACGACATATGTAAAAATTGCATTTTTATAAAGTAAATCTATAATTTTCTTTTAACGAGCAGATTGTCGAGCATCTAGACTAATTATTATAGGACTAGGTGTAATGCTTAAATTTCCTAGTATATGCTATATCCCAAATTTTATTTGGAGAAGAGTTATTAGCACTTGTCTATGACAACATATGTAAAAATTGCATTTTTATAAAATAAATCAATAACTTTTGTTTAACCAACAGATTGTCGAGTATCTAGACTAATTATTATAGGACTAGATATAATGCTTAAATTTCTTAGAATATGATATATCCCAAATTTTATTTGGAGAAGAGTTATTAGCACTTGTCTATGACAACATATGTAAAAATTGCATTTTTATAAAGTAAATCAATAACTTTTGTTTAACCAACAGATTGTCGAGTATCTAGACTAATTATTATAGGACTAGGTATAATGCTTAAATTTCCTAGTATATGATATATCCCAAATTTTATTTGGAGAAGAGTTATTAGCACTTGTCTATGACAACATATGTAAAAATTGCATTTTTATAAAATAAATCAATAACTTTTGTTTAACCAACAGATTGTCGAGTATCTAGACTAATTATTATAGGACTAGGTATAATGCTTAATTTTCCTAGTATATGATATATCCCAAATTTTATTTGGAGTAGAGTTATTAGCACTTGTCTATGACAACATATGTAAAAATTGCATTTTTATAAAATAAATCAATAACTTTTGTTTAACCAACAGATTGTCGAGTATCTAGACTAATTATTATAGGACTAGGTATAATGCTTAAATTTCCTAGTATATGATATATCCCAAATTTTATTTGGAGAAGAGTTATTAGCACTTGTCTATGACAACATATGTAAAAATTGCATTTTTATAAAGTAAATCTATAATTTTCTTTTAACGAGCAGATTGTCGAGCATCTAGACTAATTATTATAGGCCTAGGTGTAATGCTTAAATTTCCTAGTATATGCTATATCCCAAATTTTATTTGGAGAAGAGTTATTAGCACTTGTCTATGACAACATATGTAAAAATTGCATTTTTATAAAATAAATCAATAACTTTTGTTTAACCAACAGATTGTCGAGTATCTAGACTAATTATTATAGGACTAGGTATAATGCTTAAATTTCCTAGTATATGATATATCCCAAATTTTATTTGGAGAAGAGTTATTAGCACTTGTCTATGACAACATATGTAAAAATTGCATTTTTATAAAGTAAATCTATAATTTTCTTTTAACGAGCAGATTGTCGAGCATCTAGACTAATTATTATAGGACTAGGTGTAATGCTTAAATTTCCTAGTATATGATATATCCCAAATTTTATTTGGTATAGAGTTATTAGCACTTGTCTATGACAACATATGTAAAAATTGCATTTTTATAAATTAAATCAATAATTTGCTTTTAACGAGCAGATTGTCGAGCATCTAGACTAATTATTATAGGACTAGGTGTAATGCTTAAATTTCCTAGTATATGATATATCCCAAATTTTATTTGGAGAAGAGTTATTAGCACTTGTCTATGACAACATATGTAAAAACTGCATTTTTATAAAATAAATCAATAACTTTTGTTTAACCAACAGATTGTCGAGTATCTAGACTAATTATTATAGGACTAGGTATAATGCTTAAATTTCCTAGTATATGATATATCCCAAATTTTATTTGGAGAAGAGCTATTAGCACTTGTCTATGACAACATATGTAAAAATTGCATTTTTATAAAGTAAATCTATAATTTCTCCAGACTCATGACAACATAAGTGAAAATTGCATTTTTATAAGGTAAATCAAAAATTTTTTTTAACGACCAGATTGTCGGGCATCTAGACTAATTATTATAGGACTAGGTGTAATGCTTAAATTTCCTAGTATATGATATATCCCAAATTTTATTTGGAGAAGAGTTATTAGCACTTGTCTATGACAACATATGTAAAAATTGCATTTTTATAAAATAAATCAATAACTTTTGTTTAACCAACAGATTGTCGAGTATCTAGACTAATTATTATAGGACTAGGTGTAATGCTTAAATTTCCTAGTATATGCTATATCCCAAATTTTATTTGGAGAAGAGTTATTAGCACTTGTCTATGACAACATATGTAAAAATTGCATTTTTATAAAATAAATCAATAACTTTTGTTTAACCAACAGATTGTCGAGTATCTAGACTAATTATTATAGGACTAGATATAATGCTTAAATTTCTTAGAATATGATATATCCCAAATTTTATTTGGAGAAGAGTTATTAGCACTTGTCTATGACAACATATGTAAAAATTGCATTTTTATAAAGTAAATCAATAACTTTTGTTTAACCAACAGATTGTCGAGTATCTAGACTAATTATTATAGGACTAGGTATAATGCTTAAATTTCCTAGTATATGATATATCCCAAATTTTATTTGGAGAAGAGTTATTAGCACTTGTCTATGACAACATATGTAAAAATTGCATTTTTATAAAATAAATCAATAACTTTTGTTTAACCAACAGATTGTCGAGTATCTAGACTAATTATTATAGGACTAGGTATAATGCTTAAATTTCCTAGTATATGATATATCCCAAATTTTATTTGGAGAAGAGTTATTAGCACTTGTCTATGACAACATATGTAAAAATTACATTTTTATAAAGTAAATCTATAACTTTTGTTTAACCAACAGATTGTCGAGTATCTAGACTAATTATTATAGGACTAGGTATAATGCTTAATTTTCCTAGTATATGATATATCCCAAATTTTATTTGGAGAAGAGTTATTAGCACTTGTCTATGACAACATATGTAAAAATTGCATTTTTATAAAATAAATCAATAACTTTTGTTTAACCAACAGATTGTCGAGTATCTAGACTAATTATTATAGGACTAGGTGTAATGCTTAAATTTCCTAGTATATGATATATCCCAAATTTTATTTGGAGAAGAGTTATTAGCACTTGTCTATGACAACATATGTAAAAATTGCATTTTTATAAAATAAATCAATAACTTTTGTTTAACCAACAGATTGTCGAGTATCTAGACTAATTATTATAGGACTAGGTGTAATGCTTAAATTTCCTAGTATATGATATATCCCAAATTTTATTTGGAGAAGAGTTATTAGCACTTGTCTATGACAACATATGTAAAAATTGCATTTTTATAAAATAAATCAATAACTTTTGTTTAACCAACAGATTGTCGAGTATCTAGACTAATTATTATAGGACTAGGTATAATGCTTAATTTTCCTAGTATATGATATATCCCAAATTTTATTTGGAGTAGAGTTATTAGCACTTGTCTATGACAACATATGTAAAAATTGCATTTTTATAAAATAAATCAATAACTTTTGTTTAACCAACAGATTGTCGAGTATCTAGACTAATTATTATAGGACTAGGTATAATGCTTAAATTTCCTAGTATATGATATATCCCAAATTTTATTTGGAGAAGAGTTATTAGCACTTGTCTATGACAACATATGTAAAAATTGCATTTTTATAAAGTAAATCTATAATTTTCTTTTAACGAGCAGATTGTCGAGCATCTAGACTAATTATTATAGGACTAGGTGTAATGCTTAAATTTCCTAGTATATGCTATATCCCAAATTTTATTTGGAGAAGAGTTATTAGCACTTGTCTATGACAACATATGTAAAAATTGCATTTTTATAAAATAAATCAATAACTTTTGTTTAACCAACAGATTGTCGAGTATCTAGACTAATTATTATAGGACTAGGTATAATGCTTAAATTTCCTAGTATATGATATATCCCAAATTTTATTTGGAGAAGAGTTATTAGCACTTGTCTATGACAACATATGTAAAAATTGCATTTTTATAAAGTAAATCTATAATTTTCTTTTAACGAGCAGATTGTCGAGCATCTAGACTAATTATTATAGGACTAGGTGTAATGCTTAAATTTCCTAGTATATGCTATATCCCAAATTTTATTTGGAGAAGAGTTATTAGCACTTGTCTATGACAACATATGTAAAAATTGCATTTTTATAAAATAAATCAATAACTTTTGTTTAACCAACAGATTGTCGAGTATCTAGACTAATTATTATAGGACTAGATATAATGCTTAAATTTCTTAGAATATGATATATCCCAAATTTTATTTGGAGAAGAGTTATTAGCACTTGTCTATGACAACATATGTAAAAATTGCATTTTTATAAAGTAAATCAATAACTTTTGTTTAACCAACAGATTGTCGAGTATCTAGACTAATTATTATAGGACTAGGTATAATGCTTAAATTTCCTAGTATATGATATATCCCAAATTTTATTTGGAGAAGAGTTATTAGCACTTGTCTATGACAACATATGTAAAAATTGCATTTTTATAAAATAAATCAATAACTTTTGTTTAACCAACAGATTGTCGAGTATCTAGACTAATTATTATAGGACTAGGTATAATGCTTAAATTTCCTAGTATATGATATATCCCAAATTTTATTTGGAGAAGAGTTATTAGCACTTGTCTATGACAACATATGTAAAAATTACATTTTTATAAAGTAAATCTATAACTTTTGTTTAACCAACAGATTGTCGAGTATCTAGACTAATTATTATAGGACTAGGTATAATGCTTAATTTTCCTAGTATATGATATATCCCAAATTTTATTTGGAGAAGAGTTATTAGCACTTGTCTATGACAACATATGTAAAAATTGCATTTTTATAAAATAAATCAATAACTTTTGTTTAACCAACAGATTGTCGAGTATCTAGACTAATTATTATAGGACTAGGTGTAATGCTTAAATTTCCTAGTATATGATATATCCCAAATTTTATTTGGAGAAGAGTTATTAGCACTTGTCTATGACAACATATGTAAAAATTGCATTTTTATAAAATAAATCAATAACTTTTGTTTAACCAACAGATTGTCGAGTATCTAGACTAATTATTATAGGACTAGGTGTAATGCTTAAATTTCCTAGTATATGATATATCCCAAATTTTATTTGGAGAAGAGTTATTAGCACTTGTCTATGACAACATATGTAAAAATTGCATTTTTATAAAGTAAATCTATAATTTTCTTTTAACGAGCAGATTGTCGAGCATCTAGACTAATTATTATAGGACTAGGTGTAATGCTTAAATTTCCTAGTATATGATATATCCCAAATTTTATTTGGTATAGAGTTATTAGCACTTGTCTATGACAACATATGTAAAAATTGCATTTTTATAAATTAAATCAATAATTTGCTTTTAACGAGCAGATTGTCGAGCATCTAGACTAATTATTATAGGACTAGGTGTAATGCTTAAATTTCCTAGTATATGATATATCCCAAATTTTATTTGGAGAAGAGTTATTAGCACTTGTCTATGACAACATATGTAAAAATTGCATTTTTATAAAATAAATCAATAACTTTTGTTTAACCAACAGATTGTCGAGTATCTAGACTAATTATTATAGGACTAGGTGTAATGCTTAAATTTCCTAGTATATGATATATCCCAAATTTTATTTGGAGAAGAGTTATTAGCACTTGTCTATGACAACATATGTAAAAATTGCATTTTTATAAAGTAAATCTATAATTTTCTTTTAACGAGCAGATTGTCGAGCATCTAGACTAATTATTATAGGACTAGGTGTAATGCTTAAATTTCCTAGTATATGATATATCCCAAATTTTATTTGGTATAGAGTTATTAGCACTTGTCTATGACAACATATGTAAAAATTGCATTTTTATAAATTAAATCAATAATTTGCTTTTAACGAGCAGATTGTCGAGCATCTAGACTAATTATTATAGGACTAGGTGTAATGCTTAAATTTCCTAGTATATGATATATCCCAAATTTTATTTGGAGAAGAGTTATTAACACTTGTCTATGACAACATATGTAAAAATTGCATTTTTATAAAATAAATCAATAACTTTTGTTTAACCAACAGATTGTCGAGTATCTAGACTAATTATTATAGGACTAGGTGTAATGCTTAAATTTCCTAGTATATGATATATCCCAAATTTTATTTGGAGAAGAGTTATTAGCACTTGTCTATGACAACATATGTAAAAATTGCATTTTTATAAAATAAATCAATAACTTTTGTTTAACCAACAGATTGTCGAGTATCTAGACTAATTATTATAGGACTAGGTGTAATGCTTAAATTTCCTAGTATATGATATATCCCAAATATTATTTGGAGAAGAGCTATTAGCACTTGTCTATGACAACATATGTAAAAATTGCATTTTTATAAAGTAAATCTATAATTTCTCCAGACTCATGACAACATAAGTGAAAATTGCATTTTTATAAGGTAAATCAAAAATTTTTTTTAACGACCAGATTGTCGGGCATCTAGACTAATTATTATAGGACTAGGTGTAATGCTTAAATTTCCTAGTATATGATATATCCCAAATTTTATTTGGAGAAGAGTTATTAGCACTTGTCTATGACAACATATGTAAAAATTGCATTTTTATAAAATAAATCAATAACTTTTGTTTAACCAACAGATTGTCGAGTATCTAGACTAATTATTATAGGACTAGGTGTAATGCTTAAATTTCCTAGTATATGATATATCCCAAATTTTATTTGGAGAAGAGTTATTAGCACTTGTCTATGACAACATATGTAAAAATTGCATTTTTATAAAGTAAATCTATAATTTTCTTTTAACGAGCAGATTGTCGAGCATCTAGACTAATTATTATAGGACTAGGTGTAATGCTTAAATTTCCTAGTATATGATATATCCCAAATTTTATTTGGTATAGAGTTATTAGCACTTGTCTATGACAACATATGTAAAAATTGCATTTTTATAAATTAAATCAATAATTTGCTTTTAACGAGCAGATTGTCGAGCATCTAGACTAATTATTATAGGACTAGGTGTAATGCTTAAATTTCCTAGTATATGATATATCCCAAATTTTATTTGGAGAAGAGTTATTAGCACTTGTCTATGACAACATATGTAAAAACTGCATTTTTATAAAATAAATCAATAACTTTTCTTTAACCAACAGATTGTCGAGTATCTAGACTAATTATTATAGGACTAGGTATAATGCTTAAATTTCCTAGTATATGATATATCCCAAATTTTATTTGGAGAAGAGCTATTAGCACTTGTCTATGACAACATATGTAAAAATTGCATTTTTATAAAGTAAATCTATAATTTCTCCAGACTCATGACAACATAAGTGAAAATTGCATTTTTATAAGGTAAATCAAAAATTTTTTTTAACGACCAGATTGTCGGGCATCTAGACTAATTATTATAGGACTAGGTGTAATGCTTAAATTTCCTAGTATATGATATATCCCAAATTTTATTTGGAGAAGAGTTATTAGCACTTGTCTATGACAACATATGTAAAAATTGCATTTTTATAAAATAAATCAATAACTTTTGTTTAACCAACAGATTGTCGAGTATCTAGACTAATTATTATAGGACTAGGTATAATGCTTAATTTTCCTAGTATATGATATATCCCAAATTTTATTTGGAGTAGAGTTATTAGCACTTGTCTATGACAACATATGTAAAAATTGCATTTTTATAAAATAAATCAATAACTTTTGTTTAACCAACAGATTGTCGAGTATCTAGACTAATTATTATAGGACTAGGTATAATGCTTAAATTTCCTAGTATATGATATATCCCAAATTTTATTTGGAGAAGAGTTATTAGCACTTGTCTATGACAACATATGTAAAAATTGCATTTTTATAAAGTAAATCTATAATTTTCTTTTAACGAGCAGATTGTCGAGCATCTAGACTAATTATTATAGGACTAGGTGTAATGCTTAAATTTCCTAGTATATGCTATATCCCAAATTTTATTTGGAGAAGAGTTATTAGCACTTGTCTATGACAACATATGTAAAAATTGCATTTTTATAAAATAAATCAATAACTTTTGTTTAACCAACAGATTGTCGAGTATCTAGACTAATTATTATAGGACTAGGTATAATGCTTAAATTTCCTAGTATATGATATATCCCAAATTTTATTTGGAGAAGAGTTATTAGCACTTGTCTATGACAACATATGTAAAAATTGCATTTTTATAAAGTAAATCTATAATTTTCTTTTAACGAGCAGATTGTCGAGCATCTAGACTAATTATTATAGGACTAGGTGTAATGCTTAAATTTCCTAGTATATGCTATATCCCAAATTTTATTTGGAGAAGAGTTATTAGCACTTGTCTATGACAACATATGTAAAAATTGCATTTTTATAAAATAAATCAATAACTTTTGTTTAACCAACAGATTGTCGAGTATCTAGACTAATTATTATAGGACTAGATATAATGCTTAAATTTCTTAGAATATGATATATCCCAAATTTTATTTGGAGAAGAGTTATTAGCACTTGTCTATGACAACATATGTAAAAATTGCATTTTTATAAAGTAAATCAATAACTTTTGTTTAACCAACAGATTGTCGAGTATCTAGACTAATTATTATAGGACTAGGTATAATGCTTAAATTTCCTAGTATATGATATATCCCAAATTTTATTTGGAGAAGAGTTATTAGCACTTGTCTATGACAACATATGTAAAAATTGCATTTTTATAAAATAAATCAATAACTTTTGTTTAACCAACAGATTGTCGAGTATCTAGACTAATTATTATAGGACTAGGTATAATGCTTAAATTTCCTAGTATATGATATATCCCAAATTTTATTTGGACAAGAGTTTTTAGCACTTGTCTATGACAACATATGTAAAAATTACATTTTTATAAAGTAAATCTATAACTTTTGTTTAACCAACAGATTGTCGAGTATCTAGACTAATTATTATAGGACTAGGTATAATGCTTAATTTTCCTAGTATATGATATATCCCAAATTTTATTTGGAGAAGAGTTATTAGCACTTGTCTATGACAACATATGTAAAAATTGCATTTTTATAAAATAAATCAATAACTTTTGTTTAACCAACAGATTGTCGAGTATCTAGACTAATTATTATAGGACTAGGTGTAATGCTTAAATTTCCTAGTATATGATATATCCCAAATTTTATTTGGAGAAGAGTTATTAGCACTTGTCTATGACAACATATGTAAAAATTGCATTTTTATAAAATAAATCAATAACTTTTGTTTAACCAACAGATTGTCGAGTATCTAGACTAATTATTATAGGACTAGGTGTAATGCTTAAATTTCCTAGTATATGATATATCCCAAATTTTATTTGGAGAAGAGCTATTAGCACTTGTCTATGACAACATATGTAAAAATTGCATTTTTATAAAGTAAATCTATAATTTGCTTTTAACGAGCAGATTGTCGAGCATCTAGACTAATTATTATAGGACTAGGTGTAATGCTTAAATTTCCTAGTATATGATATATCCCAAATTTTATTTGGAGAAGAGTTATTAGCACTTGTCTATGACAACATATGTAAAAATTGCATTTTTATAAAATAAATCAATAACTTTTGTTTAACCAACAGATTGTCGAGTATCTAGACTAATTATTATAGGACTAGGTGTAATGCTTAAATTTCCTAGTATATGATATATCCCAAATTTTATTTGGAGAAGAGTTATTAGCACTTGTCTATGACAACATATGTAAAAATTGCATTTTTATAAAGTAAATCTATAATTTTCTTTTAACGAGCAGATTGTCGAGCATCTAGACTAATTATTATAGGACTAGGTGTAATGCTTAAATTTCCTAGTATATGATATATCCCAAATTTTATTTGGTATAGAGTTATTAGCACTTGTCTATGACAACATATGTAAAAATTGCATTTTTATAAATTAAATCAATAATTTGCTTTTAACGAGCAGATTGTCGAGCATCTAGACTAATTATTATAGGACTAGGTGTAATGCTTAAATTTCCTAGTATATGATATATCCCAAATTTTATTTGGAGAAGAGTTATTAGCACTTGTCTATGACAACATATGTAAAAATTGCATTTTTATAAAATAAATCAATAACTTTTGTTTAACCAACAGATTGTCGAGTATCTAGACTAATTATTATAGGACTAGGTGTAATGCTTAAATTTCCTAGTATATGATATATCCCAAATTTTATTTGGAGAAGAGTTATTAGCACTTGTCTATGACAACATATGTAAAAATTGCATTTTTATAAAGTAAATCTATAATTTTCTTTTAACGAGCAGATTGTCGAGCATCTAGACTAATTATTATAGGACTAGGTGTAATGCTTAAATTTCCTAGTATATGATATATCCCAAATTTTATTTGGTATAGAGTTATTAGCACTTGTCTATGACAACATATGTAAAAATTGCATTTTTATAAATTAAATCAATAATTTGCTTTTAACGAGCAGATTGTCGAGCATCTAGACTAATTATTATAGGACTAGGTGTAATGCTTAAATTTCCTAGTATATGATATATCCCAAATTTTATTTGGAGAAGAGTTATTAGCACTTGTCTATGACAACATATGTAAAAATTGCATTTTTATAAAATAAATCAATAACTTTTGTTTAACCAACAGATTGTCGAGTATCTAGACTAATTATTATAGGACTAGGTGTAATGCTTAAATTTCCTAGTATATGATATATCCCAAATTTTATTTGGAGAAGAGTTATTAGCACTTGTCTATGACAACATATGTAAAAATTGCATTTTTATAAAATAAATCAATAACTTTTGTTTAACCAACAGATTGTCGAGTATCTAGACTAATTATTATAGGACTAGGTGTAATGCTTAAATTTCCTAGTATATGATATATCCCAAATTTTATTTGGAGAAGAGCTATTAGCACTTGTCTATGACAACATATGTAAAAATTGCATTTTTATAAAGTAAATCTATAATTTCTCCAGACTCATGACAACATAAGTGAAAATTGCATTTTTATAAGGTAAATCAAAAATTTTTTTTAACGACCAGATTGTCGGGCATCTAGACTAATTATTATAGGACTAGGTGTAATGCTTAAATTTCCTAGTATATGATATATCCCAAATTTTATTTGGAGAAGAGTTATTAGCACTTGTCTATGACAACATATGTAAAAATTGCATTTTTATAAAATAAATCAATAACTTTTGTTTAACCAACAGATTGTCGAGTATCTAGACTAATTATTATAGGACTAGGTGTAATGCTTAAATTTCCTAGTATATGATATATCCCAAATTTTATTTGGAGAAGAGTTATTAGCACTTGTCTATGACAACATATGTAAAAATTGCATTTTTATAAAGTAAATCTATAATTTTCTTTTAACGAGCAGATTGTCGAGCATCTAGACTAATTATTATAGGACTAGGTGTAATGCTTAAATTTCCTAGTATATGATATATCCCAAATTTTATTTGGTATAGAGTTATTAGCACTTGTCTATGACAACATATGTAAAAATTGCATTTTTATAAATTAAATCAATAATTTGCTTTTAACGAGCAGATTGTCGAGCATCTAGACTAATTATTATAGGACTAGGTGTAATGCTTAAATTTCCTAGTATATGATATATCCCAAATTTTATTTGGAGAAGAGTTATTAGCACTTGTCTATGACAACATATGTAAAAACTGCATTTTTATAAAATAAATCAATAACTTTTCTTTAACCAACAGATTGTCGAGTATCTAGACTAATTATTATAGGACTAGGTATAATGCTTAAATTTCCTAGTATATGATATATCCCAAATTTTATTTGGAGAAGAGCTATTAGCACTTGTCTATGACAACATATGTAAAAATTGCATTTTTATAAAGTAAATCTATAATTTCTCCAGACTCATGACAACATAAGTGAAAATTGCATTTTTATAAGGTAAATCAAAAATTTTTTTTAACGACCAGATTGTCGGGCATCTAGACTAATTATTATAGGACTAGGTGTAATGCTTAAATTTCCTAGTATATGATATATCCCAAATTTTATTTGGAGAAGAGTTATTAGCACTTGTCTATGACAACATATGTAAAAATTGCATTTTTATAAAATAAATCAATAACTTTTGTTTAACCAACAGATTGTCGAGTATCTAGACTAATTATTATAGGACTAGGTATAATGCTTAATTTTCCTAGTATATGATATATCCCAAATTTTATTTGGAGTAGAGTTATTAGCACTTGTCTATGACAACATATGTAAAAATTGCATTTTTATAAAATAAATCAATAACTTTTGTTTAACCAACAGATTGTCGAGTATCTAGACTAATTATTATAGGACTAGGTATAATGCTTAAATTTCCTAGTATATGATATATCCCAAATTTTATTTGGAGAAGAGTTATTAGCACTTGTCTATGACAACATATGTAAAAATTGCATTTTTATAAAGTAAATCTATAATTTTCTTTTAACGAGCAGATTGTCGAGCATCTAGACTAATTATTATAGGACTAGGTGTAATGCTTAAATTTCCTAGTATATGCTATATCCCAAATTTTATTTGGAGAAGAGTTATTAGCACTTGTCTATGACAACATATGTAAAAATTGCATTTTTATAAAATAAATCAATAACTTTTGTTTAACCAACAGATTGTC
This sequence comes from Crataerina pallida, assembly GCA_949710015.1. NCBI lineage: Eukaryota > Metazoa > Arthropoda > Insecta > Diptera > Hippoboscidae > Crataerina > Crataerina pallida. Next base: position 11,477,414 of record OX453291.1, read on the forward strand.
GAGTATCTAGACTAATTATTATAGGACTAGGTATAATGCTTAAATTTCCTAGTATATGATATATCCCAAATTTTATTTGGAGAAGAGTTATTAGCACTTGTCTATGACAACATATGTAAAAATTGCATTTTTATAAAGTAAATCTATAATTTTCTTTTAACGAGCAGATTGTCGAGCATCTAGACTAATTATTATAGGACTAGGTGTAATGCTTAAATTTCCTAGTATATGCTATATCCCAAATTTTATTTGGAGAAGAGTTATTAGCACTTGTCTATGACAACATATGTAAAAATTGCATTTTTATAAAATAAATCAATAACTTTTGTTTAACCAACAGATTGTCGAGTATCTAGACTAATTATTATAGGACTAGATATAATGCTTAAATTTCTTAGAATATGATATATCCCAAATTTTATTTGGAGAAGAGTTATTAGCACTTGTCTATGACAACATATGTAAAAATTGCATTTTTATAAAGTAAATCAATAACTTTTGTTTAACCAACAGATTGTCGAGTATCTAGACTAATTATTATAGGACTAGGTATAATGCTTAAATTTCCTAGTATATGATATATCCCAAATTTTATTTGGAGAAGAGTTATTAGCACTTGTCTATGACAACATATGTAAAAATTGCATTTTTATAAAATAAATCAATAACTTTTGTTTAACCAACAGATTGTCGAGTATCTAGACTAATTATTATAGGACTAGGTATAATGCTTAAATTTCCTAGTATATGATATATCCCAAATTTTATTTGGACAAGAGTTTTTAGCACTTGTCTATGACAACATATGTAAAAATTACATTTTTATAAAGTAAATCTATAACTTTTGTTTAACCAACAGATTGTCGAGTATCTAGACTAATTATTATAGGACTAGGTATAATGCTTAATTTTCCTAGTATATGATATATCCCAAATTTTATTTGGAGAAGAGTTATTAGCACTTGTCTATGACAACATATGTAAAAATTGCATTTTTATAAAGTAAATCTATAATTTTCTTTTAACGAGCAGATTGTCGAGCATCTAGACTAATTATTATAGGACTAGGTGTAATGCTTAAATTTCCTAGTATATGATATATCCCAAATTTTATTTGGTATAGAGTTATTAGCACTTGTCTATGACAACATATGTAAAAATTGCATTTTTATAAAATAAATCAATAACTTTTGTTTAACCAACAGATTGTCGAGTATCTAGACTAATTATTATAGGACTAGGTGTAATGCTTAAATTTCCTAGTATATGATATATCCCAAATTTTATTTGGAGAAGAGTTATTAGCACTTGTCTATGACAACATATGTAAAAACTGCATTTTTATAAAATAAATCAATAACTTTTGTTTAACCAACAGATTGTCGAGTATCTAGACTAATTATTATAGGACTAGGTATAATGCTTAAATTTCCTAGTATATGATATATCCCAAATTTTATTTGGAGAAGAGCTATTAGCACTTGTCTATGACAACATATGTAAAAATTGCATTTTTATAAAGTAAATCTATAATTTCTCCAGACTCATGACAACATATGTGAAAATTGCATTTTTATAAGGTAAATCAAAAATTTTTTTTAACGACCAGATTGTCGGGCATCTAGACTAATTATTATAGGACTAGGTGCAATGCTTAAAGTTTCATAAACTCTGATATATCCCAAATTTATTTAGAGTAACGTTTTTAGTACTTGTCTATGACAACATATGTGAAAATTGCATTAGTACTTGTCTATGACAACATATGTGAAAATTGCATTTTTATAAGGTTAATGAAAAATTTTTTTTTAACGACCACATTGTCGGGCATCTAGACTAATTATTATAGGACTAGGTGCAATGCTTAAAGTTTCATAAATTATGATATATCCCAAATTTATTTAGAGTAGCGTTTTTAGTACTTGTCTATGACAACATATGTGAAAATTGCATTTTTATAAGGTAAATCAAAAATTTTTTTTTAACGACCAGATTGTCGGGCATCTAGACTAATTATTATAGGACTAGGTGCAATGCTTAAAGTTTCATAAATTATGATATATCCCAAATTTATTTAGAGTAACGTTTTTAGTACTTGTCTATGACAACATATGTGAAAATTGCATTTTTATAAGGTAAATCAAAAATTTTTTTTTAACGACCAGATTGTCGGGCATCTAGACTAATTATTATAGGACTAGGTGCAATGCTTAAAGTTTCATAAATTATGATATATCCCAAATTTATATATATATATATAATTTTCTTTTAACGAGCAGATTATCGAGCATCTAGACTAATTATTATAGGACTAGGTGTAATGCTTAAATTTCCTAGTATATGATATATCCCAAATTTTATTTGGAGAAGAGTTATTAGCACTTGTCTATGACAACATATGTAAAAATTGCATTTTTATAAAATAAATCAATAACTTTTGTTTAACCAACAGATTGTCGAGTATCTAGACTAATTATTATAGGACTAGGTATAATGCTTAAATTTCCTAGTATATGATATATCCCAAATTTTATTTGGAGAAGAGTTATTAGCACTTGTCTATGACAACATATGTAAAAATTGCATTTTTATAAAGTAAATCTATAATTTTCTTTTAACGAGCAGATTGTCGAGCATCTAGACTAATTATTATAGGACTAGGTGTAATGCTTAAATTTCCTAGTATATGCTATATCCCAAATTTTATTTGGAGAAGAGTTATTAGCACTTGTCTATGACAACATATGTAAAAATTGCATTTTTATAAAATAAATCAATAACTTTTGTTTAACCAACAGATTGTCGAGTATCTAGACTAATTATTATAGGACTATGTATAATGCTTAAATTTCCTAATATATGATATATCCCAAATTTTATTTGGAGAAGGTTATTAGCACTTGTCTATGACAACATATGTAAAAATTGCATTTTTATAAAATAAATCTATAATTTTCTTTTAACGAGCAGATTGTCGAGCATCTAGACTAATTATTATAGGACTAGGTGTAATGCTTAAATTTCCTAGTATATGATATATCCCAAATTTTATTTGGAGAAGAGTTATTAGCACTTGTCTATGACAACATATGTAAAAACTGCATTTTTATAAAATAAATCAATAACTTTTGTTTAACCAACAGATTGTCGAGTATCTAGACTAATTATTATAGGACTGGGTATAATGCTTAAATTTCCTAGTATATGATATATCCCAAATTTTATTTGGAGAAGAGTTATTAGCACTTGTCTATGACAACATATGTAAAAATTGCATTTTTATAAAATAAATCAATAACTTTTGTTTAACCAACAGATTGTCGAGTATCTAGACTAATTATTATAGGACTAGGTATAATGCTTAAATTTCTTAGAATATGATATATCCCAAATTTTATTTGGAGAAGAGTTATTCGCACTTGTCTATGACAACATATGTAAAAATTGCATTTTTATAAAGTAAATCAAAAACTTTTGTTTAACCAACAGATTGTCGAGTATCTAGACTAATTATTATAGGACTAGGTATAATGCTTAAATTTCCTAGTATATGATATATCCCAAATTTTATTTGGAGAAGAGTTATTAGCACTTGTCTATGACAACATATGTAAAAATTGCATTTTTATAAAGTAAATCTATAATTTTCTTTTAACGAGCAGATTGTCGAGCATCTAGACTAATTATTATAGGACTAGGTGTAATGCTTAAATTTCCTAGTATATGATATATCCCAAATTTTATTTGGAGAAGAGTTATTAGCACTTGTCTATGACAACATATGTAAAAATTGCATTTTTATAAAATAAATCAATAACTTTTGTTTAACCATCAGATTGTCGAGGATCTAGACTAATTATTATAGGACTAGGTATAATGCTTAAATTTCCTAGTATATGATATATCCCAAATTTTATTTGGAGAAGAGTTATTAGCACTTGTCTATGACAACATATGTAAAAATTGCATTTTTATAAAATAAATCAATAACTTTTGTTTAACCAACAGATTGTCGAGTATCTAGACTAATTATTATAGGACTAGGTATAATGCTTAAATTTCTTAGAATATGATATATCCCAAATTTTATTTGGAGAAGAGTTATTAGCACTTGTCTATGACAACATATGTAAAAATTGCATTTTTATAAAGTAAATCAATAACTTTTGTTTAACCAACAGATTGTCGAGTATCTAGACTAATTATTATAGGACTAGGTGTAATGCTTAAATTTCCTAGTATATGATATATCCCAAATTTTTTTTGGAGAAGAGTTATTAGCACTTGTCTATGACAACATATGTAAAAATTGCATTTTTATAAAATAAATCAATAACTTTTGTTTAACCAACAGATTGTCGAGTATCTAGACTAATTATTATAGGACTAGGTATAATGCTTAAATTTCCTAGTATATGATATATCCCAAATTTTATTTGGAGAAGAGTTATTAGCACTTGTCTATGACAACATATGTAAAAATTGCATTTTTATAAAGTAAATCTATAATTTTCTTTTAACGAGCAGATTGTCGAGCATCTAGACTAATTATTATAGGACTAGGTGTAATGCTTAAATTTCCTAGTATATGCTATATCCCAAATTTTATTTGGAGAAGAGTTATTAGCACTTGTCTATGACAACATATGTAAAAATTGCATTTTTATAAAATAAATCAATAACTTTTGTTTAACCAACAGATTGTCGAGTATCTAGACTAATTATTATAGGACTAGGTATAATGCTTAAATTTCCTAGTATATGATATATCCCAAATTTTATTTGGAGAAGAGTTATTAACACTTGTCTATGACAACATATGTAAAAATTGCATTTTTATAAAATAAATCAATAACTTTTGTTTAACTAACAGATTGTCGAGTATCTAGACTAATTATTATAGAACTAGGTATAATGCTTAATTTTCCTAGTATATGATATATCCCAAATTTTATTTGGAGTAGAGTTATTAGCACTTGTCTATGACAACATATGTAAAAATTGCATTTTTATAAAATAAATCAATAACTTTTGTTAACCAACAGATTGTCGAGCATCTAGACTAATTATTATAGGACTAGGTGTAATGCTTAAATTTCCTAGTATATGATATATCCCAAATTTTATTTGGAGAAGAGTTATTAGCACTTGTCTATGACAACATATGTAAAAATTGCATTTTTATAAAATAAATCAATAACTTTTGTTTAACCAACAGATTGTCGAGTATCTAGACTAATTATTATAGGACTAGGTATAATGCTTAAATTTCCTAGTATATGATATATCCCAAATTTTATTTGGAGAAGAGTTATTAGCACTTGTCTATGACAACATATGTAAAAATTGCATTTTTATAAAGTAAATCTATAATTTTCTTTTAACGAGCAGATTGTCGAGCATCTAGACTAATTATTATAGGACTAGGTGTAATGCTTAAATTTCCTAGTATATGCTATATCCCAAATTTTATTTGGAGAAGAGTTATTAGCACTTGTCTATGACAACATATGTAAAAATTGCATTTTTATAAAATAAATCAATAACTTTTGTTTAACCAACAGATTGTCGAGTATCTAGACTAATTATTATAGGACTATGTATAATGCTTAAATTTCCTAATATATGATATATCCCAAATTTTATTTGGAGAAGGTTATTAGCACTTGTCTATGACAACATATGTAAAAATTGCATTTTTATAAAATAAATCTATAATTTTCTTTTAACGAGCAGATTGTCGAGCATCTAGACTAATTATTATAGGACTAGGTGTAATGCTTAAATTTCCTAGTATATGATATATCCCAAATTTTATTTGGAGAAGAGTTATTAGCACTTGTCTATGACAACATATGTAAAAACTGCATTTTTATAAAATAAATCAATAACTTTTGTTTAACCAACAGATTGTCGAGTATCTAGACTAATTATTATAGGACTGGGTATAATGCTTAAATTTCCTAGTATATGATATATCCCAAATTTTATTTGGAGAAGAGTTATTAGCACTTGTCTATGACAACATATGTAAAAATTGCATTTTTATAAAATAAATCAATAACTTTTGTTTAACCAACAGATTGTCGAGTATCTAGACTAATTATTATAGGACTAGGTATAATGCTTAAATTTCTTAGAATATGATATATCCCAAATTTTATTTGGAGAAGAGTTATTCGCACTTGTCTATGACAACATATGTAAAAATTGCATTTTTATAAAGTAAATCAAAAACTTTTGTTTAACCAACAGATTGTCGAGTATCTAGACTAATTATTATAGGACTAGGTATAATGCTTAAATTTCCTAGTATATGATATATCCCAAATTTTATTTGGAGAAGAGTTATTAGCACTTGTCTATGACAACATATGTAAAAATTGCATTTTTATAAAGTAAATCTATAATTTTCTTTTAACGAGCAGATTGTCGAGCATCTAGACTAATTATTATAGGACTAGGTGTAATGCTTAAATTTCCTAGTATATGATATATCCCAAATTTTATTTGGAGAAGAGTTATTAGCACTTGTCTATGACAACATATGTAAAAATTGCATTTTTATAAAATAAATCAATAACTTTTGTTTAACCATCAGATTGTCGAGGATCTAGACTAATTATTATAGGACTAGGTATAATGCTTAAATTTCCTAGTATATGATATATCCCAAATTTTATTTGGAGAAGAGTTATTAGCACTTGTCTATGACAACATATGTAAAAATTGCATTTTTATAAAATAAATCAATAACTTTTGTTTAACCAACAGATTGTCGAGTATCTAGACTAATTATTATAGGACTAGGTATAATGCTTAAATTTCTTAGAATATGATATATCCCAAATTTTATTTGGAGAAGAGTTATTAGCACTTGTCTATGACAACATATGTAAAAATTGCATTTTTATAAAGTAAATCAATAACTTTTGTTTAACCAACAGATTGTCGAGTATCTAGACTAATTATTATAGGACTAGGTGTAATGCTTAAATTTCCTAGTATATGATATATCCCAAATTTTTTTTGGAGAAGAGTTATTAGCACTTGTCTATGACAACATATGTAAAAATTGCATTTTTATAAAATAAATCAATAACTTTTGTTTAACCAACAGATTGTCGAGTATCTAGACTAATTATTATAGGACTAGGTATAATGCTTAAATTTCCTAGTATATGATATATCCCAAATTTTATTTGGAGAAGAGTTATTAGCACTTGTCTATGACAACATATGTAAAAATTGCATTTTTATAAAATAAATCAATAACTTTTGTTTAACCAACAGATTGTCGAGTATCTAGACTAATTATTATAGGACTAGGTATAATGCTTAAATTTCTTAGAATATGATATATCCCAAATTTTATTTGGAGAAGAGTTATTAGCACTTGTCTATGACAACATATGTAAAAATTGCATTTTTATAAAGTAAATCAATAACTTTTGTTTAACCAACAGATTGTCGAGTATCTAGACTAATTATTATAGGACTAGGTGTAATGCTTAAATTTCCTAGTATATGATATATCCCAAATTTTTTTTGGAGAAGAGTTATTAGCACTTGTCTATGACAACATATGTAAAAATTGCATTTTTATAAAATAAATCAATAACTTTTGTTTAACCAACAGATTGTCGAGTATCTAGACTAATTATTATAGGACTAGGTATAATGCTTAAATTTCCTAGTATATGATATATCCCAAATTTTATTTGGAGAAGAGTTATTAGCACTTGTCTATGACAACATATGTAAAAATTGCATTTTTATAAAGTAAATCTATAATTTTCTTTTAACGAGCAGATTGTCGAGCATCTAGACTAATTATTATAGGACTAGGTGTAATGCTTAAATTTCCTAGTATATGCTATATCCCAAATTTTATTTGGAGAAGAGTTATTAGCACTTGTCTATGACAACATATGTAAAAATTGCATTTTTATAAAATAAATCAATAACTTTTGTTTAACCAACAGATTGTCGAGTATCTAGACTAATTATTATAGGACTAGGTATAATGCTTAAATTTCCTAGTATATGATATATCCCAAATTTTATTTGGAGAAGAGTTATTAACACTTGTCTATGACAACATATGTAAAAATTGCATTTTTATAAAATAAATCAATAACTTTTGTTTAACCAACAGATTGTCGAGTATCTAGACTAATTATTATAGAACTAGGTATAATGCTTAATTTTCCTAGTATATGATATATCCCAAATTTTATTTGGAGTAGAGTTATTAGCACTTGTCTATGACAACATATGTAAAAATTGCATTTTTATAAAATAAATCAATAACTTTTGTTAACCAACAGATTGTCGAGCATCTAGACTAATTATTATAGGACTAGGTGTAATGCTTAAATTTCCTAGTATATGATATATCCCAAATTTTATTTGGAGAAGAGTTATTAGCACTTGTCTATGACAACATATGTAAAAATTGCATTTTTATAAAATAAATCAATAACTTTTGTTTAACCAACAGATTGTCGAGTATCTAGACTAATTATTATAGGACTAGGTGTAATGCTTAAATTTCGTAGTATATGATATATCCCAAATTTTTTTTGGAGTAGAGTTATTAGCACTTGTCTATGACAACATATGTAAAAATTGCATTTTTATAAAATAAATCAATAACTTTTGTTTAACCAACAGATTGTCGAGTATCTAGACTAATTATTATAGGACTAGGTATAATGCTTAATTTTCCTAGTATATGATATATCCCAAATTTTATTTGGAGCAGAGTTATTAGCACTTGTCTATGACAACATATGTAAAAATTGCATTTTTATAAAATAAATCAATAACTTTTGTTTAACCAACAGATTGTCGAGTATCTAGACTAATTATTATAGGACTAGGTATAATGCTTAAATTTCCTAGTATATGATATATCCCAAATTTTATTTGGAGAAGAGTTATTAGCACTTGTCTATGACAACATATGTAAAAATTGCATTTTTATAAAGTAAATCTATAATTTTCTTTTAACGAGCAGATTGTCGAGCATCTAGACTAATTATTATAGGACTAGGTGTAATGCTTAAATTTCCTAGTATATGCTATATCCCAAATTTTATTTGGAGAAGAGTTATTAGCACTTGTCTATGACAACATATGTAAAAATTACATTTTTATAAAATAAATCAATAACTTTTGTTTAACCAACAGATTGTCGAGTATCTAGACTAATTATTATAGGACTAGGTATAATGCTTAAATTTCCTAGTATATGATATATCCCAAATTTTATTTGGAGAAGAGTTATTAGCACTTGTCTATGACAACATATGTAAAAATTGCATTTTTATAAAATAAATCTATAATTTTCTTTTAACGAGCAGATTGTCGAGCATCTAGACCAATTAATATAGGACTAGGTGTAATGCTTAAATTTTCTAGTATATGATATATCCCAAATTTTTTTTGGAGAAGAGTTATTAGCACTTGTCTATGACAACATATGTAAAAATTGCATTTTTATAAAATAAATCAATAACTTTTGTTTAACCAACAGATTGTCGAGTATCTAGACTAATTATTATAGGACTAGGTATAATGCTTAAATTTCCTAGTATATGATATATCCCAAATTTTATTTGGAGAAGAGTTATTAGCACTTGTCTATGACAACATATGTAAAAATTACATTTTTATAAAGTAAATCTATAATTTTCTTTTAACGAGCAGATTGTCGAGCATCTAGACTAATTATTATAGGACTAGGTGTAATACTTAAATTTCCTAGTATATGATATATCCCAAATTTTATTTGGAGAAGAGTTATTAGCACTTGTCTATGACAACATATGTAAAAATTGCATTTATATAAAATAAATCAATAACTTTTGTTTAACCAACAGATTGTCGAGTATCTAGACTAATTGTTATAGGACTAGGTATAATGCTTAATTTTCCTAGTATATGATATATCCCAAATTTTATTTGGAGTAGAGTTATTAGCACTTGTCTATGACAACATATGTAAAAATTGCATTTTTATAAAATAAATCAATAACTTTTGTTTAACCAACAGATTGTCGAGTATCTAGACTAATTATTATAGGACTAGGTATAATGCTTAAATTTCCTAGTATATGATATATCCCAAATTTTATTTGGAGAAGAGTTATTAGCACTTGTCTATGACAACATATGTAAAAATTGCATTTTTATAAAATAAATCAATAACTTTTGTTTAACCAACAGATTGTCGAGTATCTAGACTAATTATTATAGGACTAGGTATAATGCTTAATTTTCCTAGTATATGATATATCCCAAATTTTATTTGGAGTAGAGTTATTAGCACTTGTCTATGACAACATATGTAAAAATTGCATTTTTATAAAATAAATCAATAACTTTTGTTAACCAACAGATTGTCGAGCATCTAGACTAATTATTATAGGACTAGGTGTAATGCTTAAATTTCCTAGTATATGATATATCCCAAATTTTATTTGGAGAAGAGTTATTAGCACTTGTCTATGACAACATATGTAAAAATTGCATTTTTATAAAATAAATCAATAACTTTTGTTTAACCAACAGATTGTCGAGTATCTAGACTAATTATTATAGGACTAGGTATAATGCTTAAATTTCTTAGAATATGATATATCCCAAATTTTATTTGGAGAAGAGTTATTAGCACTTGTCTATGACAACATATGTAAAAATTGCATTTTTATAAAGTAAATCAATAACTTTTGTTTAACCAACAGATTGTCGAGTATCTAGACTAATTATTATAGGACTAGGTATAATGCTTAAATTTCCTAGTATATGATATATCCCAAATTTTATTTGGAGAAGAGTTATTAGCACTTGTCTATGACAACATATGTAAAAATTGCATTTTTATAAAATAAATCAATAACTTTTGTTTAACCAACAGATTGTCGAGTATCTAGACTAATTATTATAGGACTAGGTATAATGCTTAATTTTCCTAGTATATGATATATCCCAAATTTTATTTGGAGCAGAGTTATTAGCACTTGTCTATGACAACATATGTAAAAATTGCATTTTTATAAAATAAATCAATAACTTTTGTTTAACCAACAGATTGTCGAGTATCTAGACTAATTATTATAGGACTAGGTATAATGCTTAAATTTCCTAGTATATGATATATCCCAAATTTTATTTGGAGAAGAGTTATTAGCACTTGTCTATGACATCATATGTAAAAATTGCATTTTTATAAAGTAAATCTATAATTTTCTTTTAACGAGCAGATTGTCGAGCATCTAGACTAATTATTATAGGACTAGGTGTAATGCTTAAATTTCCTAGTATATGCTATATCCCAAATTTTATTTGGAGAAGAGTTATTAGCACTTGTCTATGACAACATATGTAAAAATTGCATTTTTATAAAATAAATCAATAACTTTTGTTTAACCAACAGATTGTCGAGTATCTAGACTAATTATTATAGGACTAGGTATAATGCTTAAATTTCCTAGTATATGATATATCCCAAATTTTATTTGGAGAAGAGTTATTAGCACTTGTCTATGACAACATATGTAAAAATTGCATTTTTATAAAATAAATCTATAATTTTCTTTTAACGAGCAGATTGTCGAGCATCTAGACTAATTATTATAGGACTAGGTATAATGCTTAAATTTCCTAGTATATGATATATCCCAAATTTTATTTGGAGAAGAGTTATTAGCACTTGTCTATGACAACATATGTAAAAATTACATTTTTATAAAGTAAATCTATAATTTTCTTTTAACGAGCAGATTGTCGAGCATCTAGACTAATTATTATAGGACTAGGTGTAATGCTTAAATTTCCTAGTATATGATATATCCCAAATTTTATTTGGAGAAGAGTTATTAGCACTTGTCTATGACAACATATGTAAAAATTGCATTTTTATAAAATAAATCAATAACTTTTGTTTAACCAACAGATTGTCGAGTATCTAGACTAATTATTATAGGACTAGGTATAATGCTTAAATTTCTTAGAATATGATATATCCCAAATTTTATTTGGAGAAGAGTTATTAGCACTTGTCTATGACAACATATGTAAAAATTGCATTTTTATAAAGTAAATCTATAATTTTCTTTTAACGAGCAGATTGTCGAGCATCTAGACTAATTATTATAGGACTAGGTATAATGCTTAAATTTCCTAGTATATGATATATCCCAAATTTTATTTGGAGAAGAGTTATTAGCACTTGTCTATGACAACATATGTAAAAATTACATTTTTATAAAGTAAATCTATAATTTTCTTTTAACGAGCAGATTGTCGAGCATCTAGACTAATTATTATAGGACTAGGTGTAATGCTTAAATTTCCTAGTATATGATATATCCCAAATTTTATTTGGAGAAGAGTTATTAGCACTTGTCTATGACAACATATGTAAAAATTGCATTTTTATAAAATAAATCAATAACTTTTGTTTAACCAACAGATTGTCGAGTATCTAGACTAATTGTTATAGGACTAGGTATAATGCTTAATTTTCCTAGTATATGATATATCCCAAATTTTATTTGGAGTAGAGTTATTAGCACTTGTCTATGACAACATATGTAAAAATTGCATTTTTATAAAATAAATCAATAACTTTTGTTTAACCAACAGATTGTCGAGTATCTAGACTAATTATTATAGGACTAGGTATAATGCTTAAATTTCCTAGTATATGATATATCCCAAATTTTATTTGGAGAAGAGTTATTAGCACTTATCTATGACAACATATGTAAAAATTGCATTTTTATAAAGTAAATCTATAATTTTCTTTTAACGAGCAGATTGTCGAGCATCTAGACTAATTATTATAGGATTAGGTGTAATGCTTAAATTTCCTAGTATATGATATATCCCAAATTTTATGTGGAGAAGAGTTATTAGCACTTGTCTATGACAACATATGTAAAAATTGCATTTTTATAAAATAAATCAATAACTTTTGTTTAACCAACAGATTGTCGAGTATCTAGACTAATTATTATAGGACTAGGTATAATGCTTAATTTTCCTAGTATATGATATATCCCAAATTTTATTTGGAGTAGAGTTATTAGCACTTGTCTATGACAACATATGTAAAAATTGCATTTTTATAAAATAAATCAATAACTTTTGTTTAACCAACAGATTGTCGAGTATCTAGACTAATTATTATAGGACTAGGTATAATGCTTAAATTTCCTAGTATATGATATATCCCAAATTTTATTTGGAGAAGAGTTATTAGCACTTGTCTATGACAACATATGTAAAAATTGCATTTTTATAAAGTAAATCTATAATTTTCTTTTAACGAGCAGATTGTCGAGCATCTAGACTAATTATTATAGGACTAGGTGTAATGCTTAAATTTCCTAGTATATGATATATCCCAAATTTTATTTGGAGAAGAGTTATTAGCACTTGTCTATGACAACATATGTAAAAATTGCATTTTTATAAAATAAATCAATAACTTTTGTTTAACCAACAGATTGTCGAGTATCTAGACTAATTATTATAGGACTAGGTATAATGCTTAATTTTCCTAGTATATGATATATCCCAAATTTTATTTGGAGAAGAGTTATTAGCACTTGTCTATGACAACATATGTAAAAATTGCATTTTTATAAAGTAAATCTATAATTTTCTTTTAACGAGCAGATTGTCGAGCATCTAGACTAATTATTATAGGACTAGGTGTAATGCTTAAATTTCCTAGTATATGATATATCCCAAATTTTATTTGGTATAGAGTTATTAGCACTTGTCTATGACAACATATGTAAAAATTGCATTTTTATAAAATAAATCAATAACTTTTGTTTAACCAACAGATTGTCGAGTATCTAGACTAATTATTATAGGACTAGGTGTAATGCTTAAATTTCCTAGTATATGATATATCCCAAATTTTATTTGGAGAAGAGTTATTAGCACTTGTCTATGACAACATATGTAAAAATTGCATTTTTATAAAATAAATCAATAACTTTTGTTTAACCAACAGATTGTCGAGTATCTAGACTAATTATTATAGGACTAGGTATAATGCTTAAATTTCCTAGTATATGATATATCCCAAATTTTATTTGGAGAAGAGCTATTAGCACTTGTCTATGACAACATATGTAAAAATTGCATTTTTATAAAGTAAATCTATAATTTCTCCAGACTCATGACAACATATGTGAAAATTGCATTTTTATAAGGTAAATCAAAAATTTTTTTTAACGACCAGATTGTCGGGCATCTAGACTAATTATTATAGGACTAGGTGCAATGCTTAAAGTTTCATAAACTCTGATATATCCCAAATTTATTTAGAGTAACGTTTTTAGTACTTGTCTATGACAACATATGTGAAAATTGCATTAGTACTTGTCTATGACAACATATGTGAAAATTGCATTTTTATAAGGTTAATGAAAAATTTTTTTTTAACGACCACATTGTCGGGCATCTAGACTAATTATTATAGGACTAGGTGCAATGCTTAAAGTTTCATAAATTATGATATATCCCAAATTTATTTAGAGTAGCGTTTTTAGTACTTGTCTATGACAACATATGTGAAAATTGCATTTTTATAAGGTAAATCAAAAATTTTTTTTTAACGACCAGATTGTCGGGCATCTAGACTAATTATTATAGGACTAGGTGCAATGCTTAAAGTTTCATAAATTATGATATATCCCAAATTTATTAAGAGTAGCGTTTTTAGCACTTGTCTATGACAACATATGTGAAAATTGCATTTTTATAAGGTAAATCAAAAATTTTTTTTTAACGACCAGATTGTCGGGCATCTAGACTAATTATTATAGGACTAGGTGCAATGCTTAAAGTTTCATAAATTATGATATATCCCAAATTTATATATATATATATAATTTTCTTTTAACGAGCAGATTGTCGAGCATCTAGACTAATTATTATAGGACTAGGTGTAATGCTTAAATTTCCTAGTATATGATATATCCCAAATTTTATTTGGAGAAGAGTTATTAGCACTTGTCTAATGACAACATATTTAAAAACTGCATTTTTATAAAATAAATCAATAACTTTTGTTTAACCAACAGATTGTCGAGTATCTAGACTAATTATTATAGGACTAGGTATAATGCTTAAATTTCCTAGTATATGATATATCCCAAATTTTATTTGGAGAAGAGTTATTAGCACTTGTCTATGACAACATATGTAAAAATTGCATTTTTATAAAATAAATCAATAACTTTTGTTTAACCAACAGATTGTCGAGTATCTAGACTAATTATTGTAGGACTAGGTATAATGCTTAATTTTCCTAGTATATGATATATCCCAAATTTTATTTGGAGTAGAGTTATTAGCACTTGTCTATGACAACATATGTAAAAATTGCATTTTTATAAAATAAATCAATAACTTTTGTTTAACCAATAGATTGTCGAGTATCTAGACTAATTATTATAGGACTAGGTATAATGCTTAAATTTCCTAGTATATGATATATCCCAAATTTTATTTGGAGAAGAGTTATTAGCACTTGTCTATGACAACATATGTAAAAATTGCATTTTTATAAAGTAAATCTATAATTTTCTTTTAACGAGCAGATTGTCGAGCATCTAGACTAATTATTATAGGACTAGGTGTAATGCTTAAATTTCCTAGTATATGATATATCCCAAATTTTATTTGGAGAAGAGTTATTAGCACTTGTCTATGACAACATATGTAAAAATTGCATTTTTATAAAGTAAATCTATAATTTTCTTTTAACGAGCAGATTGTCGAGCATCTAGACTAATTATTATAGGACTAGGTGTAATGCTTAAATTTCCTAGTATATGATATATCCCAAATTTTATTTGGAGAAGAGTTATTAGCACTTGTCTATGACAACATATGTAAAAACTGCATTTTTATAATGTAAATCAAAAATTTTTTTTTAACGACCAGATTGTCGGGCATCTAGACTAATTATTATAGGACTAGGTGCAATACTTAAAGTTTCATAAATTATGATATATCCCAAATTTATTTAGAGTAACGTTTTTAGTACTTGTCTATGACAACATATGTGAAAATTGCATTAGTACTTGTCTATGACAACATATGTGAAAATTGCATTTTTATAAGGTAAATCAAAAATTTTTTTTTAACGACCACATTGTCGGGCATCTAGACTAATTATTATAGGACTAGGTTCAATGCTTAAAGTTTCATAAATTATGATATATCCCAAATTTATTTAGAGTAGCGTTTTTAGTACTTGTCTATGACAACATATGTGAAAATTGCATTTTTATAAGGTAAATCAAAAATTTTTTTTTAACGACCAGATTGTCGGGCATCTAGACTAATTATTATAGAACTAGGTGCAATGCTTAAAGTTTCATAAATTATGATATATCCCAAATTTATTTAGAGTAGCGTTTTTAGCACTTGTCTATGACAACATATGTGAAAATTGCATTTTTATAAGGTAAATCAAAAATTTTTTTTTAACGACCAGATTGTCGGGCACTTAGACTAATTATTATAGGACTAGGTGCAATGCTTAAAGTTTCATAAATTATGATATATCCCAAATTTATTTAGAGTAGCGTTTTTAGCACTTGTCTATGACAACATATGTGAAAATTGTATTTTTATAAGGTAAATCAAAAATTTTTTTTTAACGACCAGATTGTCGGGCATCTAGACTAATTATTATAGGACTAGGTGCAATGCTTAAAGTTTCATAAATTATGATATATCCCAAATTTATTTAGAGTAACGTTTTTAGTACTTGTCTATGACAACATATGTGAAAATTGCATTAGTACTTGTCTATGACAACATATGTGAAAATTGCATTTTTATAAGGTAAATCAAAAATTTTTTTTTAACGACCACATTGTCGGGCATCTAGACTAATTATTAGAGGACTAGGTGCAATGCTTAAAGTTTCATAAATTATGATATATCCCAAATTTATTTAGAGTAACGTTTTTAGTACTTGTCTATGACAACATATGTGAAAATTGCATTTTTATAAGGTAAATCAAAAATTTTTTTTAACGACCAGATTGTCGGGCATCTAGACTAATTATTATAGGACTAGGTGCAATGCTTAAAGTTTCATAAATTATGATATATCCCAAATTTATTTAGAGTAACGTTTTTAGTACTTGTCTATGACAACATATGTGAAAATTGCATTTTTATAAGGTAAATCAAAAATTTTTTTTTAACGACCAGATTGTCGGGCATCTAGACTAATTATTATAGGACTAGGTGCAATGCTTAAAGTTTCATAAATTATGATATATCCCAAATTTATTTAGAGTAGCGTTTTTAGCGCTTGTTTATGACAACATATGTGAAAATTGCATTTTTATAAGGTAAATCAAAAATTTTTTTTAACGACCAGATTGTCGGGCATCTAGACTAATTATTATAGGACTAGGTGCAATGCTTAAAGTTTCATAAATTATGATATATCCCAAATTTATTTAGAGTAACGTTTTTAGTACTTGTCTATGACAACATATGTGAAAATTGCATTTTTATAAGGTAAATCAAAAATTTTTTTTTAACGACCAGATTGTCGGGCATTTAGACTAATTATTATAGGACTAGGTGCAATGCTTAAAGTTTCATAAATTATGATATATCCCAAATTTATTTAGAGTAGCGTTTTTAGCGCTTGTTTATGACAACATATGTGAAAATTGCATTTTTATAAGGTAAATCAAAATTTTTTTTTAACGACCAGATTGTCGGGCATCTAGACTAATTATTATAGGACTAGGTGCAATGCTTGAAGTTTCATAAATTATGATATATCCCAAATTTATTTAGAGTAACGTTTTTAGTACTTGTCTATGACAACATATGTGAAAATTGCATTTTTATAAGGTAAATCAAAAATTTTTTTTTAACGACCAGATTGTCGGGCATCTAGACTAATTATTATAGGACTAGGTGCAATACTTAAAGTTTCATAAATTATGATATATCCCAAATTTATTTAGAGTAACGTTTTTAGTACTTGTCTATGACAACATATGTGAAAATTGCATTAGTACTTGTCTATGACAACATATGTGAAAATTGCATTTTTATAAGGTAAATCAAAAATTTTTTTTTAACGACCACATTGTCGGGCATCTAGACTAATTATTATAGGACTAGGTTCAATGCTTAAAGTTTCATAAATTATGATATATCCCAAATTTATTTAGAGTAGCGTTTTTAGTACTTGTCTATGACAACATATGTGAAAATTGCATTTTTATAAGGTAAATCAAAAATTTTTTTTTAACGACCAGATTGTCGGGCATCTAGACTAATTATTATAGAACTAGGTGCAATGCTTAAAGTTTCATAAATTATGATATATCCCAAATTTATTTAGAGTAGCGTTTTTAGCACTTGTCTATGACAACATATGTGAAAATTGCATTTTTATAAGGTAAATCAAAAATTTTTTTTTAACGACCAGATTGTCGGGCACTTAGACTAATTATTATAGGACTAGGTGCAATGCTTAAAGTTTCATAAATTATGATATATCCCAAATTTATTTAGAGTAGCGTTTTTAGCACTTGTCTATGACAACATATGTGAAAATTGTATTTTTATAAGGTAAATCAAAAATTTTTTTTTAACGACCAGATTGTCGGGCATCTAGACTAATTATTATAGGACTAGGTGCAATGCTTAAAGTTTCATAAATTATGATATATCCCAAATTTATTTAGAGTAACGTTTTTAGTACTTGTCTATGACAACATATGTGAAAATTGCATTAGTACTTGTCTATGACAACATATGTGAAAATTGCATTTTTATAAGGTAAATCAAAAATTTTTTTTTAACGACCACATTGTCGGGCATCTAGACTAATTATTAGAGGACTAGGTGCAATGCTTAAAGTTTCATAAATTATGATATATCCCAAATTTATTTAGAGTAACGTTTTTAGTACTTGTCTATGACAACATATGTGAAAATTGCATTTTTATAAGGTAAATCAAAAATTTTTTTTAACGACCAGATTGTCGGGCATCTAGACTAATTATTATAGGACTAGGTGCAATGCTTAAAGTTTCATAAATTATGATATATCCCAAATTTATTTAGAGTAACGTTTTTAGTACTTGTCTATGACAACATATGTGAAAATTGCATTTTTATAAGGTAAATCAAAAATTTTTTTTAACGACCAGATTGTCGGGCATCTAGACTAATTATTATAGGACTAGGTGCAATGCTTAAAGTTTCATAAATTATGATATATCCCAAATTTATTTAGAGTAACGTTTTTAGTACTTGTCTATGACAACATATGTGAAAATTGCATTTTTATAAGGTAAATCAAAAATTTTTTTTTAACGACCAGATTGTCGGGCACTTAGACTAATTATTATAGGACTAGGTGCAATGCTTGAAGTTTCATAAATTATGATATATCCCAAATTTATTTAGAGTAACGTTTTTAGTACTTGTCTATGACAACATATGTGAAAATTGCATTTTTATAAGGTAAATCAAAAATTTTTTTTTAACGACCAGATTGTCGGGCATCTAGACTAATTATTATAGGACTAGGTGCAATGCTTAAAGTTTCATAAATTATGATATATCCCAAATTTATTTAGAGTAGCGTTTTTAGCGCTTGTTTATGACAACATATGTGAAAATTGCATTTTTATAAGGTAAATCAAAAATTTTTTTTTAACGACCACATTGTCGGGCATCTAGACTAATTATTAGAGGACTAGGTGCAATGCTTAAAGTTTCATAAATTATGATATATCCCAAATTTATTTAGAGTAACGTTTTTAGTACTTGTCTATGACAACATATGTGAAAATTGCATTTTTATAAGGTAAATCAAAAATTTTTTTTAACGACCAGATTGTCGGGCATCTAGACTAATTATTATAGGACTAGGTGCAATGCTTAAAGTTTCATAAATTATGATATATCCCAAATTTATTTAGAGTAACGTTTTTAGTACTTGTCTATGACAACATATGTGAAAATTGCATTTTTATAAGGTAAATCAAAAATTTTTTTTAACGACCAGATTGTCGGGCATCTAGACTAATTATTATAGGACTAGGTGCAATGCTTAAAGTTTCATAAATTATGATATATCCCAAATTTATTTAGAGTAACGTTTTTAGTACTTGTCTATGACAACATATGTGAAAATTGCATTTTTATAAGGTAAATCAAAAATTTTTTTTTAACGACCAGATTGTCGGGCATCTAGACTAATTATTAGAGGACTAGGTGCAATGCTTAAAGTTTCATAAATTATGATATATCCCAAATTTATTTAGAGTAACGTTTTTAGTACTTGTCTATGACAACATATGTGAAAATTGCATTTTTATAAGGTAAATCAAAAATTTTTTTTAACGACCAGATTGTCGGGCATCTAGACTAATTATTATAGGACTAGGTGCAATGCTTAAAGTTTCATAAATTATGATATATCCCAAATTTATTTAGAGTAACGTTTTTAGTACTTGTCTATGACAACATATGTGAAAATTGCATTTTTATAAGGTAAATCAAAAATTTTTTTTTAACGACCAGATTGTCGGGCATCTAGACTAATTATTATAGGACTAGGTGCAATGCTTAAAGTTTCATAAATTATGATATATCCCAAATTTATTTAGAGTAACGTTTTTAGTACTTGTCTATGACAACATATGTGAAAATTGCATTAGTACTTGTCTATGACAACATATGTGAAAATTGCATTTTTATAAGGTAAATCAAAAATTTTTTTTTAACGACCACATTGTCGGGCATCTAGACTAATTATTAGAGGACTAGGTGCAATGCTTAAAGTTTCATAAATTATGATATATCCCAAATTTATTTAGAGTAACGTTTTTAGTACTTGTCTATGACAACATATGTGAAAATTGCATTTTTATAAGGTAAATCAAAAATTTTTTTTAACGACCAGATTGTCGGGCATCTAGACTAATTATTATAGGACTAGGTGCAATGCTTAAAGTTTCATAAATTATGATATATCCCAAATTTATTTAGAGTAACGTTTTTAGTACTTGTCTATGACAACATATGTGAAAATTGCATTTTTATAAGGTAAATCAAAAATTTTTTTTAACGACCAGATTGTCGGGCATCTAGACTAATTATTATAGGACTAGGTGCAATGCTTAAAGTTTCATAAATTATGATATATCCCAAATTTATTTAGAGTAACGTTTTTAGTACTTGTCTATGACAACATATGTGAAAATTGCATTTTTATAAGGTAAATCAAAAATTTTTTTTTAACGACCAGATTGTCGGGCATCTAGACTAATTATTATAGGACTAGGTGCAATGCTTGAAGTTTCATAAATTATGATATATCCCAAATTTATTTAGAGTAACGTTTTTAGTACTTGTCTATGACAACATATGTGAAAATTGCATTTTTATAAGGTAAATCAAAAATTTTTTTTTAACGACCAGATTGTCGGGCATCTAGACTAATTATTATAGGACTAGGTGCAATGCTTAAAGTTTCATAAATTATGATATATCCCAAATTTATTTAGAGTAGCGTTTTTAGCACTTGTCTATGACAACATATGTGAAAATTGCATTTTTATAAGGTAAATCAAAAATTTTTTTTTAACGACCAGATTGTCGGGCATTTAGACTAATTATTATAGGACTAGGTGCAATGCTTAAAGTTTCATAAATTATGATATATCCCAAATTTATTTAGAGTAGCGTTTTTAGCACTTGTCTATGACAACATATGTGAAAATTGTATTTTTATAATGTAAATCAAAAATTTTTTTTTAACGACCAGATTGTCGGGCATCTAGACTAATTATTATAGGACTAGGTGCAATACTTAAAGTTTCATAAATTATGATATATCCCAAATTTATTTAGAGTAACGTTTTTAGTACTTGTCTATGACAACATATGTGAAAATTGCATTAGTACTTGTCTATGACAACATATGTGAAAATTGCATTTTTATAAGGTAAATCAAAAATTTTTTTTTAACGACCACATTGTCGGGCATCTAGACTAATTATTATAGGACTAGGTTCAATGCTTAAAGTTTCATAAATTATGATATATCCCAAATTTATTTAGAGTAGCGTTTTTAGTACTTGTCTATGACAACATATGTGAAAATTGCATTTTTATAAGGTAAATCAAAAATTTTTTTTTAACGACCAGATTGTCGGGCATCTAGACTAATTATTATAGAACTAGGTGCAATGCTTAAAGTTTCATAAATTATGATATATCCCAAATTTATTTAGAGTAGCGTTTTTAGCACTTGTCTATGACAACATATGTGAAAATTGCATTTTTATAAGGTAAATCAAAAATTTTTTTTTAACGACCAGATTGTCGGGCACTTAGACTAATTATTATAGGACTAGGTGCAATGCTTAAAGTTTCATAAATTATGATATATCCCAAATTTATTTAGAGTAGCGTTTTTAGCACTTGTCTATGACAACATATGTGAAAATTGTATTTTTATAAGGTAAATCAAAAATTTTTTTTTAACGACCAGATTGTCGGGCATCTAGACTAATTATTATAGGACTAGGTGCAATGCTTAAAGTTTCATAAATTATGATATATCCCAAATTTATTTAGAGTAACGTTTTTAGTACTTGTCTATGACAACATATGTGAAAATTGCATTAGTACTTGTCTATGACAACATATGTGAAAATTGCATTTTTATAAGGTAAATCAAAAATTTTTTTTTAACGACCACATTGTCGGGCATCTAGACTAATTATTAGAGGACTAGGTGCAATGCTTAAAGTTTCATAAATTATGATATATCCCAAATTTATTTAGAGTAACGTTTTTAGTACTTGTCTATGACAACATATGTGAAAATTGCATTAGTACTTGTCTATGACAACATATGTGAAAATTGCATTTTTATAAGGTAAATCAAAAATTTTTTTTTAACGACCAGATTGTCGGGCATCTAGACTAATTATTATAGGACTAGGTGCAATGCTTAAAGTTTCATAAACTCTGATATATCCCAAATTTATTTAGAGTAACGTTTTTAGTACTTGTCTATGACAACATATGTGAAAATTGCATTTTTATAAGGTAAATCAAAAATTTTTTTTTAACGACCAGATTGTCGGGCATCTAGACTAATTATTATAGGACTAGGTGCAATGCTTAAAGTTTCATAAATTATGATATATCCCAAATTTATTTAGAGTAACGTTTTTAGTACTTGTCTATGACAACATATGTGAAAATTGCATTTTTATAAGGTAAATCAAAAATTTTTTTTTAACGACCAGATTGTCGGGCATCTAGACTAATTATTATAGGACTAGGTTCAATGCTTAAAGTTTCATAAATTATGATATATCCCAAATTTATTTAGAGTAGCCTTTTTAGTACTTGTCTATGACAACATATGTGAAAATTGCATTTTTATAAGGTAAATCAAAATTTTTTTTTTAACGACCAGATTGTCGGGCATCTAGACTAATTATTATAGGACTAGGTTCAATGCTTAAAGTTTCATAAATTATGATATATCCCAAATTTATTTAGAGTAACGTTTTTAGTACTTGTCTATGACAACATATGTGAAAATTGCATTAGTACTTGTCTATGACAACATATGTGAAAATTGCATTTTTATAAGGTAAATCAAAATTTTTTTTTTAACAACCAGATTGTCGGGCATCTAGACTAATTATTATAGGACTAGGTGCAATGCTTAAAGTTTCATAAATTATGATATATCCCAAATTTATTTAGAGTAACATTTTTAGTACTTGTCTATGACAACATATGTGAAAATTGCATTTTTATAAGGTAAATCAAAAATTTTTTTTTAACGACCAGATTGTCGGGCATCTAGACTAATTATTATAGGACTAGGTGCAATGCTTAAAGTTTCATAAATTATGATATATCCCAAATTTATTTAGAGTAACGTTTTTAGTACTTGTCTATGACAACATATGTGAAAATTGCATTTTTATAAGGTAAATCAAAAATTTTTTTTTAACGACCACATTGTCGGGCATCTAGACTAATTAATATAGGACTAGGCTCAATGCTTAAAGTTTCATAAATTATGATATATCCCAAATTTATTTAGAGTAGCGTTTTTAGTACTTGTCTATGACAACATACGTGAAAATTGCATTTTTATAAGGTAAATCAAAAATTTTTTTTTAACGACAAGATTGTCGGGCATCTAGACTAATTATTATAGGACTAGGTGCAATGCTTAAAGTTTCATAAATTATGATATATCCCAAATTTATTTAGAGTAACGTTTTTAGTACTTGTCTATGACAACATATGTGAAAATTGCATTTTTATAAGGTAAATCAAAAATTTTTTTTTAACGACCAGATTGTCGGGCATTTAGACTAATTATTATAGGACTAGGTGCAATGCTTAAAGTTTCATAAATTATGATATATCCCAAATTTATTTAGAGTAGCGTTTTTAGCGCTTGTTTATGACAACATATGTGAAAATTGCATTTTTATAAGGTAAATCAAAATTTTTTTTTAACGACCAGATTGTCGGGCATCTAGACTAATTATTATAGAACTAGGTGCAATGCTTAAAGTTTCATAAATTATGATATATCCCAAATTTATTTAGAGTAGCGTTTTTAGCACTTGTCTATGACAACATATGTGAAAATTGTATTTTTATAAGGTAAATCAAAAATTTTTTTTTAACGACCAGATTGTCGGGCATCTAGACTAATTATTATAGGACTAGGTGCAATGCTTAAAGTTTCATAAATTATGATATATCCCAAATTTATTTAGAGTAACGTTTTTAGTACTTGTCTATGACAACATATGTGAAAATTGCATTAGTACTTGTCTATGACAACATATGTGAAAATTGCATTTTTATAAGGTAAATCAAAAATTTTTTTTTAACGACCACATTGTCGGGCATCTAGACTAATTATTAGAGGACTAGGTGCAATGCTTAAAGTTTCATAAATTATGATATATCCCAAATTTATTTAGAGTAACGTTTTTAGTACTTGTCTATGACAACATATGTGAAAATTGCATTTTTATAAGGTAAATCAAAAATTTTTTTTAACGACCAGATTGTCGGGCATCTAGACTAATTATTATAGGACTAGGTGCAATGCTTAAAGTTTCATAAATTATGATATATCCCAAATTTATTTAGAGTAACGTTTTTAGTACTTGTCTATGACAACATATGTGAAAATTGCATTTTTATAAGGTAAATCAAAAATTTTTTTTTAACGACCAGATTGTCGGGCATCTAGACTAATTATTATAGGACTAGGTGCAATGCTTAAAGTTTCATAAATTATGATATATCCCAAATTTATTTAGAGTAGCGTTTTTAGCGCTTGTTTATGACAACATATGTGAAAATTGCATTTTTATAAGGTAAATCAAAAATTTTTTTTAACGACCAGATTGTCGGGCATCTAGACTAATTATTATAGGACTAGGTGCAATGCTTAAAGTTTCATAAATTATGATATATCCCAAATTTATTTAGAGTAACGTTTTTAGTACTTGTCTATGACAACATATGTGAAAATTGCATTTTTATAAGGTAAATCAAAAATTTTTTTTTAACGACCAGATTGTCGGGCATTTAGACTAATTATTATAGGACTAGGTGCAATGCTTAAAGTTTCATAAATTATGATATATCCCAAATTTATTTAGAGTAACGTTTTTAGTACTTGTCTATGACAACATATGTGAAAATTGCATTTTTATAAGGTAAATCAAAATTTTTTTTTAACGACCAGATTGTCGGGCATCTAGACTAATTATTATAGGACTAGGTGCAATGCTTGAAGTTTCATAAATTATGATATATCCCAAATTTATTTAGAGTAGCGTTTTTAGCACTTGTCTATGACAACATATGTGAAAATTGCATTTTTATAAGGTAAATCAAAAATTTTTTTTTAACGACCAGATTGTCGGGCATTTAGACTAATTATTATAGGACTAGGTGCAATGCTTAAAGTTTCATAAATTATGATATATCCCAAATTTATTTAGAGTAGCGTTTTTAGCACTTGTCTATGACAACATATGTGAAAATTGTATTTTTATAATGTAAATCAAAAATTTTTTTTTAACGACCAGATTGTCGGGCATCTAGACTAATTATTATAGGACTAGGTGCAATACTTAAAGTTTCATAAATTATGATATATCCCAAATTTATTTAGAGTAACGTTTTTAGTACTTGTCTATGACAACATATGTGAAAATTGCATTAGTACTTGTCTATGACAACATATGTGAAAATTGCATTTTTATAAGGTAAATCAAAAATTTTTTTTTAACGACCACATTGTCGGGCATCTAGACTAATTATTATAGGACTAGGTTCAATGCTTAAAGTTTCATAAATTATGATATATCCCAAATTTATTTAGAGTAGCGTTTTTAGTACTTGTCTATGACAACATATGTGAAAATTGCATTTTTATAAGGTAAATCAAAAATTTTTTTTTAACGACCAGATTGTCGGGCATCTAGACTAATTATTATAGAACTAGGTGCAATGCTTAAAGTTTCATAAATTATGATATATCCCAAATTTATTTAGAGTAGCGTTTTTAGCACTTGTCTATGACAACATATGTGAAAATTGCATTTTTATAAGGTAAATCAAAAATTTTTTTTTAACGACCAGATTGTCGGGCACTTAGACTAATTATTATAGGACTAGGTGCAATGCTTAAAGTTTCATAAATTATGATATATCCCAAATTTATTTAGAGTAGCGTTTTTAGCACTTGTCTATGACAACATATGTGAAAATTGTATTTTTATAAGGTAAATCAAAAATTTTTTTTTAACGACCAGATTGTCGGGCATCTAGACTAATTATTATAGGACTAGGTGCAATGCTTAAAGTTTCATAAATTATGATATATCCCAAATTTATTTAGAGTAACGTTTTTAGTACTTGTCTATGACAACATATGTGAAAATTGCATTAGTACTTGTCTATGACAACATATGTGAAAATTGCATTTTTATAAGGTAAATCAAAAATTTTTTTTTAACGACCACATTGTCGGGCATCTAGACTAATTATTAGAGGACTAGGTGCAATGCTTAAAGTTTCATAAATTATGATATATCCCAAATTTATTTAGAGTAACGTTTTTAGTACTTGTCTATGACAACATATGTGAAAATTGCATTAGTACTTGTCTATGACAACATATGTGAAAATTGCATTTTTATAAGGTAAATCAAAAATTTTTTTTTAACGACCAGATTGTCGGGCATCTAGACTAATTATTATAGGACTAGGTGCAATGCTTAAAGTTTCATAAACTCTGATATATCCCAAATTTATTTAGAGTAACGTTTTTAGTACTTGTCTATGACAACATATGTGAAAATTGCATTTTTATAAGGTAAATCAAAAATTTTTTTTTAACGACCAGATTGTCGGGCATCTAGACTAATTATTATAGGACTAGGTGCAATGCTTAAAGTTTCATAAATTATGATATATCCCAAATTTATTTAGAGTAACGTTTTTAGTACTTGTCTATGACAACATATGTGAAAATTGCATTTTTATAAGGTAAATCAAAAATTTTTTTTTAACGACCAGATTGTCGGGCATCTAGACTAATTATTATAGGACTAGGTTCAATGCTTAAAGTTTCATAAATTATGATATATCCCAAATTTATTTAGAGTAGCCTTTTTAGTACTTGTCTATGACAACATATGTGAAAATTGCATTTTTATAAGGTAAATCAAAATTTTTTTTTTAACGACCAGATTGTCGGGCATCTAGACTAATTATTATAGGACTAGGTTCAATGCTTAAAGTTTCATAAATTATGATATATCCCAAATTTATTTAGAGTAACGTTTTTAGTACTTGTCTATGACAACATATGTGAAAATTGCATTAGTACTTGTCTATGACAACATATGTGAAAATTGCATTTTTATAAGGTAAATCAAAATTTTTTTTTTAACAACCAGATTGTCGGGCATCTAGACTAATTATTATAGGACTAGGTGCAATGCTTAAAGTTTCATAAATTATGATATATCCCAAATTTATTTAGAGTAACGTTTTTAGTACTTGTCTATGACAACATATGTGAAAATTGCATTTTTATAAGGTAAATCAAAAATTTTTTTTTAACGACCAGATTGTCGGGCATCTAGACTAATTATTATAGGACTAGGTGCAATGCTTAAAGTTTCATAAATTATGATATATCCCAAATTTATTTAGAGTAACGTTTTTAGTACTTGTCTATGACAACATATGTGAAAATTGCATTTTTATAAGGTAAATCAAAAATTTTTTTTTAACGACCACATTGTCGGGCATCTAGACTAATTAATATAGGACTAGGCTCAATGCTTAAAGTTTCATAAATTATGATATATCCCAAATTTATTTAGAGTAGCGTTTTTAGTACTTGTCTATGACAACATACGTGAAAATTGCATTTTTATAAGGTAAATCAAAAATTTTTTTTTAACGACAAGATTGTCGGGCATCTAGACTAATTATTATAGGACTAGGTGCAATGCTTAAAGTTTCATAAATTATGATATATCCCAAATTTATTTAGAGTAACGTTTTTAGTACTTGTCTATGACAACATATGTGAAAATTGCATTTTTATAAGGTAAATCAAAAATTTTTTTTTAACGACCACATTGTCGGGCATCTAGACTAATTATTATAGGACTAGGTGCAATGCTTAAAGTTTCATAAATTATGATATATCCCAAATTTATTTAGAGTAACGTTTTTAGTACTTGTCTATGACAACATATGTGAAAATTGCATTAGTACTTGTCTATGACGACATATGTGAAAATTGCATTTTTATAAGGTAAATCAAAAATTTTTTTTTAACGACCAGATTGTCGGGCATCTAGACTAATTATTATAGGACTAGGTGCAATGCTTAAAGTTTCATAAATTATGATATATCCCAAATTTATTTAGAGTAACGTTTTTAGTACTTGTCTATGACAACATATGTGAAAATTGCATTAGTACTTGTCTATGACAACATATGTGAAAATTGCATTTTTATAAGGTAAATCAAAAATTTTTTTTTAACGACCACATTGTCGGGCATCTAGACTAATTATTATAGGACTAGGTTCAATGCTTAAAGTTTCATAAATTATGATATATCCCAAATTTATTTAGAGTAGCGTTTTTAGTACTTGTCTATGACAACATATGTGAAAATTGCATTTTTATAAGGTAAATCAAAAATTTTTTTTTAACGACCAGATTGTCGGGCATCTAGACTAATTATTATAGGACTAGGTGCAATGCTTAAAGTT
This sequence comes from Crataerina pallida, assembly GCA_949710015.1. Classification (NCBI taxonomy): domain Eukaryota; kingdom Metazoa; phylum Arthropoda; class Insecta; order Diptera; family Hippoboscidae; genus Crataerina; species Crataerina pallida. The sequence goes on from OX453291.1 coordinate 11,506,825, forward strand.
TCATAAATTATGATATATCCCAAATTTATTTAGAGTAACGTTTTTAGTACTTGTCTATGACAACATATGTGAAAATTGCATTTTTATAAGGTAAATCAAAAATTTTTTTTTAACGACCAGATTGTCGGGCATCTAGACTAATTATTATAGGACTAGGTGCAATGCTTAAAGTTTCATAAATTATGATATATCCCAAATTTATTTAGAGTAACGTTTTTAGTACTTGTCTATGACAACATATGTGAAAATTGCATTAGTACTTGTCTATGACAACATATGTGAAAATTGCATTTTTATAAGGTAAATCAAAAATTTTTTTTAACGACCACATTGTCGGGCATCTAGACTAATTATTATAGGACTAGGTTCAATGCTTAAAGTTTCATAAATTATGATATATCCCAAATTTATTTAGAGTAGCGTTTTTAGTACTTGTCTATGACAACATATGTGAAAATTGCATTTTTATAAGGTAAATCAAAAATTTTTTTTTAACGACCAGATTGTCGGGCATCTAGACTAATTATTATAGGACTAGGTGCAATGCTTAAAGTTTCATAAATTATGATATATCCCAAATTTATTTAGAGTAGCGTTTTTAGTACTTGTCTATGACAACATATGTGAAAATTGCATTTTTATAAGGTAAATCAAAACTTTTTTTTTAACGACCAGATTGTCGGACATCTAGACTAATTATTATAGGACTAGGTGCAATGCTTAAAGTTACATAAATTATGATATATCCCAAATTTATTTAGAGTAGCGTTTTTAGCGCTTGTCTATGACAACATATGTGAAAATTGCATTTTTATAAGGTAAATCAAAAATTTTTTTTAACGACCAGATTGTCGGGCATCTAGACTAATTATTATAGGACTAGGTGCAATGCTTAAAGTTTCATAAATTATGATATATCCCAAATTTATTAAGAGTAACGTTTTTAGCACTTGTCTATGACAACATAAGTGAAAATTGCATTTTTATAAGGTAAATCAAAAATTTTTTTTTAACGACCAGATTGTCGGGCATCTAGACTAATTATTATAGGACTAGGTGCAATGCTTAAAGTTTCATAAATTATGATATATCCCAAATTTATTTAGAGTAGCGTTTTTAGCACTTGTCTATGACAACATATGTGAAAATTGCATTTTTATAAGGTAAATCAAAAATTTTTTTTTAACGACCAGATTGTCGGGCATTTAGACTAATTATTATAGGACTAGGTGCAATGCTTAAAGTTTCATAAATTATGATATATCCCAAATTTATTTAGAGTAGCGTTTTTAGCACTTGTCTATGACAACATATGTGAAAATTGTATTTTTATAAGGTAAATCAAAAATTTTTTTTTAACGACCACATTGTCGGGCATCTAGACTAATTATTATAGGACTAGGTGCAATGTTTAAAGTTTCATAAATTATGATATATCCCAAATTTATTTAGAGTAACGTTTTTAGTACTTGTCTATGACAACATATGTGAAAATTGCATTAGTACTTGTCTATGACAACATATGTGAAAATTGCATTTTTATAAGGTAAATCAAAAATTTTTTTTTAACGACCAGATTGTCGGGCATCTAGACTAATTATTATAGGACTAGGTGCAATGCTTAAAGTTTCATAAATTATGATATATCCCAAATTTATTTAGAGTAGCGTTTTTAGCACTTGTCTATGACAACATATGTGAAAATTGTATTTTTATAAGGTAAATCAAAAATTTTTTTTTAACGACCAGATTGTCGGGCATCTAGACTAATTATTATAGGACTAGGTGCAATGCTTAAAGTTTCATAAATTATGATATATCCCAAATTTATTTAGAGTAACGTTTTTAGTACTTGTCTATGACAACATATGTGAAAATTGCATTTTTATAAGGTAAATCAAAAATTTTTTTTAACGACCAGATTGTCGGGCATCTAGACTAATTATTATAGGACTAGGTGCAATGCTTAAAGTTTCATAAATTATGATATATCCCAAATTTATTTAGAGTAACGTTTTTAGTACTTGTCTATGACAACATATGTGAAAATTGCATTTTTATAAGGTAAATCAAAAATTTTTTTTTAACGACCAGATTGTCGGGCATCTAGACTAATTATTATAGGACTAGGTTCAATGCTTAAAGTTTCATAAATTATGATATATCCCAAATTTATTTAGAGTAGCGTTTTTAGTACTTGTCTATGACAACATATGTGAAAATTGCATTTTTATAAGGTAAATCAAAAATTTTTTTTAACGACCAGATTGTCGGGCATCTAGACTAATTATTATAGGACTAGGTGCAATGCTTAAAGTTTCATAAATTATGATATATCCCAAATTTATTAAGAGTAGCGTTTTTAGCACTTGTCTATGACAACATAAGTGAAAATTGCATTTTTATAAGGTAAATCAAAAATTTTTTTTTAACGACCAGATTGTCGGGCATCTAGACTAATTATTATAGGACTAGGTGCAATGCTTAAAGTTTCATAAATTATGATATATCCCAAATTTATTTAGAGTAGCGTTTTTAGCACTTGTCTATGACAACATATGTGAAAATTGCATTTTTATAAGGTAAATCAAAAATTTTTTTTTAACGACCAGATTGTCGGGCATTTAGACTAATTATTATAGGACTAGGTGCAATGCTTAAAGTTTCATAAATTATGATATATCCCAAATTTATTTAGAGTAGCGTTTTTAGCACTTGTCTATGACAACATATGTGAAAATTGTATTTTTATAAGGTAAATCAAAAATTTTTTTTTAACGACCAGATTGTCGGGCATCTAGACTAATTATTATAGGACTAGGTGCAATGCTTAAAGTTTCATAAATTATGATATATCCCAAATTTATTTAGAGTAACGTTTTTAGTACTTGTCTATGACAACATATGTGAAAATTGCATTAGTACTTGTCTATGACAACATATGTGAAAATTGCATTTTTATAAGGTAAACCAAAAATTTTTTTTTAACGACCACATTGTCGGGCATCTAGACTAATTATTATAGGACTAGGTGCAATGCTTAAAGTTTCATAAATTATGATATATCCCAAATTTATTTAGAGTAACGTTTTTAGTACTTGTCTATGACAACATATGTGAAAATTGCATTTTTATAAGGTAAATCAAAAATTTTTTTTTAACGACCAGATTGTCGGGCATCTAGACTAATTATTATAGGACTAGGTGCAATGCTTAAAGTTTCATAAATTATGATATATCCCAAATTTATTTAGAGTAACGTTTTTAGTACTTGTCTATGACAACATATGTGAAAATTGCATTTTTATAAGGTAAATCAAAAATTTTTTTTTAACGACCAGATTGTCGGGCATCTAGACTAATTATTATAGGACTAGGTTCAATGCTTAAAGTTTCATAAATTATGATATATCCCAAATTTATTTAGAGTAACGTTTTTAGTACTTGTCTATGACAACATATGTGAAAATTGCATTAGTACTTGTCTATGACAACATATGTGAAAATTGCATTTTTATAAGGTAAATCAAAATTTTTTTTTTAACGACCAGATTGTCGGGCATCTAGACTAATTATTATAGGACTAGGTGCAATGCTTAAAGTTTCATAAATTATGATATATCCCAAATTTATTTAGAGTAACGTTTTTAGTACTTGTCTATGACAACATATGTGAAAATTGCATTTTTATAAGGTAAATCAAAAATTTTTTTTTAACGACCAGATTGTCGGGCATCTAGACTAATTATTATAGGACTAGGTGCAATGCTTAAAGTTTCATAAATTATGATATATCCCAAATTTATTTAGAGTAACGTTTTTAGTACTTGTCTATGACAACATATGTGAAAATTGCATTTTTATAAGGTAAATCAAAAATTTTTTTTTAACGACCACATTGTCGGGCATCTAGACTAATTATTATAGGACTAGGTTCAATGCTTAAAGTTTCATAAATTATGATATATCCCAAATTTATTTAGAGTAGCGTTTTTAGTACTTGTCTATGACAACATATGTGAAAATTGCATTTTTATAAGGTAAATCAAAAATTTTTTTTTAACGACAAGATTGTCGGGCATCTAGACTAATTATTATAGGACTAGGTGCAATGCTTAAAGTTTCATAAATTATGATATATCCCAAATTTATTTAGAGTAACGTTTTTAGAACTTGTCTATGACAACATATGTGAAAATTGCATTAGTACTTGTCTATGACGACATATGTGAAAATTGCATTTTTATAAGGTAAATCAAAAATTTTTTTTTAACGACCAGATTGTCGGGCATCTAGACTAATTATTATAGAACTAGGTGCAATGCTTAAAGTTTCATAAATTATGATATATCCCAAATTTATTTAGAGTAGCGTTTTTAGTACTTGTCTATGACAACATATGTGAAAATTGCATTTTTATAAGGTAAATCAAAAATTTTTTTTTAACGACCAGATTGTCGGGCATCTAGACTAATTATTATAGGACTAGGTGCAATGCTTAAAGTTTCATAAATTATGATATATCCCAAATTTATTTAGAGTAACGTTTTTAGTACTTGTCTATGACAACATATGTGAAAATTGCATTAGTACTTGTCTATGACAACATATGTGAAAATTGCATTTTTATAAGGTAAATCAAAAATTTTTTTTTAACGACAAGATTGTCGGGCATCTAGACTAATTATTATAGGACTAGGTGCAATGCTTAAAGTTTCATAAATTATGATATATCCCAAATTTATTTAGAGTAACGTTTTTAGAACTTGTCTATGACAACATATGTGAAAATTGCATTAGTACTTGTCTATGACGACATATGTGAAAATTGCATTTTTATAAGGTAAATCAAAAATTTTTTTTTAACGACCAGATTGTCGGGCATCTAGACTAATTATTATAGAACTAGGTGCAATGCTTAAAGTTTCATAAATTATGATATATCCCAAATTTATTTAGAGTAGCGTTTTTAGTACTTGTCTATGACAACATATGTGAAAATTGCATTTTTATAAGGTAAATCAAAAATTTTTTTTTAACGACCAGATTGTCGGGCATCTAGACTAATTATTATAGGACTAGGTGCAATGCTTAAAGTTTCATAAATTATGATATATCCCAAATTTATTTAGAGTAACGTTTTTAGTACTTGTCTATGACAACATATGTGAAAATTGCATTAGTACTTGTCTATGACAACATATGTGAAAATTGCATTTTTATAAGGTAAATCAAAAATTTTTTTTTAACGACCACATTGTCGGGCATCTAGACTAATTATTATAGGACTAGGTGCAATGCTTAAAGTTTCATAAATTATGATATATCCCAAATTTATTTAGAGTAACGTTTTTAGTACTTGTCTATGACAACATATGTGAAAATTGCATTAGTACTTGTCTATGACGACATATGTGAAAATTGCATTTTTATAAGGTAAATCAAAAATTTTTTTTTAACGACCAGATTGTCGGGCATCTAGACTAATTATTATAGGACTAGGTGCAATGCTTAAAGTTTCATAAATTATGATATATCCCAAATTTATTTAGAGTAACGTTTTTAGTACTTGTCTATGACAACATATGTGAAAATTGCATTTTTATAAGGTAAATCAAAAAATTTTTTTTAACGACCAGATTGTCGGGCATCTAGACTAATTATTATAGGACTAGGTTCAATGCTTAAAGTTTCATAAATTATGATATATCCCAAATTTATTTAGAGTAGCGTTTTTAGTACTTGTCTATGACAACATATGTGAAAATTGCATTTTTATAAGGTAAATCAAAAATTTTTTTTAACGACCAGATTGTCGGGCATCTAGACTAATTATTATAGGACTAGGTTCAATGCTTAAAGTTTCATAAATTATGATATATCCCAAATTTATTTAGAGTAACGTTTTTAGTACTTGTCTATGACAACATATGTGAAAATTGCATTAGTACTTGTCTATGACAACATATGTGAAAATTGCATTTTTATAAGGTAAATCAAAAATTTTTTTTTAACGACCAGATTGTCGGGCATCTAGACTAATTATTATAGGACTAGGTGCAATGCTTAAAGTTTCATAAATTATGATATATCCCAAATTTATTTAGAGTAACGTTTTTAGTACTTGTCTATGACAACATATGTGAAAATTGCATTTTTATAAGGTAAATCAAAAATTTTTTTTTAACGACCAGATTGTCGGGCATCTAGACTAATTATTATAGGACTAGGTTCAATGCTTAAAGTTTCATAAATTATGATATATCCCAAATTTATTTAGAGTAGCGTTTTTAGTACTTGTCTATGACAACATATGTGAAAATTGCATTTTTATAAGGTAAATCAAAAATTTTTTTTAACGACCAGATTGTCGGGCATCTAGACTAATTATTATAGGACTAGGTGCAATGCTTAAAGTTTCATAAATTATGATATATCCCAAATTTATTAAGAGTAGCGTTTTTAGCACTTGTCTATGACAACATAAGTGAAAATTGCATTTTTATAAGGTAAATCAAAAATTTTCTTTTAACGACCAGATTGTCGGGCATCTAGACTAATTATTATAGGACTAGGTGCAATGCTTAAAGTTTCATAAATTATGATATATCCCAAATTTATTTAGAGTAGCGTTTTTAGCACTTGTCTATGACAACATATGTGAAAATTGCATTTTTATAAGGTAAATCAAAAATTTTTTTTTAACGACCAGATTGTCGGGCATTTAGACTAATTATTATAGGACTAGGTGCAATGCTTAAAGTTTCATAAATTATGATATATCCCAAATTTATTTAGAGTAGCGTTTTTAGCACTTGTCTATGACAACATATGTGAAAATTGTATTTTTATAAGGTAAATCAAAAATTTTTTTTTAACGACCAGATTGTCGGGCATCTAGACTAATTATTATAGGACTAGGTGCAATGCTTAAAGTTTCATAAATTATGATATATCCCAAATTTATTTAGAGTAACGTTTTTAGTACTTGTCTATGACAACATATGTGAAAATTGCATTTTTATAAGGTAAATCAAAAATTTTTTTTTAACGACAAGATTGTCGGGCATCTAGACTAATTATTATAGGACTAGGTGCAATGCTTAAAGTTTCATAAATTATGATATATCCCAAATTTATTTAGAGTAACGTTTTTAGTACTTGTCTATGACAACATATGTGAAAATTGCATTTTTATAAGGTAAATCAAAAATTTTTTTTTAACGACCAGATTGTCGGGCATCTAGACTAATTATTATAGGACTAGGTGCAATGCTTAAAGTTTCATAAATTATGATATATCCCAAATTTATTAAGAGTAGCGTTTTTAGCACTTGTCTATGACAACATAAGTGAAAATTGCATTTTTATAAGGTAAATCAAAAATTTTTTTTTAACGACCAGATTGTCGGGCATCTAGACTAATTATTATAGGACTAGGTGCAATGCTTAAAGTTTCATAAATTATGATATATCCCAAATTTATTTAGAGTAGCGTTTTTAGCACTTGTCTATGACAACATATGTGAAAATTGCATTTTTATAAGGTAAATCAAAAATTTTTTTTTAACGACCAGATTGTCGGGCATTTAGACTAATTATTATAGGACTAGGTGCAATGCTTAAAGTTTCATAAATTATGATATATCCCAAATTTATTTAGAGTAGCGTTTTTAGCACTTGTCTATGACAACATATGTGAAAATTGTATTTTTATAAGGTAAATCAAAAATTTTTTTTTAACGACCACATTGTCGGGCATCTAGACTAATTATTATAGGACTAGGTGCAATGCTTAAAGTTTCATAAATTATGATATATCCCAAATTTATTTAGAGTAACGTTTTTAGTACTTGTCTATGACAACATATGTGAAAATTGCATTAGTACTTGTCTATGACAACATATGTGAAAATTGCATTTTTATAAGGTAAATCAAAAATTTTTTTTTAACGACCAGATTGTCGGGCATCTAGACTAATTATTATAGGACTAGGTGCAATGCTTAAAGTTTCATAAATTATGATATATCCCAAATTTATTTAGAGTAGCGTTTTTAGCACTTGTCTATGACAACATATGTGAAAATTGTATTTTTATAAGGTAAATCAAAAATTTTTTTTTAACGACCAGATTGTCGGGCATCTAGACTAATTATTATAGGACTAGGTGCAATGCTTAAAGTTTCATAAATTATGATATATCCCAAATTTATTTAGAGTAACGTTTTTAGTACTTGTCTATGACAACATATGTGAAAATTGCATTTTTATAAGGTAAATCAAAAATTTTTTTTAACGACCAGATTGTCGGGCATCTAGACTAATTATTATAGGACTAGGTGCAATGCTTAAAGTTTCATAAATTATGATATATCCCAAATTTATTTAGAGTAACGTTTTTAGTACTTGTCTATGACAACATATGTGAAAATTGCATTTTTATAAGGTAAATCAAAAATTTTTTTTTAACGACCAGATTGTCGGGCATCTAGACTAATTATTATAGGACTAGGTTCAATGCTTAAAGTTTCATAAATTATGATATATCCCAAATTTATTTAGAGTAGCGTTTTTAGTACTTGTCTATGACAACATATGTGAAAATTGCATTTTTATAAGGTAAATCAAAAATTTTTTTTAACGACCAGATTGTCGGGCATCTAGACTAATTATTATAGGACTAGGTGCAATGCTTAAAGTTTCATAAATTATGATATATCCCAAATTTATTAAGAGTAGCGTTTTTAGCACTTGTCTATGACAACATAAGTGAAAATTGCATTTTTATAAGGTAAATCAAAAATTTTTTTTTAACGACCAGATTGTCGGGCATCTAGACTAATTATTATAGGACTAGGTGCAATGCTTAAAGTTTCATAAATTATGATATATCCCAAATTTATTTAGAGTAGCGTTTTTAGCACTTGTCTATGACAACATATGTGAAAATTGCATTTTTATAAGGTAAATCAAAAATTTTTTTTTAACGACCAGATTGTCGGGCATTTAGACTAATTATTATAGGACTAGGTGCAATGCTTAAAGTTTCATAAATTATGATATATCCCAAATTTATTTAGAGTAGCGTTTTTAGCACTTGTCTATGACAACATATGTGAAAATTGTATTTTTATAAGGTAAATCAAAAATTTTTTTTTAACGACCAGATTGTCGGGCATCTAGACTAATTATTATAGGACTAGGTGCAATGCTTAAAGTTTCATAAATTATGATATATCCCAAATTTATTTAGAGTAACGTTTTTAGTACTTGTCTATGACAACATATGTGAAAATTGCATTAGTACTTGTCTATGACAACATATGTGAAAATTGCATTTTTATAAGGTAAACCAAAAATTTTTTTTTAACGACCACATTGTCGGGCATCTAGACTAATTATTATAGGACTAGGTGCAATGCTTAAAGTTTCATAAATTATGATATATCCCAAATTTATTTAGAGTAACGTTTTTAGTACTTGTCTATGACAACATATGTGAAAATTGCATTTTTATAAGGTAAATCAAAAATTTTTTTTTAACGACCAGATTGTCGGGCATCTAGACTAATTATTATAGGACTAGGTGCAATGCTTAAAGTTTCATAAATTATGATATATCCCAAATTTATTTAGAGTAACGTTTTTAGTACTTGTCTATGACAACATATGTGAAAATTGCATTTTTATAAGGTAAATCAAAAATTTTTTTTTAACGACCAGATTGTCGGGCATCTAGACTAATTATTATAGGACTAGGTTCAATGCTTAAAGTTTCATAAATTATGATATATCCCAAATTTATTTAGAGTAGCGTTTTTAGTACTTGTCTATGACAACATATGTGAAAATTGCATTTTTATAAGGTAAATCAAAAATTTTTTTTTAACGACCAGATTGTCGGGCATCTAGACTAATTATTATAGGACTAGGTTCAATGCTTAAAGTTTCATAAATTATGATATATCCCAAATTTATTTAGAGTAACGTTTTTAGTACTTGTCTATGACAACATATGTGAAAATTGCATTAGTACTTGTCTATGACAACATATGTGAAAATTGCATTTTTATAAGGTAAATCAAAATTTTTTTTTTAACGACCAGATTGTCGGGCATCTAGACTAATTATTATAGGACTAGGTGCAATGCTTAAAGTTTCATAAATTATGATATATCCCAAATTTATTTAGAGTAACGTTTTTAGTACTTGTCTATGACAACATATGTGAAAATTGCATTTTTATAAGGTAAATCAAAAATTTTTTTTTAACGACCAGATTGTCGGGCATCTAGACTAATTATTATAGGACTAGGTGCAATGCTTAAAGTTTCATAAATTATGATATATCCCAAATTTATTTAGAGTAACGTTTTTAGTACTTGTCTATGACAACATATGTGAAAATTGCATTTTTATAAGGTAAATCAAAAATTTTTTTTTAACGACCACATTGTCGGGCATCTAGACTAATTATTATAGGACTAGGTTCAATGCTTAAAGTTTCATAAATTATGATATATCCCAAATTTATTTAGAGTAGCGTTTTTAGTACTTGTCTATGACAACATATATGAAAATTGCATTTTTATAAGGTAAATCAAAAATTTTTTTTTAACGACAAGATTGTCGGGCATCTAGACTAATTATTATAGGACTAGGTGCAATGCTTAAAGTTTCATAAATTATGATATATCCCAAATTTATTTAGAGTAACGTTTTTAGTACTTGTCTATGACAACATATGTGAAAATTGCATTTTTATAAGGTAAATCAAAAATTTTTTTTTAACGACCACATTGTCGGGCATCTAGATTAATTATTATAGGACTAGGTGCAATGCTTAAAGTTTCATAAATTATGATATATCCCAAATTTATTTAGAGTAACGTTTTTAGAACTTGTCTATGACAACATATGTGAAAATTGCATTAGTACTTGTCTATGACGACATATGTGAAAATTGCATTTTTATAAGGTAAATCAAAAATTTTTTTTTAACGACCAGATTGTCGGGCATCTAGACTAATTATTATAGAACTAGGTGCAATGCTTAAAGTTTCATAAATTATGATATATCCCAAATTTATTTAGAGTAGCGTTTTTAGTACTTGTCTATGACAACATATGTGAAAATTGCATTTTTATAAGGTAAATCAAAAATTTTTTTTTAACGACCAGATTGTCGGGCATCTAGACTAATTATTATAGGACTAGGTGCAATGCTTAAAGTTTCATAAATTATGATATATCCCAAATTTATTTAGAGTAACGTTTTTAGTACTTGTCTATGACAACATATGTGAAAATTGCATTAGTACTTGTCTATGACAACATATGTGAAAATTGCATTTTTATAAGGTAAATCAAAAATTTTTTTTTAACGACCACATTGTCGGGCATCTAGACTAATTATTATAGGACTAGGTGCAATGCTTAAAGTTTCATAAATTATGATATATCCCAAATTTATTTAGAGTAACGTTTTTAGTACTTGTCTATGACAACATATGTGAAAATTGCATTAGTACTTGTCTATGACGACATATGTGAAAATTGCATTTTTATAAGGTAAATCAAAAATTTTTTTTTAACGACCAGATTGTCGGGCATCTAGACTAATTATTATAGGACTAGGTGCAATGCTTAAAGTTTCATAAATTATGATATATCCCAAATTTATTTAGAGTAACGTTTTTAGTACTTGTCTATGACAACATATGTGAAAATTGCATTTTTATAAGGTAAATCAAAAAATTTTTTTTAACGACCAGATTGTCGGGCATCTAGACTAATTATTATAGGACTAGGTTCAATGCTTAAAGTTTCATAAATTATGATATATCCCAAATTTATTTAGAGTAGCGTTTTTAGTACTTGTCTATGACAACATATGTGAAAATTGCATTTTTATAAGGTAAATCAAAAATTTTTTTTTAACGACCAGATTGTCGGGCATCTAGACTAATTATTATAGGACTAGGTTCAATGCTTAAAGTTTCATAAATTATGATATATCCCAAATTTATTTAGAGTAACGTTTTTAGTACTTGTCTATGACAACATATGTGAAAATTGCATTAGTACTTGTCTATGACAACATATGTGAAAATTGCATTTTTATAAGGTAAATCAAAAATTTTTTTTTAACGACCAGATTGTCGGGCATCTAGACTAATTATTATAGGACTAGGTGCAATGCTTAAAGTTTCATAAATTATGATATATCCCAAATTTATTTAGAGTAACGTTTTTAGTACTTGTCTATGACAACATATGTGAAAATTGCATTTTTATAAGGTAAATCAAAAATTTTTTTTTAACGACCAGATTGTCGGGCATCTAGACTAATTATTATAGGACTAGGTTCAATGCTTAAAGTTTCATAAATTATGATATATCCCAAATTTATTTAGAGTAGCGTTTTTAGTACTTGTCTATGACAACATATGTGAAAATTGCATTTTTATAAGGTAAATCAAAAATTTTTTTTAACGACCAGATTGTCGGGCATCTAGACTAATTATTATAGGACTAGGTGCAATGCTTAAAGTTTCATAAATTATGATATATCCCAAATTTATTAAGAGTAGCGTTTTTAGCACTTGTCTATGACAACATAAGTGAAAATTGCATTTTTATAAGGTAAATCAAAAATTTTCTTTTAACGACCAGATTGTCGGGCATCTAGACTAATTATTATAGGACTAGGTGCAATGCTTAAAGTTTCATAAATTATGATATATCCCAAATTTATTTAGAGTAGCGTTTTTAGCACTTGTCTATGACAACATATGTGAAAATTGCATTTTTATAAGGTAAATCAAAAATTTTTTTTTAACGACCAGATTGTCGGGCATTTAGACTAATTATTATAGGACTAGGTGCAATGCTTAAAGTTTCATAAATTATGATATATCCCAAATTTATTTAGAGTAGCGTTTTTAGCACTTGTCTATGACAACATATGTGAAAATTGTATTTTTATAAGGTAAATCAAAAATTTTTTTTTAACGACCAGATTGTCGGGCATCTAGACTAATTATTATAGGACTAGGTGCAATGCTTAAAGTTTCATAAATTATGATATATCCCAAATTTATTTAGAGTAACGTTTTTAGTACTTGTCTATGACAACATATGTGAAAATTGCATTAGTACTTGTCTATGACAACATATGTGAAAATTGCATTTTTATAAGGTAAACCAAAAATTTTTTTTTAACGACCACATTGTCGGGCATCTAGACTAATTATTATAGGACTAGGTGCAATGCTTAAAGTTTCATAAATTATGATATATCCCAAATTTATTTAGAGTAACGTTTTTAGTACTTGTCTATGACAACATATGTGAAAATTGCATTAGTACTTGTCTATGACAACATATGTGAAAATTGCATTTTTATAAGGTAAACCAAAAATTTTTTTTTAACGACCAGATTGTCGGGCATCTAGACTAATTATTATAGGACTAGGTGCAATGCTTAAAGTTTCATAAATTATGATATATCCCAAATTTATTTAGAGTAGCGTTTTTAGCACTTGTCTATGACAACATATGTGAAAATTGTATTTTTATAAGGTAAATCAAAAATTTTTTTTTAACGACCAGATTGTCGGGCATCTAGACTAATTATTATAGGACTAGGTGCAATGCTTAAAGTTTCATAAATTATGATATATCCCAAATTTATTTAGAGTAACGTTTTTAGTACTTGTCTATGACAACATATGTGAAAATTGCATTTTTATAAGGTAAATCAAAAATTTTTTTTTAACGACCAGATTGTCGGGCATCTAGACTAATTATTATAGGACTAGGTGCAATGCTTAAAGTTTCATAAATTATGATATATCCCAAATTTATTTAGAGTAACGTTTTTAGTACTTGTCTATGACAACATATGTGAAAATTGCATTTTTATAAGGTAAATCAAAAATTTTTTTTTAACGACCAGATTGTCGGGCATCTAGACTAATTATTATAGGACTAGGTTCAATGCTTAAAGTTTCATAAATTATGATATATCCCAAATTTATTTAGAGTAGCGTTTTTAGTACTTGTCTATGACAACATATGTGAAAATTGCATTTTTATAAGGTAAATCAAAAATTTTTTTTTAACGACCAGATTGTCGGGCATCTAGACTAATTATTATAGGACTAGGTTCAATGCTTAAAGTTTCATAAATTATGATATATCCCAAATTTATTTAGAGTAACGTTTTTAGTACTTGTCTATGACAACATATGTGAAAATTGCATTAGTACTTGTCTATGACAACATATGTGAAAATTGCATTTTTATAAGGTAAATCAAAATTTTTTTTTTAACGACCAGATTGTCGGGCATCTAGACTAATTATTATAGGACTAGGTGCAATGCTTAAAGTTTCATAAATTATGATATATCCCAAATTTATTTAGAGTAGCGTTTTTAGTACTTGTCTATGACAACATATGTGAAAATTGCATTTTTATAAGGTAAATCAAAAATTTTTTTTTAACGACCAGATTGTCGGGCATCTAGACTAGTTATTATAGGACTAGGTGCAATGCTTAAAGTTTCATAAATTATGATATATCCCAAATTTATTTAGAGTAACGTTTTTAGTACTTGTCTATGACAACATATGTGAAAATTGCATTAGTACTTGTCTATGACAACATATGTGAAAATTGCATTTTTATAAGGTAAATCAAAAATTTTTTTTTAACGACCACATTGTCGGGCATCTAGACTAATTATTATAGGACTAGGTGCAATGCTTAAAGTTTCATAAATTATGATATATCCCAAATTTATTTAGAGTAACGTTTTTAGTACTTGTCTATGACAACATATGTGAAAATTGCATTAGTACTTGTCTATGACGACATATGTGAAAATTGCATTTTTATAAGGTAAATCAAAAATTTTTTTTTAACGACCAGATTGTCGGGCATCTAGACTAATTATTATAGGACTAGGTGCAATGCTTAAAGTTTCATAAATTATGATATATCCCAAATTTATTTAGAGTAACGTTTTTAGTACTTGTCTATGACAACATATGTGAAAATTGCATTTTTATAAGGTAAATCAAAAAATTTTTTTTAACGACCAGATTGTCGGGCATCTAGACTAATTATTATAGGACTAGGTTCAATGCTTAAAGTTTCATAAATTATGATATATCCCAAATTTATTTAGAGTAGCGTTTTTAGTACTTGTCTATGACAACATATGTGAAAATTGCATTTTTATAAGGTAAATCAAAAATTTTTTTTTAACGACCAGATTGTCGGGCATCTAGACTAATTATTATAGGACTAGGTTCAATGCTTAAAGTTTCATAAATTATGATATATCCCAAATTTATTTAGAGTAACGTTTTTAGTACTTGTCTATGACAACATATGTGAAAATTGCATTAGTACTTGTCTATGACAACATATGTGAAAATTGCATTTTTATAAGGTAAATCAAAAATTTTTTTTTAACGACCAGATTGTCGGGCATCTAGACTAATTATTATAGGACTAGGTGCAATGCTTAAAGTTTCATAAATTATGATATATCCCAAATTTATTTAGAGTAACGTTTTTAGTACTTGTCTATGACAACATATGTGAAAATTGCATTTTTATAAGGTAAATCAAAAATTTTTTTTTAACGACCAGATTGTCGGGCATCTAGACTAATTATTATAGGACTAGGTTCAATGCTTAAAGTTTCATAAATTATGATATATCCCAAATTTATTTAGAGTAGCGTTTTTAGTACTTGTCTATGACAACATATGTGAAAATTGCATTTTTATAAGGTAAATCAAAAATTTTTTTTTAACGACCAGATTGTCGGGCATCTAGACTAATTATTATAGGACTAGGTGCAATGCTTAAAGTTTCATAAATTATGATATATCCCAAATTTATTTAGAGTAACGTTTTTAGTACTTGTCTATGACAACATATGTGAAAATTGCATTTTTATAAGGTAAATCAAAAATTTTTTTTTAACGACCACATTGTCGGGCATCTAGACTAATTATTATAGGACTAGGTGCAATGCTTAAAGTTTCATAAATTATGATATATCCCAAATTTATTTAGAGTAACGTTTTTAGTACTTGTCTATGACAACATATGTGAAAATTGCATTAGTACTTGTCTATGACAACATATGTGAAAATTGCATTTTTATAAGGTAAATCAAAAATTTTTTTTTAACGACCAGATTGTCGGGCATCTAGACTAATTATTATAGGACTAGGTGCAATGCTTAAAGTTTCATAAATTATGATATATCCCAAATTTATTTAGAGTAACGTTTTTAGTACTTGTCTATGACAACATATGTGAAAATTGCATTAGTACTTGTCTATGACAACATATGTGAAAATTGCATTTTTATAAGGTAAATCAAAAATTTTTTTTTAACGACCACATTGTCGGGCATCTAGACTAATTATTATAGGACTAGGTTCAATGCTTAAAGTTTCATAAATTATGATATATCCCAAATTTATTTAGAGTAGCGTTTTTAGTACTTGTCTATGACAACATATGTGAAAATTGCATTTTTATAAGGTAAATCAAAAATTTTTTTTTAACGACCACATTGTCGGGCATCTAGACTAATTATTATAGGACTAGGTGCAATGCTTAAACTTTCATAAATTATGATATATCCCAAATTTATTTAGAGTAACGTTTTTAGAACTTGTCTATGACAACATATGTGAAAATTGCATTAGTACTTGTCTATGACGACATATGTGAAAATTGCATTTTTATAAGGTAAATCAAAAATTTTTTTTTAACGACCAGATTGTCGGGCATCTAGACTAATTATTATAGGACTAGGTGCAATGCTTAAAGTTTCATAAATTATGATATATCCCAAATTTATTTAGAGTAGCGTTTTTAGTACTTGTCTATGACAACATATGTGAAAATTGCATTTTTATAAGGTAAATCAAAAATTTTTTTTTAACGACAAGATTGTCGGGCATCTAGACTAATTATTATAGGACTAGGTGCAATGCTTAAAGTTTCATAAATTATGATATATCCCAAATTTATTTAGAGTAACGTTTTTAGTACTTGTCTATGACAACATATGTGAAAATTGCATTTTTATAAGGTAAATCAAAAATTTTTTTTTAACGACCACATTGTCGGGCATCTAGACTAATTATTATAGGACTAGGTTCAATGCTTAAAGTTTCATAAATTATGATATATCCCAAATTTATTTAGAGTAACGTTTTTAGTACTTGTCTATGACAACATATGTGAAAATTGTATTAGTACTTGTCTATGACAACATATGTGAAAATTGCATTTTTATAAGGTAAATCAAAAATTTTTTTTTAACGACCACATTGTCGGGCATCTAGACTAATTATTATAGGACTAGGTGCAATGCTTAAAGTTTCATAAATTATGATATATCCCAAATTTATTTAGAGTAACGTTTTTAGTACTTGTCTATGACAACATATGTGAAAATTGCATTTTTATAAGGTAAATCAAAAATTTTTTTTTAACGACCAGATTGTCGGGCATCTAGACTAATTATTATAGGACTAGGTGCAATGCTTAAAGTTTCATAAATTATGATATATCCCAAATTTATTTAGAGTAACGTTTTTAGTACTTGTCTATGACAACATATGTGAAAATTGCATTTTTATAAGGTAAATCAAAAATTTTTTTTTAACGACCACATTGTCGGGCATCTAGACTAATTATTATAGGACTAGGTTCAATGCTTAAAGTTTCATAAATTATGATATATCCCAAATTTATTTAGAGTAGCGTTTTTAGTACTTGTCTATGACAACATATGTGAAAATTGCATTTTTATAAGGTAAATCAAAAATTTTTTTTTAACGACAAGATTGTCGGGCATCTAGACTAATTATTATAGGACTAGGTGCAATGCTTAAAGTTTCATAAATTATGATATATCCCAAATTTATTTAGAGTAACGTTTTTAGTACTTGTCTATGACAACATATGTGAAAATTGCATTTTTATAAGGTAAATCAAAAATTTTTTTTTAACGACCACATTGTCGGGCATCTAGACTAATTATTATAGGACTAGGT
Source organism: Crataerina pallida (assembly GCA_949710015.1). Taxonomy (NCBI): domain Eukaryota; kingdom Metazoa; phylum Arthropoda; class Insecta; order Diptera; family Hippoboscidae; genus Crataerina; species Crataerina pallida. The sequence continues at coordinate 11,524,927 of OX453291.1, forward strand.
GCAATGCTTAAAGTTTCATAAATTATGATATATCCCAAATTTATTTAGAGTAACGTTTTTAGAACTTGTCTATGACAACATATGTGAAAATTGCATTAGTACTTGTCTATGACGACATATGTGAAAATTGCATTTTTATAAGGTAAATCAAAAATTTTTTTTTAACGACCAGATTGTCGGGCATCTAGATTAATTATTATAGGACTAGGTGCAATGCTTAAAGTTTCATAAATTATGATATATCCCAAATTTATTTAGAGTAGCGTTTTTAGTACTTGTCTATGACAACATATGTGAAAATTGCATTTTTATAAGGTAAATCAAAAATTTTTTTTTAACGACCAGATTGTCGGGCATCTAGACTAATTATTATAGGACTAGGTGCAATGCTTAAAGTTTCATAAATTATGATATATCCCAAATTTATTTAGAGTAACGTTTTTAGTACTTGTCTATGACAACATATGTGAAAATTGCATTAGTACTTTTCTATGACAACATATGTGAAAATTGCATTTTTATAAGGTAAATCAAAAATTTTTTTTTAACGACCACATTGTCGGGCATCTAGACTAATTATTATAGGACTAGGTGCAATGCTTAAAGTTTCATAAATTATGATATATCCCAAATTTATTTAGAGTAACGTTTTTAGAACTTGTCTATGACAACATATGTGAAAATTGCATTAGTACTTGTCTATGACGACATATGTGAAAATTGCATTTTTATAAGGTAAATCAAAAATTTTTTTTTAACGACCAGATTGTCGGGCATCTAGACTAATTATTATAGGACTAGGTGCAATGCTTAAAGTTTCATAAATTATGATATATCCCAAATTTATTTAGAGTAACGTTTTTAGTACTTGTCTATGACAACATATGTGAAAATTGCATTAGTACTTTTCTATGACAACATATGTGAAAATTGCATTTTTATAAGGTAAATCAAAAATTTTTTTTTAACGACCACATTGTCGGGCATCTAGACTAATTATTATAGGACTAGGTGCAATGCTTAAAGTTTCATAAATTATGATATATCCCAAATTTATTTAGAGTAACGTTTTTAGAACTTGTCTATGACAACATATGTGAAAATTGCATTAGTACTTGTCTATGACGACATATGTGAAAATTGCATTTTTATAAGGTAAATCAAAAATTTTTTTTTAACGACCAGATTGTCGGGCATCTAGACTAATTATTATAGGACTAGGTGCAATGCTTAAAGTTTCATAAATTATGATATATCCCAAATTTATTTAGAGTAGCGTTTTTAGTACTTGTCTATGACAACATATGTGAAAATTGCATTTTTATAAGGTAAATCAAAAATTTTTTTTTAACGACCACATTGTCGGGCATCTAGACTAATTATTATAGGACTAGGTGCAATGCTTAAAGTTTCATAAATTATGATATATCCCAAATTTATTTAGAGTAACGTTTTTAGAACTTGTCTATGACAACATATGTGAAAATTGCATTAGTACTTGTCTATGACGACATATGTGAAAATTGCATTTTTATAAGGTAAATCAAAAATTTTTTTTTAACGACCACATTGTCGGGCATCTAGACTAATTATTATAGGACTAGGTGCAATGCTTAAAGTTTCATAAATTATGATATATCCCAAATTTATTTAGAGTAGCGTTTTTAGTACTTGTCTATGACAACATATGTGAAAATTGCATTTTTATAAGGTAAATCAAAAATTTTTTTTTAACGACCACATTGTCGGGCATCTAGACTAATTATTATAGGACTAGGTGCAATGCTTAAAGTTTCATAAATTATGATATATCCCAAATTTATTTAGAGTAACGTTTTTAGAACTTGTCTATGACAACATATGTGAAAATTGCATTAGTACTTGTCTATGACGACATATGTGAAAATTGCATTTTTATAAGGTAAATCAAAAATTTTTTTTTAACGACCACATTGTCGGGCATCTAGACTAATTATTATAGGACTAGGTGCAATGCTTAAAGTTTCATAAATTATGATATATCCCAAATTTATTTAGAGTAACGTTTTTAGAACTTGTCTATGACAACATATGTGAAAATTGCATTAGTACTTGTCTATGACGACATATGTGAAAATTGCATTTTTATAAGGTAAATCAAAAATTTTTTTTTAACGACCAGATTGTCGGGCATCTAGACTAATTATTATAGGACTAGGTGCAATGCTTAAAGTTTCATAAATTATGATATATCCCAAATTTATTTAGAGTAGCGTTTTTAGTACTTGTCTATGACAACATATGTGAAAATTGCATTTTTATAAGGTAAATCAAAAATTTTTTTTTAACGACCACATTGTCGGGCATCTAGACTAATTATTATAGGACTAGGTGCAATGCTTAAAGTTTCATAAATTATGATATATCCCAAATTTATTTAGAGTAACGTTTTTAGAACTTGTCTATGACAACATATGTGAAAATTGCATTAGTACTTGTCTATGACGACATATGTGAAAATTGCATTTTTATAAGGTAAATCAAAAATTTTTTTTTAACGACCAGATTGTCGGGCATCTAGACTAATTATTATAGGACTAGGTGCAATGCTTAAAGTTTCATAAATTATGATATATCCCAAATTTATTTAGAGTAACGTTTTTAGTACTTGTCTATGACAACATATGTGAAAATTGCATTTTTATAAGGTAAATCAAAAATTTTTTTTTAACGACCAGATTGTCGGGCATCTAGACTAATTATTATAGGACTAGGTGCAATGCTTAAAGTTTCATAAATTATGATATATCCCAAATTTATTTAGAGTAACGTTTTTAGAACTTGTCTATGACAACATATGTGAAAATTGCATTAGTACTTGTCTATGACGACATATGTGAAAATTGCATTTTTATAAGGTAAATCAAAAATTTTTTTTTAACGACCAGATTGTCGGGCATCTAGACTAATTATTATAGGACTAGGTGCAATGCTTAAAGTTTCATAAATTATGATATATCCCAAATTTATTTAGAGTAACGTTTTTAGTACTTGTCTATGACAACATATGTGAAAATTGCATTTTTATAAGGTAAATCAAAAATTTTTTTTTAACGACCACATTGTCGGGCATCTAGACTAATTATTATAGGACTAGGTGCAATGCTTAAAGTTTCATAAATTATGATATATCCCAAATTTATTTAGAGTAACGTTTTTAGTACTTGTCTATGACAACATATGTGAAAATTGCATTAGTACTTGTCTATGACAACATATGTGAAAATTGCATTTTTATAAGGTAAATCAAAAATTTTTTTTTAACGACCAGATTGTCGGGCATCTAGACTAATTATTATAGGACTAGGTGCAATGCTTAAAGTTTCATAAATTATGATATATCCCAAATTTATTTAGAGTAACGTTTTTAGTACTTGTCTATGACAACATATGTGAAAATTGCATTAGTACTTTTCTATGACAACATATGTGAAAATTGCATTTTTATAAGGTAAATCAAAAATTTTTTTTTAACGACCACATTGTCGGGCATCTAGACTAATTATTATAGGACTAGGTGCAATGCTTAAAGTTTCATAAATTATGATATATCCCAAATTTATTTAGAGTAACGTTTTTAGAACTTGTCTATGACAACATATGTGAAAATTGCATTAGTACTTGTCTATGACGACATATGTGAAAATTGCATTTTTATAAGGTAAATCAAAAATTTTTTTTTAACGACCAGATTGTCGGGCATCTAGACTAATTATTATAGGACTAGGTGCAATGCTTAAAGTTTCATAAATTATGATATATCCCAAATTTATTTAGAGTAGCGTTTTTAGTACTTGTCTATGACAACATATGTGAAAATTGCATTTTTATAAGGTAAATCAAAAATTTTTTTTTAACGACCACATTGTCGGGCATCTAGACTAATTATTATAGGACTAGGTGCAATGCTTAAAGTTTCATAAATTATGATATATCCCAAATTTATTTAGAGTAACGTTTTTAGAACTTGTCTATGACGACATATGTGAAAATTGCATTTTTATAAGGTAAATCAAAAATTTTTTTTTAACGACCACATTGTCGGGCATCTAGACTAATTATTATAGGACTAGGTGCAATGCTTAAAGTTTCATAAATTATGATATATCCCAAATTTATTTAGAGTAGCGTTTTTAGTACTTGTCTATGACAACATATGTGAAAATTGCATTTTTATAAGGTAAATCAAAAATTTTTTTTTAACGACCACATTGTCGGGCATCTAGACTAATTATTATAGGACTAGGTGCAATGCTTAAAGTTTCATAAATTATGATATATCCCAAATTTATTTAGAGTAACGTTTTTAGAACTTGTCTATGACAACATATGTGAAAATTGCATTAGTACTTGTCTATGACGACATATGTGAAAATTGCATTTTTATAAGGTAAATCAAAAATTTTTTTTTAACGACCAGATTGTCGGGCATCTAGACTAATTATTATAGGACTAGGTGCAATGCTTAAAGTTTCATAAATTATGATATATCCCAAATTTATTTAGAGTAACGTTTTTAGTACTTGTCTATGACAACATATGTGAAAATTGCATTTTTATAAGGTAAATCAAAAATTTTTTTTTAACGACCAGATTGTCGGGCATCTAGACTAATTATTATAGGACTAGGTGCAATGCTTAAAGTTTCATAAATTATGATATATCCCAAATTTATTTAGAGTAACGTTTTTAGAACTTGTCTATGACAACATATGTGAAAATTGCATTAGTACTTGTCTATGACGACATATGTGAAAATTGCATTTTTATAAGGTAAATCAAAAATTTTTTTTTAACGACCAGATTGTCGGGCATCTAGACTAATTATTATAGGACTAGGTGCAATGCTTAAAGTTTCATAAATTATGATATATCCCAAATTTATTTAGAGTAACGTTTTTAGTACTTGTCTATGACAACATATGTGAAAATTGCATTTTTATAAGGTAAATCAAAAATTTTTTTTTAACGACCACATTGTCGGGCATCTAGACTAATTATTATAGGACTAGGTGCAATGCTTAAAGTTTCATAAATTATGATATATCCCAAATTTATTTAGAGTAACGTTTTTAGTACTTGTCTATGACAACATATGTGAAAATTGCATTAGTACTTGTCTATGACAACATATGTGAAAATTGCATTTTTATAAGGTAAATCAAAAATTTTTTTTTAACGACCAGATTGTCGGGCATCTAGACTAATTATTATAGGACTAGGTGCAATGCTTAAAGTTTCATAAATTATGATATATCCCAAATTTATTTAGAGTAACGTTTTTAGTACTTGTCTATGACAACATATGTGAAAATTGCATTAGTACTTGTCTATGACGACATATGTGAAAATTGCATTTTTATAAGGTAAATCAAAAATTTTTTTTTAACGACCAGATTGTCGGGCATCTAGACTAATTATTATAGGACTAGGTGCAATGCTTAAAGTTTCATAAATTATGATATATCCCAAATTTATTTAGAGTAGCGTTTTTAGTACTTGTCTATGACAACATATGTGAAAATTGCATTTTTATAAGGTAAATCAAAAATTTTTTTTTCAACGACCAGATTGTCGGGCATCTAGACTAATTATTATAGGACTAGGTGCAATGCTTAAAGTTTCATAAATTATGATATATCCCAAATTTATTTAGAGTAACGTTTTTAGTACTTGTCTATGACAACATATGTGAAAATTGCATTAGTACTTGTCTATGACGACATATGTGAAAATTGCATTTTTATAAGGTAAATCAAAAATTTTTTTTTAACGACCAGATTGTCGGGCATCTAGACTAATTATTATAGGACTAGGTGCAATGCTTAAAGTTTCATAAATTATGATATATCCCAAATTTATTTAGAGTAACGTTTTTAGTACTTGTCTATGACAACATATGTGAAAATTGCATTTTTATAAGGTAAATCAAAAATTTTTTTTTAACGACCAGATTGTCGGGCATCTAGACTAATTATTATAGGACTAGGTGCAATGCTTAAAGTTTCATAAATTATGATATATCCCAAATTTATTTAGAGTAACGTTTTTAGAACTTGTCTATGACAACATATGTGAAAATTGCATTAGTACTTGTCTATGACGACATATGTGAAAATTGCATTTTTATAAGGTAAATCAAAAATTTTTTTTTAACGACCAGATTGTCGGGCATCTAGACTAATTATTATAGGACTAGGTGCAATGCTTAAAGTTTCATAAATTATGATATATCCCAAATTTATTTAGAGTAACGTTTTTAGTACTTGTCTATGACAACATATGTGAAAATTGCATTTTTATAAGGTAAATCAAAAATTTTTTTTTAACGACCACATTGTCGGGCATCTAGACTAATTATTATAGGACTAGGTGCAATGCTTAAAGTTTCATAAATTATGATATATCCCAAATTTATTTAGAGTAACGTTTTTAGTACTTGTCTATGACAACATATGTGAAAATTGCATTAGTACTTGTCTATGACAACATATGTGAAAATTGCATTTTTATAAGGTAAATCAAAAATTTTTTTTTAACGACCAGATTGTCGGGCATCTAGACTAATTATTATAGGACTAGGTGCAATGCTTAAAGTTTCATAAATTATGATATATCCCAAATTTATTTAGAGTAACGTTTTTAGTACTTGTCTATGACAACATATGTGAAAATTGCATTTTTATAAGGTAAATCAAAAATTTTTTTTTAACGACCACATTGTCGGGCATCTAGACTAATTATTATAGGACTAGGTGCAATGCTTAAAGTTTCATAAATTATGATATATCCCAAATTTATTTAGAGTAACGTTTTTAGTACTTGTCTATGACAACATATGTGAAAATTGCATTAGTACTTGTCTATGACAACATATGTGAAAATTGCATTTTTATAAGGTAAATCAAAAATTTTTTTTTAACGACCAGATTGTCGGACATCTAGACTAATTATTATAGGACTAGGTTCAATGCTTAAAGTTTCATAAATTATGATATATCCCAAATTTATTTAGAGTAACGTTTTTAGTACTTGTCTATGACAACATATGTGAAAATTGCATTAGTACTTGTCTATGACAACATATGTGAAAATTGCATTTTTATAAGGTAAATCAAAAATTTATTTAGAGTAGCGTTTTTAGTACTTGTCTATGACAACATATGTGAAAATTGCATTTTTATAAGGTAAATCGGAAATTTTTTTTTAACGACCAGATTGTCGGGCATCTAGACTAATTATTATAGGACTAGGTGCAATGCTTAAAGTTTCATAAATTATGATATATCCCAAATTTATTTAGAGTAGCGTTTTTAGTACTTGTCTATGACAACATATGTGAAAATTGCATTTTTATAAGGTAAATCAAAAATTTTTTTTTAACGACCACATTGTCGGGCATCTAGACTAATTATTATAGGACTAGGTGCAATGCTTAAAGTTTCATAAATTATGATATATCCCAAATTTATTTAGAGTAGCGTTTTTAGCACTTGTCTATGACAACATATGTGAAAATTGCATTTTTATAAGGTAAATCAAAAATTTTTTTTTAACGACAAGATTGTCGCGCATCTAGACTAATTATTATAGGACTAGGTGCAATGCTTAAAGTTTCATAAATTATGATATATCCCAAATTTATTTAGAGTAACGTTTTTAGTACTTGTCTATGACAACATATGTGAAAATTGCATTTTTATAAGGTAAATCGAAAATTTTTTTTTAACGACCACATTGTCGGGCATCTAGACTAATTATTATAGGACTAGGTGCAATGCTTAAAGTTTCATAAATTATGATATATCCCAAATTTATTTAGAGTAACGTTTTTAGTACTTGTCTATGACAACATATGTGAAAATTGCATTTTTATAAGGTAAATCAAAATTTTTTTTTTAACGACCAGATTGTCGGGCATCTAGACTAATTATTATAGGACTAGGTGCAGTGCTTAAAGTTTCATAAATTATGATATATCCCAAATTTATTTAAAGTAGCGTTTTTAGTACTTGACTATGACAACATATGTGAAAATTGCATTTTTATAAGGTAAATCAAAAATTTTTTTTTAACGACCAGATTGTCGGGCATCTAGACTAATTATTATAGGACTAAGTGCAATGTTTAAAGTTTCATAAATTATGATATATCCCAAATTTATTTAGAGTAACGTTTTTAGTACTTGTCTATGACAACATATGTGAAAATTGCATTTTTATAAGGTAAATCAAAATTTTTTTTTTAACGACCAGATTGTCGGGCATCTAGACTAATTATTATAGGACTAGGTGCAGTGCTTAAAGTTTCATAAATTATGATATATCCCAAATTTATTTAGAGTAGCGTTTTTAGTACTTGACTATGACAACATATGTGAAAATTGCATTTTTATAAGGTAAATCAAAAATTTTTTTTTAACGACCAGATTGTCGGGCATCTAGACTAATTATTATAGGACTAGGTGCAATGCTTAAAGTTTCATAAATAATGATATATCCCAAATTTATTTAGAGTAACGTTTTTAGTACTTGTCTATGACAACATATGTGAAAATTGCATTTTTATAAGGTAAATCAAAATTTTTTTTTAACGACCAGATTGTCGGGCATCTAGACTAATTATTATAGGACTAGGTGCAATGCTTAAAGTTTCATAAATTATGATATATCCCAAATTTATTTAGAGTAGCGTTTTTAGTACTTGTCTATGACAACATATGTGAAAATTGCATTTTTATAAGGTAAATCAAAACTTTTTTTTTAACGACCAGATTGTCGGACATCTAGACTAATTATTATAGGACTAGGTGCAATGCTTAAAGTTTCATAAATTATGATATATCCCAAATTTATTTAGAGTAGCGTTTTTAGCGCTTGTCTATGACAACATATGTGAAAATTGCATTTTTATAAGGTAAATCAAAAATTTTTTTTAACGACCAGATTGTCGGGCATCTAGACTAATTATTATAGGACTAGGTGCAATGCTTAAAGTTTCATAAATTATGATATATCCCAAATTTATTAAGAGTAGCGTTTTTAGCACTTGTCTATGACAACATAAGTGAAAATTGCATTTTTATAAGGTAAATCAAAAATTTTTTTTTAACGACCAGATTGTCGGGCATCTAGACTAATTATTATAGGACTAGGTGCAATGCTTAAAGTTTCATAAATTATGATATATCCCAAATTTATTTAGAGTAGCGTTTTTAGCACTTGTCTATGACAACATATGTGAAAATTGCATTTTTATAAGGTAAATCAAAAATTTTTTTTTAACGACCAGATTGTCGGGCATTTAGACTAATTATTATAGGACTAGGTGCAATGCTTAAAGTTTCATAAATTATGATATATCCCAAATTTATTTAGAGTAGCGTTTTTAGCACTTGTCTATGACAACATATGTGAAAATTGTATTTTTATAAGGTAAATCAAAAATTTTTTTTTAACGACCAGATTGTCGGGCATCTAGACTAATTATTATAGGACTAGGTGCAATGCTTAAAGTTTCATAAATTATGATATATCCCAAATTTATTTAGAGTAGCGTTTTTAGTACTTGTCTATGACAACATATGTGAAAATTGCATTTTTATAAGGTAAATCAAAACTTTTTTTTTAACGACCAGATTGTCGGACATCTAGACTAATTATTATAGGACTAGGTGCAATGCTTAAAGTTTCATAAATTATGATATATCCCAAATTTATTTAGAGTAGCGTTTTTAGCGCTTGTCTATGACAACATATGTGAAAATTGCATTTTTATAAGGTAAATCAAAAATTTTTTTTAACGACCAGATTGTCGGGCATCTAGATTAATTATTATAGGACTAGGTGCAATGCTTAAAGTTTTATAAATTATGATATATCCCAAATTTATTTAGAGTAGCGTTTTTAGCACTTGTCTATGACAACATAAGTGAAAATTGCATTTTTATAAGGTAAATCAAAAATTTTTTTTTAACGACCAGATTGTCGGGCATCTAGACTAATTATTATAGGACTAAGTGCAATGCTTAAAGTTTCATAAATTATGATATATCCCAAATTTATTTAGAGTAGCGTTTTTAGCACTTGTCTATGACAACATATGTGAAAATTGCATTTTTATAAGGTAAATCAAAAATTTTTTTTTAACGACCAGATTGTCGGGCATTTAGACTAATTATTATAGGACTAGGTGCAATGCTTAAAGTTTCATAAATTATGATATATCCCAAATTTATTTAGAGTAGCGTTTTTAGCACTTGTCTATGACAACATATGTGAAAATTGTATTTTTATAAGGTAAATCAAAAATTTTTTTTTAACGACCAGATTGTCGGGCATCTAGACTACTTATTATAGGAGTAGGTGCAATGCTTAAAGTTTCATAAATTATGATATATCCCAAATTTATTTAGAGTAACGCTTTTAGTACTTGTCTATGACAACATATGTGAAAATTGCATTTTTATAAGGTAAATCAAAAATTTTTTTTTAACGACCAGATTGTCGGGCATCTAGACTAATTATTATAGGACCAGGTGCAATGCTTAAAGTTTCATAAATTATGATATATCCCAAATTTACTTAGAGTAGCGTTTTTAGTACTTGTCTATGACAACATATGTGAAAATTGCATTAGTACTTGTCTATGACAACATATGTGAAAATTGCATTTTTATAAGGTAAATCAAAAATTTTTTTTTAACGACCAGATTGTCGGGCATCTAGACTACTTATTATAGGAGTAGGTGCAATGCTTAAAGTTTCATAAATTATGATATATCCCAAATTTATTTAGAGTAACGCTTTTAGTACTTGTCTATGACAACATATGTGAAAATTGCATTTTTATAAGGTAAATCAAAAATTTTTTTTTAACGACCAGATTGTCGGGCATCTAGACTACTTATTATAGGAGTAGGTGCAATGCTTAAAGTTTCATAAATTATGATATATCCCAAATTTATTTAGAGTAACGCTTTTAGTACTTGTCTATGACAACATATGTGAAAATTGCATTTTTATAAGGTAAATCAAAAATTTTTTTTTAACGACCAGATTGTCGGGCATCTAGACTACTTATTATAGGAGTAGGTGCAATGCTTAAAGTTTCATAAATTATGATATATCCCAAATTTATTTAGAGTAACGCTTTTAGTACTTGTCTATGACAACATATGTGAAAATTGCATTTTTATAAGGTAAATCAAAAATTTTTTTTTAACGACCAGATTGTCGGGCATCTAGACTAATTATTATAGGACTAGGTGCAATGCTTAAAGTTTCATAAATTATGATATATCCCAAATTTATTTAGAGTAACGTTTTTAGTACTTGTCTATGACAACATATGTGAAAATTGCATTTTTATAAGGTAAATCAAAAATTTTTTTTTAACGACCAGATTGTCGGGCATCTAGACTAATTATTATAGGACTAGGTGCAATGCTTAAAGTTTCATAAATTATGATATATCCCAAATTTATTTAGAGTAACGTTTTTAGTACTTGTCTATGACAACATATGTGAAAATTGCATTTTTATAAGGTAAATCAAAAATTTTTTTTTAACGACCAGATTGTCGGGCATCTAGACTAATTATTATAGGACTAGGTTCAATGCTTAAAGTTTCATAAATTATGATATATCCCAAATTTATTTAGAGTAGCGTTTTTAGTACTTGTCTATGACAACATATGTGAAAATTGCATTTTTATAAGGTAAATCAAAAAATTTTTTTTAACGACCAGATTGTCGGGCATCTAGACTAATTATTATAGGACTAGGTGCAATGCTTAAAGTTTCATAAATTATGATATATCCCAAATTTATTTAGAGTAACGTTTTTAGTACTTGTCTATGACAACATATGTGAAAATTGCATTTTTATAAGGTAAATCAAAAATTTTTTTTTAACGACCACATTGTCGGGCATCTAGACTAATTATTATAGGACTAGGTGCAATGCTTAAAGTTTCATAAATTATGATATATCCCAAATTTATTTAGATTAACGTTTTTAGTACTTGTCTATGACAACATATGTGAAAATTGCATTAGTACTTGTCTATGACAACATATGTGAAAATTGCATTTTTATAAGGTAAATCAAAAATTTTTTTTTAACGACCAGATTGTCGGACATCTAGACTAATTATTATAGGACTAGGTTCAATGCTTAAAGTTTCATAAATTATGATATATCCCAAATTTATTTAGAGTAACGTTTTTAGTACTTGTCTATGACAACATATGTGAAAATTGCATTAGTACTTGTCTATGACAACATATGTGAAAATTGCATTTTTATAAGGTAAATCAAAAATTTTTTTTTAACGACCACATTGTCGGGCATCTAGACTAATTATTATAGGACTAGGTTCAATGCTTAAAGTTTCATAAATTATGATATATCCCAAATTTATTTAGAGTAGCGTTTTTAGTACTTGTCTATGACAACATATGTGAAAATTGCATTTTTATAAGGTAAATCAAAAATTTTTTTTTAACGACCAGATTGTCGGGCATCTAGACTAATTATTATAGGACTAGGTGCAATGCTTAAAGTTTCATAAATTATGATATATCCCAAATTTATTTAGAGTAGCGTTTTTAGTACTTGTCTATGACAACATATGTGAAAATTGCATTAGTACTTGTCTATGACAACATATGTGAAAATTGCATTTTTATAAGGTAAATCAAAAATTTTTTTTTAACGACCACATTGTCGGGCATCTAGACTAATTATTATAGGACTAGGTTCAATGCTTAAAGTTTCATAAATTATGATATATCCCAAATTTATTTAGAGTAGCGTTTTTAGTTCTTGTCTATGACAACATATGTGAAAATTGCATTTTTATAAGGTAAATCAAAAATTTTTTTTTAACGACCAGATTGTCGGGCATCTAGACTAATTATTATAGGACTAGGTGCAATGCTTAAAGTTTCATAAATTATGATATATCCCAAATTTATTTAGAGTAACGTTTTTAGTACTTGTCTATGACAACACATGTGAAAATTGCATTTTTATAAGGTAAATCAAAAAATTTTTTTTTAACGACCACATTGTCGGGCATCTAGACTAATTATTATAGGACTAGGTGCAATGCTTAAAGTTTCATAAATTATGATATATCCCAAATTTATTTAGAGTAACGTTTTTAGTACTTGTCTATGACAACATATGTGAAAATTGCATTAGTACTTGTCTATGACAACATATGTGAAAATTGTATTTTTATAAGGTAAATCAAAAATTTTTTTTTAACGACCAGATTGTCGGGCATCTAGACTAATTATTATAGGACTAGGTGCAATGCTTAAAGTTTCATAAATTATGATATATCCCAAATTTATTTAGAGTAGCGTTTTTAGTACTTGTCTATGACAACATATGTGAAAATTGCATTTTTATAAGGTAAATCAAAACTTTTTTTTTAACGACCAGATTGTCGGACATCTAGACTAATTATTATAGGACTAGGTGCAATGCTTAAAGTTTCATAAATTATGATATATCCCAAAATTATTTAGAGTAGCGTTTTTAGCGCTTGTCTATGACAACATATGTGAAAATTGCATTTTTATAAGGTAAATCAAAAATTTTTTTTAACGACCAGATTGTCGGGCATCTAGATTAATTATTATAGGACTAGGTGCAATGCTTAAAGTTTTATAAATTATGATATATCCCAAATTTATTTAGAGTAGCGTTTTTAGCACTTGTCTATGACAACATAAGTGAAAATTGCATTTTTATAAGGTAAATCAAAAATTTTTTTTTAACGACCAGATTGTCGGGCATCTAGACTAATTATTATAGGACTAAGTGCAATGCTTAAAGTTTCATAAATTATGATATATCCCAAATTTATTTAGAGTAGCGTTTTTAGCACTTGTCTATGACAACATATGTGAAAATTGCATTTTTATAAGGTAAATCAAAAATTTTTTTTTAAAGACCAGATTGTCGGGCATTTAGACTAATTATTATAGGACTAGGTGCAATGCTTAAAGTTTCATAAATTATGATATATCCCAAATTTATTTAGAGTAGCGTTTTTAGCACTTGTCTATGACAACATATGTGAAAATTGTATTTTTATAAGGTAAATCAAAAATTTTTTTTTAACGACCAGATTGTCGGGCATCTAGACTACTTATTATAGGAGTAGGTGCAATGCTTAAAGTTTCATAAATTATGATATATCCCAAATTTATTTAGAGTAACGCTTTTAGTACTTGTCTATGACAACATATGTGAAAATTGCATTTTTATAAGGTAAATCAAAAATTTTTTTTTAACGACCAGATTGTCGGGCATCTAGACTAATTATTATAGGACCAGGTGCAATGCTTAAAGTTTCATAAATTATGATATATCCCAAATTTACTTAGAGTAGCGTTTTTAGTACTTGTCTATGACAACATATGTGAAAATTGCATTAGTACTTGTCTATGACAACATATGTGAGAATTGCATTTTTATAAGGTAAATCAAAAATTTTTTTTTAACGACCAGATTGTCGGGCATCTAGACTAATTATTATAGGACTAGGTGCAATGCTTAAAGTTTCATAAATTATGATATATCCCAAATTTATTTAGAGTAACGTTTTTAGTACTTGTCTATGACAACATATGTGAAAATTGCATTTTTATAAGGTAAATCAAAAATTTTTTTTTAACGACCAGATTGTCGGGCATTTAGACTAATTATTATAGGACTAGGTGCAATGCTTAAAGTTTCATAAATTATGATATATCCCAAATTTATTTAGAGTAACGTTTTTAGTACTTGTCTATGACAACATATGTGAAAATTGCATTTTTATAAGGTAAATCAAAAATTTTTTTTTAACGACCAGATTGTCGGGCATCTAGACTAATTATTATAGGACTAGGTGCAATGCTTAAAGTTTCATAAATTATGATATATCCCAAATTTATTTAGAGTAACGTTTTTAGTACTTGTCTATGACAACATATGTGAAAATTGCATTTTTATAAGGTAAATCGAAAATTTTTTTTTAACGACCAGATTGTCGGGCATCTAGACTAATTATTATAGGACTAGGTGCAATGCTTAAAGTTTCATAAATTATGGTATATCCCAAATTTATTTAGAGTAGCGTTTTTAGCACTTGTCTATGACAACATATGTGAAAATTGCATTTTTATAAGGTAATCAAAAATTTTTTTTTAACGACAAGATTGTCGCGCATCTAGACTAATTATTATAGGACTAGGTGCAATGCTTAAAGTTTCATAAATTATGATATATCCCAAATTTATTTAGAGTAACGTTTTTAGTACTTGTCTATGACAACATATGTGAAAATTGCATTTTTATAAGGTAAATCAAAAATTTTTTTTTAACGACCAGATTGTCGGGCATCTAGACTAATTATTATAGGACTAGGTGCAATGCTTAAAGTTTCATAAATTATGATATATCCCAAATTTATTTAGAGTAACGTTTTTAGTACTTGTCTATGACAACATATGTGAAAATTGCATTTTTATAAGGTAAATCAAAATTTTTTTTTTAACGACCAGATTGTCGGGCATCTAGACTAATTATTATAGGACTAGGTGCAGTGCTTAAAGTTTCATAAATTATGATATATCCCAAATTTATTTAGAGTAGCGTTTTTAGTACTTGACTATGACAACATATGTGAAAATTGCATTTTTATAAGGTAAATCAAAAATTTTTTTTTAACGACCAGATTGTCGGGCATCTAGACTAATTATTATAGGACTAGGTGCAATGCTTAAAGTTTCATAAATTATGATATATCCCAAATTTATTTAGAGTAACGTTGTCTATGACAACATTTGTGAAAATTGCATTAGTACTTTTTTATGACAACATATGTGAAAATTGCATTTTTATAAGGTTAATCAAAAATTTTTTTTTAACGACCACATTGTCGGGCATCTAGACTAATTATTATAGGACTAGGTGCAATGCTTAAAGTTTCATAAATTATGATATATCCCAAATTTATTTAGAGTAGCGTTTTTAGTACTTGTCTATGACAACATATGTGAAAATTGCATTTTTATAAGGTAAATCAAAAATTTTTTTTTAACGACCAGATTATCGGGCATCTAGACCAATTATTATAGGACTAGGTGCAATGCTTAAAGTTTCATAAATTATGATATATCCCAAATTTATTTAGAGTAACGTTTTTAGTACTTGTCTATGACAACGTATGTGAAAATTGCATTTTTATAAGGTAAATCAAAAATTTTTTTTTAACGACCAGATTGTCTGGCATCTAGACTAATTATTATAGGACTAAGTGCAATGTTTAAAGTTTCATAAATTATGATATATCCCAAATTTATTTAGAGTAACGTTTTTAGTACTTGTCTATGACAACATATGTGAAAATTGCATTAGTACTTGTCTATGACAACATATGTGAAAATTGCATTTTTATAAGGTAAATCAAAAATTTTTTTTTAACGACCAGATTGTCGGGCATCTAGACTAATTATTATAGGACTAGGTGCAATGCTTAAAGTTTCATAAATTATGATATATCCCAAATTTATTTAGAGTAACGTTGTCTATGACAACATTTGTGAAAATTGCATTAGTACTTTTTTATGACAACATATGTGAAAATTGCATTTTTATAAGGTTAATCAAAAATTTTTTTTTAACGACCACATTGTCGGGCATCTAGACTAATTATTATAGGACTAGGTGCAATGCTTAAAGTTTCATAAATTATGATATATCCCAAATTTATTTAGAGTAGCGTTTTTAGTACTTGTCTATGACAACATATGTGAAAATTGCATTTTTATAAGGTAAATCAAAAATTTTTTTTTAACGACCAGATTGTCGGGCATCTAGACTAATTATTATAGGACTAGGTGCAATGCTTAAAGTTTCATAAATTATGATATATCCCAAATTTATTTAGAGTAACGTTTTTAGTACTTGTCTATGACAACATATGTGAAAATTGCATTTTTATAAGGTAAATCAAAAATTTTTTTTAACGACCACATTGTCGGGCATCTAGACTAATTATTATAGGACTAGGTGCAATGCTTAAAGTTTCATAAATTATGATATATCCCAAATTTATTTAGAGTAACGTTTTTAGTACTTGTCTATGACAACATATGTGAAAATTGCATTAGTACTTGTCTATGACAACATATGTGAAAATTGCATTTTTATAAGGTAAATCAAAAATTTTTTTTTAACGACCAGATTGTCGGACATCTAGACTAATTATTATAGGACTAGGTTCAATGCTTAAAGTTTCATAAATTATGATATATCCCAAATTTATTTAGAGTAACGTTTTTAGTACTTGTCTATGACAACATATGTGAAAATTGCATTAGTACTTGTCTATGACAACATATGTGAAAATTGCATTTTTATAAGGTAAATCAAAAATTTTTTTTTAACGACCACATTGTCGGGCATCTAGACTAATTATTATAGGACTAGGTGCAATGCTTAAAGTTTCATAAATTATGATATATCCCAAATTTATTTAGAGTAACGTTGTCTATGACAACATTTGTGAAAATTGCATTAGTACTTTTTTATGACAACATATGTGAAAATTGCATTTTTATAAGGTTAATCAAAAATTTTTTTTTAACGACCACATTGTCGGGCATCTAGACTAATTATTATAGGACTAGGTGCAGTGCTTAAAGTTTCATAAATTATGATATATCCCAAATTTATTTAGAGTAGCGTTTTTAGTACTTGACTATGACAACATATGTGAAAATTGCATTTTTATAAGGTAAATCAAAAATTTTTTTTTAACGACCAGATTGTCGGGCATCTAGACTAATTATTATAGGACTAGGTGCAATGCTTAAAGTTTCATAAATTATGATATATCCCAAATTTATTTAGAGTAACGTTTTTAGTACTTGTCTATGACAACATATGTGAAAATTGCATTTTTATAAGGTAAATCAAAAATTTTTTTTTAACGACCAGATTGTCGGGCATCTAGACTAATTATTATAGGACTAGGTGCAATGCTTAAAGTTTCATAAATTATGATATATCCCAAATTTATTTAGAGTAACGTTTTTAGTACTTGTCTATGACAACATATGTGAAAATTGCATTTTTATAAGGTAAATCAAAAATTTTTTTTTAACGACCAGATTGTCGGGCATCTAGACTGATTATTATAGGACTAGGTTCAATGCTTAAAGTTTCATAAATTATGATATATCCCAAATTTATTTAGAGTAGCGTTTTTAGTACTTGTCTATGACAACATATGTGAAAATTGCATTTTTATAAGGTAAATCAAAAATTTTTTTTTAACGACCAGATTGTCGGGCATCTAGACTAATTATTATAGGACTAGGTGCAATGCTTAAAGTTTCATAAATTATGATATATCCCAAATTTATTTAGAGTAACGTTTTTAGTACTTGTCTATGACAACATATGTGAAAATTGCATTAGTACTTGTCTATGACAACATATGTGAAAATTGCATTTTTATAAGGTAAATCAAAAATTTTTTTTTAACGACCAGATTGTCGGACATCTAGACTAATTATTATAGGACTAGGTTCAATGCTTAAAGTTTCATAAATTATGATATATCCCAAATTTATTTAGAGTAACGTTTTTAGTACTTGTCTATGACAACATATGTGAAAATTGCATTAGTACTTGTCTATGACAACATATGTGAAAATTGCATTTTTATAAGGTAAATCAAAAATTTTTTTTTAACGACCACATTGTCGGGCATCTAGACTAATTATTATAGGACTAGGTTCAATGCTTAAAGTTTCATAAATTATGATATATCCCAAATTTATTTAGAGTAGCGTTTTTAGTACTTGTCTATGACAACATATGTGAAAATTGCATTTTTATAAGGTAAATCAAAAATTTTTTTTTAACGACCACATTGTCGGGCATCTAGACTAATTATTATAGGACTAGGTGCAATGCTTAAAGTTTCATAAATTATGATATATCCCAAATTTATTTAGAGTAACGTTTTTAGAACTTGTCTATGACAACATATGTGAAAATTGCATTAGTACTTGTCTATGACGACATATGTGAAAATTGCATTTTTATAAGGTAAATCAAAAATTTTTTTTTAACGACCAGATTGTCGGGCATCTAGACTAATTATTATAGGACTAGGTGCAATGCTTAAAGTTTCATAAATTATGATATATCCCAAATTTATTTAGAGTAGCGTTTTTAGTACTTGTTTATGACAACATATGTGAAAATTGCATTTTTATAAGGTAAATCAAAAATTTTTTTTTAACGACAAGATTGTCGGGCATCTAGACTAATTATTATAGGACTAGGTGCAATGCTTAAAGTTTCATAAATTATGATATATCCCAAATTTATTTAGAGTAACGTTTTTAGTACTTGTCTATGACAACATATGTGAAAATGGCATTTTTATAAGGTAAATCAAAAATTTTTTTTTAACGACCACATTGTCGGGCATCTAGACTAATTATTATAGGACTAGGTTCAATGCTTAAAGTTTCATAAATTATGATATATTCCAAATTTATTTAGAGTAACGTTTTTAGTACTTGTCTATGACAACATATTTGAAAATTGCATTAGTACTTGTCTATGACAACATATGTGAAAATTGCATTTTTATAAGGTAAATCAAAATTTTTTTTTTAACGACCAGATTGTCGGGCATCTAGACTAATTATTATAGGACTAGGTGCAATGCTTAAAGTTTCATAAATTATGATATATCCCAAATTTATTTAGAGTAACGTTTTTAGTACTTGTCTATGACAACATATGTGAAAATTGCATTTTTATAAGGTAAATCAAAAATTTTTTTTTAACGACCAGATTGTCGGGCATCTAGACTAATTATTATAGGACTAGGTGCAATGCTTAAAGTTTCATAAATTATGATATATCCCAAATTTATTTAGAGTAACGTTTTTAGTACTTGTCTATGACAACATATGTGAAAATTGCATTTTTATAAGGTAAATCAAAAATTTTTTTTTAACGACCACATTGTCGGGCATCTAGACTAATTATTATAGGACTAGGTTCAATGCTTAAAGTTTCATAAATTATGATATATCCCAAATTTATTTAGAGTAGCGTTTTTAGTACTTGTCTATGACAACATATGTGAAAATTGCATTTTTATAAGGTAAATCAAAAATTTTTTTTTAACGACAAGATTGTCGGGCATCTAGACTAATTATTATAGGACTAGGTGCAATGCTTAAAGTTTCATAAATTATGATATATCCCAAATTTATTTAGAGTAACGTTTTTAGTACTTGTCTATGACAACATATGTGAAAATTGCATTTTTATAAGGTAAATCAAAAATTTTTTTTAACGACCACATTGTCGGGCATCTAGACTAATTATTATAGGACTAGGTGCAATGCTTAAAGTTTCATAAATTATGATATATCCCAAATTTATTTAGAGTAACGTTTTTAGAACTTGTCTATGACAACATATGTGAAAATTGCATTAGTACTTGTCTATGACGACATATGTGAAAATTGCATTTTTATAAGGTAAATCAAAAATTTTTTTTTAACGACCAGATTGTCGGGCATCTAGACTAATTATTATAGGACTAGGTGCAATGCTTAAAGTTTCATAAATTATGATATATCCCAAATTTATTTAGAGTAGCGTTTTTAGTACTTGTCTATGACAACATATGTGAAAATTGCATTTTTATAAGGTAAATCAAAAATTTTTTTTTAACGACCAGATTGTCGGGCATCTAGACTAATTATTATAGGACTAGGTGCAATGCTTAAAGTTTCATAAATTATGATATATCCCAAATTTATTTAGAGTAACGTTTTTAGTACTTGTCTATGACAACATATGTGAAAATTGCATTAGTACTTTTCTATGACAACATATGTGAAAATTGCATTTTTATAAGGTAAATCAAAAATTTTTTTTTAACGACCACATTGTCGGGCATCTAGACTAATTATTATAGGACTAGGTGCAATGCTTAAAGTTTCATAAATTATGATATATCCCAAATTTATTTAGAGTAACGTTTTTAGTACTTGTCTATGACAACATATGTGAAAATTGCATTAGTACTTGTCTATGACGACATATGTGAAAATTGCATTTTTATAAGGTAAATCAAAAATTTTTTTTTAACGACCAGATTGTCGGGCATCTAGACTAATTATTATAGGACTAGGTGCAATGCTTAAAGTTTCATAAATTATGATATATCCCAAATTTATTTAGAGTAACGTTTTTAGTACTTGTCTATGACAACATATGTGAAAATTGCATTTTTATAAGGTAAATCAAAAAATTTTTTTTAACGACCAGATTGTCGGGCATCTAGACTAATTATTATAGGACTAGGTTCAATGCTTAAAGTTTCATAAATTATGATATATCCCAAATTTATTTAGAGTAGCGTTTTTAGTACTTGTCTATGACAACATATGTGAAAATTGCATTTTTATAAGGTAAATCAAAAATTTTTTTTTAACGACCAGATTGTCGGGCATCTAGACTAATTATTATAGGACTAGGTTCAATGCTTAAAGTTTCATAAATTATGATATATCCCAAATTTATTTAGAGTAACGTTTTTAGTACTTGTCTATGACAACATATATGAAAATTGCATTAGTACTTGTCTATGACAACATATGTGAAAATTGCATTTTTATAAGGTAAATCAAAAATTTTTTTTTAACGACCAGATTGTCGGGCATCTAGACTAATTATTATAGGACTAGGTGCAATGCTTAAAGTTTCATAAATTATGATATATCCCAAATTTATTTAGAGTAACGTTTTTAGTACTTGTCTATGACAACATATGTGAAAATTGCATTTTTATAAGGTAAATCAAAAATTTTTTTTTAACGACCAGATTGTCGGGCATCTAGACTAATTATTATAGGACTAGGTGCAATGCTTAAAGTTTCATAAATTATGATATATCCCAAATTTATTTAGAGTAACGTTTTTAGTACTTGTCTATGACAACATATGTGAAAATTGCATTTTTATAAGGTAAATCAAAAATTTTTTTTTAACGACCAGATTGTCGGGCATCTAGACTGATTATTATAGGACTAGGTTCAATGCTTAAAGTTTCATAAATTATGATATATCCCAAATTTATTTAGAGTAGCGTTTTTAGTACTTGTCTATGACAACATATGTGAAAATTGCATTTTTATAAGGTAAATCAAAAATTTTTTTTTAACGACCAGATTGTCGGGCATCTAGACTAATTATTATAGGACTAGGTGCAATGCTTAAAGTTTCATAAATTATGATATATCCCAAATTTATTTAGAGTAACGTTTTTAGTACTTGTCTATGACAACATATGTGAAAATTGCATTAGTACTTGTCTATGACAACATATGTGAAAATTGCATTTTTATAAGGTAAATCAAAAATTTTTTTTTAACGACCAGATTGTCGGACATCTAGACTAATTATTATAGGACTAGGTTCAATGCTTAAAGTTTCATAAATTATGATATATCCCAAATTTATTTAGAGTAACGTTTTTAGTACTTGTCTATGACAACATATGTGAAAATTGCATTAGTACTTGTCTATGACAACATATGTGAAAATTGCATTTTTATAAGGTAAATCAAAAATTTTTTTTTAACGACCACATTGTCGGGCATCTAGACTAATTATTATAGGACTAGGTTCAATGCTTAAAGTTTCATAAATTATGATATATCCCAAATTTATTTAGAGTAGCGTTTTTAGTACTTGTCTATGACAACATATGTGAAAATTGCATTTTTATAAGGTAAATCAAAAATTTTTTTTTAACGACCAGATTGTCGGGCATCTAGACTAATTATTATAGGACTAGGTTCAATGCTTAATGTTTCATAAATTATGATATATCCCAAATTTATTTAGAGTAGCGTTTTTAGTTCTTGTCTATGACAACATATGTGAAAATTGCATTTTTATAAGGTAAATCAAAAATTTTTTTTTAACGACCAGATTGTCGGGCATCTAGACTAATTATTATAGGACTAGGTGCAATGCTTAAAGTTTCATAAATTATGATATATCCCAAATTTATTTAGAGTAACGTTTTTAGTACTTGTCTATGACAACATATGTGAAAATTGCATTTTTATAAGGTAAATCAAAAATTTTTTTTTAACGACCACATTGTCGGGCATCTAGACTAATTATTATAGGACTAGGTGCAATGCTTAAAGTTTCATAAATTATGATATATCCCAAATTTATTTAGAGTAACGTTTTTAGTACTTGTCTATGACAATATATGTGAAAATTGCATTAGTACTTGTCTATGACAACATATGTGAAAATTGCATTTTTATAAGGTAAATCAAAAATTTTTTTTTAACGACCAGATTGTCGGGCATCTAGACTAAATATTATAGGACTAGGTGCAATGTTTAAAGTTTCATAAATTATGATATATCCCAAATTTATTTAGAGTAGCGTTTTTAGTACTTGTCTATGACAACATATGTGAAAATTGCATTTTTATAAGGTAAATCAAAAATTTTTTTTTAACGACCACATTGTCGGGCATCTAGACTAATTATTATAGGACTAGGTGCAATGCTTAAAGTTTCATAAATTATGATATATCCCAAATTTATTTAGAGTAGCGTTTTTAGTACTTGTCTATGACAACATATGTGAAAATTGCATTTTTATAAGGTAAATCAAAAATTTTTTTTTAACGACCACATTGTCGGGCATCTAGACTAATTATTATAGGACTAGGTGCAATGCTTAAAGTTTCATAAATTATGATATATCCCAAATTTATTTAGAGTAGCGTTTTTAGTACTTGTCTATGACAACATATGTGAAAATTGCATTTTTATAAGGTAAATCGGAAATTTTTTTTTAACGACCAGATTGTCGGGCATCTAGACTAATTATTATAGGACTAGGTGCAATGCTTAAAGTTTCATAAATTATGATATATCCCAAATTTATTTAGAGTAGCGTTTTTAGTACTTGTCTATGACAACATATGTGAAAATTGCATTTTTATAAGGTAAATCAAAAATTTTTTTTTAACGACCACATTGTCGGGCATCTAGACTAATTATTATAGGACTAGGTGCAATGCTTAAAGTTTCATAAATTATGATATATCCCAAATTTATTTAGAGTAGCGTTTTTAGCACTTGTCTATGACAACATATGTGAAAATTGCATTTTTATAAGGTAAATCAAAAATTTTTTTTTAACGACAAGATTGTCGCGCATCTAGACTAATTATTATAGGACTAGGTGCAATGCTTAAAGTTTCATAAATTATGATATATCCCAAATTTATTTAGAGTAACGTTTTTAGTACTTGTCTATGACAACATATGTGAAAATTGCATTTTTATAAGGTAAATCGAAAATTTTTTTTTAACGACCACATTGTCGGGCATCTAGACTAATTATTATAGGACTAGGTGCAATGCTTAAAGTTTCATAAATTATGATATATCCCAAATTTATTTAGAGTAACGTTTTTAATACTTGTCTATGACAACATATGTGAAAATTGCATTTTTATAAGGTAAATCAAAATTTTTTTTTTAACGACCAGATTGTCGGGCATCTAGACTAATTATTATAGGACTAGGTGCAGTGCTTAAAGTTTCATAAATTATGATATATCCCAAATTTATTTAAAGTAGCGTTTTTAGTACTTGACTATGACAACATATGTGAAAATTGCATTTTTATAAGGTAAATCAAAAATTTTTTTTTAACGACCAGATTGTCGGGCATCTAGACTAATTATTATAGGACTAAGTGCAATGTTTAAAGTTTCATAAATTATGATATATCCCAAATTTATTTAGAGTAACGTTTTTAGTACTTGTCTATGACAACATATGTGAAAATTGCATTTTTATAAGGTAAATCAAAATTTTTTTTTTAACGACCAGATTGTCGGGCATCTAGACTAATTATTATAGGACTAGGTGCAGTGCTTAAAGTTTCATAAATTATGATATATCCCAAATTTATTTAGAGTAGCGTTTTTAGTACTTGACTATGACAACATATGTGAAAATTGCATTTTTATAAGGTAAATCAAAAAATTTTTTTTAACGACCAGATTGTCGGGCATCTAGACTAATTATTATAGGACTAGGTGCAATGCTTAAAGTTTCATAAATAATGATATATCCCAAATTTATTTAGAGTAGCGTTTTTAGTACTTGTCTATGACAACATATGTGAAAATTGCATTTTTATAAGGTAAATCAAAAATTTTTTTTTAACGACCAGATTGTCGGGCATCTAGACTAATTATTATAGGACTAGGTGCAATGCTTAAAGTTTCATAAATTATGATATATCCCAAATTTATTTAGAGTAGCGTTTTTAGTACTTGTCTATGACAACATATGTGAAAATTGCATTTTTATAAGGTAAATCAAAACTTTTTTTTAACGACCAGATTGTCGGACATCTAGACTAATTATTATAGGACTAGGTGCAATGCTTAAAGTTTCATAAATTATGATATATCCCAAATTTATTTAGAGTAGCGTTTTTAGCGCTTGTCTATGACAACATATGTGAAAATTGCATTTTTATAAGGTAAATCAAAAATTTTTTTTAACGACCAGATTGTCGGGCATCTAGACTAATTATTATAGGACTAGGTGCAATGCTTAAAGTTTCATAAATTATGATATATCCCAAATTTATTAAGAGTAGCGTTTTTAGCACTTGTCTATGACAACATAAGTGAAAATTGCATTTTTATAAGGTAAATCAAAAATTTTTTTTTAACGACCAGATTGTCGGGCATCTAGACTAATTATTATAGGACTAGGTGCAATGCTTAAAGTTTCATAAATTATGATATATCCCAAATTTATTTAGAGTAGCGTTTTTAGCACTTGTCTATGACAACATATGTGAAAATTGCATTTTTATAAGGTAAATCAAAAATTTTTTTTTAACGACCAGATTGTCGGGCATTTAGACTAATTATTATAGGACTAGGTGCAATGCTTAAAGTTTCATAAATTATGATATATCCCAAATTTATTTAGAGTAGCGTTTTTAGCACTTGTCTATGACAACATATGTGAAAATTGTATTTTTATAAGGTAAATCAAAAATTTTTTTTTAACGACCAGATTGTCGGGCATCTAGACTAATTATTATAGGACTAGGTGCAATGCTTAAAGTTTCATAAATTATGATATATCCCAAATTTATTTAGAGTAGCGTTTTTAGCGCTTGTCTATGACAACATATGTGAAAATTGCATTTTTATAAGGTAAATCAAAAATTTTTTTTAACGACCAGATTGTCGGGCATCTAGATTAATTATTATAGGACTAGGTGCAATGCTTAAAGTTTCATAAATTATGATATATCCCAAATTTATTTAGAGTAGCGTTTTTAGCACTTGTCTATGACAACATAAGTGAAAATTGCATTTTTATAAGGTAAATCAAAAATTTTTTTTTAACGACCAGATTGTCGGGCATCTAGACTAATTATTATAGGACTAAGTGCAATGCTTAAAGTTTCATAAATTATGATATATCCCAAATTTATTTAGAGTAGCGTTTTTAGCACTTGTCTATGACAACATATGTGAAAATTGCATTTTTATAAGGTAAATCAAAAATTTTTTTTTAACGACCAGATTGTCGGGCATTTAGACTAATTATTATAGGACTAGGTGCAATGCTTAAAGTTTCATAAATTATGATATATCCCAAATTTATTTAGAGTAGCGTTTTTAGCACTTGTCTATGACAACATATGTGAAAATTGTATTTTTATAAGGTAAATCAAAAATTTTTTTTTAACGACCAGATTGTCGGGCATCTAGACTACTTATTATAGGAGTAGGTGCAATGCTTAAAGTTTCATAAATTATGATATATCCCAAATTTATTTAGAGTAACGCTTTTAGTACTTGTCTATGACAACATATGTGAAAATTGCATTTTTATAAGGTAAATCAAAAATTTTTTTTTAACGACCAGATTGTCGGGCATCTAGACTAATTATTATAGGACCAGGTGCAATGCTTAAAGTTTCATAAATTATGATATATCCCAAATTTACTTAGAGTAGCGTTTTTAGTACTTGTCTATGACAACATATGTGAAAATTGCATTAGTACTTGTCTATGACAACATATGTGAAAATTGCATTTTTATAAGGTAAATCGAAAATTTTTTTTTAACGACCAGATTGTCGGGCATCTAGACTAATTATTATAGGACTAGGTGCAATGCTTAAAGTTTCATATATTATGGTATATCCCAAATTTATTTAGAGTAGCGTTTTTAGCACTTGTCTATGACAACATATGTGAAAATTGCATTTTTATAAGGTAATCAAAAATTTTTTTTTAACGACAAGATTGTCGCGCATCTAGACTAATTATTATAGGACTAGGTGCAATGCTTAAAGTTTCATAAATTATGATATATCCCAAATTTATTTAGAGTAACGTTTTTAGTACTTGTCTATGACAACATATGTGAAAATTGCATTTTTATAAGGTAAATCAAAAATTTTTTTTTAACGACCAGATTGTCGGGCATCTAGACTAATTATTATAGGACTAGGTGCAATGCTTAAAGTTTCATAAATTATGATATATCCCAAATTTATTTAGAGTAACGTTTTTAGTACTTGTCTATGACAACATATGTGAAAATTGCATTTTTATAAGGTAAATCAAAATTTTTTTTTTAACGACCAGATTGTCGGGCATCTAGACTAATTATTATAGGACTAGGTGCAGTGCTTAAAGTTTCATAAATTATGATATATCCCAAATTTATTTAGAGTAGCGTTTTTAGTACTTGACTATGACAACATATGTGAAAATTGCATTTTTATAAGGTAAATCAACAATTTTTTTTTAACGACCAGATTGTCGGGCATCTAGACTAATTATTATAGGACTAGGTGCAATGCTTAAAGTTTCATAAATTATGATATATCCCAAATTTATTTAGAGTAACGTTGTCTATGACAACATTTGTGAAAATTGCATTAGTACTTTTTTATGACAACATATGTGAAAATTGCATTTTTATAAGGTTAATCAAAAATTTTTTTTTAACGACCACATTGTCGGGCATCTAGACTAATTATTATAGGACTAGGTGCAATGCTTAAAGTTTCATAAATTATGATATATCCCAAATTTATTTAGAGTAGCGTTTTTAGTACTTGTCTATGACAACATATGTGAAAATTGCATTTTTATAAGGTAAATCAAAAATTTTTTTTTAACGACCAGATTATCGGGCATCTAGACTAATTATTATAGGACTAGGTGCAATGCTTAAAGTTTCATAAATTATGATATATCCCAAATTTATTTAGAGTAACGTTTTTAGTACTTGTCTATGACAACATATGTGAAAATTGCATTTTTATAAGGTAAATCAAAAATTTTTTTTTAACGACCAGATTGTCTGGCATCTAGACTAATTATTATAGGACTAAGTGCAATGTTTAAAGTTTCATAAATTATGATATATCCCAAATTTATTTAGAGTAACGTTTTTAGTACTTGTCTATGACAACATATGTGAAAATTGCATTTTTATAAGGTAAATCAAAATTTTTTTTTTTACGACCAGATTGTCGGGCATCTAGACTAATTATTATAGGACTAGGTGCAGTGCTTAAAGTTTCATAAATTATGATATATCCCAAATTTATTTAGAGTAGCGTTTTTAGTACTTGACTATGACAACATATGTGAAAATTGCATTTTTATAAGGTAAATCAAAAATTTTTTTTTAACGACCAGATTGTCGGGCATCTAGACTAATTATTATAGGACTAGGTGCAATGCTTAAAGTTTCATAAATTATGATATATCCCAAATTTATTTAGAGTAGCGTTTTTAGTACTTGTCTATGACAACATATGTGAAAATTGCATTTTTATAAGGTAAATCAAAACTTTTTTTTTAACGACCAGATTGTCGGACATCTAGACTAATTATTATAGGACTAGGTGCAATGCTTAAAGTTTCATAAATAATGATATATCCCAAATTTATTTAGAGTAGCGTTTTTAGTACTTGACTATGACAACATATGTGAAAATTGCATTTTTATAAGGTAAATCAAAAATTTTTTTTTAACGACCAGATTGTCGGGCATCTAGACTAATTATTATAGGACTAGGTGCAATGCTTAAAGTTTCATAAATTATGATATATCCCAAATTTATTTAGAGTAGCGTTTTTAGTACTTGTCTATGACAACATATGTGAAAATTGCATTTTTATAAGGTAAATCAAAAATTTTTTTTTAACGACCAGATTGTCGGGCATCTAGACTAATTATTATAGGACTAGGTGCAGTGCTTAAAGTTTCATAAATTATGATATATCCCAAATTTATTTAGAGTAGCGTTTTTAGTACTTGACTATGACAACATATGTGAAAATTGCATTTTTATAAGGTAAATCAAAAATTTTTTTTTAACGACCAGATTGTCGGGCATCTAGACTAATTATTATAGGACTAGGTGCAATGCTTAAAGTTTCATAAATTATGATATATCCCAAATTTATTTAGAGTAGCGTTTTTAGTACTTGTCTATGACAACATATGTGAAAATTGCATTTTTATAAGGTAAATCAAAACTTTTTTTTTAACGACCAGATTGTCGGACATCTAGACTAATTATTATAGGACTAGGTGCAATGCTTAAAGTTTCATAAATAATGATATATCCCAAATTTATTTAGAGTAGCGTTTTTAGTACTTGTCTATGACAACATATGTGAAAATTGCATTTTTATAAGGTAAATCAAAAATTTTTTTTTAACGACCAGATTGTCGGGCATCTAGACTAATTATTATAGGACTAGGTGCAATGCTTAAAGTTTCATAAATTATGATATATCCCAAATTTATTTAGAGTAGCGTTTTTAGCGCTTGTCTATGACAACATATGTGAAAATTGCATTTTTATAAGGTAAATCAAAAATTTTTTTTAACGACCAGATTGTCGGGCATCTAGACTAATTATTATAGGACTAGGTGCAATGCTTAAAGTTTCATAAATTATGATATATCCCAAATTTATTAAGAGTAGCGTTTTTAGCACTTGTCTATGACAACATAAGTGAAAATTGCATTTTTATAAGGTAAATCAAAAATTTTTTTTTAACGACCAGATTGTCGGGCATCTAGACTAATTATTATAGGACTAGGTGCAATGCTTAAAGTTTCATAAATTATGATATATCCCAAATTTATTTAGAGTAGCGTTTTTAGCACTTGTCTATGACAACATATGTGAAAATTGCATTTTTATAAGGTAAATCAAAAATTTTTTTTTAACGACCAGATTGTCGGGCATTTAGACTAATTATTATAGGACTAGGTGCAATGCTTAAAGTTTCATAAATTATGATATATCCCAAATTTATTTAGAGTAGCGTTTTTAGCACTTGTCTATGACAACATATGTGAAAATTGTATTTTTATAAGGTAAATCAAAAATTTTTTTTTAACGACCAGATTGTCGGGCATCTAGACTAATTATTATAGGACTAGGTGCAATGCTTAAAGTTTCATAAATTATGATATATCCCAAATTTATTTAGAGTAGCGTTTTTAGCGCTTGTCTATGACAACATATGTGAAAATTGCATTTTTATAAGGTAAATCAAAAATTTTTTTTAACGACCAGATTGTCGGGCATCTAGATTAATTATTATAGGACTAGGTGCAATGCTTAAAGTTTCATAAATTATGATATATCCCAAATTTATTTAGAGTAGCGTTTTTAGCACTTGTCTATGACAACATAAGTGAAAATTGCATTTTTATAAGGTAAATCAAAAATTTTTTTTTAACGACCAGATTGTCGGGCATCTAGACTAATTATTATAGGACTAAGTGCAATGCTTAAAGTTTCATAAATTATGATATATCCCAAATTTATTTAGAGTAGCGTTTTTAGCACTTGTCTATGACAACATATGTGAAAATTGCATTTTTATAAGGTAAATCAAAAATTTTTTTTTAACGACCAGATTGTCGGGCATTTAGACTAATTATTATAGGACTAGGTGCAATGCTTAAAGTTTCATAAATTATGATATATCCCAAATTTATTTAGAGTAGCGTTTTTAGCACTTGTCTATGACAACATATGTGAAAATTGTATTTTTATAAGGTAAATCAAAAATTTTTTTTTAACGACCAGATTGTCGGGCATCTAGACTACTTATTATAGGAGTAGGTGCAATGCTTAAAGTTTCATAAATTATGATATATCCCAAATTTATTTAGAGTAACGCTTTTAGTACTTGTCTATGACAACATATGTGAAAATTGCATTTTTATAAGGTAAATCAAAACTTTTTTTTTAACGACCAGATTGTCGGACATCTAGACTAATTATTATAGGACTAGGTGCAATGCTTAAAGTTTCATAAATAATGATATATCCCAAATTTATTTAGAGTAGCGTTTTTAGTACTTGACTATGACAACATATGTGAAAATTGCATTTTTATAAGGTAAATCAAAAATTTTTTTTTAACGACCAGATTGTCGGGCATCTAGACTAATTATTATAGGACTAGGTGCAATGCTTAAAGTTTCATAAATTATGATATATCCCAAATTTATTTAGAGTAGCGTTTTTAGTACTTGTCTATGACAACATATGTGAAAATTGCATTTTTATAAGGTAAATCAAAAATTTTTTTTTAACGACCAGATTGTCGGGCATCTAGACTAATTATTATAGGACTAGGTGCAGTGCTTAAAGTTTCATAAATTATGATATATCCCAAATTTATTTAGAGTAGCGTTTTTAGTACTTGACTATGACAACATATGTGAAAATTGCATTTTTATAAGGTAAATCAAAAATTTTTTTTTAACGACCAGATTGTCGGGCATCTAGACTAATTATTATAGGACTAGGTGCAGTGCTTAAAGTTTCATAAATTATGATATATCCCAAATTTATTTAGAGTAGCGTTTTTAGTACTTGACTATGACAACATATGTGAAAATTGCATTTTTATAAGGTAAATCAACAATTTTTTTTTAACGACCAGATTGTCGGGCATCTAGACTAATTATTATAGGACTAGGTGCAATGCTTAAAGTTTCATAAATTATGATATATCCCAAATTTATTTAGAGTAGCGTTTTTAGTACTTGTCTATGACAACATATGTGAAAATTGCATTTTTATAAGGTAAATCAAAACTTTTTTTTAACGACCAGATTGTCGGACATCTAGACTAATTATTATAGGACTAGGTGCAATGCTTAAAGTTTCATAAATTATGATATATCCCAAATTTATTTAGAGTAGCGTTTTTAGCGCTTGTCTATGACAACATATGTGAAAATTGCATTTTTATAAGGTAAATCAAAAATTTTTTTTAACGACCAGATTGTCGGGCATCTAGACTAATTATTATAGGACTAGGTGCAATGCTTAAAGTTTCATAAATTATGATATATCCCAAATTTATTAAGAGTAGCGTTTTTAGCACTTGTCTATGACAACATAAGTGAAAATTGCATTTTTATAAGGTAAATCAAAAATTTTTTTTTAACGACCAGATTGTCGGGCATCTAGACTAATTATTATAGGACTAGGTGCAATGCTTAAAGTTTCATAAATTATGATATATCCCAAATTTATTTAGAGTAGCGTTTTTAGCACTTGTCTATGACAACATATGTGAAAATTGCATTTTTATAAGGTAAATCAAAAATTTTTTTTTAACGACCAGATTGTCGGGCATTTAGACTAATTATTATAGGACTAGGTGCAATGCTTAAAGTTTCATAAATTATGATATATCCCAAATTTATTTAGAGTAGCGTTTTTAGCACTTGTCTATGACAACATATGTGAAAATTGTATTTTTATAAGGTAAATCAAAAATTTTTTTTTAACGACCAGATTGTCGGGCATCTAGACTAATTATTATAGGACTAGGTGCAATGCTTAAAGTTTCATAAATTATGATATATCCCAAATTTATTTAGAGTAGCGTTTTTAGCGCTTGTCTATGACAACATATGTGAAAATTGCATTTTTATAAGGTAAATCAAAAATTTTTTTTAACGACCAGATTGTCGGGCATCTAGATTAATTATTATAGGACTAGGTGCAATGCTTAAAGTTTCATAAATTATGATATATCCCAAATTTATTTAGAGTAGCGTTTTTAGCACTTGTCTATGACAACATAAGTGAAAATTGCATTTTTATAAGGTAAATCAAAAATTTTTTTTTAACGACCAGATTGTCGGGCATCTAGACTAATTATTATAGGACTAAGTGCAATGCTTAAAGTTTCATAAATTATGATATATCCCAAATTTATTTAGAGTAGCGTTTTTAGCACTTGTCTATGACAACATATGTGAAAATTGCATTTTTATAAGGTAAATCAAAAATTTTTTTTTAACGACCAGATTGTCGGGCATTTAGACTAATTATTATAGGACTAGGTGCAATGCTTAAAGTTTCATAAATTATGATATATCCCAAATTTATTTAGAGTAGCGTTTTTAGCACTTGTCTATGACAACATATGTGAAAATTGTATTTTTATAAGGTAAATCAAAAATTTTTTTTTAACGACCAGATTGTCGGGCATCTAGACTACTTATTATAGGAGTAGGTGCAATGCTTAAAGTTTCATAAATTATGATATATCCCAAATTTATTTAGAGTAACGCTTTTAGTACTTGTCTATGACAACATATGTGAAAATTGCATTTTTATAAGGTAAATCAAAAATTTTTTTTTAACGACCAGATTGTCGGGCATCTAGACTAATTATTATAGGACCAGGTGCAATGCTTAAAGTTTCATAAATTATGATATATCCCAAATTTACTTAGAGTAGCGTTTTTAGTACTTGTCTATGACAACATATGTGAAAATTGCATTAGTACTTGTCTATGACAACATATGTGAAAATTGCATTTTTATAAGGTAAATCGAAAATTTTTTTTTAACGACCAGATTGTCGGGCATCTAGACTAATTATTATAGGACTAGGTGCAATGCTTAAAGTTTCATATATTATGATATATCCCAAATTTATTTAGAGTAACGTTTTTAGTACTTGTCTATGACAACATATGTGAAAATTGCATTTTTATAAGGTAAATCAAAATTTTTTTTTTAACGACCAGATTGTCGGGCATCTAGACTAATTATTATAGGACTAGGTGCAGTGCTTAAAGTTTCATAAATTATGATATATCCCAAATTTATTTAGAGTAGCGTTTTTAGCACTTGTCTATGACAACATATGTGAAAATTGCATTTTTATAAGGTAATCAAAAATTTTTTTTTAACGACAAGATTGTCGCGCATCTAGACTAATTATTATAGGACTAGGTGCAATGCTTAAAGTTTCATAAATTATGATATATCCCAAATTTATTTAGAGTAACGTTTTTAGTACTTGTCTATGACAACATATGTGAAAATTGCATTTTTATAAGGTAAATCAAAAATTTTTTTTTAACGACCAGATTGTCGGGCATCTAGACTAATTATTATAGGACTAGGTGCAATGCTTAAAGTTTCATAAATTATGATATATCCCAAATTTATTTAGAGTAACGTTTTTAGTACTTGTCTATGACAACATATGTGAAAATTGCATTTTTATAAGGTAAATCAAAATTTTTTTTTTAACGACCAGATTGTCGGGCATCTAGACTAATTATTATAGGACTAGGTGCAGTGCTTAAAGTTTCATAAATTATGATATATCCCAAATTTATTTAGAGTAGCGTTTTTAGCACTTGTCTATGACAACATATGTGAAAATTGCATTTTTATAAGGTAATCAAAAATTTTTTTTTAACGACAAGATTGTCGCGCATCTAGACTAATTATTATAGGACTAGGTGCAATGCTTAAAGTTTCATAAATTATGATATATCCCAAATTTATTTAGAGTAACGTTTTTAGTACTTGTCTATGACAACATATGTGAAAATTGCATTTTTATAAGGTAAATCAAAAATTTTTTTTTAACGACCAGATTGTCGGGCATCTAGACTAATTATTATAGGACTAAGTGCAATGCTTAAAGTTTCATAAATTATGATATATCCCAAATTTATTTAGAGTAGCGTTTTTAGCACTTGTCTATGACAACATATGTGAAAATTGCATTTTTATAAGGTAATCAAAAATTTTTTTTTAACGACAAGATTGTCGCGCATCTAGACTAATTATTATAGGACTAGGTGCAATGCTTAAAGTTTCATAAATTATGATATATCCCAAATTTATTTAGAGTAACGTTTTTAGTACTTGTCTATGACAACATATGTGAAAATTGCATTTTTATAAGGTAAATCAAAAATTTTTTTTTAACGACCAGATTGTCGGGCATCTAGACTAATTATTATAGGACTAGGTGCAATGCTTAAAGTTTCATAAATTATGATATATCCCAAATTTATTTAGAGTAACGTTTTTAGTACTTGTCTATGACAACATATGTGAAAATTGCATTTTTATAAGGTAAATCAAAATTTTTTTTTTAACGACCAGATTGTCGGGCATCTAGACTAATTATTATAGGACTAGGTGCAGTGCTTAAAGTTTCATAAATTATGATATATCCCAAATTTATTTAGAGTAGCGTTTTTAGTACTTGACTATGACAACATATGTGAAAATTGCATTTTTATAAGGTAAATCAACAATTTTTTTTTAACGACCAGATTGTCGGGCATCTAGACTAATTATTATAGGACTAGGTGCAATGCTTAAAGTTTCATAAATTATGATATATCCCAAATTTATTTAGAGTAACGTTGTCTATGACAACATTTGTGAAAATTGCATTAGTACTTTTTTATGACAACATATGTGAAAATTGCATTTTTATAAGGTTAATCAAAAATTTTTTTTTAACGACCACATTGTCGGGCATCTAGACTAATTATTATAGGACTAGGTGCAATGCTTAAAGTTTCATAAATTATGATATATCCCAAATTTATTTAGAGTAGCGTTTTTAGTACTTGTCTATGACAACATATGTGAAAATTGCATTTTTATAAGGTAAATCAAAAATTTTTTTTTAACGACCAGATTATCGGGCATCTAGACTAATTATTATAGGACTAGGTGCAATGCTTAAAGTTTCATAAATTATGATATATCCCAAATTTATTTAGAGTAACGTTTTTAGTACTTGTCTATGACAACATATGTGAAAATTGCATTTTTATAAGGTAAATCAAAAATTTTTTTTTAACGACCAGATTGTCTGGCATCTAGACTAATTATTATAGGACTAAGTGCAATGTTTAAAGTTTCATAAATTATGATATATCCCAAATTTATTTAGAGTAACGTTTTTAGTACTTGTCTATGACAACATATGTGAAAATTGCATTTTTATAAGGTAAATCAAAATTTTTTTTTTTACGACCAGATTGTCGGGCATCTAGACTAATTATTATAGGACTAGGTGCAGTGCTTAAAGTTTCATAAATTATGATATATCCCAAATTTATTTAGAGTAGCGTTTTTAGTACTTGACTATGACAACATATGTGAAAATTGCATTTTTATAAGGTAAATCAAAAATTTTTTTTTAACGACCAGATTGTCGGGCATCTAGACTAATTATTATAGGACTAGGTGCAATGCTTAAAGTTTCATAAATTATGATATATCCCAAATTTATTTAGAGTAGCGTTTTTAGTACTTGTCTATGACAACATATGTGAAAATTGCATTTTTATAAGGTAAATCAAAACTTTTTTTTTAACGACCAGATTGTCGGACATCTAGACTAATTATTATAGGACTAGGTGCAATGCTTAAAGTTTCATAAATAATGATATATCCCAAATTTATTTAGAGTAGCGTTTTTAGTACTTGACTATGACAACATATGTGAAAATTGCATTTTTATAAGGTAAATCAAAAATTTTTTTTTAACGACCAGATTGTCGGGCATCTAGACTAATTATTATAGGACTAGGTGCAATGCTTAAAGTTTCATAAATTATGATATATCCCAAATTTATTTAGAGTAGCGTTTTTAGTACTTGTCTATGACAACATATGTGAAAATTGCATTTTTATAAGGTAAATCAAAAATTTTTTTTTAACGACCAGATTGTCGGGCATCTAGACTAATTATTATAGGACTAGGTGCAGTGCTTAAAGTTTCATAAATTATGATATATCCCAAATTTATTTAGAGTAGCGTTTTTAGTACTTGACTATGACAACATATGTGAAAATTGCATTTTTATAAGGTAAATCAAAAATTTTTTTTTAACGACCAGATTGTCGGGCATCTAGACTAATTATTATAGGACTAGGTGCAATGCTTAAAGTTTCATAAATTATGATATATCCCAAATTTATTTAGAGTAGCGTTTTTAGTACTTGTCTATGACAACATATGTGAAAATTGCATTTTTATAAGGTAAATCAAAACTTTTTTTTTAACGACCAGATTGTCGGACATCTAGACTAATTATTATAGGACTAGGTGCAATGCTTAAAGTTTCATAAATAATGATATATCCCAAATTTATTTAGAGTAGCGTTTTTAGTACTTGTCTATGACAACATATGTGAAAATTGCATTTTTATAAGGTAAATCAAAAATTTTTTTTTAACGACCAGATTGTCGGGCATCTAGACTAATTATTATAGGACTAGGTGCAATGCTTAAAGTTTCATAAATTATGATATATCCCAAATTTATTTAGAGTAGCGTTTTTAGCGCTTGTCTATGACAACATATGTGAAAATTGCATTTTTATAAGGTAAATCAAAAATTTTTTTTAACGACCAGATTGTCGGGCATCTAGACTAATTATTATAGGACTAGGTGCAATGCTTAAAGTTTCATAAATTATGATATATCCCAAATTTATTAAGAGTAGCGTTTTTAGCACTTGTCTATGACAACATAAGTGAAAATTGCATTTTTATAAGGTAAATCAAAAATTTTTTTTTAACGACCAGATTGTCGGGCATCTAGACTAATTATTATAGGACTAGGTGCAATGCTTAAAGTTTCATAAATTATGATATATCCCAAATTTATTTAGAGTAGCGTTTTTAGCACTTGTCTATGACAACATATGTGAAAATTGCATTTTTATAAGGTAAATCAAAAATTTTTTTTTAACGACCAGATTGTCGGGCATTTAGACTAATTATTATAGGACTAGGTGCAATGCTTAAAGTTTCATAAATTATGATATATCCCAAATTTATTTAGAGTAGCGTTTTTAGCACTTGTCTATGACAACATATGTGAAAATTGTATTTTTATAAGGTAAATCAAAAATTTTTTTTTAACGACCAGATTGTCGGGCATCTAGACTAATTATTATAGGACTAGGTGCAATGCTTAAAGTTTCATAAATTATGATATATCCCAAATTTATTTAGAGTAGCGTTTTTAGCGCTTGTCTATGACAACATATGTGAAAATTGCATTTTTATAAGGTAAATCAAAAATTTTTTTTAACGACCAGATTGTCGGGCATCTAGATTAATTATTATAGGACTAGGTGCAATGCTTAAAGTTTCATAAATTATGATATATCCCAAATTTATTTAGAGTAGCGTTTTTAGCACTTGTCTATGACAACATAAGTGAAAATTGCATTTTTATAAGGTAAATCAAAAATTTTTTTTTAACGACCAGATTGTCGGGCATCTAGACTAATTATTATAGGACTAAGTGCAATGCTTAAAGTTTCATAAATTATGATATATCCCAAATTTATTTAGAGTAGCGTTTTTAGCACTTGTCTATGACAACATATGTGAAAATTGCATTTTTATAAGGTAAATCAAAAATTTTTTTTTAACGACCAGATTGTCGGGCATTTAGACTAATTATTATAGGACTAGGTGCAATGCTTAAAGTTTCATAAATTATGATATATCCCAAATTTATTTAGAGTAGCGTTTTTAGCACTTGTCTATGACAACATATGTGAAAATTGTATTTTTATAAGGTAAATCAAAAATTTTTTTTTAACGACCAGATTGTCGGGCATCTAGACTACTTATTATAGGAGTAGGTGCAATGCTTAAAGTTTCATAAATTATGATATATCCCAAATTTATTTAGAGTAACGCTTTTAGTACTTGTCTATGACAACATATGTGAAAATTGCATTTTTATAAGGTAAATCAAAAATTTTTTTTTAACGACCAGATTGTCGGGCATCTAGACTAATTATTATAGGACCAGGTGCAATGCTTAAAGTTTCATAAATTATGATATATCCCAAATTTACTTAGAGTAGCGTTTTTAGTACTTGTCTATGACAACATATGTGAAAATTGCATTAGTACTTGTCTATGACAACATATGTGAAAATTGCATTTTTATAAGGTAAATCGAAAATTTTTTTTTAACGACCAGATTGTCGGGCATCTAGACTAATTATTATAGGACTAGGTGCAATGCTTAAAGTTTCATATATTATGGTATATCCCAAATTTATTTAGAGTAGCGTTTTTAGCACTTGTCTATGACAACATATGTGAAAATTGCATTTTTATAAGGTAATCAAAAATTTTTTTTTAACGACAAGATTGTCGCGCATCTAGACTAATTATTATAGGACTAGGTGCAATGCTTAAAGTTTCATAAATTATGATATATCCCAAATTTATTTAGAGTAACGTTTTTAGTACTTGTCTATGACAACATATGTGAAAATTGCATTTTTATAAGGTAAATCAAAAATTTTTTTTTAACGACCAGATTGTCGGGCATCTAGACTAATTATTATAGGACTAGGTTCAATGCTTAATGTTTCATAAATTATGATATATCCCAAATTTATTTAGAGTAGCGTTTTTAGTTCTTGTCTATGACAACATATGTGAAAATTGCATTTTTATAAGGTAAATCAAAAATTTTTTTTTAACGACCAGATTGTCGGGCATCTAGACTAATTATTATAGGACTAGGTGCAATGCTTAAAGTTTCATAAATTATGATATATCCCAAATTTATTTAGAGTAACGTTTTTAGTACTTGTCTATGACAACATATGTGAAAATTGCATTTTTATAAGGTAAATCAAAAATTTTTTTTTAACGACCACATTGTCGGGCATCTAGACTAATTATTATAGGACTAGGTGCAATGCTTAAAGTTTCATAAATTATGATATATCCCAAATTTATTTAGAGTAACGTTTTTAGTACTTGTCTATGACAACATATGTGAAAATTGCATTAGTACTTGTCTATGACAACATATGTGAAAATTGCATTTTTATAAGGTAAATCAAAAATTTTTTTTTAACGACCAGATTGTCGGGCATCTAGACTAAATATTATAGGACTAGGTGCAATGTTTAAAGTTTCATAAATTATGATATATCCCAAATTTATTTAGAGTAGCGTTTTTAGTACTTGTCTATGACAACATATGTGAAAATTGCATTTTTATAAGGTAAATCAAAATTTTTTTTTTAACGACCACATTGTCGGGCATCTAGACTAATTATTATAGGACTAGGTGCAATGCTTAAAGTTTCATAAATTATGATATATCCCAAATTTATTTAGAGTAGCGTTTTTAGTACTTGTCTATGACAACATATGTGAAAATTGCATTTTTATAAGGTAAATCAAAAATTTTTTTTTAACGACCACATTGTCGGGCATCTAGACTAATTATTATAGGACTAGGTGCAATGCTTAAAGTTTCATAAATTATGATATATCCCAAATTTATTTAGAGTAGCGTTTTTAGTACTTGTCTATGACAACATATGTGAAAATTGCATTTTTATAAGGTAAATCAACAATTTTTTTTTAACGACCAGATTGTCGGGCATCTAGACTAATTATTATAGGACTAGGTGCAATGCTTAAAGTTTCATAAATTATGATATATCCCAAATTTATTTAGAGTAACGTTGTCTATGACAACATTTGTG
Organism: Crataerina pallida; assembly: GCA_949710015.1. Classification (NCBI taxonomy): domain Eukaryota; kingdom Metazoa; phylum Arthropoda; class Insecta; order Diptera; family Hippoboscidae; genus Crataerina; species Crataerina pallida. The sequence goes on from OX453291.1 coordinate 11,565,996, forward strand.
AAAATTGCATTAGTACTTTTTTATGACAACATATGTGAAAATTGCATTTTTATAAGGTTAATCAAAAATTTTTTTTTAACGACCACATTGTCGGGCATCTAGACTAATTATTATAGGACTAGGTGCAATGCTTAAAGTTTCATAAATTATGATATATCCCAAATTTATTTAGAGTAGCGTTTTTAGTACTTGTCTATGACAACATATGTGAAAATTGCATTTTTATAAGGTAAATCAAAAATTTTTTTTTAACGACCAGATTATCGGGCATCTAGACTAATTATTATAGGACTAGGTGCAATGCTTAAAGTTTCATAAATTATGATATATCCCAAATTTATTTAGAGTAACGTTTTTAGTACTTGTCTATGACAACATATGTGAAAATTGCATTTTTATAAGGTAAATCAAAAATTTTTTTTTAACGACCAGATTGTCTGGCATCTAGACTAATTATTATAGGACTAAGTGCAATGTTTAAAGTTTCATAAATTATGATATATCCCAAATTTATTTAGAGTAACGTTTTTAGTACTTGTCTATGACAACATATGTGAAAATTGCATTTTTATAAGGTAAATCAAAATTTTTTTTTTAACGACCAGATTGTCGGGCATCTAGACTAATTATTATAGGACTAGGTGCAGTGCTTAAAGTTTCATAAATTATGATATATCCCAAATTTATTTAGAGTAGCGTTTTTAGTACTTGACTATGACAACATATGTGAAAATTGCATTTTTATAAGGTAAATCAAAAATTTTTTTTTAACGACCAGATTGTCGGGCATCTAGACTAATTATTATAGGACTAGGTGCAATGCTTAAAGTTTCATAAATTATGATATATCCCAAATTTATTTAGAGTAGCGTTTTTAGTACTTGTCTATGACAACATATGTGAAAATTGCATTTTTATAAGGTAAATCAAAACTTTTTTTTTAACGACCAGATTGTCGGACATCTAGACTAATTATTATAGGACTAGGTGCAATGCTTAAAGTTTCATAAATAATGATATATCCCAAATTTATTTAGAGTAGCGTTTTTAGTACTTGACTATGACAACATATGTGAAAATTGCATTTTTATAAGGTAAATCAAAAATTTTTTTTTAACGACCAGATTGTCGGGCATCTAGACTAATTATTATAGGACTAGGTGCAATGCTTAAAGTTTCATAAATTATGATATATCCCAAATTTATTTAGAGTAGCGTTTTTAGTACTTGTCTATGACAACATATGTGAAAATTGCATTTTTATAAGGTAAATCAAAAATTTTTTTTTAACGACCAGATTGTCGGGCATCTAGACTAATTATTATAGGACTAGGTGCAGTGCTTAAAGTTTCATAAATTATGATATATCCCAAATTTATTTAGAGTAGCGTTTTTAGTACTTGACTATGACAACATATGTGAAAATTGCATTTTTATAAGGTAAATCAAAAATTTTTTTTTAACGACCAGATTGTCGGGCATCTAGACTAATTATTATAGGACTAGGTGCAATGCTTAAAGTTTCATAAATTATGATATATCCCAAATTTATTTAGAGTAGCGTTTTTAGTACTTGTCTATGACAACATATGTGAAAATTGCATTTTTATAAGGTAAATCAAAACTTTTTTTTTAACGACCAGATTGTCGGACATCTAGACTAATTATTATAGGACTAGGTGCAATGCTTAAAGTTTCATAAATAATGATATATCCCAAATTTATTTAGAGTAGCGTTTTTAGTACTTGACTATGACAACATATGTGAAAATTGCATTTTTATAAGGTAAATCAAAAATTTTTTTTTAACGACCAGATTGTCGGGCATCTAGACTAATTATTATAGGACTAGGTGCAATGCTTAAAGTTTCATAAATTATGATATATCCCAAATTTATTTAGAGTAGCGTTTTTAGTACTTGTCTATGACAACATATGTGAAAATTGCATTTTTATAAGGTAAATCAAAAATTTTTTTTTAACGACCAGATTGTCGGGCATCTAGACTAATTATTATAGGACTAGGTGCAGTGCTTAAAGTTTCATAAATTATGATATATCCCAAATTTATTTAGAGTAGCGTTTTTAGTACTTGACTATGACAACATATGTGAAAATTGCATTTTTATAAGGTAAATCAAAAATTTTTTTTTAACGACCAGATTGTCGGGCATCTAGACTAATTATTATAGGACTAGGTGCAATGCTTAAAGTTTCATAAATTATGATATATCCCAAATTTATTTAGAGTAGCGTTTTTAGTACTTGTCTATGACAACATATGTGAAAATTGCATTTTTATAAGGTAAATCAAAACTTTTTTTTTAACGACCAGATTGTCGGACATCTAGACTAATTATTATAGGACTAGGTGCAATGCTTAAAGTTTCATAAATAATGATATATCCCAAATTTATTTAGAGTAGCGTTTTTAGTACTTGTCTATGACAACATATGTGAAAATTGCATTTTTATAAGGTAAATCAAAAATTTTTTTTTAACGACCAGATTGTCGGGCATCTAGACTAATTATTATAGGACTAGGTGCAATGCTTAAAGTTTCATAAATTATGATATATCCCAAATTTATTTAGAGTAGCGTTTTTAGTACTTGTCTATGACAACATATGTGAAAATTGCATTTTTATAAGGTAAATCAAAACTTTTTTTTTAACGACCAGATTGTCGGACATCTAGACTAATTATTATAGGACTAGGTGCAATGCTTAAAGTTTCATAAATTATGATATATCCCAAATTTATTTAGAGTAGCGTTTTTAGCGCTTGTCTATGACAACATATGTGAAAATTGCATTTTTATAAGGTAAATCAAAAATTTTTTTTAACGACCAGATTGTCGGGCATCTAGACTAATTATTATAGGACTAGGTGCAATGCTTAAAGTTTCATAAATTATGATATATCCCAAATTTATTAAGAGTAGCGTTTTTAGCACTTGTCTATGACAACATAAGTGAAAATTGCATTTTTATAAGGTAAATCAAAAATTTTTTTTTAACGACCACATTGTCGGGCATCTAGACTAATTATTATAGGACTAGGTGCAATGCTTAAAGTTTCATAAATTATGATATATCCCAAATTTATTTAGAGTAGCGTTTTTAGCACTTGTCTATGACAACATATGTGAAAATTGCATTTTTATAAGGTAAATCAAAAATTTTTTTTTAACGACCAGATTGTCGGGCATTTAGACTAATTATTATAGGACTAGGTGCAATGCTTAAAGTTTCATAAATTATGATATATCCCAAATTTATTTAGAGTAGCGTTTTTAGTACTTGTCTATGACAACATATGTGAAAATTGCATTTTTATAAGGTAAATCAAAAATTTTTTTTTAACGACCAGATTGTCGGACATCTAGACTAATTATTATAGGACTAGGTGCAATGCTTAAAGTTTCATAAATTATGATATATCCCAAATTTATTTAGAGTAGCGTTTTTAGCACTTGTCTATGACAACATAAGTGAAAATTGCATTTTTATAAGGTAAATCAAAAATTTTTTTTTAACGACCACATTGTCGGGCATCTAGACTAATTATTATAGGACTAGGTGCAATGCTTAAAGTTTCATAAATTATGATATATCCCAAATTTATTTAGAGTAGCGTTTTTAGCACTTGTCTATGACAACATATGTGAAAATTGCATTTTTATAAGGTAAATCAAAAATTTTTTTTTAACGACCAGATTGTCGGGCATTTAGACTAATTATTATAGGACTAGGTGCAATGCTTAAAGTTTCATAAATTATGATATATCCCAAATTTATTTAGAGTAGCGTTTTTAGCACTTGTCTATGACAACATATGTGAAAATTGCATTTTTATAAGGTAAATCAAAAATTTTTTTTTAACGACCAGATTGTCGGGCATCTAGACTAATTATTATAGGACTAAGTGCAATGTTTAAAGTTTCATAAATTATGATATATCCCAAATTTATTTAGAGTAACGTTTTTAGTACTTGTCTATGACAACATATGTGAAAATTGCATTTTTATAAGGTAAATCAAAATTTTTTTTTTAACGACCAGATTGTCGGGCATCTAGACTAATTATTATAGGACTAGGTGCAGTGCTTAAAGTTTCATAAATTATGATATATCCCAAATTTATTTAGAGTAGCGTTTTTAGTACTTGACTATGACAACATATGTGAAAATTGCATTTTTATAAGGTAAATCAAAAATTTTTTTTTAACGACCAGATTGTCGGACATCTAGACTAATTATTATAGGACTAGGTGCAATGCTTAAAGTTTCATAAATTATGATATATCCCAAATTTATTTAGAGTAGCGTTTTTAGCGCTTGTCTATGACAACATATGTGAAAATTGCATTTTTATAAGGTAAATCAAAAATTTTTTTTTAACGACCAGATTGTCGGACATCTAGACTAATTATTATAGGACTAGGTGCAATGCTTAAAGTTTCATAAATTATGATATATCCCAAATTTATTTAGAGTAGCGTTTTTAGCACTTGTCTATGACAACATAAGTGAAAATTGCATTTTTATAAGGTAAATCAAAAATTTTTTTTTAACGACCACATTGTCGGGCATCTAGACTAATTATTATAGGACTAGGTGCAATGCTTAAAGTTTCATAAATTATGATATATCCCAAATTTATTTAGAGTAGCGTTTTTAGTACTTGTCTATGACAACATATGTGAAAATTGCATTTTTATAAGGTAAATCAAAACTTTTTTTTTAACGACCAGATTGTCGGACATCTAGACTAATTATTATAGGACTAGGTGCAATGCTTAAAGTTTCATAAATAATGATATATCCCAAATTTATTTAGAGTAGCGTTTTTAGTACTTGTCTATGACAACATATGTGAAAATTGCATTTTTATAAGGTAAATCAAAAATTTTTTTTTAACGACCAGATTGTCGGGCATCTAGACTAATTATTATAGGACTAGGTGCAATGCTTAAAGTTTCATAAATTATGATATATCCCAAATTTATTTAGAGTAGCGTTTTTAGTACTTGTCTATGACAACATATGTGAAAATTGCATTTTTATAAGGTAAATCAAAACTTTTTTTTTAACGACCAGATTGTCGGACATCTAGACTAATTATTATAGGACTAGGTGCAATGCTTAAAGTTTCATAAATTATGATATATCCCAAATTTATTTAGAGTAGCGTTTTTAGCGCTTGTCTATGACAACATATGTGAAAATTGCATTTTTATAAGGTAAATCAAAAATTTTTTTTAACGACCAGATTGTCGGGCATCTAGACTAATTATTATAGGACTAGGTGCAATGCTTAAAGTTTCATAAATTATGATATATCCCAAATTTATTAAGAGTAGCGTTTTTAGCACTTGTCTATGACAACATAAGTGAAAATTGCATTTTTATAAGGTAAATCAAAAATTTTTTTTTAACGACCACATTGTCGGGCATCTAGACTAATTATTATAGGACTAGGTGCAATGCTTAAAGTTTCATAAATTATGATATATCCCAAATTTATTTAGAGTAGCGTTTTTAGCACTTGTCTATGACAACATATGTGAAAATTGCATTTTTATAAGGTAAATCAAAAATTTTTTTTTAACGACCAGATTGTCGGGCATTTAGACTAATTATTATAGGACTAGGTGCAATGCTTAAAGTTTCATAAATTATGATATATCCCAAATTTATTTAGAGTAGCGTTTTTAGTACTTGTCTATGACAACATATGTGAAAATTGCATTTTTATAAGGTAAATCAAAAATTTTTTTTTAACGACCAGATTGTCGGACATCTAGACTAATTATTATAGGACTAGGTGCAATGCTTAAAGTTTCATAAATTATGATATATCCCAAATTTATTTAGAGTAGCGTTTTTAGCACTTGTCTATGACAACATAAGTGAAAATTGCATTTTTATAAGGTAAATCAAAAATTTTTTTTTAACGACCACATTGTCGGGCATCTAGACTAATTATTATAGGACTAGGTGCAATGCTTAAAGTTTCATAAATTATGATATATCCCAAATTTATTTAGAGTAGCGTTTTTAGCACTTGTCTATGACAACATATGTGAAAATTGCATTTTTATAAGGTAAATCAAAAATTTTTTTTTAACGACCAGATTGTCGGGCATTTAGACTAATTATTATAGGACTAGGTGCAATGCTTAAAGTTTCATAAATTATGATATATCCCAAATTTATTTAGAGTAGCGTTTTTAGCACTTGTCTATGACAACATATGTGAAAATTGCATTTTTATAAGGTAAATCAAAAATTTTTTTTTAACGACCAGATTGTCGGGCATCTAGACTAATTATTATAGGACTAAGTGCAATGTTTAAAGTTTCATAAATTATGATATATCCCAAATTTATTTAGAGTAACGTTTTTAGTACTTGTCTATGACAACATATGTGAAAATTGCATTTTTATAAGGTAAATCAAAATTTTTTTTTTAACGACCAGATTGTCGGGCATCTAGACTAATTATTATAGGACTAGGTGCAGTGCTTAAAGTTTCATAAATTATGATATATCCCAAATTTATTTAGAGTAGCGTTTTTAGTACTTGACTATGACAACATATGTGAAAATTGCATTTTTATAAGGTAAATCAAAAATTTTTTTTTAACGACCAGATTGTCGGACATCTAGACTAATTATTATAGGACTAGGTGCAATGCTTAAAGTTTCATAAATTATGATATATCCCAAATTTATTTAGAGTAGCGTTTTTAGCGCTTGTCTATGACAACATATGTGAAAATTGCATTTTTATAAGGTAAATCAAAAATTTTTTTTAACGACCAGATTGTCGGGCATCTAGACTAATTATTATAGGACTAGGTGCAATGCTTAAAGTTTCATAAATTATGATATATCCCAAATTTATTAAGAGTAGCGTTTTTAGCACTTGTCTATGACAACATAAGTGAAAATTGCATTTTTATAAGGTAAATCAAAAATTTTTTTTTAACGACCAGATTGTCGGGCATCTAGACTAATTATTATAGGACTAGGTGCAATGCTTAAAGTTTCATAAATTATGATATATCCCAAATTTATTTAGAGTAGCGTTTTTAGCACTTGTCTATGACAACATATGTGAAAATTGCATTTTTATAAGGTAAATCAAAAATTTTTTTTTAACGACCAGATTGTCGGGCATTTAGACTAATTATTATAGGACTAGGTGCAATGCTTAAAGTTTCATAAATTATGATATATCCCAAATTTATTTAGAGTAGCGTTTTTAGCACTTGTCTATGACAACATATGTGAAAATTGTATTTTTATAAGGTAAATCAAAAATTTTTTTTTAACGACCAGATTGTCGGGCATATAGACTAATTATTATAGGACTAGGTGCAATGCTTAAAGTTTCATAAATTATGATATATCCCAAATTTATTTAGAGTAGCGTTTTTAGTACTTGTCTATGACAACATATGTGAAAATTGCATTTTTATAAGGTAAATCAAAACTTTTTTTTAACGACCAGATTGTCGGACATCTAGACTAATTATTATAGGACTAGGTGCAATGCTTAAAGTTTCATAAATTATGATATATCCCAAATTTATTTAGAGTAGCGTTTTTAGCGCTTGTCTATGACAACATATGTTAAAATTGCATTTTTATAAGGTAAATCAAAAATTTTTTTTAACGACCAGATTGTCGGGCATCTAGATTAATTATTATAGGACTAGGTGCAATGCTTAAAGTTTCATAAATTATGATATATCCCAAATTTATTTAGAGTAGCGTTTTTAGTACTTGACTATGACAACATATGTGAAAATTGCATTTTTATAAGGTAAATCAAAAATTTTTTTTTAACGACCAGATTGTCGGGCATCTAGACTAATTATTATAGGACTAGGTGCAATGCTTAAAGTTTCATAAATAATGATATATCCCAAATTTATTTAGAGTAGCGTTTTTAGTACTTGTCTATGACAACATATGTGAAAATTGCATTTTTATAAGGTAAATCAAAAATTTTTTTTTAACGACCAGATTGTCGGGCATCTAGACTAATTATTATAGGACTAGGTGCAATGCTTAAAGTTTCATAAATTATGATATATCCCAAATTTATTTAGAGTAGCGTTTTTAGTACTTGTCTATGACAACATATGTGAAAATTGCATTTTTATAAGGTAAATCAAAACTTTTTTTTTAACGACCAGATTGTCGGACATCTAGACTAATTATTATAGGACTAGGTGCAATGCTTAAAGTTTCATAAATTATGATATATCCCAAATTTATTTAGAGTAGCGTTTTTAGCGCTTGTCTATGACAACATATGTGAAAATTGCATTTTTATAAGGTAAATCAAAAATTTTTTTTAACGACCAGATTGTCGGGCATCTAGACTAATTATTATAGGACTAGGTGCAATGCTTAAAGTTTCATAAATTATGATATATCCCAAATTTATTAAGAGTAGCGTTTTTAGCACTTGTCTATGACAACATAAGTGAAAATTGCATTTTTATAAGGTAAATCAAAAATTTTTTTTTAACGACCACATTGTCGGGCATCTAGACTAATTATTATAGGACTAGGTGCAATGCTTAAAGTTTCATAAATTATGATATATCCCAAATTTATTTAGAGTAGCGTTTTTAGCACTTGTCTATGACAACATATGTGAAAATTGCATTTTTATAAGGTAAATCAAAAATTTTTTTTTAACGACCAGATTGTCGGGCATTTAGACTAATTATTATAGGACTAGGTGCAATGCTTAAAGTTTCATAAATTATGATATATCCCAAATTTATTTAGAGTAGCGTTTTTAGCACTTGTCTATGACAACATATGTGAAAATTGCATTTTTATAAGGTAAATCAAAAATTTTTTTTTAACGACCAGATTGTCGGGCATCTAGACTAATTATTATAGGACTAAGTGCAATGTTTAAAGTTTCATAAATTATGATATATCCCAAATTTATTTAGAGTAACGTTTTTAGTACTTGTCTATGACAACATATGTGAAAATTGCATTTTTATAAGGTAAATCAAAATTTTTTTTTTAACGACCAGATTGTCGGGCATCTAGACTAATTATTATAGGACTAGGTGCAGTGCTTAAAGTTTCATAAATTATGATATATCCCAAATTTATTTAGAGTAGCGTTTTTAGTACTTGACTATGACAACATATGTGAAAATTGCATTTTTATAAGGTAAATCAAAAATTTTTTTTTAACGACCAGATTGTCGGACATCTAGACTAATTATTATAGGACTAGGTGCAATGCTTAAAGTTTCATAAATTATGATATATCCCAAATTTATTTAGAGTAGCGTTTTTAGCGCTTGTCTATGACAACATATGTGAAAATTGCATTTTTATAAGGTAAATCAAAAATTTTTTTTAACGACCAGATTGTCGGGCATCTAGACTAATTATTATAGGACTAGGTGCAATGCTTAAAGTTTCATAAATTATGATATATCCCAAATTTATTAAGAGTAGCGTTTTTAGCACTTGTCTATGACAACATAAGTGAAAATTGCATTTTTATAAGGTAAATCAAAAATTTTTTTTTAACGACCAGATTGTCGGGCATCTAGACTAATTATTATAGGACTAGGTGCAATGCTTAAAGTTTCATAAATTATGATATATCCCAAATTTATTTAGAGTAGCGTTTTTAGCACTTGTCTATGACAACATATGTGAAAATTGCATTTTTATAAGGTAAATCAAAAATTTTTTTTTAACGACCAGATTGTCGGGCATTTAGACTAATTATTATAGGACTAGGTGCAATGCTTAAAGTTTCATAAATTATGATATATCCCAAATTTATTTAGAGTAGCGTTTTTAGCACTTGTCTATGACAACATATGTGAAAATTGTATTTTTATAAGGTAAATCAAAAATTTTTTTTTAACGACCAGATTGTCGGGCATATAGACTAATTATTATAGGACTAGGTGCAATGCTTAAAGTTTCATAAATTATGATATATCCCAAATTTATTTAGAGTAGCGTTTTTAGTACTTGTCTATGACAACATATGTGAAAATTGCATTTTTATAAGGTAAATCAAAACTTTTTTTTAACGACCAGATTGTCGGACATCTAGACTAATTATTATAGGACTAGGTGCAATGCTTAAAATTTCATAAATTATGATATATCCCAAATTTATTTAGAGTAACGTTTTTAGTACTTGTCTATGACAACATATGTGAAAATTGCATTTTTATAAGGTAAATCGAAATTTTTTTTTTAACGACCAGATTGTCGGGCATCTAGACTAATTATTATAGGACTAGGTGCAATGCTAAAAGTTTCATAAATTATGATATATCCCAAATTTATTTAGAGTAGCGTTTTTAGCACTTGTCTATGACAACATATGTGAAAATTGCATTTTTATAAGGTAATCAAAAATTTTTTTTTAACGACAAGATTGTCGCGCATCTAGACTAATTATTATAGGACTAGGTGCAATGCTTAAAGTTTCATAAATTATGATATATCCCAAATTTATTTAGAGTAACGTTTTTAGTACTTGTCTATGACAACATATGTGAAAATTGCATTTTTATAAGGTAAATCAAAAATTTTTTTTTAACGACCAGATTGTCGGGCATCTAGACTAATTATTATAGGACTAGGTGCAGTGCTTAAAGTTTCATAAATTATGATATATCCCAAATTTATTTAGAGTAGCGTTTTTAGTACTTGACTATGACAACATATGTGAAAATTGCATTTTTATAAGGTAAATCAAAAAATTTTTTTTAACGACCAGATTGTCGGGCATCTAGACTAATTATTATAGGACTAGGTGCAATGCTTAAAGTTTCATAAATTATGATATATCCCAAATTTATTTAGAGTAACGTTGTCTATGACAACATTTGTGAAAATTGCATTAGTACTTTTTTATGACAACTTATGTGAAAATTGCATTTTTATAAGGTTAATCAAAAATTTTTTTTTAACGACCACATTGTCGGGCATCTAGACTAATTATTATAGGACTAGGTGCAATGCTTAAAGTTTCATAAATTATGATATATCCCAAATTTATTTAGAGTAGCGTTTTTAGTACTTGTCTATGACAACATATGTGAAAATTGCATTTTTATAAGGTAAATCAAAAATTTTTTTTTAACGACCAGATTATCGGGCATCTAGACTAATTATTATAGGACTAGGTGCAATGCTTAAAGTTTCATAAATTATGATATATCCCAAATTTATTTAGAGTAACGTTTTTAGTACTTGTCTATGACAACATATGTGAAAATTGCATTTTTATAAGGTAAATCAAAAATTTTTTTTTAACGACCAGATTGTCTGGCATCTAGACTAATTATTATAGGACTAAGTGCAATGTTTAAAGTTTCATAAATTATGATATATCCCAAATTTATTTAGAGTAACGTTGTCTATGACAACATTTGTGAAAATTGCATTAGTACTTTTTTATGACAACATATGTGAAAATTGCATTTTTATAAGGTTAATCAAAAATTTTTTTTTAACGACCACATTGTCGGGCATCTAGACTAATTATTATAGGACTAGGTGCAATGCTTAAAGTTTCATAAATTATGATATATCCCAAATTTATTTAGAGTAACGTTTTTAGTACTTGTCTATGACAACATATGTGAAAATTGCATTTTTATAAGGTAAATCAAAAATTTTTTTTTAACGACCAGATTGTCGGGCATCTAGACTAATTATTATAGGACTAGGTGCAATGCTTAAAGTTTCATAAATTATGATATATCCCAAATTTATTTAGAGTAGCGTTTTTAGCGCTTGTCTATGACAACATATGTGAAAATTGCATTTTTATAAGGTAAATCAAAAATTTTTTTTAACGACCAGATTGTCGGGCATCTAGACTAATTATTATAGGACTAGGTGCAATGCTTAAAGTTTCATAAATTATGATATATCCCAAATTTATTAAGAGTAGCGTTTTTAGCACTTGTCTATGACAACATAAGTGAAAATTGCATTTTTATAAGGTAAATCCAAAAAATTTTTTTAACGACCAGATTGTCGGGCATCTAGACTAATTATTATAGGACTAGGTGCAATGCTTAAAGTTTCATAAATTATGATATATCCCAAATTTATTTAGAGTAGCGTTTTTAGTACTTGTCTATGACAACATATGTGAAAATTGCATTTTTATAAGGTAAATCAAAAATTTTTTTTTAACGACCAGATTGTCGGGCATCTAGACTAATTATTATAGGACTAGGTGCAATGCTTAAAGTTTCATAAATTATGATATATCCCAAATTTATTTAGAGTAGCGTTTTTAGTACTTGTCTATGACAACATATGTGAAAATTGCATTTTTATAAGGTAAATCAAAACTTTTTTTTTAACGACCAGATTGTCGGACATCTAGACTAATTATTATAGGACTAGGTGCAATGCTTAAAGTTTCATAAATAATGATATATCCCAAATTTATTTAGAGTAGCGTTTTTAGTACTTGTCTATGACAACATATGTGAAAATTGCATTTTTATAAGGTAAATCAAAAATTTTTTTTTAACGACCAGATTGTCGGGCATCTAGACTAATTATTATAGGACTAGGTGCAATGCTTAAAGTTTCATAAATTATGATATATCCCAAATTTATTTAGAGTAGCGTTTTTAGTACTTGTCTATGACAACATATGTGAAAATTGCATTTTTATAAGGTAAATCAAAACTTTTTTTTTAACGACCAGATTGTCGGACATCTAGACTAATTATTATAGGACTAGGTGCAATGCTTAAAGTTTCATAAATTATGATATATCCCAAATTTATTTAGAGTAGCGTTTTTAGCGCTTGTCTATGACAACATATGTGAAAATTGCATTTTTATAAGGTAAATCAAAAATTTTTTTTAACGACCAGATTGTCGGGCATCTAGACTAATTATTATAGGACTAGGTGCAATGCTTAAAGTTTCATAAATTATGATATATCCCAAATTTATTAAGAGTAGCGTTTTTAGCACTTGTCTATGACAACATAAGTGAAAATTGCATTTTTATAAGGTAAATCAAAAATTTTTTTTTAACGACCACATTGTCGGGCATCTAGACTAATTATTATAGGACTAGGTGCAATGCTTAAAGTTTCATAAATTATGATATATCCCAAATTTATTTAGAGTAGCGTTTTTAGCACTTGTCTATGACAACATATGTGAAAATTGCATTTTTATAAGGTAAATCAAAAATTTTTTTTTAACGACCAGATTGTCGGGCATTTAGACTAATTATTATAGGACTAGGTGCAATGCTTAAAGTTTCATAAATTATGATATATCCCAAATTTATTTAGAGTAGCGTTTTTAGTACTTGTCTATGACAACATATGTGAAAATTGCATTTTTATAAGGTAAATCAAAAATTTTTTTTTAACGACCAGATTGTCGGACATCTAGACTAATTATTATAGGACTAGGTGCAATGCTTAAAGTTTCATAAATTATGATATATCCCAAATTTATTTAGAGTAGCGTTTTTAGCACTTGTCTATGACAACATAAGTGAAAATTGCATTTTTATAAGGTAAATCAAAAATTTTTTTTTAACGACCACATTGTCGGGCATCTAGACTAATTATTATAGGACTAGGTGCAATGCTTAAAGTTTCATAAATTATGATATATCCCAAATTTATTTAGAGTAGCGTTTTTAGCACTTGTCTATGACAACATATGTGAAAATTGCATTTTTATAAGGTAAATCAAAAATTTTTTTTTAACGACCAGATTGTCGGGCATTTAGACTAATTATTATAGGACTAGGTGCAATGCTTAAAGTTTCATAAATTATGATATATCCCAAATTTATTTAGAGTAGCGTTTTTAGCACTTGTCTATGACAACATATGTGAAAATTGCATTTTTATAAGGTAAATCAAAAATTTTTTTTTAACGACCAGATTGTCGGGCATCTAGACTAATTATTATAGGACTAAGTGCAATGTTTAAAGTTTCATAAATTATGATATATCCCAAATTTATTTAGAGTAACGTTTTTAGTACTTGTCTATGACAACATATGTGAAAATTGCATTTTTATAAGGTAAATCAAAATTTTTTTTTTAACGACCAGATTGTCGGGCATCTAGACTAATTATTATAGGACTAGGTGCAGTGCTTAAAGTTTCATAAATTATGATATATCCCAAATTTATTTAGAGTAGCGTTTTTAGTACTTGACTATGACAACATATGTGAAAATTGCATTTTTATAAGGTAAATCAAAAATTTTTTTTTAACGACCAGATTGTCGGACATCTAGACTAATTATTATAGGACTAGGTGCAATGCTTAAAGTTTCATAAATTATGATATATCCCAAATTTATTTAGAGTAGCGTTTTTAGCGCTTGTCTATGACAACATATGTGAAAATTGCATTTTTATAAGGTAAATCAAAAATTTTTTTTAACGACCAGATTGTCGGGCATCTAGACTAATTATTATAGGACTAGGTGCAATGCTTAAAGTTTCATAAATTATGATATATCCCAAATTTATTAAGAGTAGCGTTTTTAGCACTTGTCTATGACAACATAAGTGAAAATTGCATTTTTATAAGGTAAATCAAAAATTTTTTTTTAACGACCAGATTGTCGGGCATCTAGACTAATTATTATAGGACTAGGTGCAATGCTTAAAGTTTCATAAATTATGATATATCCCAAATTTATTTAGAGTAGCGTTTTTAGCACTTGTCTATGACAACATATGTGAAAATTGCATTTTTATAAGGTAAATCAAAAATTTTTTTTTAACGACCAGATTGTCGGGCATTTAGACTAATTATTATAGGACTAGGTGCAATGCTTAAAGTTTCATAAATTATGATATATCCCAAATTTATTTAGAGTAGCGTTTTTAGCACTTGTCTATGACAACATATGTGAAAATTGTATTTTTATAAGGTAAATCAAAAATTTTTTTTTAACGACCAGATTGTCGGGCATATAGACTAATTATTATAGGACTAGGTGCAATGCTTAAAGTTTCATAAATTATGATATATCCCAAATTTATTTAGAGTAGCGTTTTTAGTACTTGTCTATGACAACATATGTGAAAATTGCATTTTTATAAGGTAAATCAAAACTTTTTTTTAACGACCAGATTGTCGGACATCTAGACTAATTATTATAGGACTAGGTGCAATGCTTAAAGTTTCATAAATTATGATATATCCCAAATTTATTTAGAGTAGCGTTTTTAGCGCTTGTCTATGACAACATATGTTAAAATTGCATTTTTATAAGGTAAATCAAAAATTTTTTTTAACGACCAGATTGTCGGGCATCTAGATTAATTATTATAGGACTAGGTGCAATGCTTAAAGTTTCATAAATTATGATATATCCCAAATTTATTTAGAGTAGCGTTTTTAGTACTTGACTATGACAACATATGTGAAAATTGCATTTTTATAAGGTAAATCAAAAATTTTTTTTTAACGACCAGATTGTCGGGCATCTAGACTAATTATTATAGGACTAGGTGCAATGCTTAAAGTTTCATAAATAATGATATATCCCAAATTTATTTAGAGTAGCGTTTTTAGTACTTGTCTATGACAACATATGTGAAAATTGCATTTTTATAAGGTAAATCAAAAATTTTTTTTTAACGACCAGATTGTCGGGCATCTAGACTAATTATTATAGGACTAGGTGCAATGCTTAAAGTTTCATAAATTATGATATATCCCAAATTTATTTAGAGTAGCGTTTTTAGTACTTGTCTATGACAACATATGTGAAAATTGCATTTTTATAAGGTAAATCAAAACTTTTTTTTTAACGACCAGATTGTCGGACATCTAGACTAATTATTATAGGACTAGGTGCAATGCTTAAAGTTTCATAAATTATGATATATCCCAAATTTATTTAGAGTAGCGTTTTTAGCGCTTGTCTATGACAACATATGTGAAAATTGCATTTTTATAAGGTAAATCAAAAATTTTTTTTAACGACCAGATTGTCGGGCATCTAGACTAATTATTATAGGACTAGGTGCAATGCTTAAAGTTTCATAAATTATGATATATCCCAAATTTATTAAGAGTAGCGTTTTTAGCACTTGTCTATGACAACATAAGTGAAAATTGCATTTTTATAAGGTAAATCAAAAATTTTTTTTTAACGACCACATTGTCGGGCATCTAGACTAATTATTATAGGACTAGGTGCAATGCTTAAAGTTTCATAAATTATGATATATCCCAAATTTATTTAGAGTAGCGTTTTTAGCACTTGTCTATGACAACATATGTGAAAATTGCATTTTTATAAGGTAAATCAAAAATTTTTTTTTAACGACCAGATTGTCGGGCATTTAGACTAATTATTATAGGACTAGGTGCAATGCTTAAAGTTTCATAAATTATGATATAT
This sequence comes from Crataerina pallida, assembly GCA_949710015.1. Classification (NCBI taxonomy): domain Eukaryota; kingdom Metazoa; phylum Arthropoda; class Insecta; order Diptera; family Hippoboscidae; genus Crataerina; species Crataerina pallida. The sequence continues at coordinate 11,582,454 of OX453291.1, forward strand.
CCCAAATTTATTTAGAGTAGCGTTTTTAGCACTTGTCTATGACAACATATGTGAAAATTGCATTTTTATAAGGTAAATCAAAAATTTTTTTTTAACGACCAGATTGTCGGGCATCTAGACTAATTATTATAGGACTAAGTGCAATGTTTAAAGTTTCATAAATTATGATATATCCCAAATTTATTTAGAGTAACGTTTTTAGTACTTGTCTATGACAACATATGTGAAAATTGCATTTTTATAAGGTAAATCAAAATTTTTTTTTTAACGACCAGATTGTCGGGCATCTAGACTAATTATTATAGGACTAGGTGCAGTGCTTAAAGTTTCATAAATTATGATATATCCCAAATTTATTTAGAGTAGCGTTTTTAGTACTTGACTATGACAACATATGTGAAAATTGCATTTTTATAAGGTAAATCAAAAATTTTTTTTTAACGACCAGATTGTCGGACATCTAGACTAATTATTATAGGACTAGGTGCAATGCTTAAAGTTTCATAAATTATGATATATCCCAAATTTATTTAGAGTAGCGTTTTTAGCGCTTGTCTATGACAACATATGTGAAAATTGCATTTTTATAAGGTAAATCAAAAATTTTTTTTAACGACCAGATTGTCGGGCATCTAGACTAATTATTATAGGACTAGGTGCAATGCTTAAAGTTTCATAAATTATGATATATCCCAAATTTATTTAGAGTAGCGTTTTTAGCACTTGTCTATGACAACATATGTGAAAATTGCATTTTTATAAGGTAAATCAAAAATTTTTTTTTAACGACCAGATTGTCGGGCATTTAGACTAATTATTATAGGACTAGGTGCAATGCTTAAAGTTTCATAAATTATGATATATCCCAAATTTATTTAGAGTAGCGTTTTTAGCACTTGTCTATGACAACATATGTGAAAATTGCATTTTTATAAGGTAAATCAAAAATTTTTTTTTAACGACCAGATTGTCGGGCATCTAGACTAATTATTATAGGACTAAGTGCAATGTTTAAAGTTTCATAAATTATGATATATCCCAAATTTATTTAGAGTAACGTTTTTAGTACTTGTCTATGACAACATATGTGAAAATTGCATTTTTATAAGGTAAATCAAAATTTTTTTTTTAACGACCAGATTGTCGGGCATCTAGACTAATTATTATAGGACTAGGTGCAGTGCTTAAAGTTTCATAAATTATGATATATCCCAAATTTATTTAGAGTAGCGTTTTTAGTACTTGACTATGACAACATATGTGAAAATTGCATTTTTATAAGGTAAATCAAAAATTTTTTTTTAACGACCAGATTGTCGGACATCTAGACTACTTATTATAGGACTAGGTGCAATGCTTAAAGTTTCATAAATTATGATATATCCCAAATTTATTTAGAGTAGCGTTTTTAGCGCTTGTCTATGACAACATATGTGAAAATTGCATTTTTATAAGGTAAATCAAAAATTTTTTTTAACGACCACATTGTCGGGCATCTAGACTAATTATTATAGGACTAGGTGCAATGCTTAAAGTTTCATAAATTATGATATATCCCAAATTTATTAAGAGTAGCGTTTTTAGCACTTGTCTATGACAACATAAGTGAAAATTGCATTTTTATAAGGTAAATCAAAAATTTTTTTTTAACGACCAGATTGTCGGGCATCTAGACTAATTATTATAGGACTAGGTGCAATGCTTAAAGTTTCATAAATTATGATATATCCCAAATTTATTTAGAGTAGCGTTTTTAGCACTTGTCTATGACAACATATGTGAAAATTGCATTTTTATAAGGTAAATCAAAAATTTTTTTTTAACGACCAGATTGTCGGGCATTTAGACTAATTATTATAGGACTAGGTGCAATGCTTAAAGTTTCATAAATTATGATATATCCCAAATTTATTTAGAGTAGCGTTTTTAGCACTTGTCTATGACAACATATGTGAAAATTGTATTTTTATAAGGTAAATCAAAAATTTTTTTTTAACGACCAGATTGTCGGGCATATAGACTAATTATTATAGGACTAGGTGCAATGCTTAAAGTTTCATAAATTATGATATATCCCAAATTTATTTAGAGTAGCGTTTTTAGTACTTGTCTATGACAACATATGTGAAAATTGCATTTTTATAAGGTAAATCAAAACTTTTTTTTAACGACCAGATTGTCGGACATCTAGACTAATTATTATAGGACTAGGTGCAATGCTTAAAGTTTCATAAATTATGATATATCCCAAATTTATTTAGAGTAGCGTTTTTAGCGCTTGTCTATGACAACATATGTTAAAATTGCATTTTTATAAGGTAAATCAAAAATTTTTTTTAACGACCAGATTGTCGGGCATCTAGATTAATTATTATAGGACTAGGTGCAATGCTTAAAGTTTCATAAATTATGATATATCCCAAATTTATTTAGAGTAGCGTTTTTAGTACTTGACTATGACAACATATGTGAAAATTGCATTTTTATAAGGTAAATCAAAAATTTTTTTTTAACGACCAGATTGTCGGGCATCTAGACTAATTATTATAGGACTAGGTGCAATGCTTAAAGTTTCATAAATAATGATATATCCCAAATTTATTTAGAGTAGCGTTTTTAGTACTTGTCTATGACAACATATGTGAAAATTGCATTTTTATAAGGTAAATCAAAAATTTTTTTTTAACGACCAGATTGTCGGGCATCTAGACTAATTATTATAGGACTAGGTGCAATGCTTAAAGTTTCATAAATTATGATATATCCCAAATTTATTTAGAGTAGCGTTTTTAGTACTTGTCTATGACAACATATGTGAAAATTGCATTTTTATAAGGTAAATCAAAACTTTTTTTTTAACGACCAGATTGTCGGACATCTAGACTAATTATTATAGGACTAGGTGCAATGCTTAAAGTTTCATAAATTATGATATATCCCAAATTTATTTAGAGTAGCGTTTTTAGCGCTTGTCTATGACAACATATGTGAAAATTGCATTTTTATAAGGTAAATCAAAAATTTTTTTTAACGACCAGATTGTCGGGCATCTAGACTAATTATTATAGGACTAGGTGCAATGCTTAAAGTTTCATAAATTATGATATATCCCAAATTTATTAAGAGTAGCGTTTTTAGCACTTGTCTATGACAACATAAGTGAAAATTGCATTTTTATAAGGTAAATCAAAAATTTTTTTTTAACGACCACATTGTCGGGCATCTAGACTAATTATTATAGGACTAGGTGCAATGCTTAAAGTTTCATAAATTATGATATATCCCAAATTTATTTAGAGTAGCGTTTTTAGCACTTGTCTATGACAACATATGTGAAAATTGCATTTTTATAAGGTAAATCAAAAATTTTTTTTTAACGACCAGATTGTCGGGCATTTAGACTAATTATTATAGGACTAGGTGCAATGCTTAAAGTTTCATAAATTATGATATATCCCAAATTTATTTAGAGTAGCGTTTTTAGCACTTGTCTATGACAACATATGTGAAAATTGCATTTTTATAAGGTAAATCAAAAATTTTTTTTTAACGACCAGATTGTCGGGCATCTAGACTAATTATTATAGGACTAAGTGCAATGTTTAAAGTTTCATAAATTATGATATATCCCAAATTTATTTAGAGTAACGTTTTTAGTACTTGTCTATGACAACATATGTGAAAATTGCATTTTTATAAGGTAAATCAAAATTTTTTTTTTAACGACCAGATTGTCGGGCATCTAGACTAATTATTATAGGACTAGGTGCAGTGCTTAAAGTTTCATAAATTATGATATATCCCAAATTTATTTAGAGTAGCGTTTTTAGTACTTGACTATGACAACATATGTGAAAATTGCATTTTTATAAGGTAAATCAAAAATTTTTTTTTAACGACCAGATTGTCGGACATCTAGACTAATTATTATAGGACTAGGTGCAATGCTTAAAGTTTCATAAATTATGATATATCCCAAATTTATTTAGAGTAGCGTTTTTAGCGCTTGTCTATGACAACATATGTGAAAATTGCATTTTTATAAGGTAAATCAAAAATTTTTTTTAACGACCAGATTGTCGGGCATCTAGACTAATTATTATAGGACTAGGTGCAATGCTTAAAGTTTCATAAATTATGATATATCCCAAATTTATTAAGAGTAGCGTTTTTAGCACTTGTCTATGACAACATAAGTGAAAATTGCATTTTTATAAGGTAAATCAAAAATTTTTTTTTAACGACCAGATTGTCGGGCATCTAGACTAATTATTATAGGACTAGGTGCAATGCTTAAAGTTTCATAAATTATGATATATCCCAAATTTATTTAGAGTAGCGTTTTTAGCACTTGTCTATGACAACATATGTGAAAATTGCATTTTTATAAGGTAAATCAAAAATTTTTTTTTAACGACCAGATTGTCGGGCATTTAGACTAATTATTATAGGACTAGGTGCAATGCTTAAAGTTTCATAAATTATGATATATCCCAAATTTATTTAGAGTAGCGTTTTTAGCACTTGTCTATGACAACATATGTGAAAATTGTATTTTTATAAGGTAAATCAAAAATTTTTTTTTAACGACCAGATTGTCGGGCATATAGACTAATTATTATAGGACTAGGTGCAATGCTTAAAGTTTCATAAATTATGATATATCCCAAATTTATTTAGAGTAGCGTTTTTAGTACTTGTCTATGACAACATATGTGAAAATTGCATTTTTATAAGGTAAATCAAAACTTTTTTTTAACGACCAGATTGTCGGACATCTAGACTAATTATTATAGGACTAGGTGCAATGCTTAAAATTTCATAAATTATGATATATCCCAAATTTATTTAGAGTAACGTTTTTAGTACTTGTCTATGACAACATATGTGAAAATTGCATTTTTATAAGGTAAATCGAAATTTTTTTTTTTAACGACCAGATTGTCGGGCATCTAGACTAATTATTATAGGACTAGGTGCAATGCTAAAAGTTTCATAAATTATGATATATCCCAAATTTATTTAGAGTAGCGTTTTTAGCACTTGTCTATGACAACATATGTGAAAATTGCATTTTTATAAGGTAATCAAAAATTTTTTTTTAACGACAAGATTGTCGCGCATCTAGACTAATTATTATAGGACTAGGTGCAATGCTTAAAGTTTCATAAATTATGATATATCCCAAATTTATTTAGAGTAACGTTTTTAGTACTTGTCTATGACAACATATGTGAAAATTGCATTTTTATAAGGTAAATCAAAAATTTTTTTTTAACGACCAGATTGTCGGGCATCTAGACTAATTATTATAGGACTAGGTGCAGTGCTTAAAGTTTCATAAATTATGATATATCCCAAATTTATTTAGAGTAGCGTTTTTAGTACTTGACTATGACAACATATGTGAAAATTGCATTTTTATAAGGTAAATCAAAAAATTTTTTTTAACGACCAGATTGTCGGGCATCTAGACTAATTATTATAGGACTAGGTGCAATGCTTAAAGTTTCATAAATTATGATATATCCCAAATTTATTTAGAGTAACGTTGTCTATGACAACATTTGTGAAAATTGCATTAGTACTTTTTTATGACAACTTATGTGAAAATTGCATTTTTATAAGGTTAATCAAAAATTTTTTTTTAACGACCACATTGTCGGGCATCTAGACTAATTATTATAGGACTAGGTGCAATGCTTAAAGTTTCATAAATTATGATATATCCCAAATTTATTTAGAGTAGCGTTTTTAGTACTTGTCTATGACAACATATGTGAAAATTGCATTTTTATAAGGTAAATCAAAAATTTTTTTTTAACGACCAGATTATCGGGCATCTAGACTAATTATTATAGGACTAGGTGCAATGCTTAAAGTTTCATAAATTATGATATATCCCAAATTTATTTAGAGTAACGTTTTTAGTACTTGTCTATGACAACATATGTGAAAATTGCATTTTTATAAGGTAAATCAAAAATTTTTTTTTAACGACCAGATTGTCGGGCATCTAGACTAATTATTATAGGACTAGGTGCAATGCTTAAAGTTTCATAAATTATGATATATCCCAAATTTATTTAGAGTAACGTTGTCTTTGACAACATTTGTGAAAATTGCATTAGTACTTTTTTATGACAACTTATGTGAAAATTGCATTTTTATAAGGTTAATCAAAAATTTTTTTTTAACGACCACATTGTCGGGCATCTAGACTAATTATTATAGGACTAGGTGCAATGCTTAAAGTTTCATAAATTATGATATATCCCAAATTTATTTAGAGTAGCGTTTTTAGTACTTGTCTATGACAACATATGTGAAAATTGCATTTTTATAAGGTAAATCAAAAATTTTTTTTTAACGACCAGATTGTCGGGCATCTAGACTAATTATTATAGGACTAGGTGCAATGCTTAAAGTTTCATAAATTATGATATATCCCAAATTTATTTAGAGTAGCGTTTTTAGTACTTGTCTATGACAACATATGTGAAAATTGCATTAGTACTTGTCTATGACAACATATGTGAAAATTGCATTTTTATAAGGTAAATCAAAAATTTTTTTTTAACGACCAGATTGTCGGGTATCTAGACTAATTATTATAGGACTAGGTGCAATGCTTAAAGTTTCATAAATTATGATATATCCCAAATTTATTTAGAGTAACGTTTTTAGTACTTGTCTATGACAACATATGTGAAAATTGCATTTTTATAAGGTAAATCGAAATTTTTTTTTTAACGACCAGATTGTCGGGCATCTAGACTAATTATTATAGGACTAGGTGCAATGCTTAAAGTTTCATAAATTATGATATATCCCAAATTTATTTAGAGTAGCGTTTTTAGCACTTGTCTATGACAACATATGTGAAAATTGCATTTTTATAAGGTAATCAAAAATTTTTTTTTAACGACAAGATTGTCGCGCATCTAGACTAATTATTATAGGACTAGGTGCAATGCTTAAAGTTTCATAAATTATGATATATCCCAAATTTATTTAGAGTAACGTTTTTAGTACTTGTCTATGACAACATATGTGAAAATTGCATTTTTATAAGGTAAATCAAAAATTTTTTTTTAACGACCAGATTGTCGGGCATCTAGACTAATTATTATAGGACTAGGTGCAGTGCTTAAAGTTTCATAAATTATGATATATCCCAAATTTATTTAGAGTAGCGTTTTTAGTACTTGACTATGACAACATATGTGAAAATTGCATTTTTATAAGGTAAATCAAAAAATTTTTTTTAACGACCAGATTGTCGGGCATCTAGACTAATTATTATAGAACTAGGTGCAATGCTTAAAGTTTCATAAATTATGATATATCCCAAATTTATTTAGAGTAACGTTGTCTATGACAACATTTGTGAAAATTGCATTAGTACTTTTTTATGACAACATATGTGAAAATTGCATTTTTATAAGGTTAATCAAAAATTTTTTTTTAACGACCACATTGTCGGGCATCTAGACTAATTATTATAGGACTAGGTGCAATGCTTAAAGTTTCATAAATTATGATATATCCCAAATTTATTTAGAGTAGCGTTTTTAGTACTTGTCTATGACAACATATGTGAAAATTGCATTTTTATAAGGTAAATCAAAAATTTTTTTTTAACGACCAGATTATCGGGCATCTAGACTAATTATTATAGGACTAGGTGCAATGCTTAAAGTTTCATAAATTATGATATATCCCAAATTTATTTAGAGTAACGTTTTTAGTACTTGTCTATGACAACATATGTGAAAATTGCATTTTTATAAGGTAAATCAAAAATTTTTTTTTAACGACCAGATTGTCTGGCATCTAGACTAATTATTATAGGACTAAGTGCAATGTTTAAAGTTTCATAAATTATGATATATCCCAAATTTATTTAGAGTAACGTTGTCTATGACAACATTTGTGAAAATTGCATTAGTACTTTTTTATGACAACATATGTGAAAATTGCATTTTTATAAGGTTAATCAAAAATTTTTTTTTAACGACCACATTGTCGGGCATCTAGACTAATTATTATAGGACTAGGTGCAATGCTTAAAGTTTCATAAATTATGATATATCCCAAATTTATTTAGAGTAACGTTTTTAGTACTTGTCTATGACAACATATGTGAAAATTGCATTTTTATAAGGTAAATCAAAAATTTTTTTTTAACGACCAGATTGTCGGGCATCTAGACTAATTATTATAGGACTAGGTGCAATGCTTAAAGTTTCATAAATTATGATATATCCCAAATTTATTTAGAGTAGCGTTTTTAGTACTTGTCTATGACAACATATGTGAAAATTGCATTTTTATAAGGTAAATCAAAACTTTTTTTTTAACGACCAGATTGTCGGACATCTAGACTAATTATTATAGGACTAGGTGCAATGCTTAAAGTTTCATAAATTATGATATATCCCAAATTTATTTAGAGTAGCGTTTTTAGCGCTTGTCTATGACAACATATGTGAAAATTGCATTTTTATAAGGTAAATCAAAAATTTTTTTTAACGACCAGATTGTCGGGCATCTAGACTAATTATTATAGGACTAGGTGCAATGCTTAAAGTTTCATAAATTATGATATATCCCAAATTTATTAAGAGTAGCGTTTTTAGCACTTGTCTATGACAACATAAGTGAAAATTGCATTTTTATAAGGTAAATCAAAAAATTTTTTTTAACGACCAGATTGTCGGGCATCTAGACTAATTATTATAGGACTAGGTGCAATGCTTAAAGTTTCATAAATTATGATATATCCCAAATTTATTTAGAGTAGCGTTTTTAGCACTTGTCTATGACAACATATGTGAAAATTGTATTTTTATAAGGTAAATCAAAAATTTTTTTTTAACGACCAGATTGTCGGGCATCTAGACTAATTATTATAGGACTAGGTGCAATGCTTAAAGTTTCATAAATTATGATATATCCCAAATTTATTTAGAGTAGCGTTTTTAGTACTTGTCTATGACAACATATGTGAAAATTGCATTTTTATAAGGTAAATCAAAACTTTTTTTTTAACGACCAGATTGTCGGACATCTAGACTAATTATTATAGGACTAGGTGCAATGCTTAAAGTTTCATAAATTATGATATATCCCAAATTTATTTAGAGTAGCGTTTTTAGCGCTTGTCTATGACAACATATGTGAAAATTGCATTTTTATAAGGTAAATCAAAAATTTTTTTTAACGACCAGATTGTCGGGCATCTAGATTAATTATTATAGGACTAGGTGCAATGCTTAAAGTTTCATAAATTATGATATATCCCAAATTTATTTAGAGTAGCGTTTTTAGCACTTGTCTATGACAACATAAGTGAAAATTGCATTTTTATAAGGTAAATCAAAAATTTTTTTTTAAGGACCAGATTGTCGGGCATCTAGACTAATTATTATAGGACTAAGTGCAATGCTTAAAGTTTCATAAATTATGATATATCCCAAATTTATTTAGAGTAGCGTTTTTAGCACTTGTCTATGACAACATATGTGAAAATTGCATTTTTATAAGGTAAATCAAAAATTTTTTTTTAACGACCAGATTGTCGGGCATTTAGACTAATTATTATAGGACTAGGTGCAATGCTTAAAGTTTCATAAATTATGATATATCCCAAATTTATTTAGAGTAACGTTTTTAGTACTTGTCTATGACAACATATGTGAAAATTGCATTTTTATAAGGTAAATCAAAAATTTTTTTTAACGACAAGATTGTCGCGCATCTAGACTAATTATTATAGGACTAGGTGCAATGCTTAAAGTTTCATAAATTATGATATATCCCAAATTTATTTAGAGTAACGTTTTTAGTACTTGTCTATGACAACATATGTGAAAATTGCATTTTTATAAGGTAAATCAAAAATTTTTTTTTAACGACCAGATTGTCGGGCATCTAGACTAATTATTATAGGACTAGGTGCAATGCTTAAAGTTTCATAAATTATGATATATCCCAAATTTATTTAGAGTAACGTTTTTAGTACTTGTCTATGACAACATATGTGAAAATTGCATTTTTATAAGGTAAATCAAAAATTTTTTTTTAACGACCACATTGTCGGGCATCTAGACTAATTATTATAGGACTAGGTGCAATGCTTAAAGTTTCATAAATTATGATATATCCCAAATTTATTTAGAGTAACGTTTTTAGTACTTGTCTATGACAACATATGTGAAAATTGCATTTTTATAAGGTAAATCAAAAATTTTTTTTTAACGACCACATTGTCGGGCATCTAGACTAATTATTATAGGACTAGGTGCAATGCTTAAAGTTTCATAAATTATGATATATCCCAAATTTATTTAGAGTAGCGTTTTTAGCACTTGTCTATGACAACATATGTGAAAATTGCATTTTTATAAGGTAAATCAAAAATTTTTTTTTAACGACCAGATTGTCGGGCATCTAGACTAATTATTATAGGACTAGGTGCAATGCTTAAAGTTTCATAAATTATGATATATCCCAAATTTATTTAGAGTAGCGTTTTTAGTACTTGTCTATGACAACATATGTGAAAATTGCATTTTTATAAGGTAAATCAAAAATTTTTTTTTAACGACCAGATTGTCGGGCATCTAGACTAATTATTATAGGACTAGGTGCAATGCTTAAAGTTTCATAAATTATGATATATCCCAAATTTATTTAGAGTAGCGTTTTTAGTACTTGTCTATGACAACATATGTGAAAATTGCATTTTTATAAGGTAAATCAAAAATTTTTTTTTAACGACCAGATTGTCGGGCATCTAGACTAATTATTATAGGACTAGGTGCAATGCTTAAAGTTTCATAAATTATGATATATCCCAAATTTATTTAGAGTAGCGTTTTTAGTACTTGTCTATGACAACATATGTGAAAATTGCATTTTTATAAGGTAAATCAAAAATTTTTTTTTAACGACCACATTGTCGGGCATCTAGACTAATTATTATAGGACTAGGTGCAATGCTTAAAGTTTCATAAATTATGATATATCCCAAATTTATTTAGAGTAGCGTTTTTAGTACTTGTCTATGACAACATATGTGAAAATTGCATTTTTATAAGGTAAATCAAAAATTTTTTTTTAACGACCAGATTGTCGGGCATCTAGACTAATTATTATAGGACTAGGTGCAATGCTTAAAGTTTCATAAATTATGATATATCCCAAATTTATTTAGAGTAGCGTTTTTAGTACTTGTCTATGACAACATATGTGAAAATTGCATTTTTATAAGGTAAATCAAAAATTTTTTTTTAACGACCAGATTGTCGGGCATCTAGACTAATTATTATAGGACTAGGTGCAATGCTTAAAGTTTCATAAACTATGATATATCCCAAATTTATTTAGAGTAGCGTTTTTAGTACTTGTCTATGACAACATATGTGAAAATTGCATTTTTATAAGGTAAATCAAAAATTTTTTTTTAACGACCAGATTGTCGGGCATCTAGACTAATTATTATAGGACTAGGTGCAATGCTTAAAGTTTCATAAATTATGATATATCCCAAATTTATTTAGAGTAGCGTTTTTAGTACTTGTCTATGACAACATATGTGAAAATTGCATTTTTATAAGGTAAATCAAAAATTTTTTTTTAACGACCAGATTGTCGGGCATCTAGACTAATTATTATAGGACTAGGTGCAATGCTTAAAGTTTCATAAATTATGATATATCCCAAATTTATTTAGAGTAGCGTTTTTAGTACTTGTCTATGACAACATATGTGAAAATTGCATTTTTATAAGGTAAATCAAAAATTTTTTTTTAACGACCAGATTGTCGGGCATCTAGACTAATTATTATAGGACTAGGTGCAATGCTTAAAGTTTCATAAATTATGATATATCCCAAATTTATTTAGAGTAGCGTTTTTAGTACTTGTCTATGACAACATATGTGAAAATTGCATTTTTATAAGGTAAATCAAAAATTTTTTTTTAACGACCAGATTGTCGGGCATCTAGACTAATTATTATAGGACTAGGTGCAATGCTTAAAGTTTCATAAATTATGATATATCCCAAATTTATTTAGAGTAGCGTTTTTAGTACTTGTCTATGACAACATATGTGAAAATTGCATTTTTATAAGGTAAATCAAAAATTTTTTTTTAACGACCAGATTGTCGGGCATAATTATTATAGGACTAGGTGCAATGCTTAAAGTTTCATAAATTATGATATATCCCAAATTTATTTAGAGTAGCGTTTTTAGTACTTGTCTATGACAACATATGTGAAAATTGCATTTTTATAAGGTAAATCAAAAATTTTTTTTTAACGACCAGATTGTCGGGCATCTAGACTAATTATTATAGGACTAGGTGCAATGCTTAAAGTTTCATAAATTATGATATATCCCAAATTTATTTAGAGTAGCGTTTTTAGTACTTGTCTATGACAACATATGTGAAAATTGCATTTTTATAAGGTAAATCAAAAATTTTTTTTTAACGACCAGATTGTCGGGCATCTAGACTAATTATTATAGGACTAGGTGCAATGCTTAAAGTTTCATAAATTATGATATATCCCAAATTTATTTAGAGTAGCGTTTTTAGTACTTGTCTATGACAACATATGTGAAAATTGCATTTTTATAAGGTAAATCAAAAATTTTTTTTTAACGACCAGATTGTCGGGCATCTAGACTAATTATTATAGGACTAGGTGCAATGCTTAAAGTTTCATAAATTATGATATATCCCAAATTTATTTAGAGTAGCGTTTTTAGTACTTGTCTATGACAACATATGTGAAAATTGCATTTTTATAAGGTAAATCAAAAATTTTTTTTTAACGACCAGATTGTCGGGCATCTAGACTAATTATTATAGGACTAGGTGCAATGCTTAAAGTTTCATAAATTATGATATATCCCAAATTTATTTAGAGTAGCGTTTTTAGTACTTGTCTATGACAACATATGTGAAAATTGCATTTTTATAAGGTAAATCAAAAATTTTTTTTTAACGACCAGATTGTCGGGCATCTAGACTAATTATTATAGGACTAGGTGCAATGCTTAAAGTTTCATAAATTATGATATATCCCAAATTTATTTAGAGTAGCGTTTTTAGTACTTGTCTATGACAACATATGTGAAAATTGCATTTTTATAAGGTAAATCAAAAATTTTTTTTTAACGACCAGATTGTCGGGCATCTAGACTAATTATTATAGGACTAGGTGCAATGCTTAAAGTTTCATAAATTATGATATATCCCAAATTTATTTAGAGTAACGTTTTTAGTACTTGTCTATGACAACATATGTGAAAATTGCATTTTTATAAGGTAAATCAAAAATTTTTTTTTAACGACCAGATTGTCGGGCATCTAGACTAATTATTATAGGACTAGGTGCAATGCTTAAAGTTTCATAAATTATGATATATCCCAAATTTATTTAGAGTAGCGTTTTTAGTACTTGTCTATGACAACATATGTGAAAATTGCATTTTTATAAGGTAAATCAAAAATTTTTTTTTAACGACCAGATTGTCGGGCATCTAGACTAATTATTATAGGACTAGGTGCAATGCTTAAAGTTTCATAAATTATGATATATCCCAAATTTATTTAGAGTAGCGTTTTTAGTACTTGTCTATGACAACATATGTGAAAATTGCATTTTTATAAGGTAAATCAAAAATTTTTTTTTAACGACCAGATTGTCGGGCATCTAGACTAATTATTATAGGACTAGGTGCAATGCTTAAAGTTTCATAAATTATGATATATCCCAAATTTTTTTAGAGTAGCGTTTTTAGTACTTGTCTATGACAACATATGTGAAAATTGCATTTTTATAAGGTAAATCAAAAATTTTTTTTTAACGACCAGATTGTCGGGCATCTAGACTAATTATTATAGGACTAGGTGCAATGCTTAAAGTTTCATAAATTATGATATATCCCAAATTTATTTAGAGTAGCGTTTTTAGTACTTGTCTATGACAACATATGTGAAAATTGCATTTTTATAAGGTAAATCAAAAATTTTTTTTTAACGACCACATTGTCGGGCATCTAGACTAATTATTATAGGACTAGGTGCAATGCTTAAAGTTTCATAAATTATGATATATCCCAAATTTATTTAGAGTAGCGTTTTTAGCACTTGTCTATGACAACATATGTGAAAATTGCATTTTTATAAGGTAAATCAAAAATTTTTTTTTAACGACCAGATTGTCGGGCATCTAGACTAATTATTATAGGACTAGGTGCAATGCTTAAAGTTTCATAAATTATGATATATCCCAAATTTATTTAGAGTAGCGTTTTTAGTACTTGTCTATGACAACATATGTGAAAATTGCATTTTTATAAGGTAAATCAAAAATTTTTTTTTAACGACCAGATTGTCGGGCATCTAGACTAATTATTATAGGACTAGGTGCAATGCTTAAAGTTTCATAAATTATGATATATCCCAAATTTATTTAGAGTAGCGTTTTTAGTACTTGTCTATGACAACATATGTGAAAATTGCATTTTTATAAGGTAAATCAAAATTTTTTTTTTAACGACCAGATTGTCGGGCATCTAGACTAATTATTATAGGACTAGGTGCAATGCTTAAAGTTTCATAAATTATGATATATCCCAAATTTATTTAGAGTAGCGTTTTTAGTACTTGTCTATGACAACATATGTGAAAATTGCATTTTTATAAGGTAAATCAAAAATTTTTTTTTAACGACCAGATTGTCGGGCATCTAGACTAATTATTATAGGACTAGGTGCAATGCTTAAAGTTTCATAAATTATGATATATCCCAAATTTATTTAGAGTAGCGTTTTTAGTACTTGTCTATGACAACATATGTGAAAATTGCATTTTTATAAGGTAAATCAAAAATTTTTTTTTAACGACCAGATTGTCGGGCATCTAGACTAATTATTATAGGACTAGGTGCAATGGTTAAAGTTTCATAAATTATGATATATCCCAAATTTATTTAGAGTAGCGTTTTTAGTACTTGTCTATGACAACATATGTGAAAATTGCATTTTTATAAGGTAAATCAAAAATTTTTTTTTAACGACCACATTGTCGGGCATCTAGACTAATTATTATAGGACTAGGTGCAATGCTTAAAGTTTCATAAATTATGATATATCCCAAATTTATTTAGAGTAGCGTTTTTAGCACTTGCCTATGACAACATATGTGAAAATTGCATTTTTATAAGGTAAATCAAAAATTTTTTTTTAACGACAAGATTGTCGCGCATCTAGACTAATTATTATAGAACTAGGTGCAATGCTTAAAGTTTCATAAATTATGATATATCCCAAATTTATTTAGAGTAGCGTTTTTAGCACTTGTCTATGACAACATATGTGAAAATTGCATTTTTATAAGGTAAATCAAAAATTTTTTTTTAACGACCAGATTGTCGGGCATCTAGACTAATTATTATAGGACTAGGTGCAATGCTTAAAGTTTCATAAATTATGATATATCCCAAATTTATTTAGAGTAGCGTTTTTAGTACTTGTCTATGACAACATATGTGAAAATTGCATTTTTATAAGGTAAATCAAAAATTTTTTTTTAACGACCAGATTGTCGGGCATCTAGACTAATTATTATAGGACTAGGTGCAATGCTTAAAGTTTCATAAATTATGATATATCCCAAATTTATTTAGAGTAGCGTTTTTAGTACTTGTCTATGACAACATATGTGAAAATTGCATTTTTATAAGGTAAATCAAAAATTTTTTTTTAACGACCAGATTGTCGGGCATCTAGACTAATTATTATAGGACTAGGTGCAATGCTTAAAGTTTCATAAATTATGATATACCCCAAATTTATTTAGAGTAGCGTTTTTAGCACTTGCCTATGACAACATATGTGAAAATTGCATTTTTATAAGGTAAATCAAAAATTTTTTTTTAACGACAAGATTGTCGGGCATCTAGACTAATTATTATAGGACTAGGTGCAATGCTTAAAGTTTCATAAATTATGATATATCCCAAATTTATTTAGAGTAGCGTTTTTAGCACTTGTCTATGACAACATATGTGAAAATTGCATTTTTATAAGGTAAATCAAAAATTTTTTTTTAACGACCAGATTGTCGGGCATCTAGACTAATTATTATAGGACTAGGTGCAACGCTTAAAGTTTCATAAATTATGATATATCCCAAATTTATTTAGAGTAGCGTTTTTAGTACTTGTCTATGACAACATATGTGAAAATTGCATTTTTATAAGGTAAATCAAAAATTTTTTTTTAACGACCACATTGTCGGGCATCTAGACTAATTATTATAGGACTAGGTGCAATGCTTAAAGTTTCATAAATTATGATATATCCCAAATTTATTTAGAGTAGCGTTTTTAGCACTTGTCTATGACAACATATGTGAAAATTGCATTTTTATAAGGTAAATCAAAAATTTTTTTTTAACGACCAGATTGTCGGGCATCTAGACTAATTATTATAGGACTAGGTGCAATGCTTAAAGTTTCATAAATTATGATATATCCCAAATTTATTTAGAGTAGCGTTTTTAGTACTTGTCTATGACAACATATGTGAAAATTGCATTTTTATAAGGTAAATCAAAAATTTTTTTTTAACGACCAGATTGTCGGGCATCTAGACTAATTATTATAGGACTAGGTGCAATGCTTAAAGTTTCATAAATTATGATATATCCCAAATTTATTTAGAGTAGCGTTTTTAGCACTTGTCTATGACAACATATGTGAAAATTGCATTTTTATAAGGTAAATCAAAAATTTTTTTTTAACGACCAGATTGTCGGGCATCTAGACTAATTATTATAGGACTAGGTGCAATGCTTAAAGTTTCATAAATTATGATATATCCCAAATTTATTTAGAGTAGCGTTTTTAGCACTTGTCTATGACAACATATGTGAAAATTGCATTTTTATAAGGTAAATCAAAAATTTTTTTTTAACGACCAGATTGTCGGGCATCTAGACTAATTATTATAGGACTAGGTGCAATGCTTAAAGTTTCATAAATTATGATATATCCCAAATTTATTTAGAGTAGCGTTTTTAGTACTTGTCTATGACAACATATGCAAATTGCATTGAAAATTGCATTTTTATAAGGTAAATCAAAAATTTTTTTTTAACGACCAGATTGTCGGGCATCTAGACTAATTATTATAGGACTAGGTGCAATGCTTAAAGTTTCATAAATTATGATATATCCCAAATTTATTTAGAGTAGCGTTTTTAGCACTTGTCTATGACAACATATGTGAAAATTGCATTTTTATAAGGTAAATCAAAAATTTTTTTTTAACGACCAGATTGTCGGGCATCTAGACTAATTATTATAGGACTAGGTGCAATGCTTAAAGTTTCATAAATTATGATATATCCCAAATTTATTTAGAGTAGCGTTTTTAGTACTTGTCTATGACAACATATGTGAAAATTGCATTTTTATAAGGTAAATCAAAAATTTTTTTTTAACGACCAGATTGTCGGGCATCTAGACTAATTATTATAGGACTAGGTGCAATGCTTAAAGTTTCATAAATTATGATATATCCCAAATTTATTTAGAGTAGCGTTTTTAGCACTTGTCTATGACAACATATGTGAAAATTGCATTTTTATAAGGTAAATCAAAAATTTTTTTTTAACGACCAGATTGTCGGGCATCTAGACTAATTATTATAGGACTAGGTGCAATGCTTAAAGTTTCATAAATTATGATATATCCCAAATTTATTTAGAGTAGCGTTTTTAGCACTTGTCTATGACAACATATGTGAAAATTGCATTTTTATAAGGTAAATCAAAAATTTTTTTTTAACGACCAGATTGTCGGGCATCTAGACTAATTATTATAGGACTAGGTGCAATGCTTAAAGTTTCATAAATTATGATATATCCCAAATTTATTTAGAGTAGCGTTTTTAGCACTTGTCTATGACAACATATGTGAAAATTGCATTTTTATAAGGTAAATCAAAAATTTTTTTTTAACGACCAGATTGTCGGGCATCTAGACTAATTATTATAGGACTAGGTGCAATGCTTAAAGTTTCATAAATTATGATATATCCCAAATTTATTTAGAGTAGCGTTTTTAGTACTTGTCTATGACAACATATGTGAAAATTGCATTTTTATAAGGTAAATCAAAAATTTTTTTTTAACGACCAGATTGTCGGGCATCTAGACTAATTATTATAGGACTAGGTGCAATGCTTAAAGTTTCATAAATTATGATATATCCCAAATTTATTTAGAGTAGCGTTTTTAGTACTTGTCTATGACAACATATGTGAAAATTGCATTTTTATAAGGTAAATCAAAAATTTTTTTTTAACGACCAGATTGTCGGGCATCTAGACTAATTATTATAGGACTAGGTGCAATGCTTAAAGTTTCATAAATTATGATATACCCCAAATTTATTTAGAGTAGCGTTTTTAGCACTTGCCTATGACAACATATGTGAAAATTGCATTTTTATAAGGTAAATCAAAAATTTTTTTTTAACGACAAGATTGTCGGGCATCTAGACTAATTATTATAGGACTAGGTGCAATGCTTAAAGTTTCATAAATTATGATATATCCCAAATTTATTTAGAGTAGCGTTTTTAGCACTTGTCTATGACAACATATGTGAAAATTGCATTTTTATAAGGTAAATCAAAAATTTTTTTTTAACGACCAGATTGTCGGGCATCTAGACTAATTATTATAGGACTAGGTGCAATGCTTAAAGTTTCATAAATTATGATATACCCCAAATTTATTTAGAGTAGCGTTTTTAGCACTTGCCTATGACAACATATGTGAAAATTGCATTTTTATAAGGTAAATCAAAAATTTTTTTTTAACGACCAGATTGTCGGGCATCTAGACTAATTATTATAGGACTAGGTGCAACGCTTAAAGTTTCATAAATTATGATATATCCCAAATTTATTTAGAGTAGCGTTTTTAGTACTTGTCTATGACAACATATGCAAATTGCATTGAAAATTGCATTTTTATAAGGTAAATCAAAAATTTTTTTTTAACGACCAGATTGTCGGGCATCTAGACTAATTATTATAGGACTAGGTGCAATGCTTAAAGTTTCATAAATTATGATATACCCCAAATTTATTTAGAGTAGCGTTTTTAGCACTTGCCTATGACAACATATGTGAAAATTGCATTTTTATAAGGTAAATCAAAAATTTTTTTTTAACGACCAGATTGTCGGGCATCTAGACTAATTATTATAGGACTAGGTGCAATGCTTAAAGTTTCATAAATTATGATATACCCCAAATTTATTTAGAGTAGCGTTTTTAGCACTTGCCTATGACAACATATGTGAAAATTGCATTTTTATAAGGTAAATCAAAAATTTTTTTTTAACGACAAGATTGTCGGGCATCTAGACTAATTATTATAGGACTAGGTGCAATGCTTAAAGTTTCATAAATTATGATATATCCCAAATTTATTTAGAGTAGCGTTTTTAGCACTTGTCTATGACAACATATGTGAAAATTGCATTTTTATAAGGTAAATCAAAAATTTTTTTTTAACGACCAGATTGTCGGGCATCTAGACTAATTATTATAGGACTAGGTGCAATGCTTAAAGTTTCATAAATTATGATATATCCCAAATTTATTTAGAGTAGCGTTTTTAGTACTTGTCTATGACAACATATGTGAAAATTGCATTTTTATAAGGTAAATCAAAAATTTTTTTTTAACGACCAGATTGTCGGGCATCTAGACTAATTATTATAGGACTAGGTGCAATGCTTAAAGTTTCATAAATTATGATATATCCCAAATTTATTTAGAGTAGCGTTTTTAGTACTTGTCTATGACAACATATGTGAAAATTGCATTTTTATAAGGTAAATCAAAAATTTTTTTTTAACGACCAGATTGTCGGGCATCTAGACTAATTATTATAGGACTAGGTGCAATGCTTAAAGTTTCATAAATTATGATATACCCCAAATTTATTTAGAGTAGCGTTTTTAGCACTTGCCTATGACAACATATGTGAAAATTGCATTTTTATAAGGTAAATCAAAAATTTTTTTTTAACGACAAGATTGTCGGGCATCTAGACTAATTATTATAGGACTAGGTGCAATGCTTAAAGTTTCATAAATTATGATATATCCCAAATTTATTTAGAGTAGCGTTTTTAGCACTTGTCTATGACAACATATGTGAAAATTGCATTTTTATAAGGTAAATCAAAAATTTTTTTTTAACGACCAGATTGTCGGGCATCTAGACTAATTATTATAGGACTAGGTGCAATGCTTAAAGTTTCATAAATTATGATATACCCCAAATTTATTTAGAGTAGCGTTTTTAGCACTTGCCTATGACAACATATGTGAAAATTGCATTTTTATAAGGTAAATCAAAAATTTTTTTTTAACGACCAGATTGTCGGGCATCTAGACTAATTATTATAGGACTAGGTGCAACGCTTAAAGTTTCATAAATTATGATATATCCCAAATTTATTTAGAGTAGCGTTTTTAGTACTTGTCTATGACAACATATGCAAATTGCATTGAAAATTGCATTTTTATAAGGTAAATCAAAAATTTTTTTTTAACGACCAGATTGTCGGGCATCTAGACTAATTATTATAGGACTAGGTGCAATGCTTAAAGTTTCATAAATTATGATATACCCCAAATTTATTTAGAGTAGCGTTTTTAGCACTTGCCTATGACAACATATGTGAAAATTGCATTTTTATAAGGTAAATCAAAAATTTTTTTTTAACGACCAGATTGTCGGGCATCTAGACTAATTATTATAGGACTAGGTGCAATGCTTAAAGTTTCATAAATTATGATATACCCCAAATTTATTTAGAGTAGCGTTTTTAGCACTTGCCTATGACAACATATGTGAAAATTGCATTTTTATAAGGTAAATCAAAAATTTTTTTTTAACGACAAGATTGTCGGGCATCTAGACTAATTATTATAGGACTAGGTGCAATGCTTAAAGTTTCATAAATTATGATATATCCCAAATTTATTTAGAGTAGCGTTTTTAGCACTTGTCTATGACAACATATGTGAAAATTGCATTTTTATAAGGTAAATCAAAAATTTTTTTTTAACGACCAGATTGTCGGGCATCTAGACTAATTATTATAGGACTAGGTGCAACGCTTAAAGTTTCATAAATTATGATATATCCCAAATTTATTTAGAGTAGCGTTTTTAGTACTTGTCTATGACAACATATGTGAAAATTGCATTTTTATAAGGTAAATCAAAACTTTTTTTTAACGACCACATTGTCGGGCATCTAGACTAATTATTATAGGACTAGGTGCAATGCTTAAAGTTTCATAAATTATGATATATCCCAAATTTATTTAGAGTAGCGTTTTTAGCACTTGTCTATGACAACATATGTGAAAATTGCATTTTTATAAGGTAAATCAAAAATTTTTTTTTAACGACCAGATTGTCGGGCATCTAGACTAATTATTATAGGACTAGGTGCAATGCTTAAAGTTTCATAAATTATGATATATCCCAAATTTATTTAGAGTAGCGTTTTTAGTACTTGTCTATGACAACATATGTGAAAATTGCATTTTTATAAGGTAAATCAAAAATTTTTTTTTAACGACCAGATTGTCGGGCATCTAGACTAATTATTATAGGACTAGGTGCAATGCTTAAAGTTTCATAAATTATGATATATCCCAAATTTATTTAGAGTAGCGTTTTTAGCACTTGTCTATGACAACATATGTGAAAATTGCATTTTTATAAGGTAAATCAAAAATTTTTTTTTAACGACCAGATTGTCGGGCATCTAGACTAATTATTATAGGACTAGGTGCAATGCTTAAAGTTTCATAAATTATGATATATCCCAAATTTATTTAGAGTAGCGTTTTTAGCACTTGTCTATGACAACATATGTGAAAATTGCATTTTTATAAGGTAAATCAAAAATTTTTTTTTAACGACCAGATTGTCGGGCATCTAGACTAATTATTATAGGACTAGGTGCAATGCTTAAAGTTTCATAAATTATGATATATCCCAAATTTATTTAGAGTAGCGTTTTTAGTACTTGTCTATGACAACATATGCAAATTGCATTGAAAATTGCATTTTTATAAGGTAAATCAAAAATTTTTTTTTAACGACCAGATTGTCGGGCATCTAGACTAATTATTATAGGACTAGGTGCAATGCTTAAAGTTTCATAAATTATGATATATCCCAAATTTATTTAGAGTAGCGTTTTTAGCACTTGTCTATGACAACATATGTGAAAATTGCATTTTTATAAGGTAAATCAAAAATTTTTTTTTAACGACCAGATTGTCGGGCATCTAGACTAATTATTATAGGACTAGGTGCAATGCTTAAAGTTTCATAAATTATGATATATCCCAAATTTATTTAGAGTAGCGTTTTTAGTACTTGTCTATGACAACATATGCAAATTGCATTGAAAATTGCATTTTTATAAGGTAAATCAAAAATTTTTTTTTAACGACCAGATTGTCGGGCATCTAGACTAATTATTATAGGACTAGGTGCAATGCTTAAAGTTTCATAAATTATGATATACCCCAAATTTATTTAGAGTAGCGTTTTTAGCACTTGCCTATGACAACATATGTGAAAATTGCATTTTTATAAGGTAAATCAAAAATTTTTTTTTAACGACCAGATTGTCGGGCATCTAGACTAATTATTATAGGACTAGGTGCAATGCTTAAAGTTTCATAAATTATGATATACCCCAAATTTATTTAGAGTAGCGTTTTTAGCACTTGCCTATGACAACATATGTGAAAATTGCATTTTTATAAGGTAAATCAAAAATTTTTTTTTAACGACAAGATTGTCGGGCATCTAGACTAATTATTATAGGACTAGGTGCAATGCTTAAAGTTTCATAAATTATGATATATCCCAAATTTATTTAGAGTAGCGTTTTTAGCACTTGTCTATGACAACATATGTGAAAATTGCATTTTTATAAGGTAAATCAAAAATTTTTTTTTAACGACCAGATTGTCGGGCATCTAGACTAATTATTATAGGACTAGGTGCAATGCTTAAAGTTTCATAAATTATGATATATCCCAAATTTATTTAGAGTAGCGTTTTTAGCACTTGTCTATGACAACATATGTGAAAATTGCATTTTTATAAGGTAAATCAAAAATTTTTTTTTAACGACCAGATTGTCGGGCATCTAGACTAATTATTATAGGACTAGGTGCAATGCTTAAAGTTTCATAAATTATGATATATCCCAAATTTATTTAGAGTAGCGTTTTTAGTACTTGTCTATGACAACATATGTGAAAATTGCATTTTTATAAGGTAAATCAAAAATTTTTTTTTAACGACCAGATTGTCGGGCATCTAGACTAATTATTATAGGACTAGGTGCAATGCTTAAAGTTTCATAAATTATGATATATCCCAAATTTATTTAGAGTAGCGTTTTTAGTACTTGTCTATGACAACATATGTGAAAATTGCATTTTTATAAGGTAAATCAAAAATTTTTTTTTAACGACCAGATTGTCGGGCATCTAGACTAATTATTATAGGACTAGGTGCAATGCTTAAAGTTTCATAAATTATGATATACCCCAAATTTATTTAGAGTAGCGTTTTTAGCACTTGCCTATGACAACATATGTGAAAATTGCATTTTTATAAGGTAAATCAAAAATTTTTTTTTAACGACAAGATTGTCGGGCATCTAGACTAATTATTATAGGACTAGGTGCAATGCTTAAAGTTTCATAAATTATGATATATCCCAAATTTATTTAGAGTAGCGTTTTTAGCACTTGTCTATGACAACATATGTGAAAATTGCATTTTTATAAGGTAAATCAAAAATTTTTTTTTAACGACCAGATTGTCGGGCATCTAGACTAATTATTATAGGACTAGGTGCAATGCTTAAAGTTTCATAAATTATGATATACCCCAAATTTATTTAGAGTAGCGTTTTTAGCACTTGCCTATGACAACATATGTGAAAATTGCATTTTTATAAGGTAAATCAAAAATTTTTTTTTAACGACCAGATTGTCGGGCATCTAGACTAATTATTATAGGACTAGGTGCAACGCTTAAAGTTTCATAAATTATGATATATCCCAAATTTATTTAGAGTAGCGTTTTTAGTACTTGTCTATGACAACATATGCAAATTGCATTGAAAATTGCATTTTTATAAGGTAAATCAAAAATTTTTTTTTAACGACCAGATTGTCGGGCATCTAGACTAATTATTATAGGACTAGGTGCAATGCTTAAAGTTTCATAAATTATGATATACCCCAAATTTATTTAGAGTAGCGTTTTTAGCACTTGCCTATGACAACATATGTGAAAATTGCATTTTTATAAGGTAAATCAAAAATTTTTTTTTAACGACCAGATTGTCGGGCATCTAGACTAATTATTATAGGACTAGGTGCAATGCTTAAAGTTTCATAAATTATGATATACCCCAAATTTATTTAGAGTAGCGTTTTTAGCACTTGCCTATGACAACATATGTGAAAATTGCATTTTTATAAGGTAAATCAAAAATTTTTTTTTAACGACAAGATTGTCGGGCATCTAGACTAATTATTATAGGACTAGGTGCAATGCTTAAAGTTTCATAAATTATGATATATCCCAAATTTATTTAGAGTAGCGTTTTTAGCACTTGTCTATGACAACATATGTGAAAATTGCATTTTTATAAGGTAAATCAAAAATTTTTTTTTAACGACCAGATTGTCGGGCATCTAGACTAATTATTATAGGACTAGGTGCAACGCTTAAAGTTTCATAAATTATGATATATCCCAAATTTATTTAGAGTAGCGTTTTTAGTACTTGTCTATGACAACATATGTGAAAATTGCATTTTTATAAGGTAAATCAAAAATTTTTTTTTAACGACCACATTGTCGGGCATCTAGACTAATTATTATAGGACTAGGTGCAATGCTTAAAGTTTCATAAATTATGATATACCCCAAATTTATTTAGAGTAGCGTTTTTAGCACTTGCCTATGACAACATATGTGAAAATTGCATTTTTATAAGGTAAATCAAAAATTTTTTTTTAACGACCAGATTGTCGGGCATCTAGACTAATTATTATAGGACTAGGTGCAATGCTTAAAGTTTCATAAATTATGATATATCCCAAATTTATTTAGAGTAGCGTTTTTAGTACTTGTCTATGACAACATATGTGAAAATTGCATTTTTATAAGGTAAATCAAAAATTTTTTTTTAACGACCAGATTGTCGGGCATCTAGACTAATTATTATAGGACTAGGTGCAATGCTTAAAGTTTCATAAATTATGATATATCCCAAATTTATTTAGAGTAGCGTTTTTAGCACTTGTCTATGACAACATATGTGAAAATTGCATTTTTATAAGGTAAATCAAAAATTTTTTTTTAACGACCAGATTGTCGGGCATCTAGACTAATTATTATAGGACTAGGTGCAATGCTTAAAGTTTCATAAATTATGATATATCCCAAATTTATTTAGAGTAGCGTTTTTAGCACTTGTCTATGACAACATATGTGAAAATTGCATTTTTATAAGGTAAATCAAAAATTTTTTTTTAACGACCAGATTGTCGGGCATCTAGACTAATTATTATAGGACTAGGTGCAATGCTTAAAGTTTCATAAATTATGATATATCCCAAATTTATTTAGAGTAGCGTTTTTAGTACTTGTCTATGACAACATATGCAAATTGCATTGAAAATTGCATTTTTATAAGGTAAATCAAAAATTTTTTTTTAACGACCAGATTGTCGGGCATCTAGACTAATTATTATAGGACTAGGTGCAATGCTTAAAGTTTCATAAATTATGATATATCCCAAATTTATTTAGAGTAGCGTTTTTAGCACTTGTCTATGACAACATATGTGAAAATTGCATTTTTATAAGGTAAATCAAAAATTTTTTTTTAACGACCAGATTGTCGGGCATCTAGACTAATTATTATAGGACTAGGTGCAATGCTTAAAGTTTCATAAATTATGATATATCCCAAATTTATTTAGAGTAGCGTTTTTAGTACTTGTCTATGACAACATATGTGAAAATTGCATTTTTATAAGGTAAATCAAAAATTTTTTTTTAACGACCAGATTGTCGGGCATCTAGACTAATTATTATAGGACTAGGTGCAATGCTTAAAGTTTCATAAATTATGATATATCCCAAATTTATTTAGAGTAGCGTTTTTAGCACTTGTCTATGACAACATATGTGAAAATTGCATTTTTATAAGGTAAATCAAAAATTTTTTTTTAACGACCAGATTGTCGGGCATCTAGACTAATTATTATAGGACTAGGTGCAATGCTTAAAGTTTCATAAATTATGATATATCCCAAATTTATTTAGAGTAGCGTTTTTAGCACTTGTCTATGACAACATATGTGAAAATTGCATTTTTATAAGGTAAATCAAAAATTTTTTTTTAACGACCAGATTGTCGGGCATCTAGATTAATTATTATAGGACTAGGTGCAATGCTTAAAGTTTCATAAATTATGATATATCCCAAATTTATTTAGAGTAGCGTTTTTAGCACTTGTCTATGACAACATATGTGAAAATTGCATTTTTATAAGGTAAATCAAAAATTTTTTTTTAACGACCAGATTGTCGGGCATCTAGACTAATTATTATAGGACTAGGTGCAATGCTTAAAGTTTCATAAATTATGATATATCCCAAATTTATTTAGAGTAGCGTTTTTAGTACTTGTCTATGGCAACATATGTGAAAATTGCATTTTTATAAGGTAAATCAAAAATTTTTTTTTAACGACCAGATTGTCGGGCATCTAGACTAATTATTATAGGACTAGGTGCAATGCTTAAAGTTTCATAAATTATGATATATCCCAAATTTATTTAGAGTAGCGTTTTTAGCACTTGTCTATGACAACATATGTGAAAATTGCATTTTTATAAGGTAAATCAAAAATTTTTTTTTAACGACCAGATTGTCGGGCATCTAGACTAATTATTATAGGACTAGGTGCAATGCTTAAAGTTTCATAAATTATGATATATCCCAAATTTATTTAGAGTAGCGTTTTTAGTACTTGTCTATGACAACATATGTGAAAATTGCATTTTTATAAGGTAAATCAAAAATTTTTTTTTAACGACCAGATTGTCGGGCATCTAGACTAATTATTATAGGACTAGGTGCAATGCTTAAAGTTTCATAAATTATGATATATCCCAAATTTATTTAGAGTAGCGTTTTTAGCACTTGTCTATGACAACATATGTGAAAATTGCATTTTTATAAGGTAAATCAAAAATTTTTTTTTAACGACCAGATTGTCGGGCATCTAGACTAATTATTATAGGACTAGGTGCAATGCTTAAAGTTTCATAAATTATGATATATCCCAAATTTATTTAGAGTAGCGTTTTTAGTACTTGTCTATGACAACATATGTGAAAATTGCATTTTTATAAGGTAAATCAAAAATTTTTTTTTAACGACCAGATTGTCGGGCATCTAGACTAATTATTATAGGACTAGGTGCAATGCTTAAAGTTTCATAAATTATGATATATCCCAAATTTATTTAGAGTAGCGTTTTTAGTACTTGTCTATGACAACATATGTGAAAATTGCATTTTTATAAGGTAAATCAAAAATTTTTTTTTAACGACCAGATTGTCGGGCATCTAGACTAATTATTATAGGACTAGGTGCAATGCTTAAAGTTTCATAAATTATGATATATCCCAAATTTATTTAGAGTAGCGTTTTTAGTACTTGTCTATGACAACATATGCAAATTGCATTGAAAATTGCATTTTTATAAGGTAAATCAAAAATTTTTTTTAACGACCAGATTGTCGGGCATCTAGACTAATTATTATAGGACTAGGTGCAATGCTTAAATTTCCTAGTATATGATATATCCCAAATTTATTTAGAGTAGCGTTTTTAGCACTTGTCTATGACAACATATGTGAAAATTGCATTTTTATGAGTTAATCAAAAATTTTTTTTTAACGACCAGATTGTCGGGCATCTAGACTAATTATTATAGGACTAGGTGCAATGCTTAAAGTTTCATAAATTATGATATATCCCAAATTTATTTAGAGTACCGTTTTTAGCACGTGTCTATGACAACATATGTGAAAATTGCATTTTTATAAGGTAAATCAAAAAATTTTTTTAACGACCAGATTGTCGGGCATCTAGACTAATTATTATAGGACTAGGTGCAATGCTTAAAGTTTCATAAATTATGATATATCCCAAATTTATTTAGAGTAGCGTTTTTAGTACTTGTCTATGACAACATATGCAAATTGCATTGAAAATTGCATTTTTATAAGGTAAATCAAAAATTTTTTTTAACGACCAGATTGTCGGGCATCTAGACTAATTATTATAGGACTAGGTGCAATGCTTAAATTTCCTAGTATATGATATATCCCAAATTTATTTAGAGTAGCGTTTTTAGCACTTGTCTATGACAACATATGTGAAAATTGCATTTTTATAAGGTAAATCAAAAATTTTTTTTTAACGACCAGATTGTCGGGCATCTAGACTAATTATTATAGGACTAGGTGCAATGCTTAAAGTTTCATAAATTATGATATATCCCAAATTTATTTAGAGTACCGTTTTTAGCACGTGTCTATGACAACATATGTGAAAATTGCATTTTTATAAGGTAAATCAAAAATTTTTTTTAACGACCAGATTGTCGGGCATCTAGACTAATTATTATAGGACTAGGTGCAATGCTTAAAGTTTCATAAATTATGATATATCCCAAATTTATTTAGAGTACCGTTTTTAGCACGTGTCTATGACAACATATGTGAAAATTGCATTTTTATAAGGTAAATCAAAATTTTTTTTTAACGACCAGATTGTCGGGCATCTAGACTAATTATTATAGGACTAGGTGCAATGCTTAAAGTTTCATAAATTATGATATATCCCAAATTTATTTAGAGTAGCGTTTTTAGTACTTGTCTATGACAACATATGTGAAAATTGCATTTTTATAAGGTAAATCAAAATTTTTTTTTAACGACCAGATTGTCGGGCATCTAGACTAATTATTATAGGACTAGGTGCAATGCTTAAAGTTTCATAAATTATGATATATCCCAAATTTATTTAGAGTAGCGTTTTTAGTACTTGTCTATGACAACATATGTGAAAATTGCATTTTTATAAGGTAAATCAAAAATTTTTTTTTAACGACCACATTGTCGGGCATCTAGACTAATTATTATAGGACTAGGTGCAATGCTTAAAGTTTCATAAATTATGATATATCCCAAATTTATTTAGAGTACCGTTTTTAGCACGTGTCTATGACAACATATGTGAAAATTGCATTTTTATAAGGTAAATCAAAAATTTTTTTTTAACGACCACATTGTCGGGCATCTAGACTAATTATTATAGGACTAGGTGCAATGCTTAAAGTTTCATAAATTATGATATATCCCAAATTTATTTAGGGTAGCGTTTTTAGTACTTGTCTATGACAACATATGTGAAAATTGCATTTTTATAAGGTAAATCAAAAATTTTTTTTTAACGACCACATTGTCGGGCATCTAGACTAATTATTATAGGACTAGGTGCAATGCTTAAAGTTTCATAAATTATGATATATCCCAAATTTATTTAGAGTAGCGTTTTTAGCGCTTGTCTATGACAACATATGTGAAAATTGCATTTTTATAAGGTAAATCAAAATTTTTTTTTAACGACCAGATTGTCGGGCATCTAGACTAATTATTATAGGACTAGGTGCAATGCTTAAAGTTTCATAAATTATGATATATCCCAAATTTATTTAGAGTAGCGTTTTTAGTACTTGTCTATGACAACATATGTGAAAATTGCATTTTTATAAGGTAAATCAAAAATTTTTTTTTAACGACCACATTGTCGGGCATCTAGACTAATTATTATAGGACTAGGTGCAATGCTTAAAGTTTCATAAATTATGATATATCCCAAATTTATTTAGAGTAGCGTTTTTAGCGCTTGTCTATGACAACATATGTGAAAATTGCATTTTTATAAGGTAAATCAAAATTTTTTTTTAACGACCAGATTGTCGGGCATCTAGACTAATTATTATAGGACTAGGTGCAATGCTTAAAGTTTCATAAATTATGATATATCCCAAATTTATTTAGAGTAGCGTTTTTAGTACTTGTCTATGACAAAATATGTGAAAATTGCATTTTTATAAGGTAAATCAAAAATTTTTTTTTAACGACCACATTGTCGGGCATCTAGACTAATTATTATAGGACTAGGTGCAATGCTTAAAGTTTCATAAATTATGATATATCCCAAATTTATTTAGAGTAGCGTTTTTAGCGCTTGTCTATGACAACATATGTGAAAATTGCATTTTTATAAGGTAAATCAAAATTTTTTTTTAACGACCAGATTGTCGGGCATCTAGACTAATTATTATAGGACTAGGTGCAATGCTTAAAGTTTCATAAATTATGATATATCCCAAATTTATTTAGAGTAGCGTTTTTAGCGCTTGTCTATGACAACATATGTGAAAATTGCATTTTTATAAGGTAAATCAAAATTTTTTTTTAACGACCAGATTGTCGGGCATCTAGACTAATTATTATAGGACTAGGTGCAATGCTTAAAGTTTCATAAATTATGATATATCCCAAATTTATTTAGAGTAGCGTTTTTAGCGCTTGTCTATGACAACATATGTGAAAATTGCATTTTTATAAGGTAAATCAAAATTTTTTTTTAACGACCAGATTGTCGGGCATCTAGACTAATTATTATAGGACTAGGTGCAATGCTTAAAGTTTCATAAATTATGATATATCCCAAATTTATTTAGAGTACCGTTTTTAGCACGTGTCTATGACAACATATGTGAAAATTGCATTTTTATAAGGTAAATCAAAATTTTTTTTTAACGACCAGATTGTCGGGCATCTAGACTAATTATTATAGGACTAGGTGCAATGCTTAAAGTTTCATAAATTATGATATATCCCAAATTTATTTAGAGTAGCGTTTTTAGTACTTGTCTATGACAACATATGTGAAAATTGCATTTTTATAAGGTAAATCAAAAATTTTTTTTTAACGACCACATTGTCGGGCATCTAGACTAATTATTATAGGACTAGGTGCAATGCTTAAAGTTTCATAAATTATGATATATCCCAAATTTATTTAGAGTACCGTTTTTAGCACGTGTCTATGACAACATATGTGAAAATTGCATTTTTATAAGGTAAATCAAAAATTTTTTTTTAACGACCACATTGTCGGGCATCTAGACTAATTATTATAGGACTAGGTGCAATGCTTAAAGTTTCATAAATTATGATATATCCCAAATTTATTTAGAGTAGCGTTTTTAGTACTTGTCTATGACAACATATGTGAAAATTGCATTTTTATAAGGTAAATCAAAAATTTTTTTTTAACGACCACATTGTCGGGCATCTAGACTAATTATTATAGGACTAGGTGCAATGCTTAAAGTTTCATAAATTATGATATATGCCAAATTTATTTAGAGTAGCGTTTTTAGCGCTTGTCTATGACAACATATGTGAAAATTGCATTTTTATAAGGTAAATCAAAATTTTTTTTTAACGACCAGATTGTCGGGCATCTAGACTAATTATTATAGGACTAGGTGCAATGCTTAAAGTTTCATAAATTATGATATATCCCAAATTTATTTAGAGTAGCGTTTTTAGCGCTTGTCTATGACAACATATGTGAAAATTGCATTTTTATAAGGTAAATCAAAATTTTTTTTTAACGACCAGATTGTCGGGCATCTAGACTAATTATTATAGGACTAGGTGCAATGCTTAAAGTTTCATAAATTATGATATATCCCAAATTTATTTAGAG
This sequence comes from Crataerina pallida, assembly GCA_949710015.1. NCBI lineage: Eukaryota > Metazoa > Arthropoda > Insecta > Diptera > Hippoboscidae > Crataerina > Crataerina pallida. The sequence goes on from OX453291.1 coordinate 11,614,502, forward strand.
TAGCGTTTTTAGCGCTTGTCTATGACAACATATGTGAAAATTGCATTTTTATAAGGTAAATCAAAATTTTTTTTTAACGACCAGATTGTCGGGCATCTAGACTAATTATTATAGGACTAGGTGCAATGCTTAAAGTTTCATAAATTATGATATATCCCAAATTTATTTAGAGTACCGTTTTTAGCACGTGTCTATGACAACATATGTGAAAATTGCATTTTTATAAGGTAAATCAAAATTTTTTTTTAACGACCAGATTGTCGGGCATCTAGACTAATTATTATAGGACTAGGTGCAATGCTTAAAGTTTCATAAATTATGATATATCCCAAATTTATTTAGAGTAGCGTTTTTAGTACTTGTCTATGACAACATATGTGAAAATTGCATTTTTATAAGGTAAATCAAAAATTTTTTTTTAACGACCACATTGTCGGGCATCTAGACTAATTATTATAGGACTAGGTGCAATGCTTAAAGTTTCATAAATTATGATATATCCCAAATTTATTTAGAGTACCGTTTTTAGCACGTGTCTATGACAACATATGTGAAAATTGCATTTTTATAAGGTAAATCAAAAATTTTTTTTTAACGACCACATTGTCGGGCATCTAGACTAATTATTATAGGACTAGGTGCAATGCTTAAAGTTTCATAAATTATGATATATCCCAAATTTATTTAGAGTAGCGTTTTTAGTACTTGTCTATGACAACATATGTGAAAATTGCATTTTTATAAGGTAAATCAAAAATTTTTTTTTAACGACCACATTGTCGGGCATCTAGACTAATTATTATAGGACTAGGTGCAATGCTTAAAGTTTCATAAATTATGATATATGCCAAATTTATTTAGAGTAGCGTTTTTAGCGCTTGTCTATGACAACATATGTGAAAATTGCATTTTTATAAGGTAAATCAAAATTTTTTTTTAACGACCAGATTGTCGGGCATCTAGACTAATTATTATAGGACTAGGTGCAATGCTTAAAGTTTCATAAATTATGATATATCCCAAATTTATTTAGAGTAGCGTTTTTAGTACTTGTCTATGACAACATATGTGAAAATTGCATTTTTATAAGGTAAATCAAAAATTTTTTTTTAACGACCACATTGTCGGGCATCTAGACTAATTATTATAGGACTAGGTGCAATGCTTAAAGTTTCATAAATTATGATATATCCCAAATTTATTTAGAGTACCGTTTTTAGCACGTGTCTATGACAACATATGTGAAAATTGCATTTTTATAAGGTAAATCAAAAATTTTTTTTTAACGACCACATTGTCGGGCATCTAGACTAATTATTATAGGACTAGGTGCAATGCTTAAAGTTTCATAAATTATGATATATCCCAAATTTATTTAGAGTAGCGTTTTTAGTACTTGTCTATGACAACATATGTGAAAATTGCATTTTTATAAGGTAAATCAAAAATTTTTTTTTAACGACCACATTGTCGGGCATCTAGACTAATTATTATAGGACTAGGTGCAATGCTTAAAGTTTCATAAATTATGATATATCCCAAATTTATTTAGAGTAGCGTTTTTAGCGCTTGTCTATGACAACATATGTGAAAATTGCATTTTTATAAGGTAAATCAAAATTTTTTTTTAACGACCAGATTGTCGGGCATCTAGACTAATTATTATAGGACTAGGTGCAATGCTTAAAGTTTCATAAATTATGATATATCCCAAATTTATTTAGAGTAGCGTTTTTAGTACTTGTCTATGACAACATATGTGAAAATTGCATTTTTATAAGGTAAATCAAAAATTTTTTTTTAACGACCAGATTGTCGGGCATCTAGACTAATTATTATAGGACTAGGTGCAATGCTTAAAGTTTCATAAATTATGATATATCCCAAATTTATTTAGAGTAGCGTTTTTAGTACTTGTCTATGACAACATATGTGAAAATTGCATTTTTATAAGGTAAATCAAAAATTTTTTTTAACGACCACATTGTCGGGCATCTAGGCTAATTATTATAGGACTAGGTGCAATGCTTAAAGTTTCATAAATTATGATATATCCCAAATTTATTTAGAGTAGCGTTTTTAGCGCTTGTCTATGACAACATATGTGAAAATTGCATTTTTATAAGGTAAATCAAAATTTTTTTTTAACGACCAGATTGTCGGGCATCTAGACTAATTATTATAGGACTAGGTGCAATGCTTAAAGTTTCATAAATTATGATATATCCCAAATTTATTTAGAGTAGCGTTTTTAGCGCTTGTCTATGACAACATATGTGAAAATTGCATTTTTATAAGGTAAATCAAAATTTTTTTTTAACGACCAGATTGTCGGGCATCTAGACTAATTATTATAGGACTAGGTGCAATGCTTAAAGTTTCATAAATTATGATATATCCCAAATTTATTTAGAGTACCGTTTTTAGCACGTGTCTATGACAACATATGTGAAAATTGCATTTTTATAAGGTAAATCAAAATTTTTTTTTAACGACCAGATTGTCGGGCATCTAGACTAATTATTATAGGACTAGGTGCAATGCTTAAAGTTTCATAAATTATGATATATCCCAAATTTATTTAGAGTAGCGTTTTTAGCGCTTGTCTATGACAACATATGTGAAAATTGCATTTTTATAAGGTAAATCAAAATTTTTTTTTAACGACCAGATTGTCGGGCATCTAGACTAATTATTATAGGACTAGGTGCAATGCTTAAAGTTTCATAAATTATGATATATCCCAAATTTATTTAGAGTAGCGTTTTTAGCGCTTGTCTATGACAACATATGTGAAAATTGCATTTTTATAAGGTAAATCAAAATTTTTTTTTAACGACCAGATTGTCGGGCATCTAGACTAATTATTATAGGACTAGGTGCAATGCTTAAAGTTTCATAAATTATGATATATCCCAAATTTATTTAGAGTACCGTTTTTAGCACGTGTCTATGACAACATATGTGAAAATTGCATTTTTATAAGGTAAATCAAAATTTTTTTTTAACGACCAGATTGTCGGGCATCTAGACTAATTATTATAGGACTAGGTGCAATGCTTAAAGTTTCATAAATTATGATATATCCCAAATTTATTTAGAGTAGCGTTTTTAGTACTTGTCTATGACAACATATGTGAAAATTGCATTTTTATAAGGTAAATCAAAAATTTTTTTTTAACGACCACATTGTCGGGCATCTAGACTAATTATTATAGGACTAGGTGCAATGCTTAAAGTTTCATAAATTATGATATATCCCAAATTTATTTAGAGTACCGTTTTTAGCACGTGTCTATGACAACATATGTGAAAATTGCATTTTTATAAGGTAAATCAAAAATTTTTTTTTAACGACCACATTGTCGGGCATCTAGACTAATTATTATAGGACTAGGTGCAATGCTTAAAGTTTCATAAATTATGATATATCCCAAATTTATTTAGAGTAGCGTTTTTAGTACTTGTCTATGACAACATATGTGAAAATTGCATTTTTATAAGGTAAATCAAAAATTTTTTTTTAACGACCACATTGTCGGGCATCTAGACTAATTATTATAGGACTAGGTGCAATGCTTAAAGTTTCATAAATTATGATATATGCCAAATTTATTTAGAGTAGCGTTTTTAGCGCTTGTCTATGACAACATATGTGAAAATTGCATTTTTATAAGGTAAATCAAAATTTTTTTTTAACGACCAGATTGTCGGGCATCTAGACTAATTATTATAGGACTAGGTGCAATGCTTAAAGTTTCATAAATTATGATATATCCCAAATTTATTTAGAGTAGCGTTTTTAGTACTTGTCTATGACAACATATGTGAAAATTGCATTTTTATAAGGTAAATCAAAAATTTTTTTTTAACGACCACATTGTCGGGCATCTAGACTAATTATTATAGGACTAGGTGCAATGCTTAAAGTTTCATAAATTATGATATATCCCAAATTTATTTAGAGTAGCGTTTTTAGTACTTGTCTATGACAACATATGTGAAAATTGCATTTTTATAAGGTAAATCAAAAATTTTTTTTTAACGACCACATTGTCGGGCATCTAGACTAATTATTATAGGACTAGGTGCAATGCTTAAAGTTTCATAAATTATGATATATCCCAAATTTATTTAGAGTAGCGTTTTTAGTACTTGTCTATGACAACATATGTGAAAATTGCATTTTTATAAGGTAAATCAAAAATTTTTTTTAACGACCACATTGTCGGGCATCTAGACTAATTATTATAGGACTAGGTGCAATGCTTAAAGTTTCATAAATTATGATATATCCCAAATTTATTTAGAGTAGCGTTTTTAGCGCTTGTCTATGACAACATATGTGAAAATTGCATTTTTATAAGGTAAATCAAAATTTTTTTTTAACGACGAGATTGTCGGGCATCTAGACTAATTATTATAGGTCTAGGTGCAATGCTTAAAGTTTCATAAATTATGATATATCCCAAATTTATTTAGAGTAGCGTTTTTAGCGCTTGTCTATGACAACATATGTGAAAATTGCATTTTTATAAGGTAAATCAAAATTTTTTTTTAACGACCAGATTGTCGGGCATCTAGACTAATTATTATAGGACTAGGTGCAATGCTTAAAGTTTCATAAATTATGATATATCCCAAATTTATTTAGAGTAGCGTTTTTAGCGCTTGTCTATGACAACATATGTGAAAATTGCATTTTTATAAGGTAAATCAAAAATTTTTTTTTAACGACCAGATTGTCGGGCATCTAGACTAATTATTATAGGACTAGGTGCAATGCTTAAAGTTTCATAAATTATGATATATCCCAAATTTATTTAGAGTAGCGTTTTTAGTACTTGTCTATGACAACATATGTGAAAATTGCATTTTTATAAGGTAAATCAAAAATTTTTTTTTAACGACCACATTGTCGGGCATCTAGACTAATTATTATAGGACTAGGTGCAATGCTTAAAGTTTCATAAATTATGATATATCCCAAATTTATTTAGAGTAGCGTTTTTAGCGCTTGTCTATGACAACATATGTGAAAATTGCATTTTTATAAGGTAAATCAAAATTTTTTTTTAACGACCACATTGTCGGGCATCTAGACTAATTATTATAGGACTAGGTGCAATGCTTAAAGTTTCATAAATTATGATATATCCCAAATTTATTTAGAGTAGCGTTTTTAGCGCTTGTCTATGACAACATATGTGAAAATTGCATTTTTATAAGGTAAATCAAAATTTTTTTTTAACGACCAGATTGTCGGGCATCTAGACTAATTATTATAGGACTAGGTGCAATGCTTAAAGTTTCATAAATTATGATATATCCCAAATTTATTTAGAGTAGCGTTTTTAGCGCTTGTCTATGACAACATATGTGAAAATTGCATTTTTATAAGGTAAATCAAAAATTTTTTTTAACGACCAGATTGTCGGGCATCTAGACTAATTATTATAGGACTAGGTGCAATGCTTAAAGTTTCATAAATTATGATATATCCCAAATTTATTTAGAGTAGCGTTTTTAGTACTTGTCTATGACAACATATGTGAAAATTGCATTTTTATAAGGTAAATCAAAAATTTTTTTTTAACGACCACATTGTCGGGCATCTAGACTAATTATTATAGGACTAGGTGCAATGCTTAAAGTTTCATAAATTATGATATATCCCAAATTTATTTAGAGTAGCGTTTTTAGCGCTTGTCTATGACAACATATGTGAAAATTGCATTTTTATAAGGTAAATCAAAATTTTTTTTTAACGACCAGATTGTCGGGCATCTAGACTAATTATTATAGGACTAGGTGCAATGCTTAAAGTTTCATAAATTATGATATATCCCAAATTTATTTAGAGTAGCGTTTTTAGTACTTGTCTATGACAACATATGTGAAAATTGCATTTTTATAAGGTAAATCAAAAATTTTTTTTTAACGACCACATTGTCGGGCATCTAGACTAATTATTATAGGACTAGGTGCAATGCTTAAAGTTTCATAAATTATGATATATCCCAAATTTATTTAGAGTAGCGTTTTTAGCGCTTGTCTATGACAACATATGTGAAAATTGGATTTTTATAAGGTAAATCAAAATTTTTTTTTAACGACCAGATTGTCGGGCATCTAGACTAATTATTATAGGACTAGGTGCAATGCTTAAAGTTTCATAAATTATGATATATCCCAAATTTATTTAGAGTAGCGTTTTTAGTACTTGTCTATGACAACATATGTGAAAATTGCATTTTTATAAGGTAAATCAAAAATTTTTTTTTAACGACCACATTGTCGGGCATCTAGACTAATTATTATAGGACTAGGTGCAATGCTTAAAGTTTCATAAATTATGATATATCCCAAATTTATTTAGAGTAGCGTTTTTAGCGCTTGTCTATGACAACATATGTGAAAATTGCATTTTTATAAGGTAAATCAAAATTTTTTTTTAACGACCAGATTGTCGGGCATCTAGACTAATTATTATAGGACTAGGTGCAATGCTTAAAGTTTCATAAATTATGATATATCCCAAATTTATTTAGAGTAGCGTTTTTAGTACTTGTCTATGACAACATATGTGAAAATTGCATTTTTATAAGGTAAATCAAAAATTTTTTTTTAACGACCACATTGTCGGGCATCTAGACTAATTATTATAGGACTAGGTGCAATGCTTAAAGTTTCATAAATTATGATATATCCCAAATTTATTTAGAGTAGCGTTTTTAGCGCTTGTCTATGACAACATATGTGAAAATTGCATTTTTATAAGGTAAATCAAAATTTTTTTTTAACGACCACATTGTCGGGCATCTAGACTAATTATTATAGGACTAGGTGCAATGCTTAAAGTTTCATAAATTATGATATATCCCAAATTTATTTAGAGTAGCGTTTTTAGCGCTTGTCTATGACAACATATGTGAAAATTGCATTTTTATAAGGTAAATCAAAATTTTTTTTTAACGACCAGATTGTCGGGCATCTAGACTAATTATTATAGGACTAGGTGCAATGCTTAAAGTTTCATAAATTATGATATATCCCAAATTTATTTAGAGTAGCGTTTTTAGCGCTTGTCTATGACAACATATGTGAAAATTGCATTTTTATAAGGTAAATCAAAAATTTTTTTTAACGACCAGATTGTCGGGCATCTAGACTAATTATTATAGGACTAGGTGCAATGCTTAAAGTTTCATAAATTATGATATATCCCAAATTTATTTAGAGTAGCGTTTTTAGTACTTGTCTATGACAACATATGTGAAAATTGCATTTTTATAAGGTAAATCAAAAATTTTTTTTTAACGACCACATTGTCGGGCATCTAGACTAATTATTATAGGACTAGGTGCAATGCTTAAAGTTTCATAAATTATGATATATCCCAAATTTATTTAGAGTAGCGTTTTTAGCGCTTGTCTATGACAACATATGTGAAAATTGCATTTTTATAAGGTAAATCAAAATTTTTTTTTAACGACCAGATTGTCGGGCATCTAGACTAATTATTATAGGACTAGGTGCAATGCTTAAAGTTTCATAAATTATGATATATCCCAAATTTATTTAGAGTAGCGTTTTTAGTACTTGTCTATGACAACATATGTGAAAATTGCATTTTTATAAGGTAAATCAAAAATTTTTTTTTAACGACCACATTGTCGGGCATCTAGACTAATTATTATAGGACTAGGTGCAATGCTTAAAGTTTCATAAATTATGATATATCCCAAATTTATTTAGAGTAGCGTTTTTAGCGCTTGTCTATGACAACATATGTGAAAATTGGATTTTTATAAGGTAAATCAAAATTTTTTTTTAACGACCAGATTGTCGGGCATCTAGACTAATTATTATAGGACTAGGTGCAATGCTTAAAGTTTCATAAATTATGATATATCCCAAATTTATTTAGAGTAGCGTTTTTAGTACTTGTCTATGACAACATATGTGAAAATTGCATTTTTATAAGGTAAATCAAAAATTTTTTTTTAACGACCACATTGTCGGGCATCTAGACTAATTATTATAGGACTAGGTGCAATGCTTAAAGTTTCATAAATTATGATATATCCCAAATTTATTTAGAGTAGCGTTTTTAGCGCTTGTCTATGACAACATATGTGAAAATTGCATTTTTATAAGGTAAATCAAAATTTTTTTTTAACGACCAGATTGTCGGGCATCTAGACTAATTATTATAGGACTAGGTGCAATGCTTAAAGTTTCATAAATTATGATATATCCCAAATTTATTTAGAGTAGCGTTTTTAGCGCTTGTCTATGACAACATATGTGAAAATTGCATTTTTATAAGGTAAATCAAAATTTTTTTTTAACGACCAGATTGTCGGGCATCTAGACTAATTATTATAGGACTAGGTGCAATGCTTAAAGTTTCATAAATTATGATATATCTCAAATTTATTTAGAGTAGCGTTTTTAGCGCTTGTCTATGACAACATATGTGAAAATTGCATTTTTATAAGGTAAATCAAAATTTTTTTTTAACGACCAGATTGTCGGGCATCTAGACTAATTATTATAGGACTAGGTGCAATGCTTAAAGTTTCATAAATTATGATATATCCCAAATTTATTTAGAGTAGCGTTTTTAGCGCTTGTCTATGACAACATATGTGAAAATTGCATTTTTATAAGGTAAATCAAAAATTTTTTTTTAACGACCAGATTGTCGGGCATCTAGACTAATTATTATAGGACTAGGTGCAATGCTTAAAGTTTCATAAATTATGATATATCCCAAATTTATTTAGAGTAGCGTTTTTAGTACTTGTCTATGACAACATATGTGAAAATTGCATTTTTATAAGGTAAATCAAAAATTTTTTTTTAACGACCACATTGTCGGGCATCTAGACTAATTATTATAGGACTAGGTGCAATGCTTAAAGTTTCATAAATTATGATATATCCCAAATTTATTTAGAGTACCGTTTTTAGCACGTGTCTATGACAACATATGTGAAAATTGCATTTTTATAAGGTAAATCAAAATTTTTTTTTAACGACCAGATTGTCGGGCATCTAGACTAATTATTATAGGACTAGGTGCAATGCTTAAAGTTTCATAAATTATGATATATCCCAAATTTATTTAGAGTAGCGTTTTTAGTACTTGTCTATGACAACATATGTGAAAATTGCATTTTTATAAGGTAAATCAAAAATTTTTTTTTAACGACCACATTGTCGGGCATCTAGACTAATTATTATAGGACTAGGTGCAATGCTTAAAGTTTCATAAATTATGATATATCCCAAATTTATTTAGAGTACCGTTTTTAGCACGTGTCTATGACAACATATGTGAAAATTGCATTTTTATAAGGTAAATCAAAAATTTTTTTTTAACGACCACATTGTCGGGCATCTAGACTAATTATTATAGGACTAGGTGCAATGCTTAAAGTTTCATAAATTATGATATATCCCAAATTTATTTAGAGTAGCGTTTTTAGTACTTGTCTATGACAACATATGTGAAAATTGCATTTTTATAAGGTAAATCAAAAATTTTTTTTTAACGACCACATTGTCGGGCATCTAGACTAATTATTATAGGACTAGGTGCAATGCTTAAAGTTTCATAAATTATGATATATCCCAAATTTATTTAGAGTAGCGTTTTTAGCGCTTGTCTATGACAACATATGTGAAAATTGCATTTTTATAAGGTAAATCAAAATTTTTTTTTAACGACCAGATTGTCGGGCATCTAGACTAATTATTATAGGACTAGGTGCAATGCTTAAAGTTTCATAAATTATGATATATCCCAAATTTATTTAGAGTAGCGTTTTTAGTACTTGTCTATGACAACATATGTGAAAATTGCATTTTTATAAGGTAAATCAAAAATTTTTTTTTAACGACCACATTGTCGGGCATCTAGACTAATTATTATAGGACTAGGTGCAATGCTTAAAGTTTCATAAATTATGATATATCCCAAATTTATTTAGAGTAGCGTTTTTAGTACTTGTCTATGACAACATATGTGAAAATTGCATTTTTATAAGGTAAATCAAAAATTTTTTTTTAACGACCACATTGTCGGGCATCTAGACTAATTATTATAGGACTAGGTGCAATGCTTAAAGTTTCATAAATTATGATATATCCCAAATTTATTTAGAGTAGCGTTTTTAGTACTTGTCTATGACAACATATGTGAAAATTGCATTTTTATAAGGTAAATCAAAAATTTTTTTTAACGACCACATTGTCGGGCATCTAGACTAATTATTATAGGACTAGGTGCAATGCTTAAAGTTTCATAAATTATGATATATCCCAAATTTATTTAGAGTAGCGTTTTTAGCGCTTGTCTATGACAACATATGTGAAAATTGCATTTTTATAAGGTAAATCAAAATTTTTTTTTAACGACGAGATTGTCGGGCATCTAGACTAATTATTATAGGACTAGGTGCAATGCTTAAAGTTTCATAAATTATGATATATCCCAAATTTATTTAGAGTAGCGTTTTTAGCGCTTGTCTATGACAACATATGTGAAAATTGCATTTTTATAAGGTAAATCAAAATTTTTTTTTAACGACCAGATTGTCGGGCATCTAGACTAATTATTATAGGACTAGGTGCAATGCTTAAAGTTTCATAAATTATGATATATCCCAAATTTATTTAGAGTAGCGTTTTTAGCGCTTGTCTATGACAACATATGTGAAAATTGCATTTTTATAAGGTAAATCAAAAATTTTTTTTTAACGACCAGATTGTCGGGCATCTAGACTAATTATTATAGGACTAGGTGCAATGCTTAAAGTTTCATAAATTATGATATATCCCAAATTTATTTAGAGTAGCGTTTTTAGTACTTGTCTATGACAACATATGTGAAAATTGCATTTTTATAAGGTAAATCAAAAATTTTTTTTTAACGACCACATTGTCGGGCATCTAGACTAATTATTATAGGACTAGGTGCAATGCTTAAAGTTTCATAAATTATGATATATCCCAAATTTATTTAGAGTAGCGTTTTTAGCGCTTGTCTATGACAACATATGTGAAAATTGCATTTTTATAAGGTAAATCAAAATTTTTTTTTAACGACCAGATTGTCGGGCATCTAGACTAATTATTATAGGACTAGGTGCAATGCTTAAAGTTTCATAAATTATGATATATCCCAAATTTATTTAGAGTAGCGTTTTTAGCGCTTGTCTATGACAACATATGTGAAAATTGCATTTTTATAAGGTAAATCAAAATTTTTTTTTAACGACCAGATTGTCGGGCATCTAGACTAATTATTATAGGACTAGGTGCAATGCTTAAAGTTTCATAAATTATGATATATCCCAAATTTATTTAGAGTAGCGTTTTTAGCGCTTGTCTATGACAACATATGTGAAAATTGCATTTTTATAAGGTAAATCAAAAATTTTTTTTTAACGACCAGATTGTCGGGCATCTAGACTAATTATTATAGGACTAGGTGCAATGCTTAAAGTTTCATAAATTATGATATATCCCAAATTTATTTAGAGTAGCGTTTTTAGTACTTGTCTATGACAACATATGTGAAAATTGCATTTTTATAAGGTAAATCAAAAATTTTTTTTTAACGACCACATTGTCGGGCATCTAGACTAATTATTATAGGACTAGGTGCAATGCTTAAAGTTTCATAAATTATGATATATCCCAAATTTATTTAGAGTAGCGTTTTTAGCGCTTGTCTATGACAACATATGTGAAAATTGCATTTTTATAAGGTAAATCAAAATTTTTTTTTAACGACCAGATTGTCGGGCATCTAGACTAATTATTATAGGACTAGGTGCAATGCTTAAAGTTTCATAAATTATGATATATCCCAAATTTATTTAGAGTAGCGTTTTTAGTACTTGTCTATGACAACATATGTGAAAATTGCATTTTTATAAGGTAAATCAAAAATTTTTTTTTAACGACCACATTGTCGGGCATCTAGACTAATTATTATAGGACTAGGTGCAATGCTTAAAGTTTCATAAATTATGATATATCCCAAATTTATTTAGAGTAGCGTTTTTAGCGCTTGTCTATGACAACATATGTGAAAATTGCATTTTTATAAGGTAAATCAAAATTTTTTTTTAACGACCAGATTGTCGGGCATCTAGACTAATTATTATAGGACTAGGTGCAATGCTTAAAGTTTCATAAATTATGATATATCCCAAATTTATTTAGAGTAGCGTTTTTAGCGCTTGTCTATGACAACATATGTGAAAATTGCATTTTTATAAGGTAAATCAAAATTTTTTTTTAACGACCAGATTGTCGGGCATCTAGACTAATTATTATAGGACTAGGTGCAATGCTTAAAGTTTCATAAATTATGATATATCTCAAATTTATTTAGAGTAGCGTTTTTAGCGCTTGTCTATGACAACATATGTGAAAATTGCATTTTTATAAGGTAAATCAAAATTTTTTTTTAACGACCAGATTGTCGGGCATCTAGACTAATTATTATAGGACTAGGTGCAATGCTTAAAGTTTCATAAATTATGATATATCCCAAATTTATTTAGAGTAGCGTTTTTAGCGCTTGTCTATGACAACATATGTGAAAATTGCATTTTTATAAGGTAAATCAAAAATTTTTTTTTAACGACCAGATTGTCGGGCATCTAGACTAATTATTATAGGACTAGGTGCAATGCTTAAAGTTTCATAAATTATGATATATCCCAAATTTATTTAGAGTAGCGTTTTTAGTACTTGTCTATGACAACATATGTGAAAATTGCATTTTTATAAGGTAAATCAAAAATTTTTTTTTAACGACCACATTGTCGGGCATCTAGACTAATTATTATAGGACTAGGTGCAATGCTTAAAGTTTCATAAATTATGATATATCCCAAATTTATTTAGAGTAGCGTTTTTAGCGCTTGTCTATGACAACATATGTGAAAATTGCATTTTTATAAGGTAAATCAAAATTTTTTTTTAACGACCACATTGTCGGGCATCTAGACTAATTATTATAGGACTAGGTGCAATGCTTAAAGTTTCATAAATTATGATATATCCCAAATTTATTTAGAGTAGCGTTTTTAGCGCTTGTCTATGACAACATATGTGAAAATTGCATTTTTATAAGGTAAATCAAAATTTTTTTTTAACGACCAGATTGTCGGGCATCTAGACTAATTATTATAGGACTAGGTGCAATGCTTAAAGTTTCATAAATTATGATATATCCCAAATTTATTTAGAGTAGCGTTTTTAGCGCTTGTCTATGACAACATATGTGAAAATTGCATTTTTATAAGGTAAATCAAAATTTTTTTTTAACGACCAGATTGTCGGGCATCTAGACTAATTATTATAGGACTAGGTGCAATGCTTAAAGTTTCATAAATTATGATATATCCCAAATTTATTTAGAGTAGCGTTTTTAGCACTTGTCTATGACAACATATGTGAAAATTGCATTTTTATAAGGTAAATCAAAAATTTTTTTTTAACGACCAGATTGTCGGGCATCTAGACTAATTATTATAGGACTAGGTGCAATGCTTAAAGTTTCATAAATTATGATATATCCCAAATTTATTTAGAGTAGCGTTTTTAGTACTTGTCTATGACAACATATGTGAAAATTGCATTTTTATAAGGTAAATCAAAAATTTTTTTTTAACGACCACATTGTCGGGCATCTAGACTAATTATTATAGGACTAGGTGCAATGCTTAAAGTTTCATAAATTATGATATATCCCAAATTTATTTAGAGTAGCGTTTTTAGCGCTTGTCTATGACAACATATGTGAAAATTGCATTTTTATAAGGTAAATCAAAATTTTTTTTTAACGACCAGATTGTCGGGCATCTAGACTAATTATTATAGGACTAGGTGCAATGCTTAAAGTTTCATAAATTATGATATATCCCAAATTTATTTAGAGTAGCGTTTTTAGTACTTGTCTATGGCAACATATGTGAAAATTGCATTTTTATAAGGTAAATCAAAAATTTTTTTTTAACGACCACATTGTCGGGCATCTAGACTAATTATTATAGGACTAGGTGCAATGCTTAAAGTTTCATAAATTATGATATATCCCAAATTTATTTAGAGTAGCGTTTTTAGCGCTTGTCTATGACAACATATGTGAAAATTGCATTTTTATAAGGTAAATCAAAATTTTTTTTTAACGACCACATTGTCGGGCATCTAGACTAATTATTATAGGACTAGGTGCAATGCTTAAAGTTTCATAAATTATGATATATCCCAAATTTATTTAGAGTAGCGTTTTTAGCGCTTGTCTATGACAACATATATGAAAATTGCATTTTTATAAGGTAAATCAAAATTTTTTTTTAACGACCAGATTGTCGGGCATCTAGACTAATTATTATAGGACTAGGTGCAATGCTTAAAGTTTCATAAATTATGATATATCCCAAATTTATTTAGAGTAGCGTTTTTAGCGCTTGTCTATGACAACATATGTGAAAATTGCATTTTTATAAGGTAAATCAAAATTTTTTTTTAACGACCAGATTGTCGGGCATCTAGACTAATTATTATAGGACTAGGTGCAATGCTTAAAGTTTCATAAATTATGATATATCTCAAATTTATTTAGAGTACCGTTTTTAGCACGTGTCTATGACAACATATGTGAAAATTGCATTTTTATAAGGTAAATCAAAATTTTTTTTTAACGACCAGATTGTCGGGCATCTAGACTAATTATTATAGGACTAGGTGCAATGCTTAAAGTTTCATAAATTATGATATATCCCAAATTTATTTAGAGTAGCGTTTTTAGCGCTTGTCTATGACAACATATGTGAAAATTGCATTTTTATAAGGTAAATCAAAATTTTTTTTTAACGACCAGATTGTCGGGCATCTAGACTAATTATTATAGGACTAGGTGCAATGCTTAAAGTTTCATAAATTATGATATATCCCAAATTTATTTAGAGTAGCGTTTTTAGCGCTTGTCTATGACAACATATGTGAAAATTGCATTTTTATAAGGTAAATCAAAAATTTTTTTTTAACGACCAGATTGTCGGGCATCTAGACTAATTATTATAGGACTAGGTGCAATGCTTAAAGTTTCATAAATTATGATATATCCCAAATTTATTTAGAGTAGCGTTTTTAGTACTTGTCTATGACAACATATGTGAAAATTGCATTTTTATAAGGTAAATCAAAAATTTTTTTTTAACGACCACATTGTCGGGCATCTAGACTAATTATTATAGGACTAGGTGCAATGCTTAAAGTTTCATAAATTATGATATATCCCAAATTTATTTAGAGTAGCGTTTTTAGCGCTTGTCTATGACAACATATGTGAAAATTGCATTTTTATAAGGTAAATCAAAATTTTTTTTTAACGACCAGATTGTCGGGCATCTAGACTAATTATTATAGGACTAGGTGCAATGCTTAAAGTTTCATAAATTATGATATATCCCAAATTTATTTAGAGTAGCGTTTTTAGTACTTGTCTATGACAACATATGTGAAAATTGCATTTTTATAAGGTAAATCAAAAATTTTTTTTTAACGACCACATTGTCGGGCATCTAGACTAATTATTATAGGACTAGGTGCAATGCTTAAAGTTTCATAAATTATGATATATCCCAAATTTATTTAGAGTAGCGTTTTTAGCGCTTGTCTATGACAACATATGTGAAAATTGCATTTTTATAAGGTAAATCAAAATTTTTTTTTAACGACCAGATTGTCGGGCATCTAGACTAATTATTAGAGGACTAGGTGCAATGCTTAAAGTTTCATAAATTATGATATATCCCAAATTTATTTAGAGTAGCGTTTTTAGTACTTGTCTATGACAACATATGTGAAAATTGCATTTTTATAAGGTAAATCAAAAATTTTTTTTTAACGACCACATTGTCGGGCATCTAGACTAATTATTATAGGACTAGGTGCAATGCTTAAAGTTTCATAAATTATGATATATCCCAAATTTATTTAGAGTAGCGTTTTTAGCGCTTGTCTATGACAACATATGTGAAAATTGCATTTTTATAAGGTAAATCAAAATTTTTTTTTAACGACCAGATTGTCGGGCATCTAGACTAATTATTATAGGACTAGGTGCAATGCTTAAAGTTTCATAAATTATGATATATCCCAAATTTATTTAGAGTAGCGTTTTTAGTACTTGTCTATGACAACATATGTGAAAATTGCATTTTTATAAGGTAAATCAAAAATTTTTTTTTAACGACCACATTGTCGGGCATCTAGACTAATTATTATAGGACTAGGTGCAATGCTTAAAGTTTCATAAATTATGATATATCCCAAATTTATTTAGAGTAGCGTTTTTAGCGCTTGTCTATGACAACATATGTGAAAATTGCATTTTTATAAGGTAAATCAAAATTTTTTTTTAACGACCAGATTGTCGGGCATCTAGACTAATTATTATAGGACTAGGTGCAATGCTTAAAGTTTCATAAATTATGATATATCCCAAATTTATTTAGAGTAGCGTTTTTAGCGCTTGTCTATGACAACATATATGAAAATTGCATTTTTATAAGGTAAATCAAAATTTTTTTTTAACGACCAGATTGTCGGGCATCTAGACTAATTATTATAGGACTAGGTGCAATGCTTAAAGTTTCATAAATTATGATATATCCCAAATTTATTTAGAGTAGCGTTTTTAGCGCTTGTCTATGACAACATATGTGAAAATTGCATTTTTATAAGGTAAATCAAAATTTTTTTTTAACGACCAGATTGTCGGGCATCTAGACTAATTATTATAGGACTAGGTGCAATGCTTAAAGTTTCATAAATTATGATATATCTCAAATTTATTTAGAGTACCGTTTTTAGCACGTGTCTATGACAACATATGTGAAAATTGCATTTTTATAAGGTAAATCAAAATTTTTTTTTAACGACCAGATTGTCGGGCATCTAGACTAATTATTATAGGACTAGGTGCAATGCTTAAAGTTTCATAAATTATGATATATCCCAAATTTATTTAGAGTAGCGTTTTTAGCGCTTGTCTATGACAACATATGTGAAAATTGCATTTTTATAAGGTAAATCAAAATTTTTTTTTAACGACCAGATTGTCGGGCATCTAGACTAATTATTATAGGACTAGGTGCAATGCTTAAAGTTTCATAAATTATGATATATCCCAAATTTATTTAGAGTAGCGTTTTTAGCGCTTGTCTATGACAACATATGTGAAAATTGCATTTTTATAAGGTAAATCAAAAATTTTTTTTTAACGACCAGATTGTCGGGCATCTAGACTAATTATTATAGGACTAGGTGCAATGCTTAAAGTTTCATAAATTATGATATATCCCAAATTTATTTAGAGTAGCGTTTTTAGTACTTGTCTATGACAACATATGTGAAAATTGCATTTTTATAAGGTAAATCAAAAATTTTTTTTTAACGACCACATTGTCGGGCATCTAGACTAATTATTATAGGACTAGGTGCAATGCTTAAAGTTTCATAAATTATGATATATCCCAAATTTATTTAGAGTAGCGTTTTTAGCGCTTGTCTATGACAACATATGTGAAAATTGCATTTTTATAAGGTAAATCAAAATTTTTTTTTAACGACCAGATTGTCGGGCATCTAGACTAATTATTATAGGACTAGGTGCAATGCTTAAAGTTTCATAAATTATGATATATCCCAAATTTATTTAGAGTAGCGTTTTTAGTACTTGTCTATGACAACATATGTGAAAATTGCATTTTTATAAGGTAAATCAAAAATTTTTTTTTAACGACCACATTGTCGGGCATCTAGACTAATTATTATAGGACTAGGTGCAATGCTTAAAGTTTCATAAATTATGATATATCCCAAATTTATTTAGAGTAGCGTTTTTAGCGCTTGTCTATGACAACATATGTGAAAATTGCATTTTTATAAGGTAAATCAAAATTTTTTTTTAACGACCAGATTGTCGGGCATCTAGACTAATTATTAGAGGACTAGGTGCAATGCTTAAAGTTTCATAAATTATGATATATCCCAAATTTATTTAGAGTAGCGTTTTTAGCGCTTGTCTATGACAACATATATGAAAATTGCATTTTTATAAGGTAAATCAAAATTTTTTTTTAACGACCAGATTGTCGGGCATCTAGACTAATTATTATAGGACTAGGTGCAATGCTTAAAGTTTCATAAATTATGATATATCCCAAATTTATTTAGAGTAGCGTTTTTAGCGCTTGTCTATGACAACATATGTGAAAATTGCATTTTTATAAGGTAAATCAAAATTTTTTTTTAACGACCAGATTGTCGGGCATCTAGACTAATTATTATAGGACTAGGTGCAATGCTTAAAGTTTCATAAATTATGATATATCCCAAATTTATTTAGAGTACCGTTTTTAGCACGTGTCTATGACAACATATGTGAAAATTGCATTTTTATAAGGTAAATCAAAATTTTTTTTTAACGACCAGATTGTCGGGCATCTAGACTAATTATTATAGGACTAGGTGCAATGCTTAAAGTTTCATAAATTATGATATATCCCAAATTTATTTAGAGTAGCGTTTTTAGTACTTGTCTATGACAACATATGTGAAAATTGCATTTTTATAAGGTAAATCAAAAATTTTTTTTTAACGACCACATTGTCGGGCATCTAGACTAATTATTATAGGACTAGGTGCAATGCTTAAAGTTTCATAAATTATGATATATCCCAAATTTATTAAGAGTAGCGTTTTTAGCACTTGTCTATGACAACATATGTGAAAATTGCATTTTTATAAGGTAAATCAAAATTTTTTTTTAACGACCAGATTGTCGGGCATCTAGACTAATTATTATAGGACTAGGTGCAATGCTTAAAGTTTCATAAATTATGATATATCCCAAATTTATTAAGAGTAGCGTTTTTAGCACTTGTCTATGACAACATATGTGAAAATTGCATTTTTATAAGGTAAATCAAAAATTTTTTTTAACGACCAGATTGTCGGGCATCTAGACTAATTATTATAGGACTAGGTGCAATGCTTAAAGTTTCATAAATTATGATATATCCCAAATTTATTTAGAGTAGCGTTTTTAGCACTTGTCTATGACAACATATGTGAAAATTGCATTTTTATAAGGTAAATCAAAATTTTTTTTTAACGACCAGATTGTCGGGCATCTAGACTAATTATTATAGGACTAGGTGCAATGCTTAAAGTTTCATAAATTACGATATATCCCAAATTTATTTAGAGTAGCGTTTTTAGTACTTGTCTATGACAACATATGTGAAAATTGCATTTTTATAAGGTAAATCAACAATTTTTTTTTTAAGACTAATTATTATAGGACTAGGTGCAATGCTTAAAGTTTCATAAATTATGATATATCCCAAATTTATTTAGAGTAGCGTTTTTAGTACTTGTCTATGACAACATATGTGAAAATTGCATTTTTATAAGGTAAATCAAAACTTTTTTTTTAACGACCAGATTGTCGGGCATCTAGACTAATTATTATAGGACTAGGTGCAAATGCTTAAAGTTTCATAAATTATGATATATCCCAAATTTATTAAGAGTAGCGTTTTTAGTACTTGTCTATGACAACATATGTGAAAATTGCATTTTTATAAGGTAAATCAAAAATTTTTTTAACGACCAGATTGTCGGGCATCTAGACTAATTATTATAGGACTAGGTGCAATGCTTAAAGTTTCATAAATTATGATATATCCCAAATTTATTTAGAGTAGCGTTTTTAGCACTTGTCTATGACAACATATGTGAAAATTGCATTTTTATAAGGTAAATCAAAAATTTTTTTTTAACGACCAGATTGTCGGGCATCTAGACTAATTATTATAGGACTAGGTGCAAATGCTTAAAGTTTCATAAATTATGATATATCCCAAATTTATTAAGAGTAGCGTTTTTAGCACTTGTCTATGACAACATATGTGAAAATTGCATTTTTATAAGGTAAATCAAAAATTTTTTTTTAACGACCAGATTGTCGGGCATCTAGACTAATTATTATAGGACTAGGTGCAATGCTTAAAGTTTCATAAATTATGATATATCCCAAATTTATTTAGAGTAACGTTTTTAGTACTTGTCTATGACAACATATGTGAAAATTGCATTTTTATAAGGTAAATCAAAAATTTTTTTTAACGACCAGATTGTCGGGCATCTAGACTAATTATTATAGGACTAGGTGCAATGCTTAAAGTTTCATAAATTATGATATATCCCAAATTTATTTAGAGTAGCGTTTTTAGCACTTGTCTATGACAACATATGTGAAAATTGCATTTTTATAAGGTAAATCAAAAATTTTTTTTTAACGACCACATTGTCGGGCATCTAGACTAATTATTATAGGACTAGGTGCAATGCTTAAAGTTTCATAAATTATGATATATCCCAAATTTATTTAGAGTAGCGTTTTTAGCGCTTGTCTATGACAACATATGTGAAAATTGCATTTTTATAAGGTAAATCAAAAATTTTTTTTAACGACCAGATTGTCGGGCATCTAGACTAATTATTATAGGACTAGGTGCAATGCTTAAAGTTTCATAAATTATGATATATCCCAAATTTATTTAGAGTAGCGTTTTTAGCACTTGTCTATGACAACATATGTGAAAATTGCATTTTTATAAGGTAAATCAAAATTTTTTTTTAACGACCAGATTGTCGGGCATCTAGACTAATTATTATAGGACTAGGTGCAATGCTTAAAGTTTCATAAATTATGATATATCCCAAATTTATTAAGAGTAGCGTTTTTAGCACTTGTCTATGACAACATATGTGAAAATTGCATTTTTATAAGGTAAATCAAAAATTTTTTTTTAACGACCAGATTGTCGGTCATCTAGACTAATTATTATAGGACTAGGTGCAATGCTTAAAGTTTCATAAATTATGATATATCCCAAATTTATTAAGAGTAGCGTTTTTAGCACTTGTCTATGACAACATATGTGAAAATTGCATTTTTATAAGGTAAATCAAAAATTTTTTTTAACGACCAGATTGTCGGGCATCTAGACTAATTATTATAGGACTAGGTGCAATGCTTAAAGTTTCATAAATTATGATATATCCCAAATTTATTAAGAGTAGCGTTTTTAGCACTTGTCTATGACAACATATGTGAAAATTGCATTTTTATAAGGTAAATCAAAATTTTTTTTTAACGACCAGATTGTCGGGCATCTAGACTAATTATTATAGGACTAGGTGCAATGCTTAAAGTTTCATAAATTATGATATATCCCAAATTTATTAAGAGTAGCGTTTTTAGCACTTGTCTATGACAACATATGTGAAAATTGCATTTTTATAAGGTAAATCAAAAATTTTTTTTAACGACCAGATTGTCGGGCATCTAGACTAATTATTATAGGACTAGGTGCAATGCTTAAAGTTTCATAAATTATGATATATCCCAAATTTATTTAGAGTAGCGTTTTTAGCACTTGTCTATGACAACATATGTGAAAATTGCATTTTTATAAGGTAAATCAAAATTTTTTTTTAACGACCAGATTGTCGGGCATCTAGACTAATTATTATAGGACTAGGTGCAATGCTTAAAGTTTCATAAATTACGATATATCCCAAATTTATTTAGAGTAGCGTTTTTAGTACTTGTCTATGACAACATATGTGAAAATTGCATTTTTATAAGGTAAATCAAAACTTTTTTTTTAACGACCAGATTGTCGGGCATCTAGACTAATTATTATAGGACTAGGTGCAAATGCTTAAAGTTGCATAAATTGTGATATATCCCAAACTTATTTAGAGCAGCGTTTTTAGCACTTGTCTACGACAACATATGTGAAAATTGCATTTTTATAAGGTAAATCAAAACTTTTTTTTTAACGACCAGATTGTCGGGCATCTAGACTAATTATCATAGGACTAGGTGCAATGCTTAAAGTTGCATAAATTATGATATATCCCAAACTTATTTAGAGCAGCGTTTTTAGCACTTGTCTACGACAACATATGTGAAAATTGCATTTTTATAAGGTAAATCAACAATTTTTTTTTTAACGACCAGATTGTCGGGCATCTAGACTAATTATCATAGGACTAGGTGCAATGCTTAAAGTTGCATAAATTATGATATATCCCAAACTTATTTAGAGCAGCGTTTTTAGCACTTGTCTACGACAACATATGTGAAAATTGCATTTTTATAAGGTAAATCAAAAATTTTTTTTTAACGACCAGATTGTCGGGCATCTAGACTAATTATCATAGGACTAGGTGCAATGCTTAAAGTTGCATAAATTATGATATATCCCAAACTTATTTAGAGCAGCGTTTTTAGCACTTGTCTACGACAACATATGTGAAAATTGCATTTTTATAAGGTAAATCAACAATTTTTTTTTTAACGACCAAATTGTCGGGCATCTAGACTAATTATCATAGGACTAGGTGCAATGCTTAAAGTTGCATAAATTATGATATATCCCAAACTTATTTAGAGCAGCGTTTTTAGCACTTGTCTACGACAACATATGTGAAAATTGCATTTTTATAAGGTAAATCAAAAATTTTTTTTTAACGACCAGATTGTCGGGCATCTAGACTAATTATTATAGGACTAGGTGCAATGCTTAAAGTTTCATAAATTATGATATATCCCAAATTTATTTAGAGTAGCGTTTTTAGTACTTGTCTATGACAACATATGTGAAAATTGCATTTTTATAAGGTAAATCAAAACTTTTTTTTTAACGACCAGATTGTCGGGCATCTAGACTAATTATTATAGGACTAGGTGCAATGCTTAAAGTTTCATAAATTATGATATATCCCAAATTTATTTAGAGTAGCGTTTTTAGTACTTGTCTATGACAACATATGTGAAAATTGCATTTTTATAAGGTAAATCAAAACTTTTTTTTTAACGACCAGATTGTCGGGCATCTAGACTAATTATTATAGGACTAGGTGCAAATGCTTAAAGTTGCATAAATTGTGATATATCCCAAACTTATTTAGAGCAGCGTTTTTAGCACTTGTCTACGACAACATATGTGAAAATTGCATTTTTATAAGGTAAATCAAAAAATTTTTTTTAACGACCAGATTGTCGGGCATCTAGACTAATTATCATAGGACTAGGTGCAATGCTTAAAGTTGCATAAATTATGATATATCCCAAACTTATTTAGAGCAGCGTTTTTAGCACTTGTCTACGACAACATATGTGAAAATTGCATTTTTATAAGGTAAATCAAAAATTTTTTTTTAACGACCAGATTGTCGGGCATCTAGACTAATTATTATAGGACTAGGTGCAATGCTTAAAGTTTCATAAATTATGATATATCCCAAATTTATTTAGAGTAGCGTTTTTAGTACTTGTCTATGACAACATATGTGAAAATTGCATTTTTATAAGGTAAATCAAAACTTTTTTTTTAACGACCAGATTGTCGGGCATCTAGACTAATTATTATAGGACTAGGTGCAATGCTTAAAGTTTCATAAATTATGATATATCCCAAATTTATTTAGAGTAGCGTTTTTAGTACTTGTCTATGACAACATATGTGAAAATTGCATTTTTATAAGGTAAATCAAAACTTTTTTTTTAACGACCAGATTGTCGGGCATCTAGACTAATTATTATAGGACTAGGTGCAATGCTTAAAGTTTCATAAATTATGATATATCCCAAATTTATTTAGAGTAGCGTTTTTAGTACTTGTCTATGACAACATATGTGAAAATTGCATTTTTATAAGGTAAATTAACAATTTTTTTTTAACGACCAGATTGTCGGGCATCTAGACTAATTATTATAGGACTAGGTGCAATGCTTAAAGTTTCATAAATTATGATATATCCCAAATTTATTTAGAGTAGCGTTTTTAGTACTTGTCTATGACAACATATGTGAAAATTGCATTTTTATAAGGTAAATCAAAACTTTTTTTTTAACGACCAGATTGTCGGGCATCTAGACTAATTATTATAGGACTAGGTGCAATGCTTAAAGTTTCATAAATTATGATATATCCCAAATTTATTTAGAGTAACGTTTTTAGTACTTGTCTATGACAACATATGTGAAAATTGCATTTTTATAAGGTAAATCAAAAATTTTTTTTTAACGACCAGATTGTCGGGCATCTAGACTAATTATTATAGGACTAGGTGCAATGCTTAAAGTTTCATAAATTATGATATATCCCAAATTTATTTAGAGTAGCGTTTTTAGTACTTGTCTATGACAACATATGTGAAAATTGCATTTTTATAAGGTAAATCAAAAATTTTTTTTTAACGACCAGATTGTCGGGCATCTAGACTAATTATTATAGGACTAGGTGCAATGCTTAAAGTTTCATAAATTATGATATATCCCAAATTTATTAAGAGTAGCGTTTTTAGCACTTGTCTATGACAACATATGTGAAAATTGCATTTTTATAAGGTAAATCAAAAATTTTTTTTTAACGACCATATTGTCGGGCATCTAGACTAATTATTATAGGACTAGGTGCAATGCTTAAAGTTTCATAAATTATGATATATCCCAAATTTATTTAGAGTAGCGTTTTTAGTACTTGTCTATGACAACATATGTGAAAATTGCATTTTTATAAGGTAAATTAACAATTTTTTTTTAACGACCACATTGTCGGGCATCTAGACTAATTATTATAGGACTAGGTGCAATGCTTAAAGTTTCATAAATTATGATATATCCCAAATTTATTTAGAGTAACGTTTTTAGTACTTGTCTATGACAACATATGTGAAAATTGCATTTTTATAAGGTAAATCAAAAATTTTTTTTTAACGACCAGATTGTCGGGCATCTAGACTAATTATTATAGGACTAGGTGCAATGCTTAAAGTTTCATAAATTATGATATATCCCAAATTTATTTAGAGTAGCGTTTTTAGTACTTGTCTATGACAACATATGTGAAAATTGCATTTTTATAAGGTAAATCAAAACTTTTTTTTTAACGACCAGATTGTCGGGCATCTAGACTAATTATTATAGGACTAGGTGCAATGCTTAAAGTTTCATAAATTATGATATATCCCAAATTTATTTAGAGTAACGTTTTTAGTACTTGTCTATGACAACATATGTGAAAATTGCATTTTTATAAGGTAAATCAAAAATTTTTTTTTAACGACCAGATTGTCGGGCATCTAGACTAATTATTATAGGACTAGGTGCAATGCTTATAGTTTCATAAATTATGATATATCCCAAATTTATTTAGAGTAGCGTTTTTAGCACTTGTTTATGACAACATATGTGAAAATTGCATTTTTATAAGGTAAATCAAAAATTTTTTTTTAACGACCAGATTGTCGGGCATTTAGACTAATTATTATAGGACTAGGTGCAATGCTTAAAGTTTCATAAATTATGATATATCCCAAATTTATTAAGAGTAGCGTTTTTAGCACTTGTCTATGACAACATATGTGAAAATTGTATTTTTATAAGGTAAATCAAAAATTTTTTTTTAAGGACCAGATTGTCGGGCATCTAGACTAATTATTATAGGACTAGATGCAATGCTTAAAGTTTCATAAATTATGATATATCCCAAATTTATTTAGAGTAGCGTTTTTAGTACTTGTCTATGACAACATATGTGAAAATTGCATTTTTATAAGGTAAATTAACAATTTTTTTTTAACGACCACATTGTCGGGCATCTAGACTAATTATTATAGGACTAGGTGCAATGCTTAAAGTTTCATAAATTATGATATATCCCAAATTTATTTAGAGTAACGTTTTTAGTACTTGTCTATAACAACATATGTGAAAATTGCATTTTTATAAGGTAAATCAAAAATTTTTTTTTAACGACCAGATTGTCGGGCATTTAGACTAATTATTATAGGACTAGGTGCAATGCTTAAAGTTTCATAAATTATGATATATCCCAAATTTATTAAGAGTAGCGTTTTTAGCACTTGTCTATGACAACATATGTGAAAATTGTATTTTTATAAGGTAAATCAAAAATTTTTTTTTAAGGACCAGATTGTCGGGCATCTAGACTAATTATTATAGGACTAGATGCAATGCTTAAAGTTTCATAAATTATGATATATCCCAAATTTATTTAGAGTAGCGTTTTTAGCACTTGTTTATGACAACATATGTGAAAATTGCATTTTTATAAGGTAAATCAAAAATTTTTTTTTAACGACCAGATTGTCGGGCATCTAGACTAATTATTATAGGACTAGGTGCAATGCTTAAAGTTTCATAAATTATGATATATCCCAAATTTATTTAGAGTAACGTTTTTAGTACTTGTCTATGACAACATATGTGAAAATTGCATTTTTATAAGGTAAATCAAAAATTTTTTTTTAACGACCAGATTGTCGGGCATCTAGACTAATTATTATAGGACTAGGTGCAATGCTTAAAGTTTCATAAATTATGATATATCCCAAATTTATTTAGAGTAGCGTTTTTAGTACTTGTCTATGACAACATATGTGAAAATTGCATTTTTATAAGGTAAATCAAAAATTTTTTTTAACGACCAGATTGTCGGGCATCTAGACTAATTATTATAGGACTAGGTGCAAATGCTTAAAGTTTCATAAATTATGATATATCCCAAATTTATTAAGAGTAGCGTTTTTAGCACTTGTCTATGACAACATATGTGAAAATTGCATTTTTATAAGGTAAATCAAAAATTTTTTTTTAACGACCAGATTGTCGGGCATCTAGACTAATTATTATAGGACTAGGTGCAATGCTTAAAGTTTCATAAATTATGATATATCCCAAATTTATTTAGAGTAACGTTTTTAGTACTTGTCTATGACAACATATGTGAAAATTGCATTTTTATAAGGTAAATCAAAAATTTTTTTTTAACGACCAGATTGTCGGGCATCTAGACTAATTATTATAGGACTAGGTGCAATGCTTAAAGTTTCATAAATTATGATATATCCCAAATTTATTTAGAGTAGCGTTTTTAGTACTTGTCTATGACAACATATGTGAAAATTGCATTTTTATAAGGTAAATCAAAACTTTTTTTTTAACGACCAGATTGTCGGGCATCTAGACTAATTATTATAGGACTAGGTGCAATGCTTAAAGTTTCATAAATTATGATATATCCCAAATTTATTTAGAGTAACGTTTTTAGTACTTGTCTATGACAACATATGTGAAAATTGCATTTTTATAAGGTAAATCAAAAATTTTTTTTTAACGACCAGATTGTCGGGCATCTAGACTAATTATTATAGGACTAGGTGCAATGCTTAAAGTTTCATAAATTATGATATATCCCAAATTTATTTAGAGTAGCGTTTTTAGTACTTGTCTATGACAACATGTGTGAAAATTGCATTTTTATAAGGTAAATCAAAAATTTTTTTTTAACGACCAGATTGTCGGGCATCTAGACTAATTATTATAGGACTAGGTGCAAATGCTTAAAGTTTCATAAATTATGATATATCCCAAATTTATTTAGAGTAGCGTTTTTAGCACTTGTCTATGACAACATAAGTGAAAATTGCATTTTTATAAGGTAAATCAAAAATTTTTTTTTAACGACCAGATTGTCGGGCATCTAGACTAATTATTATAGGACTAGGTGCAATGCTTATAGTTTCATAAATTATGATATATCCCAAATTTATTTAGAGTAGCGTTTTTAGCACTTGTTTATGACAACATATGTGAAAATTGCATTTTTATAAGGTAAATCAAAAATTTTTTTTTAACGACCAGATTGTCGGGCATTTAGACTAATTATTATAGGACTAGGTGCAATGCTTAAAGTTTCATAAATTATGATATATCCCAAAATTATTAAGAGTAGCGTTTTTAGCACTTGTCTATGACAACATATGTGAAAATTGCATTTTTATAAGGTAAATCAAAAATTTTTTTTTAAGGACCAGATTGTCGGGCATCTAGACTAATTATTATAGGACTAGATGCAATGCTTAAAGTTTCAGAAATTATGATATATCCCAAATTTATTTAGAGTAACGTTTTTAGTACTTGTCTATGACAACATATGTGAAAATTGCATTTTTATAAGGTAAATCAAAAAATTTTTTTTAACGACCACATTGTCGGGCATCTAGACTAATTATTATAGGACTAGGTGCAATGCTTAAAGTTTCATAAATTATGATATATCCCAAATTTATTTAGAGTAACGTTTTTAGTACTTGTCTATAACAACATATGTGAAAATTGCATTTTTATAAGGTAAATCAAAAATTTTTTTTTAACGACCAGATTGTCGGGCATCTAGACTAATTATTATAGGACTAGGTGCAAATGCTTAAAGTTTCATAAATTATGATATATCCCAAATTTATTAAGAGTAGCGTTTTTAGCATTTGTCTATGACAACATATGTGAAAATTGTATTTTTATAAGGTAAATCAAAAATTTTTTTTTAACGACCAGATTGTCGGGCATCTAGACTAATTATTATAGGACTAGGTGCAATGCTCAAAGTTTCATAAATTATGATATATCCCAAATTTATTTAGAGTAGCGTTTTTAGTACTTGTCTATGACAACATATGTGAAAATTGCATTTTTATAAGGTAAATCAACAATTTTTTTTTAACGACCAGATTGTCGGGCATCTAGACTAATTATTATAGGACTAGGTGCAATGCTTAAAGTTTCATAAATTATGATATATCCCAAATTTATTTAGAGTAGCGTTTTTAGCACTTGTCTATGACAACATATGTGAAAATTGCATTTTTATAAGGTAAATCAAAATTTTTTTTTAACGACCAGATTGTCGGGCATCTAGACTAATTATTATAGGACTAGGTGCAATGCTTAAAGTTTCATAAATTATGATTTATCCCAAATTTATTTAGAGTAGCGTTTTTAGCACTTGTCTATGACAACATATGTGAAAATTGCATTTTTATAAGGTAAATCAAAATTTTTTTTTAACGACCAGATTGTCGGGCATCTAGACTAATTATTATAGGACTAGGTGCAATGCTTAAAGTTTCATAAATTACGATATATCCCAAATTTATTTAGAGTAGCGTTTTTAGTACTTGTCTATGACAACATATGTGAAAATTGCATTTTTATAAGGTAAATCAACAATTTTTTTTTAACGACCAGATTGTCGGGCATCTAGACTAATTATTATAGGACTAGGTGCAATGCTTAAAGTTTCATAAATTATGATATATCCCAAATTTATTTAGAGTAGCGTTTTTAGTACTTGTCTATGACAACATATGTGAAAATTGCATTTTTATAAGGTAAATCAACAATTTTTTTTTAACGACCAGATTGTCGGGCATCTAGACTAATTATTATAGGACTAGGTGCAATGCTTAAAGTTTCATAAATTATGATATATCCCAAATTTATTTAGAGTAGCGTTTTTAGTACTTGTCTATGACAACATATGTGAAAATTGCATTTTTATAAGGTAAATCAAAAATTTTTTTTTAACGACCAGATTGTCGGGCATCTAGACTAATTATTATAGGACTAGGTGCAATGCTTAAAGTTTCATAAATTATGATATATCCCAAATTTATTTAGAGTAACGTTTTTAGTACTTGTCTATGACAACATATGTGAAAATTGCATTTTTATAAGGTAAATCAAAAATTTTTTTTTAACGACCAGATTGTCGGGCATCTAGACTAATTATTATAGGACTAGGTGCAATGCTTAAAGTTTCATAAATTATGATATATCCCAAATTTATTTAGAGTAGCGTTTTTAGTACTTGTCTATGACAACATATGTGAAAATTGCATTTTTATAAGGTAAATCAAAAATTTTTTTTAACGACCAGATTGTCGGGCATCTAGACTAATTATTATAGGACTAGGTGCAAATGCTTAAAGTTTCATAAATTATGATATATCCCAAATTTATTAAGAGTAGCGTTTTTAGCACTTGTCTATGACAACATATGTGAAAATTGCATTTTTATAAGGTAAATCAAAAATTTTTTTTTAACGACCAGATTGTCGGGCATCTAGACTAATTATTATAGGACTAGGTGCAATGCTTAAAGTTTCATAAATTATGATATATCCCAAATTTATTTAGAGTAACGTTTTTAGTACTTGTCTATGACAACATATGTGAAAATTGCATTTTTATAAGGTAAATCAAAAATTTTTTTTTAACGACCAGATTGTCGGGCATCTAGACTAATTATTATAGGACTAGGTGCAATGCTCAAAGTTTCATAAATTATGATATATCCCAAATTTATTTAGAGTAGCGTTTTTAGTACTTGTCTATGACAACATATGTGAAAATTGCATTTTTATAAGGTAAATCAACAATTTTTTTTTAACGACCAGATTGTCGGGCATCTAGACTAATTATTATAGGACTAGGTGCAATGCTTAAAGTTTCATAAATTATGATATATCCCAAATTTATTTAGAGTAGCGTTTTTAGCACTTGTCTATGACAACATATGTGAAAATTGCATTTTTATAAGGTAAATCAAAATTTTTTTTTAACGACCAGATTGTCGGGCATCTAGACTAATTATTATAGGACTAGGTGCAATGCTTAAAGTTTCATAAATTATGATTTATCCCAAATTTATTTAGAGTAGCGTTTTTAGCACTTGTCTATGACAACATATGTGAAAATTGCATTTTTATAAGGTAAATCAAAATTTTTTTTTAACGACCAGATTGTCGGGCATCTAGACTAATTATTATAGGACTAGGTGCAATGCTTAAAGTTTCATAAATTACGATATATCCCAAATTTATTTAGAGTAGCGTTTTTAGTACTTGTCTATGACAACATATGTGAAAATTGCATTTTTATAAGGTAAATCAACAATTTTTTTTTAACGACCAGATTGTCGGGCATCTAGACTAATTATTATAGGACTAGGTGCAATGCTTAAAGTTTCATAAATTATGATATATCCCAAATTTATTTAGAGTAGCGTTTTTAGTACTTGTCTATGACAACATATGTGAAAATTGCATTTTTATAAGGTAAATCAAAAATTTTTTTTTAACGACCAGATTGTCGGGCATCTAGACTAATTATTATAGGACTAGGTGCAATGCTTAAAGTTTCATAAATTATGATATATCCCAAATTTATTTAGAGTAGCGTTTTTAGTACTTGTCTATGACAACATATGTGAAAATTGCATTTTTATAAGGTAAATCAAAAATTTTTTTTTAACGACCAGATTGTCGGGCATCTAGACTAATTATTATAGGACTAGGTGCAATGCTTAAAGTTTCATAAATTATGATATATCCCAAATTTATTTAGAGTAACGTTTTTAGTACTTGTCTATGACAACATATGTGAAAATTGCATTTTTATAAGGTAAATCAAAAATTTTTTTTTAACGACCAGATTGTCGGGCATCTAGACTAATTATTATAGGACTAGGTGCAATGCTTAAAGTTTCATAAATTATGATATATCCCAAATTTATTTAGAGTAGCGTTTTTAGTACTTGTCTATGACAACATATGTGAAAATTGCATTTTTATAAGGTAAATCAAAAATTTTTTTTAACGACCAGATTGTCGGGCATCTAGACTAATTATTATAGGACTAGGTGCAAATGCTTAAAGTTTCATAAATTATGATATATCCCAAATTTATTAAGAGTAGCGTTTTTAGCACTTGTCTATGACAACATATGTGAAAATTGCATTTTTATAAGGTAAATCAAAAATTTTTTTTTAACGACCAGATTGTCGGGCATCTAGACTAATTATTATAGGACTAGGTGCAATGCTTAAAGTTTCATAAATTATGATATATCCCAAATTTATTTAGAGTAACGTTTTTAGTACTTGTCTATGACAACATATGTGAAAATTGCATTTTTATAAGGTAAATCAAAAATTTTTTTTTAACGACCAGATTGTCGGGCATCTAGACTAATTATTATAGGACTAGGTGCAATGCTTAAAGTTTCATAAATTATGATATATCCCAAATTTATTTAGAGTAGCGTTTTTAGTACTTGTCTATGACAACATATGTGAAAATTGCATTTTTATAAGGTAAATCAAAACTTTTTTTTTAACGACCAGATTGTCGGGCATCTAGACTAATTATTATAGGACTAGGTGCAATGCTTAAAGTTTCATAAATTATGATATATCCCAAATTTATTTAGAGTAACGTTTTTAGTACTTGTCTATGACAACATATGTGAAAATTGCATTTTTATAAGGTAAATCAAAAATTTTTTTTTAACGACCAGATTGTCGGGCATCTAGACTAATTATTATAGGACTAGGTGCAATGCTTAAAGTTTCATAAATTATGATATATCCCAAATTTATTTAGAGTAACGTTTTTAGTACTTGTCTATGACAACATGTGTGAAAATTGCATTTTTATAAGGTAAATCAAAAATTTTTTTTTAACGACCAGATTGTCGGGCATCTAGACTAATTATTATAGGACTAGGTGCAAATGCTTAAAGTTTCATAAATTATGATATATCCCAAACTTATTTATAGCAGCGTTTATAGCACTTGTCTACGACAACATATGTGAAAATTGCATTTTTATAAGGTAAATCCAAAATTTTTTTTAACGACCAGATTGTCGGGCATCTAGACTAATTATTATAGGACTAGGTGCAATGCTTAAAGTTTCATAAATTATGATATATCCCAAATTTATTTAGAGTAGCGTTTTTAGCACTTGTCTATGACAACATATGTGAAAATTGCATTTTTATAAGGTAAATCAAAATTTTTTTTTAACGACCAGATTGTCGGGCATCTAGACTAATTATTATAGGACTAGGTGCAAATGCTTAAAGTTTCATAAATTATGATATATCCCAAATTTATTAAGAGTAGCGTTTTTAGTACTTGTCTATGACAACATATGTGAAAATTGCATTTTTATAAGGTAAATCAAAAATTTTTTTTTAACGACCAGATTGTCGGGCATCTAGACTAATTATTATAGGACTAGGTGCAAATGCTTAAAGTTTCATAAATTATGATATATCCCAAATTTATTAAGAGTAGCGTTTTTAGCATTTGTCTATGACAACATATGTGAAAATTGTATTTTTATAAGGTAAATCAAAAATTTTTTTTTAACGACCAGATTGTCGGGCATCTAGACTAATTATTATAGGACTAGGTGCAATGCTTAAAGTTTCATAAATTATGATATATCCCAAATTTATTAAGAGTAGCGTTTTTAGCACTTGTCTATGACAACATATGTGAAAATTGCATTTTTATAAGGTAAATCAACAATTTTTTTTTAACGACCAGATTGTCGGGCATCTAGACTAATTATTATAGGACTAGGTGCAATGCTTAAAGTTTCATAAATTATGATATATCCCAAATTTATTTAGAGTAGCGTTTTTAGCACTTGTCTATGACAACATATGTGAAAATTGCATTTTTATAAGGTAAATCAAAAATTTTTTTTTAACGACCACATTGTCGGGCATCTAGACTAATTATTATAGGACTAGGTGCAATGCTTAAAGTTTCATAAATTATGATATATCCCAAATTTATTTAGAGTAGCGTTTTTAGTACTTGTCTATGACAACATATGTGAAAATTGCATTTTTATAAGGTAAATCAAAAATTTTTTTTTAACGACCAGATTGTCGGGCATCTAGACTAATTATTATAGGACTAGGTGCAAATGCTTAAAGTTTCATAAATTATGATATATCCCAAATTTATTAAGAGTAGCGTTTTTAGCACTTGTCTATGACAACATATGTGAAAATTGCATTTTTATAAGGTAAATCCAAAATTTTTTTTTAACGACCAGATTGTCGGGCTTCTAGACTAATTATTATAGGACTAGGTGCAATGCTTAAAGTTTCATAAATTATGATATATCCCAAATTTATTTAGAGTAACGTTTTTAGTACTTGTCTATGACAACATATGTGAAAATTGCATTTTTATAAGGTAAATCAAAAATTTTTTTTTAACGACCAGATTGTCGGGCATCTAGACTAATTATTATAGGACTAGGTGCAATGCTTAAAGTTTCATAAATTATGATATATCCCAAATTTATTTAGAGTAGCGTTTTTAGTACTTGTCTATGACAACATATGTGAAAATTGCATTTTTATAAGGTAAATCAAAAATTTTTTTTTAACGACCAGATTGTCGGGCATCTAGACTAATTATTATAGGACTAGGTGCAATGCTTAAAGTTTCATAAATTATGATATATCCCAAATTTATTTAGAGTAGCGTTTTTAGTACTTGTCTATGACAACATATGTGAAAATTGCATTTTTATAAGGTAAATCAAAAATTTTTTTTAACGACCAGATTGTCGGGCATCTAGACTAATTATTATAGGACTAGGTGCAAATGCTTAAAGTTTCATAAATTATGATATATCCCAAATTTATTTAGAGTAGCGTTTTTAGTACTTGTCTATGACAACATATGTGAAAATTGCATTTTTATAAGGTAAATCAAAAATTTTTTTTAACGACCAGATTGTCGGGCATCTAGACTAATTATTATAGGACTAGGTGCAAATGCTTAAAGTTTCATAAATTATGATATATCCCAAATTTATTAAGAGTAGCGTTTTTAGCACTTGTCTATGACAACATATGTGAAAATTGCATTTTTATAAGGTAAATCAAAAATTTTTTTTTAACGACCAGATTGTCGGGCATCTAGACTAATTATTATAGGACTAGGTGCAATGCTTAAAGTTTCATAAATTATGATATATCCCAAATTTATTTAGAGTAGCGTTTTTAGTACTTGTCTATGACAACATATGTGAAAATTGCATTTTTATAAGGTAAATCAAAAATTTTTTTTTAACGACCAGATTGTCGGGCATCTAGACTAATTATTATAGGACTAGGTGCAATGCTTAAAGTTTCATAAATTATGATATATCCCAAATTTATTTAGAGTAGCGTTTTTAGTACTTGTCTATGACAACATATGTGAAAATTGCATTTTTATAAGGTAAATCAAAAATTTTTTTTTAACGACCAGATTGTCGGGCATCTAGACTAATTATTATAGGACTAGGTGCAATGCTTAAAGTTTCATAAATTATGATATATCCCAAATTTATTTAGAGTAACGTTTTTAGTACTTGTCTATGACAACATATGTGAAAATTGCATTTTTATAAGGTAAATCAAAAATTTTTTTTTAACGACCAGATTGTCGGGCATCTAAACTAATTATTATAGGACTAGGTGCAATGCTTAAAGTTTCATAAATTATGATATATCCCAAATTTATTTAGAGTAGCGTTTTTAGTACTTGTCTATGACAACATATGTGAAAATTGCATTTTTATAAGGTAAATCAAAAATTTTTTTTAACGACCAGATTGTCGGGCATCTAGACTAATTATTATAGGACTAGGTGCAAATGCTTAAAGTTTCATAAATTATGATATATCCCAAATTTATTAAGAGTAGCGTTTTTAGCACTTGTCTATGACAACATATGTGAAAATTGCATTTTTATAAGGTAAATCAAAAATTTTTTTTTAACGACCAGATTGTCGGGCATCTAGACTAATTATTATAGGACTAGGTGCAATGCTTAAAGTTTCATAAATTATGATATATCCCAAATTTATTTAGAGTAACGTTTTTAGTACTTGTCTATGACAACATATGTGAAAATTGCATTTTTATAAGGTAAATCAAAAATTTTTTTTTAACGACCAGATTGTCGGGCATCTAGACTAATTATTATAGGACTAGGTGCAATGCTTAAAGTTTCATAAATTATGATATATCCCAAATTTATTTAGAGTAGCGTTTTTAGTACTTGTCTATGACAACATATGTGAAAATTGCATTTTTATAAGGTAAATCAAAACTTTTTTTTTAACGACCAGATTGTCGGGCATCTAGACTAATTATTATAGGACTAGGTGCAATGCTTAAAGTTTCATAAATTATGATATATCCCAAATTTATTTAGAGTAACGTTTTTAGTACTTGTCTATGACAACATATGTGAAAATTGCATTTTTATAAGGTAAATCAAAAATTTTTTTTTAACGACCAGATTGTCGGGCATCTAGACTAATTATTATAGGACTAGGTGCAATGCTTAAAGTTTCATAAATTATGATATATCCCAAATTTATTTAGAGTAACGTTTTTAGTACTTGTCTATGACAACATGTGTGAAAATTGCATTTTTATAAGGTAAATCAAAAATTTTTTTTTAACGACCAGATTGTCGGGCATCTAGACTAATTATTATAGGACTAGGTGCAAATGCTTAAAGTTTCATAAATTATGATATATCCCAAACTTATTTATAGCAGCGTTTATAGCACTTGTCTACGACAACATATGTGAAAATTGCATTTTTATAAGGTAAATCCAAAATTTTTTTTAACGACCAGATTGTCGGGCATCTAGACTAATTATTATAGGACTAGGTGCAATGCTTAAAGTTTCATAAATTATGATATATCCCAAATTTATTTAGAGTAGCGTTTTTAGCACTTGTCTATGACAACATATGTGAAAATTGCATTTTTATAAGGTAAATCAAAATTTTTTTTTAACGACCAGATTGTCGGGCATCTAGACTAATTATTATAGGACTAGGTGCAAATGCTTAAAGTTTCATAAATTATGATATATCCCAAATTTATTAAGAGTAGCGTTTTTAGTACTTGTCTATGACAACATATGTGAAAATTGCATTTTTATAAGGTAAATCAAAAATTTTTTTTTAACGACCAGATTGTCGGGCATCTAGACTAATTATTATAGGACTAGGTGCAAATGCTTAAAGTTTCATAAATTATGATATATCCCAAATTTATTAAGAGTAGCGTTTTTAGCATTTGTCTATGACAACATATGTGAAAATTGTATTTTTATAAGGTAAATCAAAAATTTTTTTTTAACGACCAGATTGTCGGGCATCTAGACTAATTATTATAGGACTAGGTGCAATGCTTAAAGTTTCATAAATTATGATATATCCCAAATTTATTAAGAGTAGCGTTTTTAGCACTTGTCTATGACAACATATGTGAAAATTGCATTTTTATAAGGTAAATCAACAATTTTTTTTTAACGACCAGATTGTCGGGCATCTAGACTAATTATTATAGGACTAGGTGCAATGCTTAAAGTTTCATAAATTATGATATATCCCAAATTTATTTAGAGTAGCGTTTTTAGCACTTGTCTATGACAACATATGTGAAAATTGCATTTTTATAAGGTAAATCAAAAATTTTTTTTTAACGACCACATTGTCGGGCATCTAGACTAATTATTATAGGACTAGGTGCAATGCTTAAAGTTTCATAAATTATGATATATCCCAAATTTATTTAGAGTAGCGTTTTTAGTACTTGTCTATGACAACATATGTGAAAATTGCATTTTTATAAGGTAAATCAAAAATTTTTTTTTAACGACCAGATTGTCGGGCATCTAGACTAATTATTATAGGACTAGGTGCAAATGCTTAAAGTTTCATAAATTATGATATATCCCAAATTTATTAAGAGTAGCGTTTTTAGCACTTGTCTATGACAACATATGTGAAAATTGCATTTTTATAAGGTAAATCCAAAATTTTTTTTTAACGACCAGATTGTCGGGCTTCTAGACTAATTATTATAGGACTAGGTGCAATGCTTAAAGTTTCATAAATTATGATATATCCCAAATTTATTTAGAGTAACGTTTTTAGTACTTGTCTATGACAACATATGTGAAAATTGCATTTTTATAAGGTAAATCAAAAATTTTTTTTTAACGACCAGATTGTCGGGCATCTAGACTAATTATTATAGGACTAGGTGCAATGCTTAAAGTTTCATAAATTATGATATATCCCAAATTTATTTAGAGTAGCGTTTTTAGTACTTGTCTATGACAACATATGTGAAAATTGCATTTTTATAAGGTAAATCAAAAATTTTTTTTTAACGACCAGATTGTCGGGCATCTAGACTAATTATTATAGGACTAGGTGCAATGCTTAAAGTTTCATAAATTATGATATATCCCAAATTTATTTAGAGTAGCGTTTTTAGTACTTGTCTATGACAACATATGTGAAAATTGCATTTTTATAAGGTAAATCAAAAATTTTTTTTAACGACCAGATTGTCGGGCATCTAGACTAATTATTATAGGACTAGGTGCAAATGCTTAAAGTTTCATAAATTATGATATATCCCAAATTTATTAAGAGTAGCGTTTTTAGCACTTGTCTATGACAACATATGTGAAAATTGCATTTTTATAAGGTAAATCAAAAATTTTTTTTTAACGACCAGATTGTCGGGCATCTAGACTAATTATTATAGGACTAGGTGCAATGCTTAAAGTTTCATAAATTATGATATATCCCAAATTTATTTAGAGTAACGTTTTTAGTACTTGTCTATGACAACATATGTGAAAATTGCATTTTTATAAGGTAAATCAAAAATTTTTTTTTAACGACCAGATTGTCGGGCATCTAGACTAATTATTATAGGACTAGGTGCAATGCTTAAAGTTTCATAAATTATGATATATCCCAAATTTATTTAGAGTAGCGTTTTTAGTACTTGTCTATGACAACATATGTGAAAATTGCATTTTTATAAGGTAAATCAAAACTTTTTTTTTAACGACCAGATTGTCGGGCATCTAGACTAATTATTATAGGACTAGGTGCAATGCTTAAAGTTTCATAAATTATGATATATCCCAAATTTATTTAGAGTAACGTTTTTAGTACTTGTCTATGACAACATATGTGAAAATTGCATTTTTATAAGGTAAATCAAAAATTTTTTTTTTAACGACCAGATTGTCGGGCATCTAGACTAATTATTATAGGACTAGGTGCAATGCTTAAAGTTTCATAAATTATGATATATCCCAAATTTATTTAGAGTAGCGTTTTTAGTACTTGTCTATGACAACATGTGTGAAAATTGCATTTTTATAAGGTAAATCAAAAATTTTTTTTTAACGACCAGATTGTCGGGCATCTAGACTAATTATTATAGGACTAGGTGCAAATGCTTAAAGTTTCATAAATTATGATATATCCCAAATTTATTTAGAGTAGCGTTTTTAGCACTTGTCTATGACAACATAAGTGAAAATTGCATTTTTATAAGGTAAATCAAAAATTTTTTTTTAACGACCAGATTGTCGGGCATCTAGACTAATTATTATAGGACTAGGTGCAATGCTTATAGTTTCATAAATTATGATATATCCCAAATTTATTTAGAGTAGCGTTTTTAGCACTTGTTTATGACAACATATGTGAAAATTGCATTTTTATAAGGTAAATCAAAAATTTTTTTTTAACGACCAGATTGTCGGGCATTTAGACTAATTATTATAGGACTAGGTGCAATGCTTAAAGTTTCATAAATTATGATATATCCCAAATTTATTAAGAGTAGCTTTTTTAGCACTTGTCTATGACAACATATGTGAAAATTGTATTTTTATAAGGTAAATCAAAAATTTTTTTTTAAGGACCAGATTGTCGGGCATCTAGACTAATTATTATAGGACTAGATGCAATGCTTAAAGTTTCAGAAATTATGATATATCCCAAATTTATTTAGAGTAACGTTTTTAGTACTTGTCTATGACAACATATGTGAAAATTGCATTTTTATAAGGTAAATCAAAAAATTTTTTTTAACGACCACATTGTCGGGCATCTAGACTAATTATTATAGGACTAGGTGCAATGCTTAAAGTTTCATAAATTATGATATATCCCAAATTTATTTAGAGTAACGTTTTTAGTACTTGTCTATAACAACATATGTGAAAATTGCATTTTTATAAGGTAAATCAAAAATTTTTTTTTAACGACCAGATTGTCGGGCATTTAGACTAATTATTATAGGACTAGGTGCAATGCTTAAAGTTTCATAAATTATGATATATCCCAAATTTATTAAGAGTAGCGTTTTTAGCACTTGTCTATGACAACATATGTGAAAATTGTATTTTTATAAGGTAAATCAAAAATTTTTTTTTAAGGACCAGATTGTCGGGCATCTAGACTAATTATTATAGGACTAGATGCAATGCTTAAAGTTTCAGAAATTATGATATATCCCAAATTTATTTAGAGTAACGTTTTTAGTACTTGTCTATGACAACATATGTGAAAATTGCATTTTTATAAGGTAAATCAAAAATTTTTTTTTAACGACCAGATTGTCGGGCATCTAGACTAATTATTATAGGACTAGGTGCAATGCTTAAAGTTTCATAAATTATGATATATCCCAAATTTATTTAGAGTAACGTTTTTAGTACTTGCCTATGACAACATATGTGAAAATTGCATTTTTATAAGGTAAATCAAAAATTTTTTTTTAACGACCAGATTGTCGGGCATCTAGACTAATTATTATAGGACTAGGTGCAATGCTTAAAGTTTCATAAATTATGATATATCCCAAATTTATTTAGAGTAGCGTTTTTAGTACTTGTCTATGACAACATATGTGAAAATTGCATTTTTATAAGGTAAATCAAAAATTTTTTTTAACGACCAGATTGTCGGGCATCTAGACTAATTATTATAGGACTAGGTGCAAATGCTTAAAGTTTCATAAATTATGATATATCCCAAATTTATTAAGAGTAGCGTTTTTAGCACTTGTCTATGACAACATATGTGAAAATTGCATTTTTATAAGGTAAATCAAAAATTTTTTTTTAACGACCAGATTGTCGGGCATCTAGACTAATTATTATAGGACTAGGTGCAATGCTTAAAGTTTCATAAATTATGATATATCCCAAATTTATTTAGAGTAACGTTTTTAGTACTTGTCTATGACAACATATGTGAAAATTGCATTTTTATAAGGTAAATCAAAAATTTTTTTTTAACGACCAGATTGTCGGGCATCTAGACTAATTATTATAGGACTAGGTGCAATGCTTAAAGTTTCATAAATTATGATATATCCCAAATTTATTTAGAGTAGCGTTTTTAGTACTTGTCTATGACAACATATGTGAAAATTGCATTTTTATAAGGTAAATCAAAACTTTTTTTTTAACGACCAGATTGTCGGGCATCTAGACTAATTATTATAGGACTAGGTGCAATGCTTAAAGTTTCATAAATTATGATATATCCCAAATTTATTTAGAGTAACGTTTTTAGTACTTGTCTATGACAACATATGTGAAAATTGCATTTTTATAAGGTAAATCAAAAATTTTTTTTTAACGACCAGATTGTCGGGCATCTAGACTAATTATTATAGGACTAGGTGCAATGCTTAAAGTTTCATAAATTATGATATATCCCAAATTTATTTAGAGTAGCGTTTTTAGTACTTGTCTATGACAACATGTGTGAAAATTGCATTTTTATAAGGTAAATCAAAAATTTTTTTTTAACGACCAGATTGTCGGGCATCTAGACTAATTATTATAGGACTAGGTGCAAATGCTTAAAGTTTCATAAATTATGATATATCCCAAATTTATTTAGAGTAGCGTTTTTAGCACTTGTCTATGACAACATAAGTGAAAATTGCATTTTTATAAGGTAAATCAAAAATTTTTTTTTAACGACCAGATTGTCGGGCATCTAGACTAATTATTATAGGACTAGGTGCAATGCTTATAGTTTCATAAATTATGATATATCCCAAATTTATTTAGAGTAGCGTTTTTAGCACTTGTTTATGACAACATATGTGAAAATTGCATTTTTATAAGGTAAATCAAAAATTTTTTTTTAACGACCAGATTGTCGGGTATTTAGACTAATTATTATAGGACTAGGTGCAATGCTTAAAGTTTCATAAATTATGATATATCCCAAAATTATTAAGAGTAGCGTTTTTAGCACTTGTCTATGACAACATATGTGAAAATTGTATTTTTATAAGGTAAATCAAAAATTTTTTTTTAAGGACCAGATTGTCGGGCATCTAGACTAATTATTATAGGACTAGATGCAATGCTTAAAGTTTCAGAAATTATGATATATCCCAAATTTATTTAGAGTAACGTTTTTAGTACTTGTCTATGACAACATATGTGAAAATTGCATTTTTATAAGGTAAATCAAAACTTTTTTTTTAACGACCAGATTGTCGGGCATCCAGACTAATTATTATAGGACTAGGTGCAATGCTTAAAGTTTCATAAATTATGATATATCCCAAATTTATTTAGAGTAGCGTTTTTAGTACTTGTCTATGACAACATATGTGAAAATTGCATTTTTATAAGGTAAATCAAAAATTTTTTTTTAACGACCAGATTGTCGGGCATCTAGACTAATTATTATAGGACTAGGTGCAATGCTTAAAGTTTCATAAATTATGATATATCCCAAATTTATTTAGAGTAACGTTTTTAGTACTTGTCTATGACAACATATGTGAAAATTGCATTTTTATAAGGTAAATCAAAAATTTTTTTTTAACGACCAGATTGTCGGGCATCTAGACTAATTATTATAGGACTAGGTGCAATGCTTAAAGTTTCATAAATTATGATATATCCCAAATTTATTTAGAGTAGCGTTTTTAGTACTTGTCTATGACAACATATGTGAAAATTGCATTTTTATAAGGTAAATCAAAAATTTTTTTTAACGACCAGATTGTCGGGCATCTAGACTAATTATTATAGGACTAGGTGCAAATGCTTAAAGTTTCATAAATTATGATATATCCCAAATTTATTAAGAGTAGCGTTTTTAGCACTTGTCTATGACAACATATGTGAAAATTGCATTTTTATAAGGTAAATCAAAAATTTTTTTTTAACGACCAGATTGTCGGGCATCTAGACTAATTATTATAGGACTAGGTGCAATGCTTAAAGTTTCATAAATTATGATATATCCCAAATTTATTTAGAGTAACGTTTTTAGTACTTGTCTATGACAACATATGTGAAAATTACATTTTTATAAGGTAAATCAAAAATTTTTTTTTAACGACCAGATTGTCGGGCATCTAGACTAATTATTATAGGACTAGGTGCAATGCTTAAAGTTTCATAAATTATGATATATCCCAAATTTATTTAGAGTAGCGTTTTTAGTACTTGTCTATGACAACATATGTGAAAATTGCATTTTTATAAGGTAAATCAAAACTTTTTTTTTAACGACCAGATTGTCGGGCATCTAGACTAATTATTATAGGACTAGGTGCAATGCTTAAAGTTTCATAAATTATGATATATCCCAAATTTATTTAGAGTAACGTTTTTAGTACTTGTCTATGACAACATATGTGAAAATTGCATTTTTATAAGGTAAATCAAAAATTTTTTTTTAACGACCAGATTGTCGGGCATCTAGACTAATTATTATAGGACTAGGTGCAATGCTTAAAGTTTCATAAATTATGATATATCCCAAATTTATTTAGAGTAGCGTTTTTAGTACTTGTCTATGACAACATGTGTGAAAATTGCATTTTTATAAGGTAAATCAAAAATTTTTTTTTAACGACCAGATTGTCGGGCATCTAGACTAATTATTATAGGACTAGGTGCAAATGCTTAAAGTTTCATAAATTATGATATATCCCAAATTTATTTAGAGTAGCGTTTTTAGCACTTGTCTATGACAACATAAGTGAAAATTGCATTTTTATAAGGTAAATCAAAAATTTTTTTTTAACGACCAGATTGTCGGGCATCTAGACTAATTATTATAGGACTAGGTGCAATGCTTATAGTTTCATAAATTATGATATATCCCAAATTTATTTAGAGTAGCGTTTTTAGCACTTGTTTATGACAACATATGTGAAAATTGCATTTTTATAAGGTAAATCAAAAATTTTTTTTTAACGACCAGATTGTCGGGCATTTAGACTAATTATTATAGGACTAGGTGCAATGCTTAAAGTTTCATAAATTATGATATATCCCAAAATTATTAAGAGTAGCGTTTTTAGCACTTGTCTATGACAACATATGTGAAAATTGTATTTTTATAAGGTAAATCAAAAATTTTTTTTTAAGGACCAGATTGTCGGGCATCTAGACTAATTATTATAGGACTAGATGCAATGCTTAAAGTTTCAGAAATTATGATATATCCCAAATTTATTTAGAGTAACGTTTTTAGTACTTGTCTATGACAACATATGTGAAAATTGCATTTTTATAAGGTAAATCAAAAAATTTTTTTTAACGACCACATTGTCGGGCATCTAGACTAATTATTATAGGACTAGGTGCAATGCTTAAAGTTTCATAAATTATGATATATCCCAAATTTATTTAGAGTAACGTTTTTAGTACTTGTCTATAACAACATATGTGAAAATTGCATTTTTATAAGGTAAATCAAAAATTTTTTTTTAACGACCAGATTGTCGGGCATCTAGACTAATTATTATAGGACTAGGTGCAAATGCTTAAAGTTTCATAAATTATGATATATCCCAAATTTATTAAGAGTAGCGTTTTTAGCATTTGTCTATGACAACATATGTGAAAATTGTATTTTTATAAGGTAAATCAAAAATTTTTTTTTAACGACCAGATTGTCGGGCATCTAGACTAATTATTATAGGACTAGGTGCAATGCTCAAAGTT
Organism: Crataerina pallida; assembly: GCA_949710015.1. Lineage (NCBI taxonomy): Eukaryota > Metazoa > Arthropoda > Insecta > Diptera > Hippoboscidae > Crataerina > Crataerina pallida. The sequence goes on from OX453291.1 coordinate 11,659,192, forward strand.
TCATAAATTATGATATATCCCAAATTTATTTAGAGTAGCGTTTTTAGTACTTGTCTATGACAACATATGTGAAAATTGCATTTTTATAAGGTAAATCAACAATTTTTTTTTAACGACCAGATTGTCGGGCATCTAGACTAATTATTATAGGACTAGGTGCAATGCTTAAAGTTTCATAAATTATGATTTATCCCAAATTTATTTAGAGTAGCGTTTTTAGCACTTGTCTATGACAACATATGTGAAAATTGCATTTTTATAAGGTAAATCAAAATTTTTTTTTAACGACCAGATTGTCGGGCATCTAGACTAATTATTATAGGACTAGGTGCAATGCTTAAAGTTTCATAAATTACGATATATCCCAAATTTATTTAGAGTAGCGTTTTTAGTACTTGTCTATGACAACATATGTGAAAATTGCATTTTTATAAGGTAAATCAAAAATTTTTTTTTAACGACCAGATTGTCGGGCATCTAGACTAATTATTATAGGACTAGGTGCAATGCTTAAAGTTTCATAAATTATGATATATCCCAAATTTATTTAGAGTAGCGTTTTTAGTACTTGTCTATGACAACATATGTGAAAATTGCATTTTTATAAGGTAAATCAACAATTTTTTTTTAACGACCAGATTGTCGGGCATCTAGACTAATTATTATAGGACTAGGTGCAATGCTTAAAGTTTCATAAATTATGATATATCCCAAATTTATTTAGAGTAGCGTTTTTAGTACTTGTCTATGACAACATATGTGAAAATTGCATTTTTATAAGGTAAATCAAAAATTTTTTTTTAACGACCAGATTGTCGGGCATCTAGACTAATTATTATAGGACTAGGTGCAATGCTTAAAGTTTCATAAATTATGATATATCCCAAATTTATTTAGAGTAACGTTTTTAGTACTTGTCTATGACAACATATGTGAAAATTGCATTTTTATAAGGTAAATCAAAAATTTTTTTTTAACGACCAGATTGTCGGGCATCTAGACTAATTATTATAGGACTAGGTGCAATGCTTAAAGTTTCATAAATTATGATATATCCCAAATTTATTTAGAGTAGCGTTTTTAGTACTTGTCTATGACAACATATGTGAAAATTGCATTTTTATAAGGTAAATCAAAAATTTTTTTTAACGACCAGATTGTCGGGCATCTAGACTAATTATTATAGGACTAGGTGCAAATGCTTAAAGTTTCATAAATTATGATATATCCCAAATTTATTAAGAGTAGCGTTTTTAGCACTTGTCTATGACAACATATGTGAAAATTGCATTTTTATAAGGTAAATCAAAAATTTTTTTTTAACGACCAGATTGTCGGGCATCTAGACTAATTATTATAGGACTAGGTGCAATGCTTAAAGTTTCATAAATTATGATATATCCCAAATTTATTTAGAGTAACGTTTTTAGTACTTGTCTATGACAACATATGTGAAAATTGCATTTTTATAAGGTAAATCAAAAATTTTTTTTTAACGACCAGATTGTCGGGCATCTAGACTAATTATTATAGGACTAGGTGCAATGCTTAAAGTTTCATAAATTATGATATATCCCAAATTTATTTAGAGTAGCGTTTTTAGTACTTGTCTATGACAACATATGTGAAAATTGCATTTTTATAAGGTAAATCAAAACTTTTTTTTTAACGACCAGATTGTCGGGCATCTAGACTAATTATTATAGGACTAGGTGCAATGCTTAAAGTTTCATAAATTATGATATATCCCAAATTTATTTAGAGTAACGTTTTTAGTACTTGTCTATGACAACATATGTGAAAATTGCATTTTTATAAGGTAAATCAAAAATTTTTTTTTAACGACCAGATTGTCGGGCATCTAGACTAATTATTATAGGACTAGGTGCAATGCTTAAAGTTTCATAAATTATGATATATCCCAAATTTATTTAGAGTAGCGTTTTTAGTACTTGTCTATGACAACATGTGTGAAAATTGCATTTTTATAAGGTAAATCAAAAATTTTTTTTTAACGACCAGATTGTCGGGCATCTAGACTAATTATTATAGGACTAGGTGCAAATGCTTAAAGTTTCATAAATTATGATATATCCCAAACTTATTTATAGCAGCGTTTATAGCACTTGTCTACGACAACATATGTGAAAATTGCATTTTTATAAGGTAAATCCAAAATTTTTTTTAACGACCAGATTGTCGGGCATCTAGACTAATTATTATAGGACTAGGTGCAATGCTTAAAGTTTCATAAATTATGATATATCCCAAATTTATTTAGAGTAGCGTTTTTAGCACTTGTCTATGACAACATATGTGAAAATTGCATTTTTATAAGGTAAATCAAAATTTTTTTTTAACGACCAGATTGTCGGGCATCTAGACTAATTATTATAGGACTAGGTGCAAATGCTTAAAGTTTCATAAATTATGATATATCCCAAATTTATTAAGAGTAGCGTTTTTAGTACTTGTCTATGACAACATATGTGAAAATTGCATTTTTATAAGGTAAATCAAAAATTTTTTTTTAACGACCAGATTGTCGGGCATCTAGACTAATTATTATAGGACTAGGTGCAAATGCTTAAAGTTTCATAAATTATGATATATCCCAAATTTATTAAGAGTAGCGTTTTTAGCATTTGTCTATGACAACATATGTGAAAATTGTATTTTTATAAGGTAAATCAAAAATTTTTTTTTAACGACCAGATTGTCGGGCATCTAGACTAATTATTATAGGACTAGGTGCAATGCTTAAAGTTGCATAAATTATGATATATCCCAAACTTATTTAGAGCAGCGTTTTTAGCACTTGTCTACGACAACATATGTGAAAATTGCATTTTTATTAGGTAAATCAACAATTTTTTTTTTAACGACCAGATTGTCGGGCATCTAGACTAATTATTATAGGACTAGGTGCAATGCTTAAAGTTTCATAAATTATGATTTATCCCAAATTTATTTAGAGTAGCGTTTTTAGCACTTGTCTATGACAACATATGTGAAAATTGCATTTTTATAAGGTAAATCAACAATTTTTTTTTAACGACCAGATTGTCGGGCATCTAGACTAATTATTATAGGACTAGGTGCAATGCTTAAAGTTTCATAAATTATGATATATCCCAAATTTATTTAGAGTAGCGTTTTTAGTACTTGTCTATGACAACATATGTGAAAATTGCATTTTTATAAGGTAAATTAACAATTTTTTTTTAACGACCAGATTGTCGGGCATCTAGACTAATTATTATAGGACTAGGTGCAATGCTTAAAGTTTCATAAATTATGATATATCCCAAATTTATTTAGAGTAGCGTTTTTAGTACTTGTCTATGACAACATATGTGAAAATTGCATTTTTATAAGGTAAATCAAAAGTTTTTTTTTAACGACCAGATTGTCGGGCATCTAGACTAATTATTATAGGACTAGGTGCAATGCTTAAAGTTTCATAAATTATGATATATCCCAAATTTATTTAGAGTAACGTTTTTAATACTTGTCTATGACAACATATGTGAAAATTGCATTTTTATAAGGTAAATCAAAAATTTTTTTTTAACGACCAGATTGTCGGGCATCTAGACTAATTATTATAGGACTAGGTGCAATGCTTAAAGTTTCATAAATTATGATATATCCCAAATTTATTTAGAGTAGCGTTTTTAGTACTTGTCTATGACAACATATGTGAAAATTGCATTTTTATAAGGTAAATCAAAAATTTTTTTTTAACGACCAGATTGTCGGGCATCTAGACTAATTATTATAGGACTAGGTGCAAATGCTTAAAGTTTCATAAATTATGATATATCCCAAATTTATTAAGAGTAGCGTTTTTAGCACTTGTCTATGACAACATATGTGAAAATTGCATTTTTATAAGGTAAATCAAAAATTTTTTTTTAACGACCAGATTGTCGGGCATCTAGACTAATTATTATAGGACTAGGTGCAATGCTTAAAGTTTCATAAATTATGATATATCCCAAATTTATTTAGAGTAGCGTTTTTAGTACTTGTCTATGACAACATATGTGAAAATTGCATTTTTATAAGGTAAATCAAAACTTTTTTTTTAACGACCAGATTGTCGGGCATCTAGACTAATTATTATAGGACTAGGTGCAATGCTTAAAGTTTCATAAATTATGATATATCCCAAATTTATTTAGAGTAGCGTTTTTAGCACTTGTCTATGACAACATATGTGAAAATTGCATTTTTATAAGGTAAATCAAAATTTTTTTTTAACGACCAGATTGTCGGGCATCTAGACTAATTATTATAGGACTAGGTGCAATGCTTAAAGTTTCATAAATTACGATATATCCCAAATTTATTTAGAGTAGCGTTTTTAGTACTTGTCTATGACAACATATGTGAAAATTGCATTTTTATAAGGTAAATCAAAATTTTTTTTTAACGACCAGATTGTCGGGCATCTAGACTAATTATTATAGGACTAGGTGCAATGCTTAAAGTTTCATAAATTACGATATATCCCAAATTTATTTAGAGTAGCGTTTTTAGTACTTGTCTATGACAACATATGTGAAAATTGCATTTTTATAAGGTAAATCAACAATTTTTTTTTAACGACCAGATTGTCGGGCATCTAGACTAATTATTATAGGACTAGGTGCAATGCTTAAAGTTTCATAAATTATGATATATCCCAAATTTATTTAGAGTAGCGTTTTTAGTACTTGTCTATGACAACATATGTGAAAATTGCATTTTTATAAGGTAAATCAACAATTTTTTTTTAACGACCAGATTGTCGGGCATCTAGACTAATTATTATAGGACTAGGTGCAATGCTTAAAGTTTCATAAATTATGATATATCCCAAATTTATTTAGAGTAGCGTTTTTAGCACTTGTCTATGACAACATATGTGAAAATTGCATTTTTATAAGGTAAATCAAAATTTTTTTTTAACGACCAGATTGTCGGGCATCTAGACTAATTATTATAGGACTAGGTGCAATGCTTAAAGTTTCATAAATTATGATTTATCCCAAATTTATTTAGAGTAGCGTTTTTAGCACTTGTCTATGACAACATATGTGAAAATTGCATTTTTATAAGGTAAATCAAAATTTTTTTTTAACGACCAGATTGTCGGGCATCTAGACTAATTATTATAGGACTAGGTGCAATGCTTAAAGTTTCATAAATTATCATATATCCCAAATTTATTTAGAGTAACGTTTTTAGTACTTGTCTATGACAACATATGTGAAAATTGCATTTTTATAAGGTAAATCAAAAATTTTTTTTTAACGACCAGATTGTCGGGCACCTAGACTAATTATTATAGGACTAGGTGCAATGCTTAAAGTTTCATAAATTATGATATATCCCAAATTTATTTAGAGTAGCGTTTTTAGTACTTGTCTATGACAACATATGTGAAAATTGCATTTTTATAAGGTAAATCAAAAATTTTTTTTTAATGACCAGATTGTCGGGCATCTAGACTAATTATTATAGGACTAGGTGCAATGCTTAAAGTTTCATAAATTATGATATATCCCAAATTTATTTAGAGTAACGTTTTTAGTACTTGTCTATGACAACATATGTGAAAATTGCATTTTTATAAGGTAAATCAAAAAATTTTTTTTAACCACCAGATTGTCGGGCATCTAGACTAATTATCATAGGACTAGGTGCAATGCTTAAAGTTTCATAAATTATGATATATCCCAAACTTATTTATAGCAGCGTTTTTAGCACTTGTCTACGACAACATATGTGAAAATTGCATTTTTATAAGGTAAATCAAAAAATTTTTTTTAACCACCAGATTGTCGGGCATCTAGACTAATTATCATAGGACTAGGTGCAATGCTTAAAGTTTCATAAATTATGATATATCCCAAACTTATTTATAGCAGCGTTTTTAGCACTTGTCTACGACAACATATGTGAAAATTGCATTTTTTTAAGGTAAATCAAACATTTTTTTTTTAACGACCAGATTGTCGGGCATCTAGACTAATTATTATAGGACTAGGTGCAATGCTTAAAGTTTCATAAATTATGATATATCCCAAATTTATTTAGAGTAGCGTTTTTAGTACTTGTCTATGACAACATATGTGAAAATTGCATTAGTACTTGTCTATGACAACATATGTGAAAATTGCATTTTTATAAGGTAAATCAAAAATTTTTTTTTAACGACCAGATTGTCGGGCATCTAGACTAATTATTATAGGACTAGGTGCAATGCTTAAAGTTTCATAAATTATGATAAATCCCAAATTTATTTAGAGTAGCGTTTTTAGTTCTTGTCTATGACAACATATGTGAAAATTGCATTTTTATAAGGTAAATCAAAAATTTTTTTTAACGACCAGATTGTCGGGCATCTAGACTAATTATTATAGGACTAGGTGCAAATGCTTAAAGTTTCATAAATTATGATATATCCCAAACTTATTTATAGCAGCGTTTATAGCACTTGTCTACGACAACATATGTGAAAATTGCATTTTTATAAGGTAAATCAAAAAATTTTTTTTAACCACCAGATTGTCGGGCATCTAGACTAATTATCATAGGACTAGGTGCAATGCTTAAAGTTTCATAAATTATGATATATCCCAAACTTATTTATAGCAGCGTTTTTAGCACTTGTCTACGACAACATATGTGAAAATTGCATTTTTATAAGGTAAATCAACAATTTTTTTTTAACGACCACATTGTCGGGCATCTAGACTAATTATTATAGGACTAGGTGCAATGCTTAAAGTTTCATAAATTATGATATATCCCAAATTTATTTAGAGTAGCGTTTTTAGCGCTTGTCTATGACAACATATGTGAAAATTGCATTTTTATAAGGTAAATCAAAAATTTTTTTTAACGACCAGATTGTCGGGCATCTAGACTAATTATTATAGGACTAGGTGCAATGCTTAAAGTTTCATAAATTATGATATATCCCAAATTTATTAAGAGTAGCGTTTTTAGCACTTGTCTATGACAACATATGTGAAAATTGCATTTTTATAAGGTAAATCAAAATTTTTTTTTAACGACCAGATTGTCGGGCATCTAGACTAATTATTATAAGACTAGGTGCAATGCTTAAAGTTTCATAAATTATGATATATCCCAAATTTATTAAGAGTAGCGTTTTTAGCACTTGTCTATGACAACATATGTGAAAATTGCATTTTTATAAGGTAAATCAAAAATTTTTTTTAACGACCAGATTGTCGGGCATCTAGACTAATTATTATAGGACTAGGTGCAATGCTTAAAGTTTCATAAATTATGATATATCCCAAATTTATTTAGAGTAGCGTTTTTAGCACTTGTCTATGACAACATATGTGAAAATTGCATTTTTATAAGGTAAATCAAAATTTTTTTTTAACGACCAGATTGTCGGGCATCTAGACTAATTATTATAAGACTAGGTGCAATGCTTAAAGTTTCATAAATTATGATATATCCCAAATTTATTAAGAGTAGCGTTTTTAGCACTTGTCTATGACAACATATGTGAAAATTGCATTTTTATAAGGTAAATCAAAATTTTTTTTTAACGACCAGATTGTCGGGCATCTAGACTAATTATTATAAGACTAGGTGCAATGCTTAAAGTTTCATAAATTATGATATATCCCAAATTTATTAAGAGTAGCGTTTTTAGCACTTGTCTATGACAACATATGTGAAAATTGCATTTTTATAAGGTAAATCAAAATTTTTTTTTAACGACCAGATTGTCGGGCATCTAGACTAATTATTATAAGACTAGGTGCAATGCTTAAAGTTTCATAAATTATGATATATCCCAAATTTATTAAGAGTAGCGTTTTTAGCACTTGTCTATGACAACATATGTGAAAATTGCATTTTTATAAGGTAAATCAAAAATTTTTTTTAACGACCAGATTGTCGGGCATCTAGACTAATTATTATAGGACTAGGTGCAATGCTTAAAGTTTCATAAATTATGATATATCCCAAATTTATTTAGAGTAGCGTTTTTAGCACTTGTCTATGACAACATATGTGAAAATTGCATTTTTATAAGGTAAATCAAAATTTTTTTTTAACGACCAGATTGTCGGGCATCTAGACTAATTATTATAAGACTAGGTGCAATGCTTAAAGTTTCATAAATTATGATATATCCCAAATTTATTAAGAGTAGCGTTTTTAGCACTTGTCTATGACAACATATGTGAAAATTGCATTTTTATAAGGTAAATCAAAATTTTTTTTTAACGACCAGATTGTCGGGCATCTAGACTAATTATTATAAGACTAGGTGCAATGCTTAAAGTTTCATAAATTATGATATATCCCAAATTTATTAAGAGTAGCGTTTTTAGCACTTGTCTATGACAACATATGTGAAAATTGCATTTTTATAAGGTAAATCAAAATTTTTTTTTAACGACCAGATTGTCGGGCATCTAGACTAATTATTATAAGACTAGGTGCAATGCTTAAAGTTTCATAAATTATGATATATCCCAAATTTATTAAGAGTAGCGTTTTTAGCACTTGTCTATGACAACATATGTGAAAATTGCATTTTTATAAGGTAAATCAAAAATTTTTTTTAACGACCAGATTGTCGGGCATCTAGACTAATTATTATAGGACTAGGTGCAATGCTTAAAGTTTCATAAATTATGATATATCCCAAATTTATTTAGAGTAGCGTTTTTAGTACTTGTCTATGACAACATATGTGAAAATTGCATTTTTATAAGGTAAATTAACAATTTTTTTTTAACGACCAGATTGTCGGGCATCTAGACTAATTATTATAGGACTAGGTGCAATGCTTAAAGTTTCATAAATTATGATATATCCCAAACTTATTTAGAGCAGCGTTTTTAGCACTTGTCTACGACAACATATGTGAAAATTGCATTTTTATAAGGTAAATCAACAATTTTTTTTTTAACGACCAGATTGTCGGGCATCTAGACTAATTATCATAGGACTAGGTGCAATGCTTAAAGTTGCATAAATTATGATATATCCCAAACTTATTTAGAGCAGCGTTTTTAGCACTTGTCTACGACAACATATGTGAGAATTGCATTTTTATAAGGTAAATCAAAAATTTTTTTTTAACGACCAGATTGTCGGGCATCTAGACTAATTATCATAGGACTAGGTGCAATGCTTAAAGTTGCATAAATTATGATATATCCCAAACTTATTTAGAGCAGCGTTTTTAGCACTTGTCTACGACAACATATGTGAAAATTGCATTTTTATAAGGTAAATCAACAATTTTTTTTTTAACGACCAGATTGTCGGGCATCTAGACTAATTATCATAGGACTAGGTGCAATGCTTAAAGTTGCATAAATTATGATATATCCCAAACTTATTTAGAGCAGCGTTTTTAGCACTTGTCTACGACAACATATGTGAAAATTGCATTTTTATAAGGTAAATCAAAAATTTTTTTTTAACGACCAGATTGTCGGGCATCTAGACTAATTATCATAGGACTAGGTGCAATGCTTAAAGTTGCATAAATTATGATATATCCCAAATTTATTTAGAGCAGCGTTTTTAGCACTTGTCTACGACAACATATGTGAAAATTGCATTTTTATTAGGTAAATCAACAATTTTTTTTTTAACGACCAGATTGTCGGGCATCTAGACTAATTATTATAGGACTAGGTGCAATGCTTAAAGTTTCATAAATTATGATTTATCCCAAATTTATTTAGAGTAGCGTTTTTAGCACTTGTCTATGACAACATATGTGAAAATTGCATTTTTATAAGGTAAATCAACAATTTTTTTTTAACGACCAGATTGTCGGGCATCTAGACTAATTATTATAGGACTAGGTGCAATGCTTAAAGTTTCATAAATTATGATATATCCCAAATTTATTTAGAGTAGCGTTTTTAGTACTTGTCTATGACAACATATGTGAAAATTGCATTTTTATAAGGTAAATTAACAATTTTTTTTTAACGACCAGATTGTCGGGCATCTAGACTAATTATTATAGGACTAGGTGCAATGCTTAAAGTTTCATAAATTATGATATATCCCAAATTTATTTAGAGTAGCGTTTTTAGTACTTGTCTATGACAACATATGTGAAAATTGCATTTTTATAAGGTAAATCAAAACTTTTTTTTTAACGACCAGATTGTCGGGCATCTAGACTAATTATTATAGGACTAGGTGCAATGCTTAAAGTTTCATAAATTATGATATATCCCAAATTTATTTAGAGTAACGTTTTTAATACTTGTCTATGACAACATATGTGAAAATTGCATTTTTATAAGGTAAATCAACAATTTTTTTTTAACGACCAGATTGTCGGGCATCTAGACTAATTATTATAGGACTAGGTGCAATGCTTAAAGTTTCATAAATTATGATATATCCCAAATTTATTTAGAGTGGCGTTTTTAGTACTTGTCTATGACAACATATGTGAAAATTGCATTTTTATAAGGTAAATCAAAAATTTTTTTTTAACGACCAGATTGTCGGGCATCTAGACTAATTATTATAGGACTAGGTGCAAATGCTTAAAGTTTCATAAATTATGATATATCCCAAATTTATTAAGAGTAGCGTTTTTAGCACTTGTCTATGACAACATATGTGAAAATTGCATTTTTATAAGGTAAATCAAAAATTTTTTTTTAACGACCAGATTGTCGGGCATTTAGACTAATTATTATAGGACTAGGTGCAATGCTTAAAGTTTCATAAATTATGATATATCCCAAATTTATTTAGAGTAGCGTTTTTAGTACTTGTCTATGACAACATATGTGAAAATTGCATTTTTATAAGGTAAATCAAAACTTTTTTTTTAACGACCAGATTGTCGGGCATCTAGACTAATTATTATAGGACTAGGTGCAATGCTTAAAGTTTCATAAATTACGATATATCCCAAATTTATTTAGAGTAGCGTTTTTAGTACTTGTCTATGACAACATATGTGAAAATTGCATTTTTATAAGGTAAATCAACAATTTTTTTTTAACGACCAGATTGTCGGGCATCTAGACTAATTATTATAGGACTAGGTGCAATGCTTAAAGTTTCATAAATTATGATATATCCCAAATTTATTTAGAGTAGCGTTTTTAGTACTTGTCTATGACAACATATGTGAAAATTGCATTTTTATAAGGTAAATTAACAATTTTTTTTTAACGACCAGATTGTCGGGCATCTAGACTAATTATTATAGGACTAGGTGCAATGCTTAAAGTTTCATAAATTATGATATATCCCAAATTTATTTAGAGTAGCGTTTTTAGTACTTGTCTATGACAACATATGTGAAAATTGCATTTTTATAAGGTAAATCAAAACTTTTTTTTTAACGACCAGATTGTCGGGCATCTAGACTAATTATTATAGGACTAGGTGCAATGCTTAAAGTTTCATAAATTATGATATATCCCAAATTTATTTAGAGTAACGTTTTTAGTACTTGTCTATGACAACATATGTGAAAATTGCATTTTTATAAGGTAAATCAAAAATTTTTTTTTAACGACCAGATTGTCGGGCATCTAGACTAATTATTATAGGACTAGGTGCAATGCTTAAAGTTTCATAAATTATGATATATCCCAAATTTATTTAGAGTAACGTTTTTAGTACTTGTCTATGACAACATATGTGAAAATTGCATTTTTATAAGGTAAATCAAAAATTTTTTTTTAACGACCAGATTGTCGGGCATCTAGACTAATTATTATAGGACTAGGTGCAATGCTTAAAGTTTCATAAATTATGATATATCCCAAATTTATTTAGAGTAGCGTTTTTAGTACTTGTCTATGACAACATATGTGAAAATTGCATTTTTATAAGGTAAATCAAAAATTTTTTTTTAACGACCAGATTGTCGGGCATCTAGACTAATTATTATAAGACTAGGTGCAATGCTTAAAGTTTCATAAATTATGATATATCCCAAATTTATTAAGAGTAGCGTTTTTAGCACTTGTCTATGACAACATATGTGAAAATTGCATTTTTATAAGGTAAATCAAAATTTTTTTTTAACGACCAGATTGTCGGGCATCTAGACTAATTATTATAAGACTATGTGCAATGCTTAAAGTTTCATAAATTATGATATATCCCAAATTTATTAAGAGTAGCGTTTTTAGCACTTGTCTATGACAACATATGTGAAAATTGCATTTTTATAAGGTAAATCAAAATTTTTTTTTAACGACCACATTGTCGGGCATCTAGACTAATTATTATAAGACTAGGTGCAATGCTTAAAGTTTCATAAATTATGATATATCCCAAATTTATTAAGAGTAGCGTTTTTAGCACTTGTCTATGACAACATATGTGAAAATTGCATTTTTATAAGGTAAATCAAAAATTTTTTTTAACGACCAGATTGTCGGGCATCTAGACTAATTATTATAGGACTAGGTGCAATGCTTAAAGTTTCATAAATTATGATATATCCCAAATTTATTTAGAGTAGCGTTTTTAGCACTTGTCTATGACAACATATGTGAAAATTGCATTTTTATAAGGTAAATCAAAACTTTTTTTTTAACGACCAGATTGTCGGGCATCTAGACTAATTATTATAGGACTAGGTGCAATGCTTAAAGTTTCATAAATTATGATATATCCCAAATTTATTTAGAGTAACGTTTTTAATACTTGTCTATGACAACATATGTGAAAATTGCATTTTTATAAGGTAAATCAACAATTTTTTTTTAACGACCAGATTGTCGGGCATCTAGACTAATTATTATAGGACTAGGTGCAATGCTTAAAGTTTCATAAATTATGATATATCCCAAATTTATTTAGAGTGGCGTTTTTAGTACTTGTCTATGACAACATATGTGAAAATTGCATTTTTATAAGGTAAATCAAAAATTTTTTTTTAACGACCAGATTGTCGGGCATCTAGACTAATTATTATAGGACTAGGTGCAAATGCTTAAAGTTTCATAAATTATGATATATCCCAAATTTATTAAGAGTAGCGTTTTTAGCACTTGTCTATGACAACATATGTGAAAATTGCATTTTTATAAGGTAAATCAAAAATTTTTTTTTAACGACCAGATTGTCGGGCATTTAGACTAATTATTATAGGACTAGGTGCAATGCTTAAAGTTTCATAAATTATGATATATCCCAAATTTATTTAGAGTAGCGTTTTTAGTACTTGTCTATGACAACATATGTGAAAATTGCATTTTTATAAGGTAAATCAAAACTTTTTTTTTAACGACCAGATTGTCGGGCATCTAGACTAATTATTATAGGACTAGGTGCAATGCTTAAAGTTTCATAAATTACGATATATCCCAAATTTATTTAGAGTAGCGTTTTTAGTACTTGTCTATGACAACATATGTGAAAATTGCATTTTTATAAGGTAAATCAACAATTTTTTTTTAACGACCAGATTGTCGGGCATCTAGACTAATTATTATAGGACTAGGTGCAATGCTTAAAGTTTCATAAATTATGATATATCCCAAATTTATTTAGAGTAGCGTTTTTAGTACTTGTCTATGACAACATATGTGAAAATTGCATTTTTATAAGGTAAATTAACAATTTTTTTTTAACGACCAGATTGTCGGGCATCTAGACTAATTATTATAGGACTAGGTGCAATGCTTAAAGTTTCATAAATTATGATATATCCCAAATTTATTTAGAGTAGCGTTTTTAGTACTTGTCTATGACAACATATGTGAAAATTGCATTTTTATAAGGTAAATCAAAACTTTTTTTTTAACGACCAGATTGTCGGGCATCTAGACTAATTATTATAGGACTAGGTGCAATGCTTAAAGTTTCATAAATTATGATATATCCCAAATTTATTTAGAGTAACGTTTTTAGTACTTGTCTATGACAACATATGTGAAAATTGCATTTTTATAAGGTAAATCAAAAATTTTTTTTTAACGACCAGATTGTCGGGCATCTAGACTAATTATTATAGGACTAGGTGCAATGCTTAAAGTTTCATAAATTATGATATATCCCAAATTTATTTAGAGTAACGTTTTTAGTACTTGTCTATGACAACATATGTGAAAATTGCATTTTTATAAGGTAAATCAAAAATTTTTTTTTAACGACCAGATTGTCGGGCATCTAGACTAATTATTATAGGACTAGGTGCAATGCTTAAAGTTTCATAAATTATGATATATCCCAAATTTATTTAGAGTAGCGTTTTTAGTACTTGTCTATGACAACATATGTGAAAATTGCATTTTTATAAGGTAAATCAAAAATTTTTTTTTAACGACCAGATTGTCGGGCATCTAGACTAATTATTATAAGACTAGGTGCAATGCTTAAAGTTTCATAAATTATGATATATCCCAAATTTATTAAGAGTAGCGTTTTTAGCACTTGTCTATGACAACATATGTGAAAATTGCATTTTTATAAGGTAAATCAAAATTTTTTTTTAACGACCAGATTGTCGGGCATCTAGACTAATTATTATAAGACTAGGTGCAATGCTTAAAGTTTCATAAATTATGATATATCCCAAATTTATTAAGAGTAGCGTTTTTAGCACTTGTCTATGACAACATATGTGAAAATTGCATTTTTATAAGGTAAATCAAAATTTTTTTTTAACGACCAGATTGTCGGGCATCTAGACTAATTATTATAAGACTAGGTGCAATGCTTAAAGTTTCATAAATTATGATATATCCCAAATTTATTAAGAGTAGCGTTTTTAGCACTTGTCTATGACAACATATGTGAAAATTGCATTTTTATAAGGTAAATCAAAAATTTTTTTTAACGACCAGATTGTCGGGCATCTAGACTAATTATTATAGGACTAGGTGCAATGCTTAAAGTTTCATAAATTATGATATATCCCAAATTTATTTAGAGTAGCGTTTTTAGCACTTGTCTATGACAACATATGTGAAAATTGCATTTTTATAAGGTAAATCAAAATTTTTTTTTAACGACCAGATTGTCGGGCATCTAGACTAATTATTATAAGACTAGGTGCAATGCTTAAAGTTTCATAAATTATGATATATCCCAAATTTATTAAGAGTAGCGTTTTTAGCACTTGTCTATGACAACATATGTGAAAATTGCATTTTTATAAGGTAAATCAAAATTTTTTTTTAACGACCAGATTGTCGGGCATCTAGACTAATTATTATAAGACTAGGTGCAATGCTTAAAGTTTCATAAATTATGATATATCCCAAATTTATTAAGAGTAGCGTTTTTAGCACTTGTCTATGACAACATATGTGAAAATTGCATTTTTATAAGGTAAAACAAAAATTTTTTTTAACGACCAGATTGTCGGGCATCTAGACTAATTATTATAGGACTAGGTGCAATGCTTAAAGTTTCATAAATTATGATATATCCCAAATTTATTTAGAGTAGCGTTTTTAGCACTTGTCTATGACAACATATGTGAAAATTGCATTTTTATAAGGTAAATCAAAATTTTTTTTTAACGACCAGATTGTCGGGCATCTAGACTAATTATTATAAGACTAGGTGCAATGCTTAAAGTTTCGTAAATTATGATATATCCCAAATTTATTAAGAGTAGCGTTTTTAGCACTTGTCTATGACAACATATGTGAAAATTGCATTTTTATAAGGTAAATCAAAATTTTTTTTTAACGACCAGATTTTCGGGCATCTAGACTAATTATTATAAGACTAGGTGCAATGCTTAAAGTTTCATAAATTATGATATATCCCAAATTTATTAAGAGTAGCGTTTTTAGCACTTGTCTATGACAACATATGTGAAAATTGCATTTTTATAAGGTAAATCAAAATTTTTTTTTAACGACCAGATTGTCGGGCATCTAGACTAATTATTATAAGACTAGGTGCAATGCTTAAAGTTTCATAAATTATGATATATCCCAAATTTATTAAGAGTAGCGTTTTTAGCACTTGTCTATGACAACATATGTGAAAATTGCATTTTTATAAGGTAAATCAAAAATTTTTTTTAACGACCAGATTGTCGGGCATCTAGACTAATTATTATAGGACTAGGTGCAATGCTTAAAGTTTCATAAATTATGATATATCCCAAATTTATTTAGAGTAGCGTTTTTAGTACTTGTCTATGACAACATATGTGAAAATTGCATTTTTATAAGGTAAATTAACAATTTTTTTTTAACGACCAGATTGTCGGGCATCTAGACTAATTATTATAGGACTAGGTGCAATGCTTAAAGTTTCATAAATTATGATATATCCCAAACTTATTTAGAGCAGCGTTTTTAGCACTTGTCTACGACAACATATGTGAAAATTGCATTTTTATAAGGTAAATCAACAATTTTTTTTTTAACGACCAGATTGTCGGGCATCTAGACTAATTATCATAGGACTAGGTGCAATGCTTAAAGTTGCATAAATTATGATATATCCCAAACTTATTTAGAGCAGCGTTTTTAGCACTTGTCTACGACAACATATGTGAGAATTGCATTTTTATAAGGTAAATCAAAAATTTTTTTTTAACGACCAGATTGTCGGGCATCTAGACTAATTATCATAGGACTAGGTGCAATGCTTAAAGTTGCATAAATTATGATATATCCCAAACTTATTTAGAGCAGCGTTTTTAGCACTTGTCTACGACAACATATGTGAAAATTGCATTTTTATAAGGTAAATCAACAATTTTTTTTTTAACGACCAGATTGTCGGGCATCTAGACTAATTATCATAGGACTAGGTGCAATGCTTAAAGTTGCATAAATTATGATATATCCCAAACTTATTTAGAGCAGCGTTTTTAGCACTTGTCTACGACAACATATGTGAAAATTGCATTTTTATAAGGTAAATCAAAAATTTTTTTTTAACGACCAGATTGTCGGGCATCTAGACTAATTATCATAGGACTAGGTGTAATGCTTAAAGTTGCATAAATTATGATATATCCCAAATTTATTTAGAGCAGCGTTTTTAGCACTTGTCTACGACAACATATGTGAAAATTGCATTTTTATAAGGTAAATCAACAATTTTTTTTTTAACGACCAGATTGTCGGGCATCTAGACTAATTATTATAGGACTAGGTGCAATGCTTAAAGTTTCATAAATTATGATTTATCCCAAATTTATTTAGAGTAGCGTTTTTAGCACTTGTCTATGACAACATATGTGAAAGTTGCATTTTTATAAGGTAAATCAACAATTTTTTTTTAACGACCAGATTGTCGGGCATCTAGACTAATTATTATAGGACTAGGTGCAATGCTTAAAGTTTCATAAATTATGATATATCCCAAATTTATTTAGAGTAGCGTTTTTAGTACTTGTCTATGACAACATATGTGAAAATTGCATTTTTATAAGGTAAATTAACAATTTTTTTTTAACGACCAGATTGTCGGGCATCTAGACTAATTATTATAGGACTAGGTGCAATGCTTAAAGTTTCATAAATTATGATATATCCCAAATTTATTTAGAGTAGCGTTTTTAGTACTTGTCTATGACAACATATGTGAAAATTGCATTTTTATAAGGTAAATCAAAACTTTTTTTTTAACGACCAGATTGTCGGGCATCTAGACTAATTATTATAGGACTAGGTGCAATGCTTAAAGTTTCATAAATTATGATATATCCCAAATTTATTTAGAGTAACGTTTTTAATACTTGTCTATGACAACATATGTGAAAATTGCATTTTTATAAGGTAAATCAAAATTTTTTTTTAACGACCAGATTGTCGGGCATCTAGACTAATTATTATAGGACTAGGTGCAATGCTTAAAGTTTCATAAATTACGATATATCCCAAATTTATTTAGAGTAGCGTTTTTAGTACTTGTCTATGACAACATATGTGAAAATTGCATTTTTATAAGGTAAATCAACAATTTTTTTTTAACGACCAGATTGTCGGGCATCTAGACTAATTATTATAGGACTAGGTGCAATGCTTAAAGTTTCATAAATTATGATATATCCCAAATTTATTTAGAGTAGCGTTTTTAGTACTTGTCTATGACAACATATGTGAAAATTGCATTTTTATAAGGTAAATTAACAATTTTTTTTTAACGACCACATTGTCGGGCATCTAGACTAATTATTATAGGACTAGGTGCAATGCTTAAAGTTTCATAAATTATGATATATCCCAAATTTATTTAGAGTAGCGTTTTTAGTACTTGTCTATGACAACATATGTGAAAATTGCATTTTTATAAGGTAAATCAAAACTTTTTTTTTAACGACCAGATTGTCGGGCATCTAGACTAATTATTATAGGACTAGGTGCAATGCTTAAAGTTTCATAAATTATGATATATCCCAAATTTATTTAGAGTAACGTTTTTAGTACTTGTCTATGACAACATATGTGAAAATTGCATTTTTATAAGGTAAATCAAAAATTTTTTTTTAACGACCAGATTGTCGGGCATCTAGACTAATTATTATAGGACTAGGTGCAATGCTTAAAGTTTCATAAATTATGATATATCCCAAATTTATTTAGAGTAACGTTTTTAGTACTTGTCTATGACAACATATGTGAAAATTGCATTTTTATAAGGTAAATCAAAAATTTTTTTTTAACGACCAGATTGTCGGGCATCTAGACTAATTATTATAGGACTAGGTGCAATGCTTAAAGTTTCATAAATTATGATATATCCCAAATTTATTTAGAGTAGCGTTTTTAGTACTTGTCTATGACAACATATGTGAAAATTGCATTTTTATAAGGTAAATCAAAAATTTTTTTTTAACGACCAGATTGTCGGGCATCTAGACTAATTATTATAGGACTAGGTGCAAATGCTTAAAGTTTCATAAATTATGATATATCCCAAATTTATTAAGAGTAGCGTTTTTAGCACTTGTCTATGACAACATATGTGAAAATTGCATTTTTATAAGGTAAATCCAAAATTTTTTTTTAACGACCAGATTGTCGGGCATCTAAACTAATTATTATAGGACTAGGTGCAATGCTTAAAGTTTCATAAATTATGATATATCCCAAATTTATTTAGAGTAACGTTTTTAGTACTTGTCTATGACAACATATGTGAAAATTGCATTTTTATAAGGTAAATCAAAAATTTTTTTTTAACGACCAGATTGTCGGGCATCTAGACTAATTATTATAGGACTAGGTGCAATGCTTAAAGTTTCATAAATTATGATATATCCCAAATTTATTTAGAGTACCGTTTTTAGTACTTGTCTATGACAACATATGTGAAAATTGCATTTTTATAAGGTAAATCAAAAATTTTTTTTTAACGACCAGATTGTCGGGCATCTAGACTAATTATTATAGGACTAGGTGCAAATGCTTAAAGTTTCATAAATTATGATATATCCCAAATTTATTAAGAGTAGCGTTTTTAGCACTTGTCTATGACAACATATGTGAAAATTGCATTTTTATAAGGTAAATCAAAAATTTTTTTTTAACGACCAGATTGTCGGGCATCTAGACTAATTATTATAGGACTAGGTGCAATGCTTAAAGTTTCATAAATTATGATATATCCCAAATTTATTTAGAGTAACGTTTTTAGTACTTGTCTATGACAACATATGTGAAAATTGCATTTTTATAAGGTAAATCAAAAATTTTTTTTTAACGACCAGATTGTCGGGCATCTAGACTAATTATTATAGGACTAGGTGCAATGCTTAAAGTTTCATAAATTATGATATATCCCAAATTTATTTAGAGTAGCGTTTTTAGTACTTGTCTATGACAACATATGTGAAAATTGCATTTTTATAAGGTAAATCAAAAATTTTTTTTTAACGACAAGATTGTCGGGCATCTAGACTAATTATTATAGGACTAGGTGCAAATGCTTAAAGTTTCATAAATTATGATATATCCCAAATTTATTTAGAGTAGCGTTTTTAGCATTTGTCTATGACAACATATGTGAAAATTGTATTTTTATAAGGTAAATCAAAAATTTTTTTTTTAACGACCAGATTGTCGGGCATCTAGACTAATTATTATAGGACTAGGTGCAATGCTTAAAGTTTCATAAATTATGATATATCCCAAATTTATTTAGAGTAGCGTTTTTAGCACTTGTCTATGACAACATATGTGAAAATTGCATTTTTATAAGGTAAATCAACAATTTTTTTTTAACGACCAGATTGTCGGGCATCTAGACTAATTATTATAGGACTAGGTGCAATGCTTAAAGTTTCATAAATTATGATATATCCCAAATTTATTTAGAGTAGCGTTTTTAGCACTTGTCTATGACAACATATGTGAAAATTGCATTTTTATAAGGTAAATCAAAATTTTTTTTTAACGACCAGATTGTCGGGCATCTAGACTAATTATTATAGGACTAGGTGCAATGCTTAAAGTTTCATAAATTATGATTTATCCCAAATTTATTTAGAGTAGCGTTTTTAGCACTTGTCTATGACAACATATGTGAAAATTGCATTTTTATAAGGTAAATCAAAATTTTTTTTTAACGACCAGATTGTCGGGCATCTAGACTAATTATTATAGGACTAGGTGCAATGCTTAAAGTTTCATAAATTACGATATATCCCAAATTTATTTAGAGTAGCGTTTTTAGTACTTGTCTATGACAACATATGTGAAAATTGCATTTTTATAAGGTAAATCAACAATTTTTTTTTAACGACCAGATTGTCGGGCATCTAGACTAATTATTATAGGACTAGGTGCAATGCTTAAAGTTTCATAAATTACGATATATCCCAAATTTATTTAGAGTAGCGTTTTTAGTACTTGTCTATGACAACATATGTGAAAATTGCATTTTTATAAGGTAAATCAACAATTTTTTTTTAACGACCAGATTGTCGGGCATCTAGAATAATTATTATAGGACTAGGTGCAATGCTTAAAGTTTCATAAATTATGATATATCCCAAATTTATTTAGAGTAGCGTTTTTAGTACTTGTCTATGACAACATATGTGAAAATTGCATTTTTATAAGGTAAATCAAAATTTTTTTTTAACGACCAGATTGTCGGGCATCTAGACTAATTATTATAGGACTAGGTGCAATGCTTAAAGTTTCATAAATTATGATATATCCCAAATTTATTTAGAGTAGCGTTTTTAGTACTTGTCTATGACAACATATGTGAAAATTGCATTTTTATAAGGTAAATCAAAACTTTTTTTTTAACGACCAGATTGTCGGGCATCTAGACTAATTATTATAGGACTAGGTGCAATGCTTAAAGTTTCATAAATTATGATATATCCCAAATTTATTTAGAGTAGCGTTTTTAGCACTTGTCTATGACAACATAAGTGAAAATTGCATTTTTATAAGGTAAATCAAAAATTTTTTTTTAACGACCAGATTGTCGGGCATCTAGACTAATTATTATAGGACTAGGTGCAATGCTTATAGTTTCATAAATTATGATATATCCCAAATTTATTTAGAGTAGCGTTTTTAGCACTTGTCTATGACAACATATGTGAAAATTGCATTTTTATAAGGTAAATCAAAAATTTTTTTTTAACGACCAGATTGTCGGGCATTTAGACTAATTATTATAGGACTAGGTGCAATGCTTAAAGTTTCATAAATTATGATATATCCCAAATTTATTTAGAGTAGCGTTTTTAGCACTTGTCTATGACAACATATGTGAAAATTGTATTTTTATAAGGTAAATCAAAAATTTTTTTTTAACGACCACATTGTCGGGCATCTAGACTAATTATTATAGGACTAGGTGCAATGCTTAAAGTTTCATAAATTATGATATATCCCAAATTTATTTAGAGTAACGTTTTTAGTACTTGTCTATGACAACATATGTGAAAATTGCATTTTTATAAGGTAAATCAAAAAATTTTTTTTAACGACCACATTGTCGGGCATCTAGACTAATTATTATAGGACTAGGTGCAATGCTTAAAGTTTCATAAATTATGATATATCCCAAATTTATTTAGAGTAACGTTTTTAGTACTGTCTATAACAACATATGTGAAAATTGCATTTTTATAAGGTAAATCAAAAATTTTTCTTTAACGACCAGATTGTCGGGCATCTAGACTAATTATTATAGGACTAGGTGCAATGCTTAAAGTTTCAGAAATTATGATATATCCCAAATTTATTTAGAGTAGCGATTTTAGCACTTGTCTATGACAACATATTTGAAAATTGCATTTTTATAAGGTAAATCAAAAATTTTTTTTACCGACCAGATTGTCGGGCATCTAGACTAATTATTATTTGACTAGGTGCAATGCTTAAAGTTTCATAAATTAAGATATATCCCAAATTTATTTAGAGTAACGTTTTTAGTACTTGTCTATGACAACATATGTGAAAATTGCATTTTTATAAGGTAAATCAAAAATTTTTTTTTTAACGACCACATTGTCGGGCATCTAGACTAATTATTATAGGACTAGGTGCAATGCTTAAAGTTTCATAAATTATGATATATCCCAAATTTATTTAGAGTAACGTTTTTAGTACTTGTCTATAACAACATATGTGAAAATTGCATTTTTATAAGGTAAATCAAAAATTTTTCTTTAACGACCAGATTGTCGGGCATCTAGACTAATTATTATAGGACTAGGTGCAATGCTTAAAGTTTCAGAAATTATGATATATCCCAAATTTATTTAGAGTAGCGATTTTAGCACTTGTCTATGACAACATATTTGAAAATTGCATTTTTATAAGGTAAATCAAAAATTTTTTTTACCGACCAGATTGTCGGGCATCTAGACTAATTATTATTTGACTAGGTGCAATGCTTAAAGTTTCATAAATTAAGATATATCCCAAATTTATTTAGAGTAACGTTTTTAGTACTTGTCTATGACAACATATGTGAAAATTGCATTTTTATAAGGTAAATCAACAATTTTTTTTTAACGACCAGATTGTCGGGCATCTAGACTAATTATTATAGGACTAGGTGCAATGCTTAAAGTTTCATAAATTATGATATATCCCAAATTTATTTAGAGTAGCGTTTTTAGCACTTGTCTATGACAACATATGTGAAAATTGCATTTTTATAAGGTAAATCAAAATTTTTTTTTAACGACCAGATTGTCGGGCATCTAGACTAATTATTATAGGACTAGGTGCAATGCTTAAAGTTTCATAAATTATGATTTATCCCAAATTTATTTAGAGTAGCGTTTTTAGCACTTGTCTATGACAACATATGTGAAAATTGCATTTTTATAAGGTAAATCAAAATTTTTTTTTAACGACCAGATTGTCGGGCATCTAGACTAATTATTATAGGACTAGGTGCAATGCTTAAAGTTTCATAAATTACGATATATCCCAAATTTATTTAGAGTAGCGTTTTTAGTACTTGTCTATGACAACATATGTGAAAATTGCATTTTTATAAGGTAAATCAACAATTTTTTTTTAACGACCAGATTGTCGGGCATCTAGACTAATTATTATAGGACTAGGTGCAATGCTTAAAGTTTCATAAATTACGATATATCCCAAATTTATTTAGAGTAGCGTTTTTAGTACTTGTCTATGACAACATATGTGAAAATTGCATTTTTATAAGGTAAATCAACAATTTTTTTTTAACGACCAGATTGTCGGGCATCTAGAATAATTATTATAGGACTAGGTGCAATGCTTAAAGTTTCATAAATTATGATATATCCCAAATTTATTTAGAGTAGCGTTTTTAGTACTTGTCTATGACAACATATGTGAAAATTGCATTTTTATAAGGTAAATTAACAATTTTTTTTAAACGACCAGATTGTCGGGCATCTAGACTAATTATTATAGGACTAGGTGCAATGCTTAAAGTTTCATAAATTATGATATATCCCAAATTTATTTAGAGTAGCGTTTTTAGTACTTGTCTATGACAACATATGTGAAAATTGCATTTTTATAAGGTAAATCAAAACTTTTTTTTTAACGACCAGATTGTCGGGCATCTAGACTAATTATTATAGGACTAGGTGCAATGCTTAAAGTTTCATAAATTATGATATATCCCAAATTTATTTAGAGTAGCGTTTTTAGCACTTGTCTATGACAACATAAGTGAAAATTGCATTTTTATAAGGTAAATCAAAAATTTTTTTTTAACGACCAGATTGTCGGGCATCTAGACTAATTATTATAGGACTAGGTGCAATGCTTATAGTTTCATAAATTATGATATATCCCAAATTTATTTAGAGTAGCGTTTTTAGCACTTGTCTATGACAACATATGTGAAAATTGCATTTTTATAAGGTAAATCAAAAATTTTTTTTTAACGACCAGATTGTCGGGCATTTAGACTAATTATTATAGGACTAGGTGCAATGCTTAAAGTTTCATAAATTATGATATATCCCAAATTTATTTAGAGTAGCGTTTTTAGCACTTGTCTATGACAACATATGTGAAAATTGTATTTTTATAAGGTAAATCAAAAATTTTTTTTTAACGACCACATTGTCGGGCATCTAGACTAATTATTATAGGACTAGGTGCAATGCTTAAAGTTTCATAAATTATGATATATCCCAAATTTATTTAGAGTAACGTTTTTAGTACTTGTCTATGACAACATATGTGAAAATTGCATTTTTATAAGGTAAATCAAAAAATTTTTTTTAACGACCACATTGTCGGGCATCTAGACTAATTATTATAGGACTAGGTGCAATGCTTAAAGTTTCATAAATTATGATATATCCCAAATTTATTTAGAGTAACGTTTTTAGTACTGTCTATAACAACATATGTGAAAATTGCATTTTTATAAGGTAAATCAAAAATTTTTCTTTAACGACCAGATTGTCGGGCATCTAGACTAATTATTATAGGACTAGGTGCAATGCTTAAAGTTTCAGAAATTATGATATATCCCAAATTTATTTAGAGTAGCGATTTTAGCACTTGTCTATGACAACATATTTGAAAATTGCATTTTTATAAGGTAAATCAAAAATTTTTTTTACCGACCAGATTGTCGGGCATCTAGACTAATTATTATTTGACTAGGTGCAATGCTTAAAGTTTCATAAATTAAGATATATCCCAAATTTATTTAGAGTAACGTTTTTAGTACTTGTCTATGACAACATATGTGAAAATTGCATTTTTATAAGGTAAATCAAAAATTTTTTTTTTAACGACCACATTGTCGGGCATCTAGACTAATTATTATAGGACTAGGTGCAATGCTT
Source organism: Crataerina pallida (assembly GCA_949710015.1). NCBI lineage: Eukaryota > Metazoa > Arthropoda > Insecta > Diptera > Hippoboscidae > Crataerina > Crataerina pallida. The sequence continues at coordinate 11,684,459 of OX453291.1, forward strand.
AAAGTTTCATAAATTATGATATATCCCAAATTTATTTAGAGTAACGTTTTTAGTACTTGTCTATAACAACATATGTGAAAATTGCATTTTTATAAGGTAAATCAAAACTTTTTTTTAACGACCAGATTGTCGGGCATCTAGACTAATTATTATAGGACTAGGTGCAATGCTTAAAGTTTCATAAATTATGATATATCCCAAATTTATTTAGAGTAGCGTTTTTAGTACTTGTCTATGACAACATATGTGAAAATTGCATTTTTATAAGGTAAATCAACAATTTTTTTTTAACGACCAGATTGTCGAGCATCTAGACTAATTATTATAGGACTAGGTGCAATGCTTAAAGTTTCATAAATTATGATATATCCCAAATTTATTTAGAGTAGCGTTTTTAGCACTTGTCTATGACAACATATGTGAAAATTGCATTTTTATAAGGTAAATCAAAAATTTTTTTTAACGACCAGATTGTCGGGCATCTAGACTAATTATTATAGGACTAGGTGCAATGCTAAAAGTTTCATAAATTACGATATATCCCAAATTTATTTAGAGTAGCGTTTTTAGTACTTGTCTATGACAACATATGTGAAAATTGCATTTTTATAAGGTAAATCAACAATTTTTTTTTAACGACCAGATTGTCGGGCATCTAGACTAATTATTATAGGACTAGGTGCAATGCTTAAAGTTTCATAAATTATGATATATCCCAAATTTATTTAGAGTAGCGTTTTTAGTACTTGTCTATGACAACATATGTGAAAATTGCATTTTTATAAGGTAAATCAACAATTTTTTTTAACGACCAGATTGTCGGGCATCTAGACTAATTATTATAGGACTAGGTGCAATGCTTAAAGTTTCATAAATTACGATATATCCCAAATTTATTTAGAGTAGCGTTTTTAGTACTTGTCTATGACAACATATGTGAAAATTGCATTTTTATAAGGTAAATCAACAATTTTTTTTTAACGACCAGATTGTCGGGCATCTAGACTAATTATTATAGGACTAGGTGCAATGCTTAAAGTTTCATAAATTATGATATATCCCAAATTTATTTAGAGTAGCGTTTTTAGTACTTGTCTATGACAACATATGTGAAAATTGCATTTTTATAAGGTAAATCAACAATTTTTTTTAACGACCAGATTGTCGGGCATCTAGACTAATTATTATAGGACTAGGTGCAATGCTTAAAGTTTCATAAATTACGATATATCCCAAATTTATTTAGAGTAGCGTTTTTAGTACTTGTCTATGACAACATATGTGAAAATTGCATTTTTATAAGGTAAATCAACAATTTTTTTTTAACGACCAGATTGTCGGGCATCTAGACTAATTATTATAGGACTAGGTGCAATGCTTAAAGTTTCATAAATTATGATATATCCCAAATTTATTTAGAGTAGCGTTTTTAGTACTTGTCTATGACAACATATGTGAAAATTGCATTTTTATAAGGTAAATCAACAATTTTTTTTTAACGACCAGATTGTCGGGCATCTAGACTAATTATTATAGGACTAGGTGCAATGCTTAAAGTTTCATAAATTATGATATATCCCAAATTTATTTAGAGTAGCGTTTTTAGTACTTGTCTATGACAACATATGTGAAAATTGCATTTTTATAAGGTAAATCAAAACTTTTTTTTAACGACCAGATTGTCGGGCATCTAGACTAATTATTATAGGACTAGGTGCAAATGCTTAAAGTTTCATAAATTATGATATATCCCAAATTTATTTAGAGTAGCGTTTTTAGCACTTGTCTATGACAACATATGTGAAAATTGCATTTTTATAAGGTAAATCAAAAATTTTTTTTAACGACCAGATTGTCGGGCATCTAGACTAATTATTATAGGACTAGGTGCAATGCTTAAAGTTTCATAAATTATGATATATCCCAAATTTATTTAGAGTAGCGTTTTTAGCACTTGTCTATGACAACATATGTGAAAATTGCATTTTTATAAGGTAAATCAAAATTTTTTTTTAACGACCAGATTGTCGGGCATCTAGACTAATTATTATAGGACTAGGTGCAATGCTTAAAGTTTCATAAATTACGATATATCCCAAATTTATTTAGAGTAGCGTTTTTAGTACTTGTCTATGACAACATATATGAAAATTGCATTTTTATAAGGTAAATCAACAATTTTTTTTTAACGACCAGATTGTCGGGCATCTAGACTAATTATTATAGGACTAGGTGCAATGCTTAAAGTTTCATAAATTATGATATATCCCAAATTTATTTAGAGTAGCGTTTTTAGTACTTGTCTATGACAACATATGTGAAAATTGCATTTTTATAAGGTAAATCAACAATTTTTTTTTAACGACCAGATTGTCGGGCATCTAGACTAATTATTATAGGACTAGGTGCAATGCTTAAAGTTTCATAAATTATGATATATCCCAAATTTATTTAGAGTAGCGTTTTTAGTACTTGTCTATGACAACATATGTGAAAATTGCATTTTTATAAGGTAAATCAAAACTTTTTTTTTAACGACCAGATTGTCGGGCATCTAGACTAATTATTATAGGACTAGGTGCAATGCTTAAAGTTTCATAAATTATGATATATCCCAAATTTATTTAGAGTAACGTTTTTAGTACTTGTCTATGACAACATATGTGAAAATTGCATTTTTATAAGGTAAATCAAAAATTTTTTTTTAACGACCAGATTGTCGGGCATCTAGACTAATTATTATAGGACTAGGTGCAATGCTTAAAGTTTCATAAATTATGATATATCCCAAATTTATTTAGAGTAGCGTTTTTAGCACTTGTCTATGACAACATAAGTGAAAATTGCATTTTTATAAGGTAAATCAAAAATTTTTTTTTAACGACCAGATTATCGGGCATTTAGACTAATTATTATAGGACTAGGTGCAATGCTTAAAGTTTCAGAAATTATGATATATCCCAAATTTATTTAGAGTAGCGTTTTTAGCACTTGTCTATGACAACATATGTGAAAATTGCATTTTTATAAGGTAAATCAAAAATTTTTTTTAACGACCAGATTGTCGGGCATCTAGACTAATTATTATTTGACTAGGTGCAATGCTTAAAGTTTCATAAATTATGATATATCCCAAATTTATTTAGAGTAACGTTTTTAGTACTTGTCTATGACAACATATGTGAAAATTGCATTTTTATAAGGTAAATCAACAATTTTTTTTTAACGACCACATTGTCGGGTATCTAGACTAATTATTATAGGACTAGGTGCAATGCTTAAAGTTTCATAAATTATGATATATCCCAAATTTATTTAGAGTAACGTTTTTAGTACTTGTCTATAACAACATATGTGAAAATTGCATTTTTATAAGGTAAATCAAAACTTTTTTTTTAACGACCAGATTGTCGGGCATCTAGACTAATTATTATAGGACTAGGTGCAATGCTTAAAGTTTCATAAATTATGATATATCCCAAATTTATTTAGAGTAGCGTTTTTAGTACTTGTCTATGACAACATATGTGAAAATTGCATTTTTATAAGGTAAATCAACAATTTTTTTTTAACGACCAGATTGTCGAGCATCTAGACTAATTATTATAGGACTAGGTGCAATGCTTAAAGTTTCATAAATTATGATATATCCCAAATTTATTTAGAGTAGCGTTTTTAGCACTTGTCTATGACAACATATGTGAAAATTGCATTTTTATAAGGTAAATCAACAATTTTTTTTTAACGACCAGATTGTCGAGCATCTAGACTAATTATTATAGGACTAGGTGCAATGCTTAAAGTTTCATAAATTATGATATATCCCAAATTTATTTAGAGTAGCGTTTTTAGTACTTGTCTATGACAACATATGTGAAAATTGCATTTTTATAAGGTAAATCAACAATTTTTTTTTAACGACCAGATTGTCGAGCATCTAGACTAATTATTATAGGACTAGGTGCAATGCTTAAAGTTTCATAAATTATGATATATCCCAAATTTATTTAGAGTAACGTTTTTAGTACTTGTCTATAACAACATATGTGAAAATTGCATTTTTATAAGGTAAATCAAAACTTTTTTTTTAACGACCAGATTGTCGGGCATCTAGACTAATTATTATAGGACTAGGTGCAAATGCTTAAAGTTTCATAAATTATGATATATCCCAAATTTATTAAGAGTAGCGTTTTTAGCACTTGTCTATGACAACATATGTGAAAATTGCATTTTTATAAGGTAAATCAAAATTTTTTTTTAACGACCAAAATTTTTTTTTAACGACCAGATTGTCGGGCATCTAGACTAATTATTATAGGACTAGGTGCAATGCTTAAAGTTTCATAAATTATGATATATCCCAAATTTATTAAGAGTAGCGTTTTTAGCACTTGCCTATGACAACATATGTAAAATTGCATTTTTATAAGGTAAATCAACAATTTTTTTTTAACGACCAGATTGTCGGGCATCTAGACTAATTATTATAGGACTAGGTGCAATGCTTAAAGTTTCATAAATTATGATATATCCCAAATTTATTTAGAGTAGCGTTTTTAGCACTTGTCTATGACAACATATGTGAAAATTGCATTTTTATAAGGTAAATCAAAATTTTTTTTTAACGACCAGATTGTCGGGCATCTAGACTAATTATTATAGGACTAGGTGCAATGCTTAAAGTTTCATAAATTATGATATATCCCAAATTTATTAAGAGTAGCGTTTTTAGCACTTGTCTATGACAACATATGTGAAAATTGCATTTTTATAAGGTAAATCAACAATTTTTTTTTAACGACCAGATTGTCGGGCATCTAGACTAATTATTATAGGACTAGGTGCAATGCTTAAAGTTTCATAAATTATGATATATCCCAAATTTATTTAGAGTAGCGTTTTTAGTACTTGTCTATGACAACATATGTGAAAATTGCATTTTTATAAGGTAAATCAACAATTTTTTTTTAACGACCAGATTGTCGGGCATCTAGACTAATTATTATAGGACTAGGTGCAATGCTTAAAGTTTCATAAATTACGATATATCCCAAATTTATTTAGAGTAGCGTTTTTAGTACTTGTCTATGACAACATATGTGAAAATTGCATTTTTATAAGGTAAATCAACAATTTTTTTTTAACGAACAGATTGTCGGGCATCTAGACTAATTATTATAGGACTAGGTGCAATGCTTAAAGTTTCATAAATTACGATATATCCCAAATTTATTTAGAGTAGCGTTTTTAGTACTTGTCTATGACAACATATGTGAAAATTGCATTTTTATAAGGTAAATCAACAATTTTTTTTTAACGACCAGATTGTCGGGCATCTAGATTAATTATTATAGGACTAGGTGCAATGCTTAAAGTTTCATAAATTATGATATATCCCAAATTTATTTAGAGTAGCGTTTTTAGTACTTGTCTATGACAACATATGTGAAAATTGCATTTTTATAAGGTAAATTAACAATTTTTTTTAACGACCAGATTGTCGGGCATCTAGACTAATTATTATAGGACTAGGTGCAATGCTTAAAGTTTCATAAATTACGATATATCCCAAATTTATTTAGAGTAGCGTTTTTAGTACTTGTCTATGACAACATATGTGAAAATTGCACTTTTATAAGGTAAATCAACAATTTTTTTTTAACGACCAGATTGTCGGGCATCTAGACTAATTATTATAGGACTAGGTGCAATGCTTAAAGTTTCATAAATTATGATA